>CM022302.1:347129851-347729851 GCA_011799875.1 Thinopyrum elongatum | reverse complement strand
CCATGGGGGTGGCCCCTTTGGTACGGCCAGCGGCTCGGGCTGTCGTCGCCTCCTGTGTAGGCTGTGGTGGGCCTCCCCGCTGTGATCCTCCCACCTCAGCAAAACCAATCAAGCTCTGAATGGTGGCTCTCCACTCATCCATCTCATCGACCGCCGGCGGAAATCTCAACAGGAGTTGGGCCCGCGCAATGGCTTGTGAAGCGGTGCTCGGCATAGACGATGACGTAGATCGCGACGTCGCCTGGCTTCTGATGATGACGGTAGTGACGGCGCCGTGCTCTTGTCGCCGTGAGCCGGTCGCCAGGGTGGCATGGCGATGAGGTGGATGCGCTTGGGGATTGGCGACCCCATTTGGCGCACCGTCTCGGCTAGCTTGTTCTGGGGGTGGCGCGTGCCCTATAGCCGCACTGGCAGCGGGGGCAGCTAGAGGGTTGCGGTTCACCCCAGAGCGAGCACCATCGCTGCGGTTGCATTCCTCAGTGGGGCGAAGAGGTGGAGATGGAATAATCTCTCCACCCACATCATGTGGAGCATGGCCACTAGGATGCTGTTGACGCTGTCCTTCTCGGGCGCCTCCCGCTCCCGTTTCAGCCGCAGGGGGAATGGCGATGACGCCGCCTGCACCGGCCACGTCCCTCGCAGCGCCCACATCCCCGTGCACCTCCGTAGCCCCCACGGCATCAGTGGCCACATGCGAAGGGGCCTTCGAGGTGGACGGGTGAGCTGCTGCACCAGACTTTTTCTTAGATGCCATGGATGATGAAGTCATTGATGAAGAAAACGATGATGAAGATGACGCGCTGCTTACACCCTTGGGTCCGCGCAAGCGCTTCCCCCTACCTGGCGCGCGGAAGATGTCATGGTATAACATGGCCACCTATGGGACCATCGGCCCTTTGTGGTTCGGCAAGGGGGAAGATCACATTGCACAAAGAGCGGAGAGCGTAGCGCAGCACAACAGCGATGACACGAGCAGTTTTTACCCAAGTTCGGGCCACCGCGAGGTGTAAAACCCTACTCCTGCTTTGGTGGATTGATGAAAGGACCATAGTGGAGACGCAACGCTCTAGCCAGGCAAGGTCGCCTTGGGACTAGAGCAGCTACGTGCGTATGAGTGTACAGGGGTCTGAATCCTTTCTAAGGTAGCCACGGCCCTCCTTTTATAGGTCAAGAGGTTACCACAATGGCAAAATGGTCATTATCCAGTGATTAGATAACCACAGTGCTATCGTACCACTGGCAGTTAGGACAAAGTGCATTAAATGCACCGCTTAATGTCACATCGCAGATGCGGCCCGGCAAGCCTTGCCGCGCCGTCTTGGTCATCTCCTGTCTGCCTGTGCGACATGCGTCCGAACGGGTGTCACACAGGGGTAATCTTCTCTGCAAACAGCTGCCACGCGCTAGATGGCAGCCACTTAACCACCCGTGGGCTCGACACCACACCGATAGGTGACTTGCGTTGCTGTGAGGTGGAGCGGTGGCACCTTGGTGGGGTAGTCCGCCCTCGGCGTCCCCGGCAAGCCTGCCGGGGGAGTCTTGAGACTTGTCTTTTGGGGTAACCTCGACCCCGCCAGGCTCGCCTGCCCGGCAAGGGAGGTTTCTCCTTAGTGGTATCTTGCTCATTTGGTTGGTCTTGGTCTTCTTGATCCGCCATTTGATTCCTCAAAGAGCTATCTCTTCAGATTGGTCTCGTCTTGGATGTTGCAACCTTGCTCTTGAGCCTGTGTACAGTCTGGGCAACACACGCCTGGGGTTTGTCGCACCGACACTTTGGGAGAAATCGCACACCTCTCCGATGTCCTCACCGCCGCAAGACTCGGTGCTTCCTGCACCAACTATTTTAAGACGGTGCTTAAATAGGCTTGGGAAAAGGCCATGCTTGTTGGTCTTCCATGCGTTCTCGAGCAGAAGATTATTCTATGGGACAATCCATCGAACAGTCCACTGCTCCCTGGCCATGGTTGCACGTTGAGTCCGCTAGAGTTGCCGACGTTGAGAGGTAGTCGGATTTTGTCTGATGAGCAGGTCAGTCATGGAGTTTGATCATGTAGTGTATATTCTAAATATAGTACTTAGTTATTCCATCCCGTAATTTCTCTGCTGCCCACCGTTTTATATATAGGTCTGGGTTGGTGCCAACGAATATTGGCTTGCATACCTCCGGCCGGATACCACCATCATTTTGCACAACATCCACAGCAGTGCGGCCGTTCTCGTAGACCCCTTCTCCACCATAGGGATCGGCCTTCCGGACTGGCTGGGCTTGAATACGTATGATGATGCCTACATGGGATTGAAGAAGATAGCAATTGCGGACCCGCCGACAAAGCGACGCAGCTACTACGATTACTATATCATCGCGGTGTTCGACATAAGGATTGCCAGCAATACAAAAGGCAGTAACGGCAGAGGCTGGCACATGTTGGCCGCCGCAGATTTGTACCCCTACACGTTCGAAGACGCTGTGTGCCATGTAGGCCGCATCTTCGCGGTGACAAGCCAGGGGACTTGTTTCATCTGGTTGCCATCCTACGGTACGGGAGATTACAAACGGAATGCATAAACCATCATTTGCATCCCTAACGGTACTCCATTATTTTGTAGGGACCAGTCATCCCCCGATCAAAATAAGATCGCCGATCCTGGATGTGCATTTGCATCCGTGATTCAGTCTAACCTGGAACCTTGTAGCTGACTTTGGCATATTGGGATCAACTATCTTAGCAGTCGTTACCCATGGTACCACTGATGTGCAACATGGTCACACGATCTACCACGATCGGACCGTCACCATCTACCCAGGTATTCCATTTTCTCATTGCTGTGTGTTAGAGTAGTAGTACTTGTTAGTTATTTTCTTTTCTTGACTGGGACATGTTTACTGTACAAGTACTACAATTTAGTATTAGATTTTTTTAACCCTCTCGCCTTCTCTTTCATTGTACTACTTACTAGTACTAGTACTTTTTACCTTGGAGGACGCGTATAGCTAGCTAGGCCCTTGAAGACTTGAACCCACTAGCTCCCACCATTTTTGTCTTTCCATGTCTTACTATCTCATCCATGTAGCCAAGAGTGGCTATATATATATAACAAGCCGGTTATTTTACTTCCTCTATACTGGAGTAGTACTATTTGCTGCACAATATTACTGACCGCCATATTTGAGCACAACATTATTATGCATGGACCTTGACCATGTACGTCACCATGTGTCTAGATCTGAGATGCCGTGTGCACCAGATGAACGGCGCCGAGTTCGACCCCCGTGATGCTATGTGGGTGCCGATGAACACTCTTGGAGAGTACTCGCTTTTCATTGGGGACAGCTACCCCATTGTGAAGCGGATGCCACCTTCCGTGCACGACACCGAAGGCCTTCCGTTCATGAAGCATGGTTGTGTCTTCAGTGCGCACCGCCGGATGAACGACATGCTGGGACACGCTATCCCTGATTTATGCTGCTTCAGCTTGGATGAGTCTCCATCGTGTGGAACCGGACTAGAAAGCTGCGACGATGATTCCCGTTACCCACCGCTATGGATTGTGCCATCTATGAATAACACCTGGGACTGGAACCTGGAAGAGGACATGGAGCCCATCTATAATGTGCAAGTGGAGTATGGTAAATTGTGAATGGTAGTGTCGGTGTACTAAGTATTGGGACTTTAGTACCCCATACTTGTGCACGGGCAGTCGTAGCCAAGCCCGCGGCAAGGATTGCCGGGGGAGTGATTGGAGGTTAGTGCAAGATTGACAAGGGGACACTCAGACCGAGAATCAAAGTATCAGGAGTTAATAAGATCTGAAGACCGAAGGCCAGGCCCCCGGCAAGATCTTGCCGGGGTGGTTCACGAAACCCAGCAAGATTTGGGCCCGGCAAGATTTGTACCCCGGCAAGATTCTATCACTGTTCCGCCGCTTTAGCACAGCAACCAGCCTGGCATCCTGGGCCCATTCCTGGATGCGTGGCAGGAGACCAGTAGGGGAGAGCTTAAGCGGTGTTGATGGGATGGCCCCTTTTTTCATCCCCAAGAAAGTGAGGACACCTAAACGGACACCTCACGGTGCATTAAATGCGTTCGTCCTAATCCGTCAGGGGTTAGGTATGATTGTAACACCCCCAGTGGTTAACTACAGTAATCACCCTTTTGATAATGCCAAGTCAGCATGATTAACAATGCATAATCATCTTTAACATCATATTGCTTTTCAACTCCTAAGTCAAAACCCAAATTTAAGTGAAAGTGGAAAATAAAAGTTGCCTGAACCTGAAAACTAAAATGTGCATCATGTTGCAAATATTCCCATAGCATTTATAAAAATGATTGCAACATTTGTTGGAATTGTAAAAGGACTCGAACAACAAGGAACAGCAGCAACATAACACTGTTTAATCCTTTTTCAATTTAAATAAAATCCAAACAAAAAGATATGGACCCCAAACCAATTTCTAGCTAGTGAAGATAATGCACTATAAATAATGGAGCAAGTCTCATATTTTACAAAAGTCTTTTGGAATAAAAATAAAGAGAGAAACAGAAAAGGAAAATAAATAATATAAAAAAAAGAAAAAAAAAAAAACCCCCCCCCACTGGGCCGTGGCAGCTGGGCCGGCAGGCCAAAGGCCGGAACAAGCCAAACACCCCCCAAAACACCAACCAAACACAACAAAACACCCCCACACCCCACCCCACCCCCGAAACTCCCCCTCCAGCCCGGCGCCTGACGGCGCCGCCCGACGCGCGCCGCCTCGCCGCACGCCGTCAGTCGCCGCCTACGTCGCTCCTCGACCCGACGCGCCGCCTCCCCGCCGTCGCGTTCCCCTGCATCGGGCCTCCCCTTCAACGCGGGTGAGCAAACCCCCGTCGTGACCTCGCTGTTGTCGCGCCGCCCGCCGTGGTCCCGCTCGCCGGCCGTCCTCAGTGCGCGCCCACGAGCCGCGTCCACTCCCCGCGCCGCTCGCGCGCTGCTTCGCCCGCGCCGCGCCTCCGCTCGCGCCGCCCGCTGTGCGCTGCCGCTCGCCCGCTCCGGTTCCCGCCCCGACGTGCTCCCCGCGCCCTGGTCGACCTGGCCGAGCGCCCGCGCCCTGCGCGTGGCCGCGCCCCACGCTCCAGCTGCTGCGCCTGCGCCCCCGCCTCCTCTGCACACGGCCGCGGCCACTGCCGCCGGCGCCGGCCCCCAGCGCTTCGCCCCTGCTCGCCCGCCGGCCCGCACGCGCCCGCGCTGCCCCTCGCCGCGCGCCCGCGCTGTGCCCGCGCGCCCGTCGCCGGCCACCCCCGCGTCCCCGCGCGCCACGCCCGCGCCCGCGCGCCCGTCGCCCGCGCCTGGTGTGGCCCTATGGGCCACTAACGAAGGGCCCAGCCCCCTGACCCACTGACCAGAGGGGCCCACCCCCCAGAACTTTAAAAAAAAATAAACAAAATAATTAAAATAAATAATTAGATAATTAATTTAATTAATCCTGTTTAATTAGACTAATTAATTAGTTAACTTAAACTAACCCTAATGACTGCTGACGTCAGCATGATGTCATGCTGACGTCATCAGTTACTATTCTGGATAATGTTGAATATAATAATAAAAATAAATTCAGAAAATTAATAAAAGCTTTAGAAAATCATATAAAATAATCCGTAACTCAGATCGAAAAACTTTGTACATGAAAGTTGCTCAGAACGACGAGACGAATCTGAATACGCGATCCGTTCGTCCGTCACACGTCCCTAACTATCCGAACTTGCAACCGTTCCCCTCTTATCCTCTGTCCGATAATTCCAAAGACCCGGGAAATATCGTCAGATATTCTCCCGCTCCGTCTGTTACGTGTGATGCTGCGTTAGACTACCCCTAGCACCGTGTATCGCATTTGTCATGCTCATGTTTGCTATATATTTATACTGTTTCCTCCCCCTCTTCTCTCTCGATAGCCCCCGACCCCGACGTCGTCCCCGAGACCGACGCAGCTCCGGAGCCCAAAGACACCATAGACGACCTTGCCCTTGCCGCCGAGCAACCAGGCAAGCCCCCCCTTTGATCATCCCGATATCGCCCATTCTATATTCTCATGCTTGCATTAGAATTTGCTACTGTTACTGTTTGCTCCTATTCTGATGCATAGCCTGTTTATTGTAACCTGCCATTGATACTTACCTGCTTATCCTAAACTGCTTAGTATAGGATGGGTAGAGACCCACTAGAGGACCCCACTTTGATCCTTGTTGCCCCGTTGGATTATCAGAAGACCCGATCAACGGGATTGAAGACCTGTGACTTTACTGCTGAACCTTGATAGAGACGGGTCGGCCCCGAAGGGGGACCCGAGGAAGTTACTTTTACTACAGGACTGAAGGGACAGGCGGTACCACCCAGTAGAGGTGGACCTGAGTTCCCGACAGTCTTTTACGAGACGGGTTGACCTGGATGGTGCCCGAGTGATGAATACGAGGCGCGGCCGGGCATTCTTAGCCCTTGCAGCAAGTCCTCGAGACGGGGCGACGGGGTCACATCTTTCGTGAGTCTCTGCTCGTTTTCCGCAAGCCCTTAGGCCACTTACGATTTGGATATTTGATCCGAGCAGGCCTCTGGTCTGATAGCACTAACCATCACGTGGGCATAGTATGGGCGTTCTGCATCGTAGCATCAGCCGAAAGTTCTGTCAGATGTCCAGTTCAGCATTGCGGCCTGGACGGACCGGCGCCCCCCTGGTGCCTGGCTTCCCCCTGCACGCAACGACTCGGAGTGCACAGGGCGATGGCCCAAGACCTCTGAGCGCTTAGGATGTAGACCGACGGGGACCTCTCTGCTGAGCTGTAGGTCGGGTTGCGATGTGTTGTTTGGCCGAGGCCGGGCATGACCCAGGAAAGTGTGTCCGGCCGAAGTTAAGCGAGCGTGATGGGTAAGTTGGTGCACCCCTGCAGGGAAGAACACTTCTATCGATAGCCGGTCCTACGGTAAAGGACACTCGGAGTTGTATCCCGATCGATACAACTAGAACTGGATACCCGTGATGATACTTGGATATGTGGCTCTGGGATTGCTTCTCGCAGGGAGTCAAGAAGGGATCTCCGGACGAGGTTGATGACTGTATGGCTCTGGGATTGCTTTCTCGCAGGGAGTCGAGAAAGGATCTCTGGGTGAGGTTGAGACTTAATGATACTACTACATTATATTGTACTGTTCTACTCTCTTCTACTGCTGCAAGACCGCTGAAGATGCTAGTCTTCGATAGGACTAGGCCTTCTCTCTATTCTGGCATTTCTGCAGCCCAGTCCACATATACAGCCTTCCCTTGAAAATGTTGCATATGTAGTGTAGATCCTTGCTTGCTGAGTACTTCTGAGTACTCACGGTTGCTTTGTTTTCCTTTTCTCCCCATATCAGTTTGTCGTGACCAAGATGACGAAGCCCCTGAGACAGCTGCCCTGCCGACGATCGCTACTACTACTACCCAGAGGATGGATACTACTATGAGTTGACTGACGACCAGGAGTAGGATCGGAGGGTCCCAGGCAGGAGGCCTGCGCCTTTCGATCGTAGTGTTTTATTTCGCCCCGCCTTTCTAAAGGCCTTTCTGTTTCTATTTCATATCTGTACTCAGATATCTGATGCTTCCGCTGACGCTTGTTCGCAAGCTTATGTATTCGAGCCCTCGAGGCCCCTGGCTTGTAATATAAAGCTTGTATGACTTTATTTATGTTTTAGAGTTGTGTTGTGATATCTTCCCGTGAGTCCTTAGGCTTGATCGTGTGCATTTGCGTGTATGATTAGTGCACGATCGGGCCGGGGGCGTCACAATGATGACCCTGTAGCTACTTTACACCTCAATGTATGTACATTTTGCCACTGTGGTGACCCCTTCGAGCGTATAAAAGGAGGCCCAAGGCAACTGCTATAGGGGAGGAGGATCTTCTGGCCCATTCTGCATGCGTAGCTGCTCTTTGAACGTACTGTTCATCGCAAGCGCTCCTGGAGCCTGGGCTCAAGAAGACTCATAATAAAACAAGGCAGGAGTAGGGTTTTACGCTGATTAGCGGCCCGAACCTGGGTAAAATCGCCCCACGTCGATCGATGGTTCTGCTCTTTGTGCATACTTCTCTCCCTGTCGAACCGTAAAGGGGTCCCTTAGGATCCCATAGGTGTCGTACACCGACATCTTTGGCGCGCCAGGTAGGGGCATCGAGGTTGTGCGAACCAGATCCAATGATCGGTGCCTTAGTTTCTTCATCATCCTCATCATCATGCCACCCAAGAAGAAGAGCGCCGCAATGGCGCAGCCATCCACGTCCGTTTTGCGTGTGCCCTCACGTACGGGTGATGGCGTGGATGCAGAAGGAAGAGGTTTAGAGCCTCCACGACGTTCCGGTGATCCAAGCCAGGCGAGTGGCGTCGTTCGCAACGGCAGCGGCAACCCACACGCTGCTGGATCCAGAGATGGAGCTGTGTTGCCTACGGGCGGCACAACGAACTCCAGAGATCGAAGGACGCCTTCTGAGGCTCCCGCGCCGGCGCAAGCGTCACGGCCTACCCAGGTCGTGCGCGATGAGCAACGTCATGGCACTGGTGGTTCAGGGCATCCCCATGAAAAAGCTTCTGCGCATCGACCCCAAGGTATGCAGGCCCAGCATGCATGCCAAACTGCCGGCGGAAGTGGCGCGCGGTAGCGTGATCGTGACGATGCTCCTTCTAACATTGTTAGGAGTCAGAGCACCTCACGTACTTCGCACCTGTCGCCGCCGCCTATGCCAGCGGAAGCTTTGGCACATGCGCAGCTGCTCCTCGATTTCCCTCCTGCTCCGGAGAAGATGGAGGAGTGGCGAGCTACTATCCAGAGCCTCATTGGCTTCGCCAACAAAGATGGGCCACAGGAGGCAGGGCCCTCGCAGCGGCGGTCCATCGATCCGGCGCGAGCCGATGTGGGGAAAACCGGAGGTGGTGCAACCACGGTGCACTCTCCTCCACGACACCAGCGGCGGTTGACAACCCGGCGGACTGATGGCCGTGACGATGATTCCACGGCGTCGTCCGATCCACGAATGCACCGCGACCAGCGTCAAGTTCTCCAGGAACGAAGCAAAGAGGACGCTCAAACCACCATCGAGCAGCGACGGGAAGCGCGCTATCAATCTGACAGGAGCGCAGGGCCCGCTGTCGATGAGCCTGCGCCAGGGGACGCAGGCGACTTGCCTTACGAGGTAGGTACTCCAGCGTTTACCCGTGAGCTGCGGCAAGTCCAGTGGCCCAATTCCCGAACCTTCAAGCCAGAGGTCCAGGAGAAATATGACGGCAAGACTCACCCCTCGGAGTTCCTGAGCATCTACACCATTGCGGTGCAGGCTGCCGGGGGCCGAGACGACAAGATACTTGCCAACTACTTCCCGTTGGTGCTCAAGCCCAACGTCAGGTCGTGGTTGATGCATCTGCCGGAGAATTCTATTTCTTCTTGGTCAGATCTGTGCCATCAGTTTGTTGGCGCCTTTGTTGGAGACCACCAAGCTCCTAGCCAAGAGAGTGATTTGCATATCATCCCTCAGAAGGAGGGCGAATCCCTGCGCAAGTTTATCCAGAGATTCAGCCGGGTGCAGTACAATATTCCTGACGTTCACCCTGCCGCTGTCATTAGCGCGTTTCATCAGAACGTGCGTAACCGCAAAATGCGGGAAGAGCTGGCAATGAACAAAGTCAGGAGTATTGCCGAGCTTTACACTCTGGCTGACAAGTGCGCCCGAGCTGAAGAGGGGAGGAAACTCCCTGGCGAGGCTATTGGCGCGGGGGGCGAATCAGAAGATGAAGACGCTGCAACCCCGTCAAGGAAAGGCCGGCGGCGGAACAAGAAGCGCGGAGGCAAGGCCGTGCTTGCTGTCGAGGAATCCGGCAACCCCGGCGCCGCCAAGAAGGCCAAGGTTGACGACCCCGTCAAGGAACTTGCCGGGTGCACCTCCTGCCAGGCCTTGGCGGTTGCCGACAGGTCGGAAAGCTCCGGCAAGCAGTATTGCAAGATCCATCGCACCAAGAGCCACGATCTCCAAAATTGCCGGCAAGTTGAGCAGCTCGTCGAGAAGCAGAGAGCTGAGTATGAAAAGCGGGACAAGGAGAAGGCCCTAGACAGTGCTGAGGGATCCGGCAAGAAGCATGATGGCCGAGGGGGTCGCCGCGGCAGGGCCAAGCAACAGAGGGAGAGGCCCGCTCGTGGCCGTGACAAAGCAGAGGGAGATGATGATGATGATGGAGAAGATGATGAGTCCAGTGAGCAAGAATTTCAGAAAGCTACAGAGGTATGTGTATCGATGGAGGCCTCATTGCATTCTTCTCACCGTCGACTGAAACAGTGGGTGCGAGAAGTTAATGCAACAGAGCCGTCGTTCGATGCATGTAAGCCCCTGAAATGGTCCAACACGCCTATCATTTTCGACGCCGAGGATCACCCTGATCGCACAACCGCGGTCGGGTGCTTGCCATTGTTGGTCTCACCAACAATTCGCAACCTCAAGGTGACGAAAATGCTAGTTGATGGTGGGGCCGGACTGAACCTAATCTCACCGGATGTGCTCAAGAGGCTCCAAATTCCTGATGAAGATCTCGAGGAAATGGGCACGTTTCAAGGGGTCAATCCGGGAAGGACCCAGCCAAAAGGCAAGATTACGCTACCGGTGACGTTTGGTAGCGAGCTCAACTACAAGACAGAGAAGGTGGTGTTTGATGTCGCCAAGATTCCTATGTCGTACAATGGGATCCTTGGCCGCCCCGCGCTGGCTAAGTTTATGGCGGCATCACACTACGCGTATAATGTATTGAAGATGCCCGGGCCGTTGAGTGTCATTACTATTCATTCCGATAAGAAGGATGCACTCATCTATGCCGACCAACTCTACCGGGAAGTAGTTGCAGCACCTGCCGTCAAGGCATCTGCTCCTGCCGCTGGAACTCCCGGGGGGAAGAAGAAGACCGGCAAGAATCTTGGCGCGAACTCCGGCAAGCGCACCTCCTCGGAGTGCTGCGGTTCCGTTGAGGACGCACCAGAGAGTTCCGCCGGCAAGAACAAGAAATCCAAGGCTGCTCCACCAGAGACCAAGAAGGTGCCTGTCAGGGAGGACAAAACAGGAGGAACTTTCACCATAAGTTTCACCCTAGATGACAAATAGGAAAGCGCGCTCATTGCCTTCCTGCGGGCGAATGCCGACGTGTTTGCATGGCAACCGTCCGACATCCCCGGTGTTCCCAGGGAGGTAATTGAGCACAACCTTGTTGTCTGTCCTCACGCGCGGCCCGTCAAGCAGAGGGTCAGGAAGCA
The DNA here is from genome assembly GCA_011799875.1 of Thinopyrum elongatum. Lineage (NCBI taxonomy): Eukaryota > Viridiplantae > Streptophyta > Magnoliopsida > Poales > Poaceae > Thinopyrum > Thinopyrum elongatum. The sequence goes on along the minus strand of CM022302.1, from coordinate 347,718,558 downwards.
AGCCTTGGAGCGGCAAGAATTCATTGCCGAAGAAATCAGGAAGCTAGAAGCGGTAGGATTGGTCAGAGGAGTGCTTCACCCAACCTGGTTGGCCAATCCGGTTGTAGTGCGCAAGGCGAATGGGAAATGGAGGTTGTGTATTGATTATACAGATATCAATAAAGCCTGTCCAAAAGATCCTTTTCCCTTGCCGTGCATCGATCAGATTGTGGACTTCACTGCTGGTTGTGATCTACTGTCCTTCCTTGATGCCTACTCAGGGTATCATCAGATCTTCATGGCAAAAGAAGATGAAGAAAAGACCGCATTTATCACCCCATGTGGTACGTATTGTTTTATACGAATGCCTTTTGGGTTGAAAAGTGTTGGTTCTACATTTGTGAGAGCGGTCCAAATTGGTTTTGAGCCTCAGCTCCATAGAAATATGGAGGCATACATGGATGACATAGTGGTTAAAACCAAGGACAAGGCGACGCTCATAGAAGATCTAGAAGAAACATTTGCAAATCTGCGCAAGATCAACTTAAAGCTCAATCCTGAGAAGTGCGTGTTTGGTGTTCCTTCCGGCAAGCTTCTCGGATTCTTTGTATCTCAACGGGGAATCGAAGCGAACCCCGACAAGATCAAAGCTATTGAGCAGATTGAAGCGCCAAGACGCGTCAAGGATGTCCGTCGTCTTGCCGGCTGTGTTGCTGCTCTAAGCAGGTTTATTTCCAAATCTGCTGAGCGCGCCCTGCCCTTTTTCAGAATTTTGAAGAGGGCAGGTCCAATGAAATGGACTCCGGAAGTGGAGGCTGGGCTGCAAGATTTGAAGAAATACCTTTCTTCTCCGCCGACACTAGTCGCGCCTAAACCACGAGAGCCGTTGCTGCTATATCTGGCAGCGACAAATCAAGTGGTTAGTGCTGCATTAGTGGTGCAGAGAGAAGCTGATGAGGAAGCAACACCAGCGGCAGGACCGCCAGGCGACGCGGCAAGATCTTTCCCAGCAAGGGTTGATCCCGGCAAGACAGGATCTGCGCAGACAGAAGAACCAGTGCAGAAGAAAAAGGTGGTGCAGCGCCCAGTTTATTTTGTTAGCTCTCTTTTGCAAGGAGCTAGGTCAAGGTATTCTGGCATGCAGAAGTTGCTCTTCGGCCTCCTTATGGCCTCGAGGAAGCTGCGCCATTATTTTCAAGCGCATGAAATCACCATCGTCACTCCCTTTCCGTTGCAACGGATTTTGCGAAATCCAGAAGCAACCGGCAGGATTGTGGAGTGGGCGTTGGAGTTGTCGAGCTTTGGTCTCAAGTTTGAAAACACTTCGACAATTCAGAGCAGGGCCTTGGCAGAGTTCATTGCGGAATGAACCCCAACGCCAGACGAAGAGGTCCAAGAAACAACTCTCCCCGGCAAGGAAATCGATCGGGAATGGGTTATGTACTTTGACGGGGCTTTTTCGCTGCAAGGCACCGGTGCTAGCGTGCTGCTTGTCGCACCCACTGGAGAGCACCTCAAGTACGTAGTCCAGATGCATTTTCCCCGGGAGAGTTCGACAAACAACACCGCGGAGTGCGAGGGCCTGCTTGCCGGTCTCAGGATCGCAGCGGACCTTGGTATCAAGAAGCTCGTCATCAGAGGCGATTCGCAGCTTGTTGTCAGGCAAGTTAACAAGAATTATCAGAGTCCATTGATGCAAGCTTACGTGGATGAAGTGAGAAAAATGGAAGAGCGCTTTGACGGTCTGTAAATGAAGCACATTCCCCGTGCCGAAAATAGTATTGCTGACAACCTGTCAAAGCGCGCTGCCCTCAAGTTGCCTGTGGAACCAGGAACTTTTGTGCTCCATTTGACTCAACCATCCGTGGCGCCATCAATGCGGCAAGAAAAGAGAAGAAAGTTGAATTCTGGACAGTACTTTCCGGCAGAGCTCCCTGGAGCCGCCGGCAAGGAACTTGCCGGGATCAACGACAAGCCTGCCGGGGAACGACAGGCTCCGGCGGAATCTCATGCTTTCGCTGTCTAGACAAATGTTCCCCCGGCGGAGGAAATGCCTTTAGTCCTAGCTGTAGAGCCTCAGGCTCCAGCATGGGCGCAGCACATTGTCCATTTCCTTCAGACAGGAGAACTCCCTGAAGAACAGGAAGAAGCGGAAAAAGTAGCCCGTCGGTCTGTTATGTACAAGTTCGTCGATGACGTCCTGTACAGAAAGAGACCAAACAGTGTGAAATTGAAGTGTATTCCTCGGGAGGATGGACTAGAGCTGTTGGCAGAGATACATGGAGGCGTATGTGGCTCTCACATAGGATCAAGAGCACTTGTCGGGAAAGCATTCCGGCAAGGTTTCTTTTGGCCCACCGCTCTCCAGGATGCAACTGCACTAGTAACCAAGTGTGAAGCATGCCAGTTTCATTCGAAGAAATCGCATCAGCCAGCTCAAGCTCTTCAAACAATCCCTCTCTCCTAGCCATTTTTGGTCTGGGGGCTCGACATACTGGGCCCTTTCCCCCGTGCTACCGGGGGCTTTGAGTACTTGTTCGTTGCTATCGACAAGTTCACAAAGTGGCCGGAGGTGGAAGCAGTGAGGAAGGTGACAACACAATCAGCCGTCAAGTTCTTTAAAGGGATAGTTTGCCGTTTTGGTGTGCCCAACATGATCATCACCGACAACGGCACGCAATTCACAAGTCGCACCTTCATGCAGTACGTCCAAGACCTTGGCAGTAAAATTTGTTTTGCCTCTGTTGCTCACCCGAGAAGCAACGGCCAAGCAGAGAGGGCTAATGCTGAAGTGCTGTGCGGTCTCAGGACTAGAACTTTTGACAGGCTGAAAAAGTGCGGAAGACGCTGGATTGATGAGTTGCCGGCGGTTCTTTGGTCAATCAGAATGACACCAAATCGAGCCACCGGCCAGACACCTTTCGCTCTAGTCTACGGAGCGAAAGCAGTTCTCCCCACGGAACTCATATACGGATCACCTCGAGTGCTCGCTTATGATGAGCTTGAGCAAGAGCAACTGTGGCAAGATGACGCTGTGCTCCTTGAGGAGAATCGTCTTCAGGCTGCTGTGCGAGCTACATGCTACCAGCAAGCTGTGCGCCGCTACCATAGCCGCAAAGTTCATGCCCGAAGCCTTGAGGAAGGCGACCTTGTTCTTCGACGGATTCAGTCCGCCAAGAATTCAAACAAGTTGACGCCGAAGTGGGAAGGCCCTTATCGGGTAGTACGAGTCACCAGGCCCGGCGCTGTCCGCCTGGAGACCGAAGATGGCATTCCAGTGAGCAACTCCTGGAATATCGAACATCTTCGCAAGTTCTACCCATAAGGCGCGGTTGCCGAGGGCCCCCGGCAACCCCCTTTTGTACAAGTCTTGTCGGCAAGGCATGTAATCCTTTGTACAAAGCCAGGCGCAGACCCTGAGCTCAGATGAATAAGTTTAAGTGATGTGCATTTCCTTATTGATTCCCATGTTCATATATATATATATATATATATATATATATATATATATAGAACTTACCGGCAAGGCATATATATATTCATGTTTGTCTAAGATGTTGTATGACACTTGCTCCCGGTAAGTTCTAACGAACCGCCAAGGTTCCATATCTTTATTTTCTCTTCTTTCTTTTTCTCAAAAGACAGAAGGGTTCCTTGTGTGCATGTTTGCCGGGGGGGAAGGGAGGTATGGGTACCAGTTGGCGACGTTCAGAATTGGCACCTTACCGGAGGAAGAACAGCGACAGAAAGCTAAGTTCTAAAACTTAGAGCAAGTTTCCTTTATTGCAAAGTTATTTTCCTTAGACGATTTCGACCTTTGTATGGAAAACCTGCATGCGAAGGAACCCTTGTCGTAATCGGTTGCGCCCTTATTTTGTTTCGAGTCCGCTCAACGATTTAAGTGGCTGCACTGAGAACGCCAAGGAGTCTTGCCGGCTGCTGCACCTCCAGCAGGCTGCTGAAGTCCCGCACCCAGCGCTCGCGGCAGGTTGCGTGCCGGCAAGTTTTTCAGTAAGCGTAGAGTGAACTCCATACATAAAGGAATCAGACAAGGGAGATAGCATGCATGTACTCAAACATAAGCAAGTTATATTACATTAATAAGTTGCCGCAGTTCTAACTTAAGACTTAATTGTCTTTGGCATGGAATGGCGACGGCAAGAAGAGGTGGAGCAGCTAATCTCTACGCTGGCCTTCGACCCTTTTGATTGAATCCACCCTCTCAAGGATAGGCGCGACAAGCTCCTCAAGTGCCTCGAGATTTGCGTCCTTTGGCAGGCGGCCGAGCACGTTGGTGAGGTCGATGCCAGGATTATTTTGCACCACCTTGATGAGTACCTTGCGGAGGACGGCCCGGCAAAGCTGGCGGGATTCGTTGGCCAGTTGGGTCGCCCGGTTAGACTGAAGTAGCTTCAGAGCATCAATGATGCTTTCGAAGAACATCGTCAACCTGGCACTCGAAGATATCCTTTCTTCGGAGGAATACCTGAAGTTTGACAGGCCCATGGTTGACAGTTCTGCCGTGAGCTTCTTTGCAGCGTCGACGAGCCGTTCAGTCCAGATTTGCACGCCCTTCTCGTAGTCAACTTGGGCGGCGGCAGCGCTCTTGAGCAGGTTCCTCTCTTCCTGGAGATCTTTGCACAGGGCCTTCTCGCGGGCCCTGCCATCCTTGAGAGACTTCTCCAACGTGGTCAGCTTCAGCCTCAGATCGGCAATGGCATCATTTGCTGAAGAGAGCTGCTTGGTCTTGTCAGACATGGCAAGTTGCATCTTCGCCAGGGTGTGGAGGGTTTTTTCCCTGTCACCTTTGAGCGTCGAGAGCTCCTTGCCGTATTCTTCAAGGTCCACTTCCAGTTTCTTGACTTTGTCGCTCAGCTCATTCTTGGCGGCCTCTGCAGCCTCGGCAGCATCGACGGCCTCCTTGAGCTTGCCGGCGTGATCTATAGTTAGAGCTTCGAGTGCCTCCTTGTGCTTCTGCTCCAGCTCCTGGGTCTGCCGCGCGACAAGCTTCTCGATCTCTTCATCTTTGCTGCGAAGCTTGGCGGCGAGCGCCTGCTCACATGCAGCAAGGTCTTCCTCGTGAGCATCAAGTGCAATGCGACGCTCCGTCAGGAGGGCATCTTCAGCAGCAATTCTTTGCGTAGCTTCCTCTTGCGCCTTCTCCATGTCAGATTGCTTCAAGAGGAGCTCCGTCCAGCCTTGGCTCATTTGTTCCCGATTGGCAGTCAGCTCTTGATAGGCCTCGGCGTACCAGATTTGCGTTTGCTTGACGCGCTTTTGGAAATCTGCTTCAGCCGCTTCAACAACTGCAGCTCTGGAATCTACCTTCTCTTTTTGGGCACGGTGGAGTGCTTGGAGCTTGCGGAAGTTATCGCCCATGGCCTGAAGGAGTTGGTCTTCCTTAGATCTGCTGCTACTGACACTTGGTTCATTGACGATCTCAAGCCCAGCAGCAGTGATGATTTCTTCATCAAAAGTTTCTCCTTCGGCCGGTGCCCCAATGCTTGCCGTTCCCGGCAAGTTGACAAAAAGGTTCTCACCAACTTTGAGATATTTGCTTGATGAGGGGACTTCGGATGTTGACGGTTGATCCTCAGCAACCGCCTCACCAGTAGCTGGGGACTCCGTGGCCGGCGTAGCTCCTGGCACTCCTGCGGCAGGGATGCAGTCAGTACGGTCACCAGCCTCCTTGCCGCCCTCTTCAGCAGATTCCTTGGCGGGTTCCTCCTGTGCGGTCTTGGCGGCCTCATCGACAAAGGCACTGCCGGCTCCGACGGTGGCATCCATGGCGGTCTCGCTGGCAGCGATTTTGTTGGCTTTGGCGGCAACATCCCTGGCGGTATCCTTGATGACAGCGTCGATGTCCATGTATTCCATCTCAGGGAATTCTAAAGGACAAAGGAGAGAAATAGAATGAGATCAAGATTGAAGTTCAAGAAGACAAAAGAAAAAGAGATAAAGGAAAGAATAGCAAGCGCTCTGAGGCAATTGGTTACCTGCATCGAGCTGTTGAGAGGTGGCCTCGCCCCTCCCGGCAACCTCGGTTGCCGGGGGTAGGATGCCAGTACCAATGGTTGTCGGCTCCTCCTCAACCAAGACAAGCTCGTCGGTGTGATCTCTTGCCGGGGATGCGCTTGTGGGCGGCATGGTTGACGGAGGTGGCACGACGGAGGTATCTCCTGATAACTCCCCTTGCTGCCGTCCTTCTCCTGCAAGCCCAAAGTTATCAGCGGCAAGGATAAAAACCTCAGCGCCCGTCAACAGAAAACGAGTGGAGAACTCACGCTGGGGGCTGCGCTGGGGGCTGCATTGAGGGCTGAGCCCCGGGCTGATGACGACAATTTCTGGCATGCTCGTGGAGCCAGCCGAGGGCTCGTCGCCCGTGGAAGTTCTCAACCTCTTCGCCGCCCTTTCCTCCAAGGTTTCTGCATCGTTGCAGAGAAAAAACAAGCAAGGCTATGAGATTACTCCAAGACTTGGAAGATAAAGGCTATAACAGGACACTTACTCTTCCTCTTCTCGTTCCGGGCTAAAGCCGAAGATGTCGAAATCGACCTCCGGTGCTGTGTCCGTGTGAGGGGGTGGAGGAGGGGTCCTGGGTCGCTTGGCTGTAGCAGGCGCAGGAGGTTGGCGTGATTCCGCCACTTCAGCCTCCGGTGCGGTTGTGCGAGACGCCCCTGCCGCCTCAGCAGTTGCCGCTGGTGCGAGTCTCGCATGCCGCGCAGGTTGCTGTCGGACTCCTTGCCGTGGCGTAGTCTTGCAGGCCGCCTTCTTGCCGGGAGCCTCGCTGCTCGAAGAAGGTTGGCTTGCCGGGATGCCAGATGCAGCCTTTCGAAGAACACACTTTGTCTTCTTCGGGGCTGGGAGCTCTTCTTGCGAATCTTCTTCGGCCGCGTCTTCGTCGGACGAGCTCTCAGCGGCTGCGCTGCTCTATTCCCCGACAGCCTTGTCCTTCCCGACAGGTTTTCCTTCCACCGCTACCTCTGCGTCGCTGGTTTCCCATTCTATGAAGCCGGCGCTACCAGCCTTCGTGGCAAGATTCGCCTCCTCCGCCCTAGTGGTGATGTATGCCACTTCTTCGTCGGTGGTGGCTCGGATGAGGTCTGTTTCTTCCCGGACGGCTCTCTCCCTCAAGTTGTCAAAGAACCTTTGTGCCTCTTCCTCGGATGGCTCGACCCAAGTCGCGTCAGGACCGTGGGCGTTGAACAGCGGCATGGTGGCGATAATCGACCCCAGGGCAGAGTTGTTGCATAGAGGGACAATTCTTGCCGGCAACCGATGCTTGTTGTCGCGCTGGAATAGCTTTTGACGGAGAGCGCCAAGCTGCATAGCAGTCAAATTGTTGTTCAACCCGGGGCGTAGTCTCATGATGTCTGCTGTGTTCCGGTATTCCCAAGCTGATCTCCCTTTATTCTACAAAGGGGCGATGCGGCGGCGGAGGAAATTGAAGCCAATCATCTCCATTGTGAGCCCGGTAGCTTTCAGGCGAAGGATTCTGGTGGTGGCAATCGTGAGCTTTTCGTCTTCAGCAGCGAAATCGCTCCAGTCACTGCCCCGGACCGCCTTCTGCTGTCGAGGCAAATAGAACGGATGGGGATCTGCTTCCTTGATCCAGCACCACTCAGCCCGCCATTCGTCCCACTTCTCGCGGTAAACCCCTTCTGGGTATATTTCCTTATTCCAAGCCCTTGGAATCCAGGCGATAGAACCAGAGAGGGCCTCCCCTTTTTGGATATGGGGGAAAAAGTAATGGCGGAAGAGGGCAGTATTGGGAACCACTCCGGCAAAATTTTCACAAAGATGAGCAAAGATGGACATACATAGTACAGCATTCGGCGTGAAATCAAGAAGATGGAAGCCGTATGTGTACATAATGTCGTTGAAGAAGTCAGAGAATGGAGGACAGAGCCCACAATAGAAATAAGCGACGAAGAAGGGGTATCTGTCTGGTCCGCTTTGGGAACAAGAACCTGGAATCACGCGAGTGGCGGGGTGGGCCTGCGTCTCCCTCGCCCACATACACTGGTACCGGCTCTTCAGAGCTCTCGCGTCAAGCGACGGGGCGAAGACGACGAACTTCTTCCGCATCTTCACCAGCTCACTCTCCGGGACATCGGCTTTCGTCTCCTTGCCCTTGACTTTGCTGGTCCTGGGCGGCATGGCGATTGCAGGGGCGGAAGACGAGGATGGAGCAGGCGTGGAAGCGACGAGCGGATGAGGGAAAGCTTTGCTCTGAGCTCGAGAGGAGGAAGGCAATGGCGGATTTCAGGTTGAGGAGGAGAAAGAGGGGGTAAATAGGCAGCGCCTCTGCGGTTCCCTTTTTATGGGGAAGGAGCGAGGCCGCCTCTTTTACTGCCCAATGAGAATACGCTTCTACAAGCGCGCTGCGGTCGTGGCCGTTCAGCGCATGCGCCCCACGTCGCGCATTCAATGCGCGTAGTGGGAGGATGCAGTAAGCGAAATCATCGCAAGCAGTTAATCCCCTGCCATACGTGCCCGTGCACTGTTTGGGCCTAGCCCAACAACGCTTCGCATTCGTGTATGGCCTAGGCCCGGGGGCTCCTGTCGGTGTACTAAGTATTGGGACTTTAGTACCCCATACTTGTGCACGGGCAGTCGTAGCCAAGCCCGCGGCAAGGCTTGCCGGGGGAGTGATTGGAGATTAGTGCAAGATTGACAAGGGGGCACTCAGACCGAGAATCAAAGGATCAGGAGTTAATAAGATCTGAAGACCGAAGGCCAGGCCCCCGGCAAGATCTTGCCGGGGTGGTTCGCGAAACCCGGCAAGATTTGGGCCCGGCAAGATTTGCACCCCGGCAAGATTCTATCACTGTTCCGCCGCTTCAGCACAGCAACCAGCCTGGCATCCTGAGCCCATTCCTGGATGCGTGGCAGGAGACCAGTAGGGGAGAGCTTAAGCGGTGCTGATGGGATGGCCCCTTTTTCAATCCCCAAGAAAGTGAGGACACCTAAACGGACACCTCACGATGCATTAAATGCATTCGTCCTAATCCATCAGGGGTTAGGTATGATGACCCTGTAGCTACTTTACACCTCAATGTATGTACATTTTGCCACTGTGGTGACCCCTTCGAGCGTATAAAAGGAGGCCCAAGGCAACTGCTACAGGGGAGGAGGATCTTCTGGCCCATTCTGCCTGCGTAGCTGCTCTTTGAACGTACTGTTCATCGCAAGCGCTCCTAGAGCCTGGGCTCAAGAACACTCATAATAAAACAAGGCAGGAGTAGGGTTTTACGCTGATTAGCGGCCCGAACCTGGGTAAAATCGCCCTGCGTCGATCGTTGGTTCTGCTCTTTGTGCATACTTCTCTCCCTGCCAAACCGTAAAGGGGTCCCTTAGGATCCCATAGGTGTCGTACGCCGACAGGTAGCGCTGTAAATATATGTAGACTAGTCATGCACAAATTTATCACATGAAGTGGAGATGAACTTGTGTGGCATACTGGCATTTATGCTTTAGAATTTATTACTAGTAAATGTGTTATGTGTACATGCAACTTGTGTGGATGTTGCACGGGCTCCAACACGCTCTGTGAGAAAAAAAGGTAGCACAACTTTGGATATAGGTGATGTGGCAGCATCATACAGTAGCGATCGTTCGCTATAGTTGTAGTACTAGGACGACAACTCCTATAAACCTTGTGCTTGGCTCTTTGCCTCTTCGGGAGGTTCAACAGTTCGTACTCCTGTGAACCTTGCACTTGGCTCTTCGTCTCTTCGGAAGGTCCAACAATGATGATACTATAGTACAATATGCTTCTGGCAATCTGACACCGAATGAACTACTGCACGTCCACCGCGAGGGCGAGGGCGAGGAAGAGGGAGAGGGAGAGGGCACTGTAGTCAAAACCCTCTCCTCGTCCTGCGAGCCACCACGCACGTGGGCGAGGGAGTGGGCGTAGGCGTACGTAGTAAGCAAGCTTCTCCTCGTCCTGTGAGCCACCGCGCGTGGGCGAGGGAGAGGGCGTAGTAAGCAAGCTTCTCCTCGTTCGGCGAGTTGATGGGACACATCAAAGTAGTACTAGTCCATATTGCGTCCTTTCCGGTTAATATGGCTTAATTTGAAACGAGAACAATACACTGGCGGTCAACGCATGTAACAATACGCTCATTACGGTCACTATATAGTTTTGCGGTGATTATACGGTCACTAGCTCACCGTAGAGCACCGTATTGCACCCTACTGACCGACCACATAGTCGACGTGGCACTTTGTTGACTGGTTAAATTGACACCTGGTTTCTGGGTCCCACCTATCAGTTGGCAGAGCAAAGAAATCAGTTAAACAAAACTTTACGCAGGCGCGACAGGAGTCCAACCCTTGCGCGCGAACCACCCTGGGTGTGTATGTGAGTGCATGCACATGTACTCCCTCGGTTCGTGAAAAACTGTACATCTAGTATTAGAAAATTTTCCAACAAAGAGTGTACATCTACACTTCCAATGCACTTAGCCTTTAATCTAATCGGTATTGATTGACTAATGCACCAACTTCTGCTCTAGCTATAGGCTGCATGTCTATCCTTAATTACAGCATGCAACAACCTTCATTTAATCTTCTTCTCTCAATGGTCGCATGCACACATAAGTCTGCTACTTTTGAGCGTTAATTATGCCATGAAGTTTCAGTTTCCTCTTGGTCAATGTGTAAATCTCTACATGTACAGTCTTTCACGAACGGAGGGAGTAGGTTGAGCACTTGAGCATGAGCGTGTGTGTTGCGTCGTGTGTTGTGTGCCGCATGGATGCGTGAGTGTTGCGTGCGTGCATGTGTACGTGTGAGTGTTGCATGTTGCATGCATGCATGCATGAGGCTTTTACTCCCTCTCATTGACATGTTCATATTTCAAGCTTCATTAAAACGTTGCATGCAAGAATTAAGAGAAAACTCACCAATGTGTGTAAAAGTTCTGGTCTTTTGTTCCTCACGCATGCATTCCAATTAATACGGTTGTAAACACAATTTTCTTGAGGAAAACGAGCCCATTATTGAGTACTTTCGAAAAAAAATCTTAGGGCACTCATCATTTACTACTACCTTGGTTGATGATTTTTTTATTAACCTGTACATAAACCTCCGTCCTGGTTTATTGGTCCCCTTCGTACTTAGTGTAAAATTTTGACCGTAAATTTAACTAACAAAGTGTCAATGCATGTCATAAAAAACTATACCATTAAAAACTATGTTCAAATATGAATCCATTGATATGATTTTTGGTGACATGCATTAATATTTTATTAGTTAAATAGATGGTCAAAGTTTGACACAAAATACTACTAGTACTCCTACATTATTGGCACCGGGTGCCTTGGCCAATGTTTCATCTTGTTGGACAGGATGAGAGTAGAGACATAGGGATAATGTAGATAGGAAGTCTTGGCGATCCATTATTCCCCATCTCGGTCAGAGAGAACTATTCAACTAGTCTTCACAGTGAAGTGACAATACACGCTGCAGCAGATGGGACACTTAATTAATAAGCTGAACCAGCGTGTTGGTGTTACTAAACCAGCCTTACCCTGTACTGCCATCATGTTTGCCAGTGGAGCACGCTTCGGCAAATACGCCTACACACCTCTCTCTTCCATTAACTGACATATGGGCCCTCTTGAGGTAGACCCACATGTCATCGGCTTAACTATTTACACTCTGAAGGACGGTATATCCTGGTAGTAGTACTAGTAGAATTGAGATTTAATGCACTTTCTTGCCCGTCTTTCCCTCTTCTTCCTTCTCTCTTCCCCATCGTCGGCCGCACACCATTTCCCCCCGCTCACTGCTCGCCCGGCCGCGCCATCTTCCTCGGTAGGTCGCGCGCACCATATCCCCCCTGCTCACTGCTCGGCCACACACGCCATCTTCTTCGCTCACCCACCCGAATCCACTTCCCCGCTCGCTCGCAGGCACCGAAAACCCCAATCACTCAGCACCCTAAAAAACCCTATGGTAGAACCGACTGACACGCAGAGCCGCGATTGGAATTCTCTCCCCGATGTTCTCTTGGAGCAGATCTGTAATCGTATGGACCTGCTCAGCACCATGCGCCTGGCCGCATGCTCGGTGTCTATGTACCGTCTACTCATCTGCAACCGCCCGGCCCTTTTCAAGACACCGACTTGACGATCCTATGGAGGTTACCGTGGTGCTCCTCGACATGCTACCACTACTCTTCCACCTGTCCTTCATGCATGGCCAGTACTGGGTGGGCATGAAGGCCAACTGGATCGTTCTCATCCACCAATCCGGTAGTCCGCGGTGTCTTGTGGATATCTACACCCAGCGAGAGATCACCCTTCCATCGTTGGATACCGCCGGCATCGAGCCTCGCGGCCCATCGGACACTCCTGCCTACTACGCACGAGACGCGTCGAGCTTTTGGTGCGACCTGCATTTGCTGAAGGTTGTAATCTGTGAAGTGCCCACACCATCAGAAGACTACATGGATTACAAGCTCATTGCCTTGTTCGACATGGGATTAGTCTATCTGGAATCCAGTCGCCATACATGGTTATGGCTCATCATCAATCCTGTTGACCCTCCATTTCTGTCTGATGCTATAGTGCACGATGGCATCGTTTATGCGGTCGACGCATAGATTGGCTGCATATACTGGTGGAATCTATCGTCGTGTAATTGTTCTATCTCATCTCATCTTTACCTTATGAATACGACTGCCTGTTGATTGTTAGAAATTTAGAATAGATAGTATGTCTATAACCACATCATTGCTATATGTTCCTCTCATTTCCTAGATTTTTATGACCACATATGTTATTGTTAGAGTTGATATGAGAACAATTGGCATCTAATGATTGTTAGAATAGATATTATGAGTATAACCTCATGATTGCTATATGTTACTCTCATTTCCAAGATTTTTATAACCACACATGTTATTGTTAGAGTTGATATGAGAACAGTAGTAACTGCTATGGTAGAATATGAGTAGGCCCTGTCATAGCTGGTTTCCTCTCATTTTTACATGATGTTTGAACCATGACATATTGCTAGAATATGAAAGCCATTGGCTTAATTTTTTTAACTCGGGGTATGATTATGACCACGGCATTGCAATTCTCTGGCTATGATCTGTGTCACTGTTATAATAATCTTAATTCCACACATACTCTGAACATGATTGTATATTTCTGTCCTTTTGGTCTCCAATTTGATTTGTTGCAGCAGACGCAAATGCGCTGGCCTTCATAATTCCAGGACCTAGAAATATACAAGTCAATGGGTGGTGGTTTATCGCTCGTTCAACTGACGGCGGTCATTTGATGCTCATTCGCACGTACCAAATTGACCAAACCATTTCATCAAACCACATGCAGTACAATGCCTGGGGCGTTCGTGACTGTGATGGCTATGGCTGCTTCGTGTTCGAGAAAGATCCCAGCTCTGTTGGGCCAGGCGTATTCAACTAGAGGCGGGTTTACAGCCTCGGCAACCATTCCATGTTCCTCGGGCTCAATTATCCAATCATCCAACCAATCATCGATCATATCACCGGCGATGATTACCGTCCTATGCAACTTCCATTCACCAGGGGGAATTGTGTTTACACATCGTACCATGGGTTTCATGAATCACCATATCCAGAGATTCGTCGACACAGCTGTTGCTAGATAATCTTCAGTGTATGAAAGGCATCAAGCTTCCAAGCGATGAATGGCTTTTGCAAACCCGACATGCGGCGATGTGGTTCATGCCAACAGCAAATATGCACAACTTGATTTGTAGTGATATCTAGACTGAGCCATGTATCCTGCTGCTGTAGCATGACCCTCTTTTATTGGATATTATGTACTGTAGTTAGTTTGAAGGATAGATACCTTTCTGGGATCAAGTGCATCCTAACTCACCTGCGTAGGATGTACTGATAATGATGATGGAGATGCTGTGCAGAAGCCATATATATCAATTAGGCTTCAAGTGCGTACTTGTTGGTGAAAGTGTTGTCCAATGGGAATTATATTTTGTATTACTCATGTAGCCTACAAAGTCTGTCGCACAGCCTTGTAACTTCGTACTCTATTTCTAAATTTGTACTAGTCCTCTATACCGTATATTGCGCTACTCGTACTACTACCTCCCTCCTGGTTTATTGGTCCCCTTCATAATTTGTGTCAAATTTTGACCATAAATTTAACTAACTAAATGTTAATGCATGTCACAAAAAATTATATCGTTGGATTCGTATTTGAACATAGTTTCCAATGGTATAATTTTCAGTGACATGCATTGACATTTTGTTAGTTAAACCTATGGTTAAAATGTGACACTAAATATGACTAGTAAGTAGTACAGTAGTACTAGTATACGTCGGTCAAATTATTCATCATGTCCTCACATTGAATTAACGTGACAACACGCTGCACGTGAGGTGACACAAGAGTCTCGGCGGCGTGTTCGGTTCACCAAAGTGAGCCTCACCCCTCTCATACTACAATAGCACTCTCGCATTCTCTATAAAATCACTCTCCCGGTCTCCCCGCCTCCCAGCCGCCGCCTTGTTCCGATCCATTTGGTACGATGAGCGATGAGCTACTGGAGTTGCTATACTTCATTGCAAGTAGTCAAAAGGATGACGCTAAAAAAATCGATCTCAACAAGGATGCTCTTCAAGCTAGCCGGATGAAGGAAGGAACCAGCGAGGCCGCTCCTATGAGTATTCGTCCCGTCGCCCTGTATGATGATTTCGATCTTTATGGGGTGTTTCAAGTGTTTAGAGTCTACATGTAGTAATGAAGCCGAGACCCCAGTTTGTTCGGGTATTGTGGACTTCAAATTTGGAGTACCACTTATCTATCAAAATCTTTCATCATTTACTTAAAACAGTTGATTGATCATACATTGAGTACCATTTAACTCGAATTAACCGATGCAAGTCCAAGAAGGATTGGCCGGTGCTGCCGGCTGGCGTCAAGTTCGATCCCACGGATCAGGAGCTGATCGAGCACCTTGAGGCCAAAGTGAGTGCTGATAGCGTGAGATCTCACCCTCTCATCGATTTGTTCATACCAACCATCGACAGCGAGCACGGCATATGCTACACCCATCCTAAGAAACTTCCACGTGAGACACCGATCGGCCGTCTACTTGCACAAACATATTCCTTTGTTTATAGCTCTATTTTTTTTAGAAGCAGACCTAGTGAAGCAATTACAATTTGACAGTTAATAAAAAGTGAAACAAGTGACCGCAACATGCCAAAGATGTTATGAAAAATGCCAACTACGTACCCTAAAACCTGTATTCGCCAATACTGCAGGTATCACACTGAGTGGCCTAAGCAAGCATTTCTTCCAGCGCAACTCCAGGGCATTCAAAAGGGGCACGCAGACACGTCGCAAGATACAGTTGGAGTGCGGCATGCACGTGATGTGGCACAAGACCGGCAATACCTTGCCGGTGATGGTCAACGGCCGGCAGACGGGCAGCAAAAAGGTTCTGGTGCTGCACACCAACAAGAACTTCGACCAGCAGAGGACCAACTGGGTGATGCACTAGTACCACCTCGGGGATCTGGAGCAAGAGAAGGAGCGGGATCTGGTCCTCTGCACGATTTTCTACCAGACGAACACTAGGGCCAGGACTAAAAAGATTATAAGTTAGTTTGGTATTGGTACTTGTACTACCTAGTCGTCTGCAAGTTGGTATTGTTGTTAAGGATCTTTCAGTATGAACTTGGCATTTGCTTCCAACCATCATGTCAAGGGTCGACGTGGATATAAAGCTGAATCATTTGTTTCAAAACGAATTTTTAGGCACCTGATTTTTATTTGATGGGTAGCATAAGCACCTGCCGTTCGAATTCCCAGTTCTCCAATTTTTTTACATCTTCGAAGTACGCAGGGGATCCATCCGGTTTCACAGGCTGATAGTTGGACGCAGCATGCCGGAACTGGGATGTGGCATGCCAAGCCCAGCTGGAAATTGTTAAAAGAGAGGAGCGATGGATTTGGGCCTTCCAGAATAGTTAAGTGTCGCGACCTCGATCGTAAAGCGCCTCCCATGGACTAAAAAAAAGGCCTAGTCGGTTATTATTAGTTGAAATATGTAAAATATTCCATAATGAAAAGAAATATGTAAAATGCAATGAATTTAGTCCGGTTTCACTGAAAACCATCCGATTTGCATGAAATTCGTCCGTGGAACCACAAGATGGCTGTCCATACAGAGCCTAACCGTACGGAACCAGCAGGTCCATGGCCGTACGCAAGCAAGTGCATGCACTTATTATCACGATGGAAAAATAATGCTGACGTCTGAGATGATGAAACCCATGAAGTTTTCAACGTAGTCAATAAATGAGAGAATTCTGCAAGTACAGACTGATAACTGGGATCCAGCAGGTATATTGTTTTTTCAGGTTGAGCAAGTTTCAACTGGGCTGTAGACTGCCCAGGCTTGGTTTTGTTTTTAACAGGCCCAGCCCATGACGACAATGGGGCACAAAGATCCAGCAGGTATCAACTGGCCTCTGGCCTGCCAGCCTTAGTTATATTTTCTCTTAGAACATCCGCACGCAGTTTTTTTACTGAATCAAACACACAGCCCAGTTCTATTTTCCTCTTGAAACGCCATGTCCTACTTCCGTTTTCTAATCTCTACCTATAGTTTTACTAGTTCATATGCACGTATTATTATATTGAAAATACATAAAGTTCCCTTTTCATCTTTACATCCTTATTTTGTTGTTGTTGTTGTTGTTTTCCCTCCCAACGCTGATTCTTTTACCACTGGTTTTCCCTAAAACCAACTCAATTGTCCCACATCTTATTAGCTTACAAAAATAAAAAAATATTTTATTTAGCAAATCAATAAGTTATTAAAAAATAAATGTTTATCATTTCTGGATTATAATAGTTCAGACTCCACCGAAATATGCAAAATTAGGTTGAACTTTTTGACCGTGGTCCTGGGCAGAAAATGGGTTGTAATAAATTCCTTAAGAATTAGCAAATGAGCTGCAAATTATTAAAAAAAATAGCAAATAGGCTCTATGTTGTCTGCCACAGATTTGGAGGCTGACTTGTGGGCCTACTAAGTTCATGCGTACACAAGGTTTCTCAAAAACTGAAACTTAGTCAACAATCGACTCTACCAGCGTTAGACCGTTAGATGTCAATCTAACGGCAATCATGCTTCTTCAGTCTCTGATCTTCCTGCTCCAGCCGCCCAAACCAGCGCCGGCGGAACCGCCTGCTCCCGCCCCCCGTGGCCGGCTCTGCTGCCGGGCAGGCCTCACGGCCCCACCATACTCGCATCCCTGGCCTGGCTATCCCTCTACTCACCCACACCCCCTGTTATTCTCCGGCGACAGCAGCCTCACACTGCGGCCGAACAAGTTAACCCTCGTACCAACTCCGTGTGGGAAACAGCTATCGAGTCTTCCTCGGCTCCGGGTCGTTCCCTTACTTGGCCTCGCCGTCATCCACCGCCTTGGTGCTCTCGGCACGGCGTGGTCAACGAACGATATCCATCGGAAGAGGACTGTACGTGGAGAGGCTGACAGCTGGGTCCACAGCCGCACGCAAGGAAGTGCCTCCTTTTTTTTGCGAGTAGGAAGTGCCTCCTCTTATTACGCGCAAAAAATGATTCTCCTCCTGACAGCTGGGACCGACCGAAAGGGTCTCTATATTTCACGAAAAAAACATTCCCCTCACTGACAGCTCGGATCCACCAGCTATTACGCACAAAAATAATGAATACCCCCGCTGCTAGGTCGGTCCCACCATATTTGGAGGCTGACTTGTGGGCCTACTAAGTTGACGCGGACGCAGGGCTTTGTAAACTTAGTCAATATAAATGATTCTAGCTGCGGTGACCGTGCGATGTCCATCCAACGATCATCGTGCTTCTTCAACCTCTGGTCTTCTTGCTCCATCTGCCCAAACCAGCGGCGGCCGTGCCGCCTGCTCCTGCCTCCCGTGGCCGGCTGTGCTGCCACGCAGGCCTCACCGCCCCATCCTACTCCCACCGCTGGCTAGGCCTTCCCTCTACTCACCCACACCCCCTGTTATTCTCCGGCGACGGCAGCCTCAAACCGCAGCCGAACCAGTCAACCCTCGTACTTCCCTCCACGTGGGCATCCACTGCTGCGTATTCCTCGGCTCCGGGTCGTTCCCTTCCTAGGTCGCGCCGTCGTCCACCACCTTGGTGCTCTCGGGCGGTATGGTGTTGTCAACACGGTCAACGAACGACAGCCATCAGAAGAGGACTGTAAGTGGAGAGGCTGACAGTTGGGTCCATGGTCGCGCGCAAGGAAGTGCCTCCTTATTACGCGCAAAATAATGATTCCTCCACCTGACAGCTCGGACCTACCGGAAGGGCCTCTGTATTTCACAAAAAAAACGTTCCCCCTGACAGCTAGGACCCACCAGCTTTATCTTCGCATGAAAGGAACTGCTTTCTTACCCCCTGACAGCTGGGCCCCACTAGGTTGAAGCGAAGGTAGCGTTATTTGTCTGGCCGCGAACGTGTACGTACATAGCGGTCGATCAGTCTCTCTGCAGTGACATACCGTGGCCGAGTAAGGAGAGGCACGTGTTGAAGTAGAGGCGCCGACGTAGCATGTCACGCAGTCCCGTCTATATTGTGTACACATACGTACAACCACACTGCAAGATAGTAAATACGGCTACGTACGTACATGCGGGCGGGGTCTCTAACATGTACAACGACATCGTCCTGTTCATCGGCAGCCAACCGGTTGGGTCAGAATGGAGTAAACAGCGTCGCGTGTTCATCGAGAGCCAACCGGCTTGGACGGAACAGCCGAAACAAGGTCTGGCGTACCGCACAACGGAGGAAATGGCCTTCTGTTCGACCTCGTATGGTCGATATGGGGTCCTATTCATCGGGAAGGGTCTGGCGTACCGCAAAACAGAGGAAACGGACTTCTGTTCAAGTGCCTACGATCGAAACGGGGTGCTGTTGATCGAGAGGGGTGTGGCGTACCGCAAAATGGAGGAAACAGACTTGTGTTGGAGCTCCTACGGTCGAAACGGGGTCCTGTTCATTTGGAGGGGTGTGGCGTACCACAAAACGGGACTCCACGGGATACTGTTCATCCACCGTCGACTTCCTCCAGCCTCCACCTACTACTGTTTATCCACCGTCGACTTCCTCCTGCCTCCACCAGCTACTTTTCGCCGACGGGGTCCTGTTCAACCAGCCCTCCACGGGGTCTTGTTCATCCAGGCTACTGTTCAACCAGCCCTCCACGGGGTCCCTCCACCGGCTACTGTTCATCCACCCCCACCTCCTTGATCGGGGTCCTGTTCATCCAGCGGCAATGGCCTCTACTACCACGGGATCCTGTTCATCCAACCCCCACCAGGAACTGTTCATCCAACCCCCACCGGGGACTGTTCATCAAGAGGCAGCTTCGATCGGCTTCAGTTAGCAGCAGTAGCGAAGGAATCACTCGGGTTCAGCTAACAGCCAAGGGACCGATCGGGGTTCAGTAACGTAGCTAGTGCAATCGCTCGGGTTCAGTTAGAGCCCAATGCCTCGCTCGGGTTCAGTTAGAGCCCAACGCCTCACACACACGCACGTACATGTATAAGAGAAATGTGCAAACCTCCGTGCATCGCTCGGCCCCAACCACGCACCGTAACCGGGAACTCCTCGAAATTTTCCTCGCCCGTGCTTCTACCATGATTTTTTCCGTCATGGACGGCCCAAAGAATGTCATGCAGGTGCGTCCCCGGCCCGCCCAGGACGAAAAGCCCATTTTCTATCATGATTTTTTGTCATAGAAGTAGGAGCCCACCACATCTATGATGATACGTGATTTTGTCACAATTATCGTCATAGAAGTGTCATAAGCATGACAGGAAAAAAAATCGTTCGGCCCAAAATGTCACGGATGTGTATTTTTTTGTAGTGGGAGAAGGCGATACTCCGGACAATGTGGTGCCCTCTAATGACACTCTGGACAACGTGGTGCCCTCTAATGACACTTCAGACAATGTGGTGCCCTCTATGATGCTGGAAGAGCCTGCTGAGGAGCATCGCACTCTGTGCCAAGTATTTGACTATGTGTAACCCCTCTAGTGACACATCCTAAAGCAACACGGGCACCGGAGAAGGCAACACTCCGGAAAATGTGGAAGACCTCGGCGACCCCGCCCCCGAACACCAGTCTGATGGCTTAGAGGGGCATGAGGATCAGTATAACCCCGAGGACCCCAATGATGTCGAAGATAGCAATTACATGCCTCTCTACGAAGAGGAGGTCAGCCTTGGAGCTCAAGATTTTATCGTCCCAGAAGATCCATTGGAACAAGAGCGGTTCCAATGAAGCTTGAAGAAAAAGCAGCAGCGGATAAAGGCTGAGACACCCTCAACGACAGATGGACGAAAGTCCTAGCAGCCGAAGAAGGGTACGACTATGAACGGCAAGCAAAGAGCTACCCCAAGCGCAAAATGCTGCCGCAATTCGATGACGAGGCCGTCGAGCCCGCACCGCATAGACGAACTCAAGGCGACCAGCCCGACCGCCCCCCTCAAGGAAGGGATAGGCCGACTCGCGAGGCCGAATACCCACCTGTCCCCCCTCGCCGTAAAGGCAAAGAGGCGTCACAGCCAGAATATCTATACGATCTTCGACACGACCTGTCCGCTAGAGCAGGTCAGTCAAGGTCCATCTATGGATCAAGAAGCTACCCTCCCAATAGAAGAGATGGATACCAAGCATGGCTAGACCGAAACGATAGAGTTCGGGATCACCACCGGGCCAGGATGGAATCCGAGGTTCGGCGCGATGTAGCCCAAATAAGGGGGGCCGCTCACCCAATGTGCTTCACCGATGAAGTGATGCAGCACCAATTCCCAGAGGGGTTTAAGCCCGTAAACATCGAGCCATACGATGGAACTACGGACCCGGCAGTGTGGATTGAGGACTTTCTTCTCCACATTCATATGGCACGAGGGGATGACCTGCACGCCATCAAATATTTTCCATTAAAACTCAAAGGACCAACCCGGCATTGGTTGAACAGCCTCCCCGAAGACTCCATAGGGAGCTAGGAAGAGCTCTCGGATGCTTTATGAGCCAACTTTTAAGGCACCTATGTCCGGCCTCCGGATGCCAATGACCTAAGCCATGTGGTCCAATAGACCGGTGAGTCGGCCCGGCAATTTTGGAACCGGTTTTTGACCAAAAAGAATCAAATAGTCGATTGCCCGGACGCCGAAGCCATAGCCGCGTTCAGACATAGTATCCGGGACAAATGGCTCGCATGCCAACTCGGCCAGGATAAGCCGAAGACAATGGCGGCTCTCACCTCCCTTGTGACCCACTTTTGTGTGGGCGAAGATAGCTGGTTGGCTCGTAGAAGCACCAACCCAGAAGACCCCGGCACTTCGGAAGTTCGGGATGGTAACAGAAAGCCACCACAGCGCATTAAAAATAAGCGTCGACACAATGGCGTCGAGGCTGACGATGTGGTAGTAAATGCCGGATTCCGCAACTCCAAGTCAGGGTCGTGGAAAAGGCCCTCTAAAGGAAACCAGGTCTGACCCACCAAGCTGGACGTCATCCTGGATAGGCCTTGCCAGATACATGGCACCTCGGACAAGCCCGCTAATCACACCAACCGTAATTGTTGGGTAATCAAGCAGGCCGGCAAAATCATAGCCGAAGACATGGGCAAAAGCCCCCGTAGCGAGGACGATGAGGAACCTCGCAGGCCAAATAATAGAGGCCAGAAACAATTCCCCCATGAGGTCAAAACAGAGAATATGATCTATGCCACTCATATACCCAAGAAGGAGAGGAAGCACGCACTTCGGGACGTCTACGCTATAGAGCCTGTAGCCTCGAAATTTAACCCATGGTCGGCATGCCCGATCACTTTTGACCGCAAGGACCACCCAACCAGTATTTGTCATGGAGGATCAGTGGCCCTGGTCCTACACTACTGCAGGTTGGTCCAAACGCGACAGTCCAATCAGAGACCCTTCGATGAAACTATGTGCGATGCATTAATCACAAACGGTGATGTAATAAAACCGTCAAAAAAGATACAAAACGTTTGCGATGGCGGTGACATCAAACACAGTTCAGATAAGAGTTACATGTGCGATGCGTGGCATACGATTAATCCAGCAGAACTGTTTGCGATGAGGCAGAACAACAAAAACGGGCAGCCAGATGAGGGTGTGTGCAATATACGGCATACAGTTCACTAGGATGAACTGTGTGTGATTAGGCAACACAATAGAAACGGTCAGCCAGATCAAGGTGTGTGCGATGGAGGGCATACAGTTCACTCGGATGAACTTTTTGCGATGAGCCAAGACAACAGAAACAGTTCGACT
The DNA here is from genome assembly GCA_011799875.1 of Thinopyrum elongatum. Classification (NCBI taxonomy): domain Eukaryota; kingdom Viridiplantae; phylum Streptophyta; class Magnoliopsida; order Poales; family Poaceae; genus Thinopyrum; species Thinopyrum elongatum. Next base: position 347,696,223 of record CM022302.1, on the reverse strand, counting down.
GAACAAGATGTGTGTGATACGCGACAAATAGGTCCGTAATCAGAAATGTGTGCGAAGACCAATAATAACACAGACGATTGCTGCTAATGAGCCGTGTGATTTGCTCTGTCTACAGAAGAATAACACATATATATATATATATATATATATATATATATATATATATATATATATATATATAGTAACTATTATGATCATGGTATTAGAATAACTATTCTGATAACAGACGCCGAGCGACGAGGTGTTCCCGGACTGCCCAAACCGCAAAAAAGTCTGCCGGCCCACCCCCTCCCGCCTGACCTTTGCCCGATCCACCCGACCACCTCCCACCGGTGGCCAACACCCCTGGCGCATCACCTGCCGCCGCCGCTCCTCCCTCGGCCAGACGCGCCTCCGGGCGCCGTCGGATCCCAGCACCACCGCGCGTTGCCGGATCACCAGAATCCCGCGCGCTGCCGCCGCCACGGGTCCGCCCCGGGACCAATCCCGCCACCATGCGCCGACCGCGGTCCGCCGGATCTCCTAGATGCCGCTGCTACTCCTCACCGCCCCGCCAACCTCGTCCTCATCCCGCAGCCCTGCCGGCTGTCTTCTCCCACGGCCACGCGCCGTCCTCCTCCCATGGCCCCCGATCCATTGCCGGCCTTCTCCCACAGCCCCACCCAATCCACCGCCGTGCACGGCACTAAGGCTGGCAGGTACCCCGTGCATCTGCAAGCTGCTCTAGTTGGCCGTCCCACCTCATCTACTCGCCGGCTTCCGTACGTGAGCACAATTGGAGAGCCCCTGTAACTTCTACATCCGCCCAGGCATCCTCATGCTCTGCCTCCTCTCTATCTCCGATTAGTTGACCTTCTCACGAAGGCCACCTCGACCTTCCCTGGACCAGCTAATTTTTAACTTCATGGTACGCATGTGTTCTCGTTTTGATCTGTATCCACTTGTAGGAACTAAAAATGTACGCATGTGTTCTCGTTTTGATATGTATCTACTGCTATCTAAATCTTATTATCTAGGTATGAATAAGTTTTAATCATGTGCCAAAAAAATGTGCGCAGAGACGCTGCCCCGTGGCCGAACTCCTGCCTCCGCTTGGCTCCGTCCGCAGCAGCACACCACCTCCCTCGCCGTCCACCTGCCTGTGTTCATATTCTACAGGTGACCTTCTCTCCTCACGCATACTGACCTTCATCCTCCTCCTGCTTCCTCCTCCCCTTTAGGATGATTGAACTCTGTCGCATGGAGTAGTAGAACCGCCGGCGTGTCTTGCTCCCATTCCTTATTTGTGCGCCTTGGCTTCTGGCGGTGCCACGATGAGAAACCAACTCGTCCATTTTTTCAGCGGGGGATCACACAGTGGGTTTTGAGGGGTACTGAAGTTCAGAGTGAACCTGGATTAAGGTCCAGAGATGTATTTTTTAGTACATTCAGAGAGGGTTTTCCCCCTATTTTTCATTTCTTAGCCTCTTCATAATTTATCAGATAATTTTCGAGACTAACATTCCATTGTAGCTTATAGTCTCATGTGTGTACGAAAAAAACATTTTGATCAAGTATACTCTGCATCCTTGAAAATACTCGAACCTGATCATAACTTGGTTAAGTCTTTGATATAGCCGAAACTTTTATAGCCAAACATATTGCTATCTGAAAATTATTATCTTTGTGTGAATAAGTTTTAACCCTATGCGGAAAAAATCTGCGCAAAGCTCCACACAGGCAATTCTTGATCCCTAGACCAATTCGATCAGTTAGATGTGTGCAGAATATTACATGTAGTTCTTTGGGTTCCCTACTTTCATTTTGGTAAAACTATTGATGAAAAAATGTACCTATACAGAAATGATGGTTCAGTTCAAGAAAAATGGATGTTTACTAATTTTGCGGTTTAAAGATTTCTTTGTGTTTTTTTACAGCAGTTTGGAGTGTATATATATAGAAGAAGAAAAAACAACGGCACCTGCACCGGAGCAGCAGGACGACGCACCCCTCCCAGCGACAGCGCAGCAGCACATTCGCCGTCTGTGCACATGTGTGTGCAGTGCAATTGAGGGAGCACTCCCCTGTTACTATTCTGCACCTACGCCTCCCCATGGATCCCGTTCTCTTCTCTTCTTTTTGCTGTGAGTTTGTAAATTGAAGATCAGTCATAATAGGGGAAGAAAAAACTTTAGAGAGTTTTTCGTAAAAAAATCAGAGATGTTATTCAGATTGTGATGGACTTTTCGTACATGTTTATGCTAGTTCATGCTTGTTTGTACTCTTTTTTTCTTACTATGTTTCAAATTTTTGTTTGAAAAAGTATGTGCATGTTGACAGAGACAATCTATACAAACAAGTTCAAATATTATTGCCCCGCAGGTTCATGTCTTCACAAGATGTACCACTATTTTCTTCTCTCTCAAAAAGTGTGTGTTTTCAGCACTACAAACAGATCCAATACCCCGAAGAAAGTTATGGGAAAAAATATGGAAAGTCCAGAGAGGTTGAGGACAAAAGGGTTTCTGTAGCGAATAATTTTTTATTCCTATGCGAAGTCCAGGGAGGTTGGTGGAGAGCATTTCATTCCCGTATACTCCCTGTTTTTAAAGAAATGAAGTTCAAAAACAAGAAAATGAGAAGTTCAGATTGTTTAACTTTTACAAAAAGACTTAGATATTTTCCTTTTACTATAAGAATAAAATGAAGAAGTTCAAATTAAAATAAATAGAGCAGCTCAAAATTTATAGAGAAAATAGGTTTTCCCCGTTTCTACAAAAAGAGGCTAGAGGTTCAAATTTAAATAACCGAGAAGTTCAATGTTTTTTACAATACCAAGAAGGTCAAATTAAAAAAAACTGAGCAGCTCAAAAAGTTTATAAAAAACATATTTTCCCTCTTTTCAAAAGAGACCTAGAAGTTCAAATTTAAATAATTGAACGGTTCGATATTTATTACATAATTAGGACTTTTCGTGTTACTAATGAAAAACACCAAGAATTCATAAATTAAAAAAATGAAGTTATTTGATGTTTATAAAAAAACTCAGATTTTCCCCAATTCTAAAGATTAAAATCAAGAAGTTCAATTTAAAAAAATAGAGTAGTTCAATGTATATAATAAACTCAGGTTCTCTAGTCAATAGAGAATAAAACCAAGAAGTTCAATTTGAAAAAGCGAAACAGTTTGATATTTGTTTGAAAAATAAGATTTTTCTAGTTACTAAAGAATAAAACCAATAAGTTCAATTTCAAATAACGAAGAAGCTCGATGTTTCTAAAAAAACCTCCAATTTTTCACATTTCTAAAAATACACAATGAAGTTCAAATAAAAAAGGTAGAGTGGTTCAATGTCTATAAAAAACTTAGATATTTTCACGTAACCGAGAGAAGTTCAGATTGGTAACTTCCAGAAGTTCACGTACTACGCGGTGTGCATTTGTATGAAAAAAAGAACGAAAAGGCAAAGGCTAAAAGTTTTGTTGCTAGAAGTTCAAGTGCTCGGCTCAAGAAAGTTCAAAAACTCTTGTGAGAGAGGTTGAACAAAAATACTTGACAGAAGTTCAAGGTGAAAACAGCGGGAAGTTCAACTACTATACAGAATGCGTTTCAGATAAGAATATAAGAATAGAAAACAAAAAGCTTAAAAGGTTTGTTGCAAGAAGTTCACGTGCTCCTCCTAGCATAGTTCAAAATTCATGCACGAGACATCGGTCATTCATTTACATGTTGAAAAAAAGGCAAAAATCAACGTTGTTTTGCCATTTTAAAAACTGCTCTCAAACGGCAACGAATTTGTAACACTTGTCTACATGAAAAACTTGCTGCTATTCATAAGCTTTCCAACGGTATATTATGTGCTATATTCCGATGAACGGTTTAAAATTTTCATGTATACCGTTTAAAACATGTTTTTATGCATTCCAAAAATTCGTTTGATTCGTCGCGAGCATGAAAAACTGATCAACACGGGAAAGTTGCGTGTTTTTAACAGCTTTCCATCGGTATATCATTTGCTAGATTCCGGGAAAGTGGTTTGGGAGTTATGGACAAAAAACAGCACGTCAAAAACAAAGTGAAGTTCAAACGGAACTGCCACAGAAGTTCAAGTACTTCACGCAGTGCATTTCCTTTCGCGGTGAAGGTAAAAATCCTGATCTCGGCTTTTTCCAAATTACTTGAAATCGGCTTGGAATTAGAGAAAACTTTACATACGAAAAAGTTTCGCATTTTCGATAGCTATCCAACGGTATATTATTTGCCTCATTCCGACAAAGTTTGCAAAAATTACGGCCAAAAAACATTTTTAACCATTTACAAAGTTGACTTAAAGCCGTAACAAATTGGGAGAAAATTTATATACCAAAAATTTCGCATTCCTTCAAGCTTTCCAATGCCATATCATTTGCTGCATTCTGACGTACGGTTAAAAAATTGACTCAAAAATATGAAGTCGGTGGGACTTGGACGGTTTTCTAAATTACTCTTAAACCGTTCAAAATTAGAAAAAACTTTGTACATGAAAAAGATGCGCATTTTCATAAGCTTTTCAACGCCATATCATTTGCCTCCATTGGATTAGCCGTTTAAAAATGGCATCGAAAACACGAACTCAGCTGTTCGGTTTGCGAAATTCTATGATTTTCTAAATTACTCTTTAACCATAGGAAATTAGAGAAAACGTTCTACATGTGGAAGGAGCGCATTTGCAGCAGCTTTCCAACGCCATATTATTTGCCTCATTCTGATAAACGGTTTAGAAATTGGATCGAAAATATGATTCACGTTTTTTGCATGAAGAAAAACGGTTTTCAAAACTGCTCTTAAGCCGCTTACATTTTGCCAAAAATTTAACTTGGGTCATGATACTCGTGTCCACAACTTTCCAATGGTATATCGCAAGCTCCAGTTGGGCAATGTTAACGGAAGTTCAACCTAGCACTGGTGGAAGTTCAACTACTACCGTTGGGACCGGTCAGGTAGTTATCAGAATATTATTCGGATCCCGTGATCAGAATAGTGTTTATATACATACATACATACATACATACATACATACATACATACATACATACATACATACATATATATATATATAACTGAAATAAACATCCAATTACATAAGTGACTATACAGATCATTTGCATACACCTCAATAAACAATTGCATGCATTCTAAACTAGGAGAAACGATCGTCTAGTCATCTTCTTCTTGTGACGCTCCCGCCACTGCTCTGTGGCTCGATCCCTCGTCTGGGGCAGGAAGAAGACACTTCCTCATGTCAACGATCCGCCTGTACATCTCGTAGCTTGTGTACGCGTCCTTGGCCGCGTACTTGACATGTTGTTCATCCAGTCTCTGATGCCAGACACTGTGCCAGGCGTTCTTGTCCTTCTTGCTCTCATCCTTCATCTTCATGTAGTAGGGGTCGATGATGGCCGAGGCGAGGTCAACCAGGAAGTTCTGTTTGTTGTTATCGCTGCGCCAGACCTTGTAGTGGTCCTGGATGTTGACAAGATTCTGGCATTTCAAGCACAAAACCTTGAGCGCTTTTAGATCGTTGGTGGTGTCCATAGTAGCGAAACTATAGTCGGAGCTGTTGATAAACCTGGAGAAACGCTCGCAAGGCCTTGTGGCCAGGTGGTAGTGGTAGACGAGGACGTCATGTCGCACGCACAACTGGGCGACGGCAACCTTCTGATCATGCCCGGCACGACTCGAGGTCGAAGCCGACCACTTGGTACTTGTCCTCAGCAAGCAACTGCTCCATAGTTTGGATGGAGCTCTCCATCGAGACCGGCTCATTCATGTACACCAGTGAGAGGGCCTTCCCCCTCACGTGGGTGTCCACTACGGGATGCGTGGTGAACTGCCCCCCGTTGTCGTCGTCGGCCGCTGGGAGCGCCATTGGAACCATTGGATGTCCTCTCTGTATGTGTCGTCGTGGGTGTGCTTATTGTGCCGTGTGGCGCGAGAGATGAAGGTAAATGGCCGCAGGAATAAATGAGGGCCGGGCGGCCTGGATTCTCGGCGCGTCCGCATGGCAGTTTTTGCAGTGGGTAACTGCATCGTGGCGCGCGCCCGGCACAATCGCATGCATAATGGCAGCACGAACGTACGTGATTGTGCGCCGGCCCCAAACACTGGCAGCGCGCGTGGAGGGATGAGGGCAGAGCGCCGGAGGGACGCGAGAGCACAGCACGCGCGGCGGGACGTGAGCAGAGCGCGCCGCGGCCGCCTCAACCGTGAGCAACCACACGCATAGAGCAGTTGAACACGTAGGGAATGGTCGTCTACAAGCCGACTAGCAGTTGCGACGCTGCATAGAGAGCGGCCGTGTGCTACTACATCTGTGTCGGTGTACTAAGTATTGGGCCATTAGTACCCCGTAGTTGTGCACAGGCAGTTGTAGCCGTCCTCGCGGCAAGGCTTGCCGGGGAACAGTTCGAGGTTGATTCAAGCCATCAAAGAAATCATCAAGTCAGAGATCTGAGGATAAGCAGATAAGAGGAGCTGGAATCCGAAGGCCAGCTTCCCCGGCAAGATCTTGCCGGGGTGGCCTGCGGAGCCCGGCAAGGATTGGTGCTCGGCAAGGCTCGGCGCCCGGCAAGGTTTTGTTGCTATGCCACTGCTCGAGCACAACGACAAACCCGGCATTCTGGGTCCTTCTTTGGATGCGTGGCGACGCGCCAGTGGAGGAGAGCTTAAGCGGTGCTGATGGGACGGACCCTTTTTCCATCCCCAAGAAAGTAAGGACACCTAAACGGACACCTCATGGTGCATTAAATGCGTTCATCCTAGTCCGTCAGGGGTTAGGTATAGTAACCCTGTAGCTACTTTACACCTCAATGTATGTACATTTTGCCACTGTGGTGACCCCTTGGTGATATAAATGGAGGCCCATGGCAACTGCTACAAGAGAGGAGAACGGCTGGCCCATTCTGCATGCGTAGCCGCTCTTTGAATGTACTGTTCACTGCGAGCGCTCCTGGAGGCTGGGCTCAAGAACATCAATAATAACACAAGGCAGGAGTAGGGTTTTACGCTGATCAGCGGCCCGAACCTGGGTAAAATCTTCCCGCGTCGATCGTTGGTTCTGCTCTTTGCGCATACCTCTCCCCCCGCCGAATCGTAAAGGGGTCCCTTAGGATCCCATAGGTGTCGAGCCCCGACGTCTTTGGCGCGCCAGGTAGGGGGATTCAAGGTTGCGTGAACCTGATCTGGTGATCGGCACCTTAGTTTCTTCATCATCTTCATCATCAGGCCACCCAAGAAGAAGAGCGCTGTGACGGCGCAACCATCCACGTCCATTTTACCTGAGCCTTCGCGTACAGGGGATGGCGTGGGTGCAGAAGGCAGAGGACTAGAACCCCCACAGCGTTCTGGTGATCCGAGCCAGGCGAGCGGTATCGTTCGCAGTGGCAGCGGTAACCTACACGCCGCTGGATCCAGAGACGGAGCTGCGTTGCCTACGGGTGGCGCAACGAATTCTAGAGATCGGAGGGCGCCTGCTGGAGCTCCCGCTCCGGTGCAAGCATCACGACCTACCCAGGTCGTGCACAACGAGCGACGTCATGGCGTTGGTGGTTCAGGGCGTCCCCGTGAAAAGATTCCTGTGCATCGATCCCAAGATGCGCGGGACCAGCATGCACACCGAGCTGCCGGCGGAGGTGGCGCGCGGTCGCGTGACTGTGGTGGTGCTCCTTCTAACATGGCTAGGAGTCAAAGCACCTCACGTACCTCGCACCTGTCGCCGCCGCCTACGCCAGCGGAAGCCTTGGCACGTGCGCAGCTGCTTCTCGATTTCCCTCCTGCCCCGGAGAAGATGGAGGAGTGGCGAGCTACTATCCAGAGCCTTATCGGCTTCGCCAACAAAGATCGGCAGCAAGAGGCAGGGCCCTCGCAGCGAAGGCCCATCGATTCGGCGCGAGCCGATGTGGAGAAAACCAGAGGTGGTGCAACCATGGTGCACTCCCCTCCGCGGCACCAGCGGCGGCCGACAACCCAGCAGGTCGACCGCCGTGAAGAAGTTTCCACGGCGTCATCCGATCCAAGGATGCGCCGCGATCAGCGTCAAGTTCTCCAGGAACGAAGCAAGGAGGACGCTCGAACTACCATCGAGCAGCGACGGGAAGCGCGCTATCAATCTGATAAGCGCGCAGGGCCGGCTGTCGACGAGCCTGCGCCAGGGGACATAGGAGACCTGCCTTATGAGGTAGGGACTCCAGCGTTTACCCGTGAGCTGCGGCAAGTCCAGTGGCCCAATTCCCGAACCTTCAAGCCGGAGGTCCCGGAGAAATATGACGGTAAGACCCATCCCTCGAAGTTCCTGAGCATCTACACCATTGCGGTGCAGGCTGCCGGGGGCCGAGATGACAAGATACTTGCCAACTACTTCCCGTTGGTGCTCAAGCCCAACGTCAGGTCGTGGTTGATGCATCTGCCGGAGAATTCTATTTCTTCTTGGTCAGATCTGTGCCATCAGTTTGTTGGCGCCTTTGTTGGAGGCCACCAAGCTTCTGGCCAAGAGAGTGATTTGCATATAATCCCTCAGAAGCAGGGCGAGTCCCTGCGCAAGTTTATGCAGAGGTTCAGCCGGGTGCAGTACAATATTCCTGACGTTCACCCTGCCGCTGTCATTAGCGCGTTTCATCAGAACGTGCATAACTGCAGAATGCGGGAAGAGCTGGCGATGAACAAAGTCAGGAGTATTTCCGAGCTTTACGCTTTGGCCAATAAATGCGCTCGAGCTGAAGAGGGGAGGAAACTCCCTGGCGAGGCTGTTGGCGCGGCGGGCGAATCCGAAGATGAAGACGCCGCGGCCGCGTCAAGGAAAGGCCGGCGGTGGAACAGGAAACGCGGAGGCAAGGCCGTGCTTGTTGTCGAGGAATCCGGCAACCCCGGCGCCGCCAAGAAGGCCAAGGTTGGTGACCCCGGCAAGGATCTTGCCCGGTGCCCTTCCTGTCAGGCCCTGGCGGCTGCCGACAAGTCGGAAAGCTCCGGCAAGTAGTATTGCAAGATCCATCGCACCAAGGGCCACGATCTCCAGAATTGCCGGCAAGTTGAACAGCTTGCCGAGAAACAGAGGGCCGAATATGAAAGGCGAGATAAGGAGAAGGCCCAAGATGGTGCTGACGGATCCGGCAAGAAGCGCGGTGGCCGAGGGGGGCGCCGCGGCAAGGCCAAGCAACAGAAGGATAGGCCCGCTCGGGGCCGAGACAAAGAAGAAGATGATGATGAAGAAGATGATGAGTCCAATGAGCAAGAATTCCAGAAAGCTACAGAGGCCATGTGTATAGATGGAGGTGCCTCGCTGCATTCTTCCCACCGTCGACTCAAACAGTGGGTGCGGGAAGTCAATGCAACAGAGCCATCACCAGATGCATGTAGGCCCTGAAGTGGTCCAACACGCCTATCGTTTTCGACGCTGAGGATCACCCCGATCGCACAACTGTGGTCGGGTGCTTGCCATTGTTGGTCTTGCCAACAATTCGCAACCTCAAGGTGACGAAAATGCTAGTTGACGGTGGGGCCGGGCTAAACCTAATCTCACCGGATGTGCTCAAGAAGCTCCAAATTCCGGACGAGGACCTCGAAGAAACGGGTACGTTTCAAGGGGTCAATCCGGGAAGAACCCAGCCCAAGGGCAAGATTACGCTGCCGGTGACATTTGGTAGCGAGCTCAACTACAGGACCGAGAAGGTAGTGTTTGATGTCGCCAAGATCCCCATGTCATACAATGGGATCCTTGGTCGGCCAGCGCTGGCTAAGTTCATGGCGGCATCACACTACGCATACAACGTTTTGAAGATGCCCAGGCCGTTGAGCGTCATCACCATCCATTCCGATAAGAAGGATGCGCTCATTTGTGCTGACCAACTTTACCGGGAAGCAGTTGCAGCACCTGCCATCAAGGCACCTGCTCCTGCCGCTGGAACTCCCGGGGGGAAGAAGAAGACCGGCAAGAATCTTGGCGCGAACTCCAGCAAGCGCACCTCCTCGGAGTGATGCGCTTCCGTCGAGGATGCACCAGAGAGTTCCACCGGCAAGAACAAGAAATCCAAGGCTGCTCCGCCGGAGACCAAGAAGGTGCCCGTCAGGGAGGACGGAACGGGGAGAACTTTCACCATAAGTTCCACCCTAGATGACAAATAAGAAAGCGCGCTCGTTGCCTTCTTGCGGGCGAATGTCGACGTGTTTGCATGGCAACCGTCTGACATCCCCGGTGTTCCCAGGAAGGTAATTGAGCACCACCTTGCTGTCTGTCCTCACGCGCGGCCCGTCAAGCAGAGGGTCAGGAAGCAAGCCTTGGAGCGGCAAGAATTCATTGCCGAAGAAATCAGAAAGCTGGAGGCGGCAGGATTGGTCAAAGGAGTGCTTCATCCAACCTGGTTGGCCAATCCGGTTGTAGTGCGAAAAGCGAATGGGAAATGGAGGCTTTGTATCGATTATACAGATATCAATAAAGCCTGTCCAAAAGATCCCTTTCCCTTGCCGTGCATCGACCAGATTGTGGATTCCACCGCTGGTTGTGATCTCCTGTCCTTCCTTGATGCCTATTCAGGCTATCATCAGATTTTCATGGCAAAAGAAGATGAAGAGAAGACCGCATTTATCACCCCATGTAGTACGTATTGTTTTATACGAATGCCTTTCGGGTTCAAAAGTGCTGGTTCGACATTTGCGAGAGCAATCCAAATTGGTTTTGAACCTCGACTCCATAGAAATATGGAGGCGTATATGGATGATATAGTGGTCAAAACCAAAGATAAAATGGCGCTCATTCAAGATTTAGAAGAAACATTTGCAAATCTGCGCAAGATCAACTTAAAGCTCAATCCTGAGAAGTGCGTGTTCGGAGTTCCTTCCGGCAAGCTCCTCGGATTCTTTGTATCTTGCCGGGGAATCAAAGCGAACCCCGACAAGATCAAAGCTATTGAGCAAATTGAAGCACCAAGGCGCGTCAAGGATGTGCGTCGTCTTGCCGGCTGTGTTGCTGCCCTAAGCAGGTTTATTTCCAAATCTGCTAAGCGCGCCCTGCCCTTTTTCAAAATTTTGAAGAAGGCAGGTCCAATGAAATGGACTCCGGAGGCGGAGGCTGCGCTGCAAGATTTGAAGAAATACCTTTCCTCTCCGCCGACGCTAGTCGCGCCTAAACCACAAGAGCCGTTGCTGTTGTATCTAGCAGCGACAAATCAAGTGGTTAGTGCTGCGCTAGTGGCGCAGAGAGAGGCCGATGAGGAAGCGACACCAGCGGCGGGACCGTCAGATGACGCGGCAGGATCTTCCCCGGCAAGACAGGATCTATGCAGTCAGAAGAACCATCGCAGAAGAAAAAGGTGGTGCAGCGCCCAGTTTATTTTGTTAGCTCTCTTTTACAAGGAGCTAGGTCAAGATATTCTGGCGTGCAGAAGTTGCTTTTCGGCCTTCTTATGGCCTCGAGGAAGCTGCGCCATTATTTTCAAGCACATGAAATCACCGTCGTCACTCGCTTTCCGCTGCAATGGATTTTGCAAAATCCAGAAGCAACCGGCAGGATCGTGGAGTGGGCGTTGGAGTTGTCGAGCTTTGGCCTCAAGTTTGAAAGCACTTCGACAATTCAGAGCAGGGCCTTGGCGGAGTTCATTGCGGAATGGACCCCAACGCCGGACGAAGAAGTTCAAGAAACAACTCTCCCCGGCAAGGAAATCGATCAGCAATGGGTTATGTACTTTAACGGGGCTTTCTCGCTGCAAGGCGCCGGTGCTGGTGTGCTGCTTGTCGCACCCACCAGAGAGCACCTCAAGTACGTAGTCCAAATGCATTTTCCCCCGGAGAGTTCAACCAACAACACAGCAGAATACGAGGGTTTGCTTGCCGGTCTTAGGATCGCGGCAGACCTTGGCATCAAAAAGCTCGTCATCAAGGGCGATTCACAGCTTGTCGTCAGGCAAGTTAACAAGAGTTATCAAAGCCCATTGATGCAAGCCTACGTGGATGAAGTGAGAAAAATGGAAGAGCACTTTGACGGTCTGCAAATGGAGCACGTTCCTCGTGCCGAGAACAGTATTGCCGATGACCCGTCAAAGCGTGCCGCCCTCAAGTTGCCTGTGGAACCAGGGACTTTTGTGCTCCAATTGACTCAACCATCCGTGGCGCCATCAATGCGGCAAGAAAAGAGAAGAAAGTTGAACTCTGGTCAGTACTTCCCGGCAGAGCTCCCGGGAGCCGCCGGCAAGGAAGTTGCCGGGATCGACATGCCTGTCGGGGAACAACAGGCTCCAGCAGGGCCTCAGGCCCTTGCTGTCGAGACAAACGTTCCCTCGGCAGAGGAGATGCCTTTAGTCCTAGCCGTCGAGCCTCAGGCTCCAGCATGGGCACAGCACATTGTCCATTTCCTTCAGACAGGAGAACTCCCGGAGGAACAGGAAGAAGCGGAAAGAGTAGCCCGTCGGTCTATTATGTACAAGTTCATCGATGACGTTCTGTATAGAAAGAGACCAAACGGTGTGAAATTGAAGTGCATTCCTCGGGAGGATGGACTAGAGCTGTTGGCACAGATACATGGAGGCGTATGTGGTTCTCACATAGGATCAAGAGCACTTGCCGGGAAAGCATTCCGGCAAGGTTTCTTTTGCCCTACTGCTCTCCAGGATGCAACTGCACTAGTCACCAAGTGTGAAGCGTGCCAGTTTCATTCGAAGAAATGGCATCAACCAGCTCAAGCTCTTCAGACAATCCCTCTATCCTGGCCATTTTTAGTCTGGGGGCTCGACATACTGGGCCCTTTCCCTCATGCTACCGGGGCCTTTGAGTACTTGTACGTTGCTATCGACAAGTTCACAAAGTGGCCGGAGGTGGAAGCAGTGAGGAAGGTGACAGCACAATCAGCCGTCAAGTTCTTTAAAGGGACAGTTTGCCGTTTCGGTGTACCCAACAGGATCATCACCGACAACGGCACGCAGTTCACAAGTCGCACCTTCATGCAGTACGTCCAAGACCTTGGCGGCAAAATTTGTTTTGCCTCTATTGCTCACCCGAGAAGCAACAGCCAAGCAGAGAGGGCCAATGCTGAAGTGTTGCGCGGTCTCAGGACCAGAACCTTTGACAGGCTGAAAAAGTGTGGAAGACGCTGGATTGATGAGTTGCCGGCGGTTCTTTAGTCAATCAGAACGACACCAAATCGAGCCACCGGCCAGACGCCCTTCGCTCTGGTCTACGGAGCGGAAGCAATTCTCCCCATGGAACTCACGTACGGATCACCTCGAGTGCTCACTTATGATGAGCTTGAGCAAGAGCAACTGCGGCAAGATGACGCTGTGCTCCTTGAGGAGAATCGTCTTCAGGCTGTTGTGCGAGCTGCACGCTACCAGCAAGCTTTGCGCCGCTACCATAGCCGCAAAGTTCACGCCCAAAGCTTTGAGGAAGGTGACCTTGTTCTTCGGCGGATTCAGTCCGCCAAGAATTCAAACAAGTTGACGCCAAAGTGTGAAGGCCCTTATCGGGTAGTACGAGTCACCAGGCCTGGCGCTGTCCGCTTGGAGACCGAAGATGGCGTTCCAGTGAGCAATTTCTGGAATATCGAACATCTTCGCAAGTTCTACCCATAAGGCGCGGTTGCCGGGAGCTCCCGGCAACCACCCTTTTGTACAAGCCTTGCCGGCGAGGCATCTGATCCTTTGTACAAAGCCAGGCATAGACCCTGAGCACAGATGAATAAATTTAAGTGTTGTGCATTCCCTTATTGATTCCCATGTTCATATTTATATATGCATGTTTGTCTAAGACGTTGTATGACACCTACTCCCGGTAAGTTCTAATGAACCGCCAAGGTTTCATATCTTTATTTTCTCTTCTTTCTTTTTCTTAAAAGACAGAAGGATTCCTCGCGTGCACATTTGTCGGGGGTGGGGGGGAAGGGAGATATGAGTACCAGTTGGCGACGTTCGGAATCGATGCTTGCCGGAGGAAGGATAGCGACAGAAAGCTAAGTTCTAAAAACTTAGAACAAGTTTCTTTTATTGCAAAGTTATTTTCTTCGACGATTCCGGCTCTTGTATGGAAAATCTGCACGCGAAGGAACCCTTGTTGTAATCAGTTGCGCCCTTATTTTGTTTCGAGTCCGCTCAATGATTTGAGTGGCTGCACTGAGAACGCCAAGGAGTCTTGCCGGCTGCTGCGCCTCCAGCAGGCTACTGAAGTCCCACACCCAGCGCTCGCGGCAGGTTGCGCGCCGGCAAGTTTTTCAGTAAGTGTAGGGTGAACTCCATACATAAAAGAATCAGACAAGGAAAATAGCGAGCATGTACTTAAACATAGGTGAGTTATATTACATTAATGAGTTGCCGCAATTCTAACTTGAGACTTAATTGTCTTTGACATGGAATGACGATGGCAAGAAAAGGGGGAGCACTTAATCCCTGCGCTGGCCTTCGATCCTTTTGATGGAGTCCACCTTCTCAAGGATAGGCGCGATACATTCTTCAAGCGCCTCGACATTTGCGTCCTTTGGCAGATGGCCGAGCGCGTTGGAAAGGTCGATGCTGGGGTTGCTGTGCACCACTTTGATAAGCACCTTGCGGAGGACGGCCCGGCAAAGCCGGCGGGTCTCGTTGGCCAATTGGGTCGCCCGACTAGACTGAAGCAGCCTCAAGGCGTCGATGATGCTTTCAAAGAACATCGTCAACCTGGCACTTGAAGATATCCTTTCCTCGGAAGAATACCTGAAGTTTGACAGGCCCATGGTTGACAGTTCCGCCGTGAGCTTCTCCGCAGCGGCGATGAGACGTCCAGTCCAGATCTCCACCCCCTTCTCGTAATCGATTTGGGCGGCGGCAGCGCTCTTGAGCAGGTTCCTCTCTCCCTGGAGATCCTTGAGTAGAGCCTTCTCACGGGCCTTGCCGGCCTCAAGAGACTTCTGCAACATGGTCAGCTTCAATTCCAGAACTGCAATAGCATCAGCCGCAGAGGAGAGCTGCTTGGTTTTGTTGGACAGGGCAACTTGCATCTCCGCCAAGGAGTGGAGGGTTTTTTCCCTATCACCTTTGAGCATTGAGAGCTCCTTGCCGTGTTCTTCGAGATCTACTTCCAGCTTCTTTACCTTGTCACTCAGCTCGTTCTTGGCGGCCTCTGCAGCTTCGGCAGCATCGACGGCCTCCTTGAGCTTGCCTGCGTGACTTGCAGTCAGAGCTTCGAGCGCCTCTTTATGTTCTTGCTCCAGCTCCTGGGTCCGCCGCGCGACAAGCTTCTCGATATCTTCATCTTTGCTGCGAAGCTTGGCGGCGAGCGCCTGCTCACGTGCGGTGAGATCTTCCTCATGAGCATCAAGAGCAATGCGGCGCCCCGTCAGGAGGGCATCTTCAGTAGCAATCCTTTGAGTAGCTTCATCCTGCGCCTTCTCCATATCAGATTGCTTGAGGAGGATCTCTGTCCACTGTTGGCTCACTTGTTCCCGGCCAGCAGTTAGCTCTTGGAGGGCCTCGGCGTACCAGACTTGCATTTGTTCAACGCGCCTCTGGAAATCTGCTTCGGCCGCCTTGACAACTGCCATTCTGGAATCCGCTTTATCTTTCCGGGCGCGGTGGAGAGCCTGGAGCTTGCGGAAATTCTCGCCCATAGCCTGAAGGAGCTGATCCTCTTCAGATTTGCCGCTGCTAGCGCTGGGATCGTCGACAACCTCGAGCCCCGCAGCAGCGATGATTTCTTCGTCAAAGGCTTCTCCTTCGGCTGGTGCCCCAATGCTTGCCATCCCCGACAAGTTGACAAACAGGTTCTCGCCAACCTTGAGATATTTGCTGAATGAGGGGCCTTCAGATGTTGACGGTCGGTCTTCAGCAGTCGCCTCACCAGTGGCAGGGGGCTCCGTGGCCGGTGCAGCGCCTGGCGCTCCTATGGCAGGAATGCCATCAGTACGGTCATCAGTCTCCCTGTCGCCCCCTTCAGTAGACTCTTTGGCAGGTTCCTCCTATGCAGTCTTGGCGGCCTCCTCGCCAAGAGCACCACCGGCCTCGATAGTGGCATCCTTGGCGGCCTCGCTAGCAGCGATCCTGTCTGCTTCGGCAGCGGCATCCCTGGCGGTCTCCTCGATGACAACATCGACGTCCATGTGTTCCATCACAGGGAACTCTGGAGGACGAAGGAGGGAAACAGAATAAGATCAAGATTGAGGTTCGAAGGGACCAAAGACAAAGAGATAAGGGAAAGAGTAACAAGCGTTCTGAGGCAATCGATTACCTGCGTCGAGCTGTTGAGAGGTGGCCTCGCCCCTCCCAGCAACTTCAGTTGCTGGGGGAGGGTTGCCGATGTCCATGCTTGCCAGCTCCTCCTCAGTTAGGATGGGCTCGTCGGTAGGATCTCTTGCCGGGGACGTGCTTGTGGGCGGCGTGGTCGATGGAGGTGGCACGACGGGGACGTCTTCCGACAACTCTCCTTGTTGCCGTTCTTCTCCTGCGAGCCCAAAGATATCAGCGGCAAGAATGGAAGCCTCAGCACCCGCCAGCGGAAAAAGAACAGTGAACTTACGCTGGGGGTTGCGCTGGGGGCTGTGCTGGGGGCTGCATTGAGGACTAAGCTCCGGGCTGACGACGACGGTTTCTGGCACACTCGTGGAACCTGCCGGGGGCTCGTCGCCCGTGGAAGTCTTTGTCCTCTTTGCCATCCTCTCCATCAAGGTTTCTGCATCACTGCAGAGACAATATAAGCAAGTCAGTAAGGTTGATCCAAGATTGGAAGATGAAGGCTGTGGAAAAGCACTCACTCTTCTTCTTCTCGCTCCGGACTAAAGCCGGAGATGTCGAAATCGGCCTCCGTTGCGATATCTGAGTGGGAAGGCAGAGGAGGGGTCCTAGGTCGCTTGGCTGTGGCAGGCGCCGGGGCAGCTTCCGGTGCGGTAGTGCAAGACACCCCTGCCGCTCCAGCAGTGGCCGCTGGTGTGGGTCTCGCGCGCCGCGCAGGTTGCTGACGAACCCCTTGGCGCGGTGCAGTCTTGTCGGCCACTTTCCTGCCGGGAGCCTCGCCGCTCGAAGAAGGCTGGCTTGCCAGGATGCCAGGTGCAGCCTTCTGAAGAACACTCTTTGTCTTCTTCGGGGCTGGGAGCTCTTCTTGCGGTTCTTCTTCGGTCGTGTCCTCGTCGAACGAGCTCTCAGCGGCTGTGCCGCTCTGTTCCGCGGCAGCTTTGTCCTTCCCGGCTGGTTTTACCTCCACTACTACCTCTGCGTCGCTGGTTTCCCATTCTGTGAAGCCAACGCTGCCGGCCTCCGCGGGAAGATTTGCCTCCTCCACCCTAGCGGTGATGTATGCTACTTCTTGGTCGGTGGTGGCTCGGATGAAATCTGCCTCTTCCCGGACGGGCCTCTCCGTCAAGTTATCAAAAAACTTCTGTGCTTCCTCCTCGGTTGGCTCGGCCCAAGTCGCATCAAGACCGTGGGCGTTGAACATCGGCATGAAGGCGATGATTGATCCCAGAGCAGAATTGTTGCACAAAGGGATAATCCTTGCCGGCAGCCCATGCTTGTCATCGCGTTGGAACAGCTTTTGACGGAGAGCGCCAAGCTGCATAGTAGTCAGATTATTATTCAACCCGGGGCGCAATCTCATAATATCCGCCATGTTTCGGTACTCCCAAGCTGGCCTTCCCCTGTTCTTCAAGGGGGCGATGCGGCGGCGGAGAAAGTCGAAGCCAATCATCTCCATTTTCAGTCCGGCAGCCTTCAGGCGGAGAATCCTGGTGGTGGCGATTGTGAGCTTTTCGTCGTCAGCGGCAAGACTCCTCCAGCCACTACCGCGGACCGCCTTCTTTTTCCGGGGCAGACAAAACAGATGGGGATCTGCTTCCTTGATCCAGCACCACTCAGTCTGCCATTCATCCCACTTTTCGCGGTAAACTCCTTCTGGGTATATTTCCTTATTCCAAGCCCTTGGAATCCAGGCGATAGAACCAGAGAGGGCCTCTCCTTTTTGGATGCGGGGGAAGAAGTAATGGCGGAAAAGGGTAGTGTTGGGAATCACTCCGGCAAAGTTTTCACAAAGATGGGCAAAGATGGACATGCATAGTACCGCATTCGGCGTGAAATCGAGGAGATTAAAGCCGTATGTGTACATGATATCATTGAAGAAGTCGGAAAATGGGGGGCAGAGCCCGCAATAGAAATACGCAGCGAAGAAGGGGTATCTGTCCGACCCACTTTTGGAACAAGAACCTGGAATCACGCATGTGGCGGGGTGAGCCTGCGTCTCCTTCGCCCACATGCATTGGTACCGCCTCTTCAGAGCTTCTGCGTCGAGCGACGGGACGAAGACGGCATACTTCTTCCGCATCTTCACCAGTTCGCTCTCCGGGACGTCGGCTTTCACTTCCTTGCCCTTGCCTTTGCTGGCCTTGGGCGGCATGGCGGCTGTGAGGGCGGAAGCCGGGGATGAGGCGAGCGTGGTAACGGCGGGCGGAAGAGGGAAAATTTCGCTCTGAGCTCGAGAGGAGGAAGGCGATGGCGACGGCCAGATTGAGAAGAAGAGGGGGGTAAATAGGCTTGTGCCTCTGCGGCTTCTCCTTTTTATGGGGAAGGAGCGGGGCCGCCTCTTTTACTCCCCAATGTTAATGCACCTCTACAGGCGCATTGCAGTCGCAGCTTTTGAGGCACGCTTCCCATGTCGCGTGTTCGGCGCGTGTAGTCGGGGGCACAGTAAACGGGATATTTTCGAGCAGTTAATCCCCTGCTACGTGTGCCCGTGCACTGTTTGGGCCTAGCCCAACAACGCCTCGCACTCGTGTGTGGCCTAGTCCCGGGGGCTCCTGTCGGTGTACTAAGTATTGGGCCATTAGTACCCCGTACTTGTGCACGGGCAGTTGTAGCCGTCCTCGCGGCAAGGCTTGCCGGGGAATAGTTCGAGGTTGATTCAAGCCATCAAAGAAATCATCAAGTCAGAGATCTGAGGATAAGCAGATAAGAGGAGCTGGAATCCGAAGGCCAGCTTCCCCGGCAAGATCTTGCCGGGGTGGCCTGCGGAGCCCGGCAAGGATTGGCGCCCGGCAAGGCTCGGCGCCCGGCAAGGCTTGACGCCCGGCAAGGTTTTGTTGCTATGCCACCGCTCGAGCACAGCGACAAACCCGGCATTCTGGGTCCTTCTTTGGATGCGTGACGACACGCCAGTGGAGGAGAGCTTAAGTGGTGCTGATGGGACGGCCCCTTTTTCCATCCCCAAGAAAGTAAGGACACCTAAACTGACACCTCATGGTGCATTAAATGCGTTCGTCCTAGTTCGTCAGGGGTTAGGTATGGTAACCCTATAGCTACTTTACACCTCAATGTATGTACATTTTGCCACTGTGGTGACCCCTTGGTGATATAAATGGAGGCCCATGGCAACTGCTACAAGAGAGGAGAACGGCTGGCCCATTCTGCATGCGTAGCCGCTCTTTGAACGTACTGTTCACTGCGAGCGCTCCTGGAGGCTGGGCTCAAGAACATCAATAATAACACAAGGCAGGAGTAGGGTTTTATGCTGATCAGCGGCCCGAACCTGGGTAAAATCTTCCCGCGTCGATCGTTGGTTCTGCTCTTTGCGCATACCTTTCCCCCCGCCGAATCGTAAAGGGGTCCCTTAGGATCCCATAGGTGTCGAGCCCCGACACTCCGTCTTCGTCTATTAGTCCCCTTTATATTATGTGCCATATTTTGACCTTAAATTTAACCAACAAAATGTTGATGCATGTTATAAAAATTATATAATTGGAAACTATGTTCAAATACGAATCCAACGATATAATCTTTGGCGACATGCCTTCGTATTTTATTAGTTAAATCTCTAGTCAAAATTTGGAACAAAAATACATAGACGACTTATAAACCAGGACGGGGGTAGTAGTTAATTAAATCACAACCATTTTTTTATTAACCGTATGTGTACGTGTCCTTTCGTCCTCCTATCGCACGTCTTGTCACCCCGCCACCGTAGACTGCTTACAATGCAAGCTTGCGCAGCGCGGGGGGGGGGGGAGGGGCGTTCTTTTGGCCAAACGGTGGCTCGAAGTGGCGCCAATGAATCATCGGTGAGCCCATTCCTGCACAACCTCGCAGGTTCCCGCGCAAGCTTCCCGCCGGACTCGGTGAAATCCCCCAAAATCCCAATGCTTACTGGCATGCTATATAAACTCTCACGACCGGCGAGTCATGCGTCACATTTTCCCCTCCCTCCCTGTAGCTTATCTCGTCTGCTTCTCCCACAATCACCAATGGCACCGGTCCGTCGTCGTCGCTCAGCCACTCCGCCGTCATCAGAGGATAGCTCCAGCTGGGAGGCTACATCGCGGCGGCGGCGCAGTCCCCAGCGTAGTGTAGTGCGCGTGGCGTCCCTGTTGGGTGTTCGCGGAACACCCACCACCCGCTCCGCCGCCGCTGCCCGTCGGCAGCTGTTGCCGGCCGCCTTTGCCGCCACCCCACCGTCTGCCGCCGTGGCCGCCACACCACCAACGAAAGCCAGGGCCATCGCCCACTCTGCCGCCGCGGCCCGAAGGTGGGAGGTGGCTCTCGTGGCCGCCACCCCACTGGCGGCCACCGTGGCCATCACCCGCTCCACCACCGCAGCCCGAAGGCGGGAGGTCGTGGTCGTGGCCGCCACCCCATCGTCGGCCGCCGTGGTCGCCAGCCCACTGTCGACCGCCGGGGTCATCACCCGCTCCGCCACCGCCGCCCGAAGGCGGGAGGCAGAGGTGAAGGCCTGCACGTGGGTCAGCAACCTTGCGCGCTACATCGAGTTCCTGTGGGAGGAGGAGGAGCGCCTCGTTGAGCACGCAAAGAGCCTTACCGCCGCCGTGGCCACAGCACATGCTACCACAGAGGCGAGGAATCAGGAGATCTACGAGGAGAACCACCACTTCGAGAGGGGTCGTCTGGAGCGGCAGAGGGCGTTTGAGGTGAGCGTCGCTGAAGGTGCAGCAGCGGCAGGCACCGTATTGCAGTTGTCCAGCTCGTCGGTAGGCTCCTCCTCCTCCTTTGCCTCTTACTGAGCACGCTCGACAGAGGAGAGGCTGCCGGAAGTAGTACAAAGCCCCTCCATAGTAGTAGTATTTAGGGGCAATTTTGTTCAGTTCATCTGACTATAGATGTGGTGGAACTGTACAATGTACTTAAAATTAGCTAGTATATATAGTTGAACTAGCTATTTCAGTACGTGGTTGGCAACAATTGGGGAAAAGTTTGGTCGATTCAGCTGTTGAGTTGAACTGTTTGTATAAAAGAATGACTGCTTAATCTATGAATGAAATCTATGCTTAATTACTGAATTTTAGTTGCAAAAATTAGATAGTGCTAGTGATTTTTAGCTGCATATTTTGACAAATGGCAGTGTTACAAGCTTGACAAATGGCAATGTTACTAGATCAACAAATGTTAATCTTTACAGTTTGACAAATGGCAATATACCCAATATGACAGATGCAAATCTTACCAAATTGTCTGTACGTGCTTGCACACTGGTCATCCAAAACAACCGTTTGCGTTGAAGGGATGTACAAATCCTGCTCGGCACATTTTCTCTTGGCTTAGCGCCGAAGTCTGGCTTTGTATACTGTATTCAATCTGAACCGTTTGCGTTGAAGAGATGCACAAATCCTGTGCTACGAATTTTCCCTTGGCTTACTGGGGAAGACCATAGCTCTCAATTTGCATACGGGTGTTCTATCTAAAACATTTGTGATCAAGAGCTGCACAAATCCTGCTCGGCACATTTTCCCTTGGTTTCCTGGGGAAGCTGTCGGTTTGCATACGGGTGTTCTATCTAAAACGTTTGCGATGAGTGTTTTATATTTAAAAACCATTTACGTTGTTTTTAAAGAAAATCGTTTGATAAGTCTGTACATTCAGAGAGAAAAATGCAAGTTCGTTCAAACCATATCTTTCATTCAGTCACACTGCGAATTTATATTCATATGATCGAGATACACTGATAAAGTATTAACCCCCCCCCCCCAAAAAAAACTAATTCCGGCGACAGCGGAGGCGGCGTGCCGCGCCGGCGTTGTCGTTGTCATCCTCTGGGACGCCGTTGTTGAAGTCTTCAAGGCAGCACAGAATGTTCTTCACTTAGAAATCAAACATCATGTCGTCGCGCGATCGACGGGCGGGGCACGAGAGGACGGCAACTCACGGCGCTATGAGGTAGCGGTCGATGCGGCGTCCCATGCCGCTGAGGGGGGGGGGCGCGCACGGGCACGGGCGCGGCGCGTGCAGGTAAACGCACGGGGACCGGCGCCATGGTGGGTGCATGGGCGCGCACGGGCACGGGCGCTGGCTTTGGCATGTACACAAGCTCGCGCGGGTCCACGGAGACCTCGCTGACGCCAGCGGCTTCCAGCTCTGCGATAGTGCTCGGCAACTAGCCCGTCAATGCTACGGGGATGGTCGCTGGCGCAGGCGCGGGGATGGGAGCTGGGATGGGCGCGAGGGCATCAACCGCCGTGGCCAGCTCGTTCAGGCCATGTCCATGAGGCCCCATTCCTCCTTATTTTCTATCTCCTCCGGCTCGGAGTCGACTTCACCAAACTGGAAGACTAGTGGCAGATGATCCTTCTGCGCCATGGCATTGGTGGAGGTCTGCGGGAGGGAGGGGAATGGGAGGTGAACAGTAAGGCCGCCTGTATTAAACAGCGGCTCAGGCACCATTAATGGAGAGGATGCGAGCAAGGAGGGCGGCCATGGACGTCAAAGGGCTCGCTTCCCAGTGAGCCTGCGCAGCTTACAGCTCGCACGCTTCCCGGTGAGCCTGCGCATTGGAGGCAGCTTGCACGCCTCTCGGTCAGCCTACGCACCGGACTGCGCTCGCACGCCTCCCGTTCAGTCAAGCAGCTGTCCGCACGGCACCTCATATAGCCATTAAAAGAGAGACACGTGGCATCACGTGAATGGTTAACAGAATGCACACGATTTAAATTATACAAACGTTTGAGATGTTAAAGTGGCAGCTATTTGTTTCAAAATGCCTTTGTTGGCTGTTATTCGAGTGCGCCTTCTGTCAAAATGGACACGAAGAATACCACAGCATGTCGGGTGCCATTCCATGATAGCATGCCAAGTTTCATGAATTTTAGACGAGTTTTGGATTTACTAGAATTTAAAAACAAAGTATCTCAATGTTTTGCCAGCAATCAACAGTGCCCTGGTGTTTGAAATTCATTCCCATTTCTTGCATGGGACCTAAGCATGCACCCAACGACACACATTTGATATGTCAACCCATTTTTCTGCACTGGAGCTTGTGCATGTAGTTCAAATTTGAATTATGCACATAAAATGCCTAGAAAACCCAGTTAATGTATAAAAATGTCCAAGCGAACCCCGAAAAATCCCAAAAATTGACACAACACTCCTGTTGTTCTATGTTGACACTAGAAAAAATTTGAAAGCAAGAAGAGGCAACGGATATCGTTTCATCCCCAAAGGTGGCGCGTTCCCTACCGAAACCAGCAGGCTTGTTGTGAGAAGCTCTGGTTTGCGAGAAGCTTATACCCAAACCTGCCCCAAATGGGACAAAAAATTTACCACAGCATGTTGATGCCACTCCATGATAGCATGTCAAGTTTCATGAACTACAGACGAGTTTTGGATTTACTAGAATTTAAAAACCATGTATCTCAATGTGTTGTGGCCGAGCGATGGTGGCAAGGTGTTTGACATTCATTCCCATTTCTTGCATGGGGCCTAAGCATGTAACCAAGGACATAGATTTGATTTTTCAACGAATTTACAT
Source organism: Thinopyrum elongatum (assembly GCA_011799875.1). NCBI lineage: Eukaryota > Viridiplantae > Streptophyta > Magnoliopsida > Poales > Poaceae > Thinopyrum > Thinopyrum elongatum. The sequence goes on along the minus strand of CM022302.1, from coordinate 347,672,526 downwards.
GCACTGGAGCATGTGCCTGTAGTTCAAATTTGAATTATACACATAAATGCATAGAAAACTCAGTTAATGTATAAAAATGTCCAAATGAACCCCGAAAAATTCCAAATTTAACACAACACTCCTGTTGTTCTATGTTGACATTAGAAAAAAATTGAAATCAAGAAGAGGCAACGGATATTATTTCGTCCTGAAAGGTGAAACGTTCCCTACCGTAACCATGAGGCTTGTTGTGAGAAGCTCTGGTTTGTGAGAAGCTTATACCCCAACCTACCCCAAATGGGACAATATTTTTACCACGGCATGTTGATGCCGTTCCATGCTAGCATGTCAAGTTTCATAAATTTCAGACGCGTTTTCGATTTACTATTAAAAACCATGTATCTCAATGTTAGCGGCCGAGCGACGATGGCAAGGTGTTTGACATTCATTCTCATTTCTTGCATGGCACTTAAGCATGCAACCAAGGACACACATTTCAATTTTGAACCCATTTATATGCACTGGAGCATTTCCATGTAGTTCAATTTTGAATTATGCACATAAATGCCTAGAAAACTCAGTTAACGTATAAAAATGTCCAAACGATCCCCGAAAAATTCTAAAATTTAACACGACACTCCTGTTGTTCTATGTTGACACCAGAAAAAAAATTGAAAGCAAGAAGAGGCGACAAATATTGTTTTGTCCACAAAGGTGACACATTTCCCTAACGGAACCATGAGGCTTCTTGTGAGAAGCTCTGGTTTGTGAGAAGCTTATACCATAACCTGCCCCAAATGGGACAATATTTTTTACCCCAGCATGTTGATGCCATTCCATGATAGCATGCCAAGGTTCATGAATTTTAGATGGGTTTTGGATTTACTAGAATTACAAAAGCAAGTACCTCAACATTTGCCGGAGAGCCACGATGCCGTGGTGTTCGAAATTCATCCCCATTTCTTGCATGGGACATAAGCATAAACCCATGGACACATATATGATTTTAAAACCCATGTTGGTGCACCGGAGCATGTGCATGTAGTTTAAATTTGAATTGTGCACCTGAAATGGCTAGAAAACCAAGTTAATGTATAAAAATGTCCAAACAAACCCTGAATAATTCCATTTTTTTACGATACACCTATAGTTGCATGTTCACTGCAGATAAAAGTTCTAGCAATTCAAACACACTCCATTGCCGCTGTGACCCCATTATGTAATTCAAATCACGATGAAAAATCAAGTAGATCGCACATAGTTTATTATCACCAACCGTGTGAGATGCAGTACAAAATATCTTGGAGCACCGTCAGAGTATAGTACGCCTATGGCTTACGCGAGAAGGTGCGTCGGCTACAGTCCACAGCTGACGTGTCAAGCACACTAGCTCGCTCCCCAAATATCATTTCACTGTTCAATCGTCGTCGGTGAAAGATGGGGACGTGGACCCGCGTCGTGAGGGCAACTTCGGCAGCCCACTCCAGTGAGAGCGCGGCTGCCGCCGCCATGCACGTGCTAACAAGGTGCATGAGTGTGGCCGCAATCTGCGACTGGGTGGCCAAGGCAGCCCAAACGGCCGTTGTTGCTTCTCAGGTGGCGGCAGCAACATCTGCCTCAGGGATAGCAATTGGCGAGAGCGGAACAGTAGCTGTCCGTTCCGTAGCGGCAGCCTTAGCCCTGATGGAGGCCTCCCACGACCATGTCGAGGCCGCCCATGCCCAGCTCATGGTGGTCAGCGCACAAATCGAACAAAGCTTCTCCGACAACGGTCGGCAACCCACGGCCGAAGAGTTGGCAATCACCAAGAGCGTTCGAGCAGCCTTCCGTTCCTCCGCCGCATACCTTGCCACGACGGAGCCCGTCCAAGCCCAGATTGCGGCTGCCCACGCCCAGCTCATGGCGGCATTTTCCAGAGCAATGGTGGACGCGGATGGCGAGATGCTTGCCGAGTATGGTGCGATGGATGCCATGGAGCCCCTTCCCCAGGAGACCGTCGGGCGCGAGCTGGACATGGAGGAGGCGGAGGAGATCGACGAGCACCAGTTGTAGTAGTACTCTTTTTTTTTAATTAAGAGCACCAGTCTTTAATTTGTTAGAGTAATGTTTAGGTCAGCTGGCTCTGTTTAATTGCTGAACTTGCTCGATTAAGAAGTGTGTGTGTGTGTGTTGTAGTCTCCTTTGTGTACCCAAATTATGCAATGACGTGGATGACCACTGTAACCAGGCAAATTCGAACCAAAATTTTTGACGTTCAAACTCATCACACACGGTTTAAGCTATATGAATCATTTGTGATGTTCACATATCGTACATAGTGCTGAATAAGGGGCCGTGTCTGATGACACTTTGCGCGCCAGTTTTTTCGCTGCACCGATTCAAAATTTTCGGCTTCCGCGCAAATATCTACCTCCCCGCCCCCTCCCCCTTACCAAAAGCCACATTTCCCCTATTTCTGCCTTCCTTTCCAAGTTGAAACCTTCACTCTGCGCCGCCTCCTCGCCGGCGACCCTCCTTCACACTGCTCGGCCTCGTCGATCCAGGCAGGTAATCCACACCTGACCCCCATCCTCCTCCTCCTTCCACATCCCACATGCCCCGACTGCCGTCGCGACACCTTCCACCCAAATCACCGACCCCTCCCCCAAATAAGTGCCGCCCTAAGCCATGGTGCACGTAGTATAGCCAGGAGCTCAAGGAGCATTTGGCAGTGGAGAAGCAAATCGCGGCCGCACGTGCAGATGAGGTCGCGATGGCTGCCATTCGTGCCGACCCCCATATCTTGGAGGAGCACCTCGCTGTCGAGGCCACCGTTGACGCCTCGTGCGCCGACACTGCGACGCGGTTGGCTACTTTAAATGATAGTTCGTGGCGTTTCCTCGAGGCCACTGTCGGTGCCTTTGATGAAGACTACGAGGTGTTTTCTCAGTGTGCCCGTGCTTACCTCAACTCGAGAGGCAGCAGGTTGGTGCCCGGAGCGGCTCAGGCAACTCACCACTACAACGAGGGCACCCACGATGTGGAGGCCTCGCCCTCTTCCATGTCCAAGTAGCCAATCATCATCGATATCTCCGACGATGAGGAGTAGCTTGTCTTATTAGCTCACTATAAGGACCTATGTTCAGTTTGCTAGCTACGCCGGTTAAGCATGCTTGGTTTACCCATTGCATGTGCTGCTCCTGCCTTTCCTTAACAAATTCTAGTGAATTGTCCTATCTACTTTTACCATGTAATCTGTTGCTCTAGTGTATATGTTCTATATGTCGTGCAATGTGGTGCTCACTTATTAACTGTTTGGTTAATTAGTTATCGACTTTAGTTAACTATTTGGTTCAATTCTGCAAATGTGATGTTCAATTCTTTAGGGTGCAATTTTGTATTGTCTTCCATGTGAGAAATAAATCGAATTTGTCTTTACAAAATACATGAGAAACAAATACAATTGCTATATTTCCAAGTTGTCAAGCATGCTTGGTTTGGTTAACAGTCTGATCTTCTAGTATGTTATACATTGTGCAATGTGGTGCTCAGTTAACGTTTGGTTCATTTGTTGTGGTTTTTAGTTAACTGTTTGGTTCAATTCTGCAATGCGATGTTCAATTGTTGTGGGTGCATTCTGTTATTGTATACCACGTGTGAAATAAATCGAATTTGGCTGTACTAAATACATGAGAAACAAATACAATTGCTATATTTCCAAGTTATTAAGCATGCTTGGTTTGGTTAACTGTCTGATCTTCTATTAGGAGTATGTTATATTGTGCAATGTGGTGCTCAGTTAATGTTTGGTTCATTTGTTGTGGTGTTTATTAGTTAACTGCTTGGTTCAATTCTGCAATGCGATGTCCAATTGTCGTGTGCAGAATTTTGTATTGTTGTGCATGTGAGGAATAAATCGAATTTGGCTGCACTTAATACATGAGAAACATATAAAATTGCTATATTTCCTAGTTCTCAATCATGCTTGGTTTGGATAAATGGGTTTTCCATGTGACTTGAATTAATCTGATGAATCTGCAATGTGCTTATTTTTCATCAACATATTTTACTGATAGCATGCGAACCCTCACTTAACCTAATCACTAACTACCTTATATGTGTTGCAGGGAAACAATGGGAAGCGCTGAGGTTTACAATCGAGGTTTGCACATGCATGGTCCTTTGTCTAATAGCACATTATTGTGCAATTGCAGGAACCATTCTAATATTTAGGTTTTTAACAATTTGGTCTTGGACATGTAGGTCCTGCTGTCAGAGGTTTTGACCCACTGTTCGACCCTTTTGCATATGGGGAAATGAGTTGTCCATGAATATCAGTCAAGTCAAGAAACTCAAAAAGGTTGTTAGGATAAAGAAATTAGCAACAAAAAACAACAAGATCTTTGTCTGCACAACGAAGAAGACATCAGTTCACTACAGGATGGTACTAACTATTATACCTTGCCTTTTTTATTCCTTCGCCCCATTTCCAATATAGAGAAGATATTTATGCACATCCTTGTTTTCAGGCCTTTCCAAAGCAGTTCACTGATGATTACCTCTCAAACCACCTATATGTTCAGGAGGCGAGGAAGGTATTCATACAACACTCACGGTTCAATATTGAAGTGTTCCTGAAGAGGACGAAGGATGGATAGTCAATCATCCACAGGCACTGGCCTAAAGTTGCAAAGACCTTCAACATCAATGAAGGCTCAATATTCGCTTTCCACTTCAGCAGTTTTCTAGATGAGATCCATCTATCTATGTACCGTCTATGATGCTAATTTCGAAAGGTTATAGATGTTGCATGTGAAACTTGGTGCTGGTGTAGTTGTGTAATGGGGTAGCTGAGTGCTGAAGCTGTATGATGTTGTACTCTGATGTATTTCAATTATGAAATCATGCTTCCTTAATATGAAAATGAAATATATTGTGTGCTTAATATGAAATGTCAATTAGATTAATAAATGAATTATTAATAATAGGGTAATTAGCCTGCTAATTGGTCTTTTCTATTGCAAACGGTTATTGAGAAAACACCGTGGGCGATGACCTCAGGCAACGCACACAGTTTCTAGGAATAAACCATGTTGGATCAATGAACAATCACACACGACACCCTCTTGAAAACTGTTTGTGTTAGGCCACCTAGCACAAACGTTTACCACATAAAAAGTGTGTGTGATGGATAGCCTTTGCCACACAGTTTCTTCTACGCACCGTGTGTGATGCATTCAATAACACAAACGATAAAATTGTTAATATCATGTGCAATGGTGTGTGATGCATTCAATAATGCAAACGATAAAATTGTTAATATCATGTGCAATGGCAACGCTATCACAAACGATTTAATGGGGAAAATTGTGTGTGATGTACCTGTGAACGGAAACGTTTTCCTTGGAGTGACTGTGTGGGATGTATATATGAACGGAAATGTACTTCTTAGATTAACTGTGTGGGATGTACATACTAACGGAAACGTATTCCTTGGATTGACTGTGTGGAATGTACATACGAACGGAAACGTTTAGCCGGGACTGACTGTGTGGGATGTACTTACGACCGGAAATGATTTGGCCTGTATAATTGTATTTTTTTAGCATAACTGTACGTATAACCATATTTGATCGCTCGCCCGTCGCACATGACCTCACTTTGCCGAGCGTGTGTGACCGGAGGGCCTATCCCCGACGGTTTCTGGGTCGTGTGGGACGGACCCCCCTATCGCAGTCACTCACTTGGTGATGGTTCAAAACACCATCGCGGAAAGGGGTTAAAAACCGTTTGTATAGCACCTCGCTGTACCAGTGCTAGATCCCATTATCAATGGATACCACCTTACTAGAGTCCTCATGGACGGAGGCAGTAGCCTCAACTTTATCTAAGAAGATACAGCCAGGAAAATGGGAATTGACCCGTCAAGGATCAAACCCAGCAACACCCCCTTCAAGGGGGTCATCCCTGGCATTAAAGCCCGCTGTTCGGGCACCCTCACCTTGGGACTAGTATTCGGCTCCCCGGATAACTTCCAGAGCGAAGACTTGATCTTCGACATCGCCCCCTTCCGCAGCGGCTATCACGCCCTCCTAGGCCAAACGACTTTCGCCCGCTTCAACGCCATCCCCCATTATGCGTACCTCAAACTGAAGATGCCTAGACCAAGAGGCGTCATCATAGTTAATGGAAACACAGAGCGCTCTCTCTGGACCGAGGAACACACTGCAGCCTTGGCGGCCGAATACGAAGGGCCGAAGTGCCAGCTCACCGACAAGGCGCGAGAGGCAAGCAAGCGAGCGCGGGCCTTATCTCCAGTTAAGGGGGCCCCCAGCATTCGACGTGCATAGGGATATGCCCCCCACAGCATGCCCACCCTAGCGGCACATTACGTGCCTCGACATCACAACTTCGCGCTCAAAATACCATGGGCAGCTGTGGGGCTTAAGCACCAAGAGTTTAGTTCAACCGTACCAAGGAATAACACATCTTCGGATGACGAACAGGTACCATCTAGGTCCTATCTGGCATGAAGCCCCAACAGTACGAAGACGTCTCGAAGCTCCCTGTCAAGGACCCATCATCGGGGAACCACCCTCCCCGTGGAGTTGTTCCACCAAACAGACGCAAAGGTGCAGACGTGCAGTAGGGCACAGTTAGGGTGTTAACCCACACATCAAGGCCCTACGTAAACCTTTCATCTGTCAATTTCTCTTTTTCTTTTTTTATTCACAATGTATCCCTATCCAAAGCTTTGTTCGGCAATTTGAACTATACGGCTAAACGTCATGAGCTTATGGGAAATAAAGCAAACCTTTTAAGGTCCCTCTACAGTTATACATACTGCACTCTTTTTGTTCCTGCTTTTCGATCTTGTCTTAAAATTGTATGACACATACTCGCTCTAATATACAAATCAGCTAATAGCCGGGGGCTCGACCATAGCGCTCGCCCCATGCATTAAGTCCGGCACCCCATTTTCAAATGTGTCCGGCGTCTCGGATATTGCATTATATGCATCAGTTCCGAATTATGTCTTGGGTCAATAGTTGGGTTGCCCCGCTCCTGTGCTTACCTTCTTACGTTCTGCATGTTCGGCTAAAAAGGTAAAGGGAGAACCACTGCAATTGTACTTCCACCTAGTTCGGTCAAGTACCTTAGTGGAGAAAGCCGAAAACTGACTGTCATAATAAGCGAGAACTGGTTGGCGATCCGATGACAGGTGCTAGACCCAAAATCGTTGGTGATTATACCGTGTTACACGAAGGGTTTGTCTTTGAACAAATCAAGTTATGGATGCCTGACCCTCGGGTTCGCCAAACATCTCACCACACGGGGGGGGGGGGGCTGGTTCCCAGCCCCCGCAGTCAAGCTCCTATGACTAAGTGAGGCGCCCCCGGCTCGATCGTACACTAATCATGCATGCAAACGTGTACGATCAAGATCAGGGACTCACGGGAAGATATCACAACACAACTCTAAAACATAAATAAGTCATACAAGCATCATAATACAAGCCAGGGGCCACGAGGGCTCGAATACAAATGCTCGATCATAGACGAGTCAGCGGAAGCAACAATATCTGAGTACAGACATAGGTTAAACAAGGTGCCATAAGATGGCTAGCACAAACAGGGATACAACAGATCGAACAGGCGCAGGGCCTCCTGCCTGGGATCCTCCTAACTACTCCTGGTCGTCGGCGTCCTGGACGTAGTAGTAGGCTCCGTCCTGGTGGTAGTAGTCGTCGAAGGTGGCGTCTGGCTCCTGGGCTCCAACATCTGGTTGCGACAACCAGCAAGAAGGGAAAGGGGGAAAGGAGGGGGAAAGCAACCGTGAGTACTCATCCAAAGTACTCGCAAGCAAGGATCTATTCTACTTATGCATGGTATATGTGTAAAGAGGCAATATCGGTGGACTGAACTGCAGAATGCCAGAATAAGAGGGGGATAGCTAGTCCTGTCGAAGACTACGCTTCTGGCAGCCTTCGTCTTGAAGCAATAGAAGAGATTAGTTGGAAGTTAACCAAACAACAACGTAGAGCATAATCCTACCCGTCGATCCTCTCGTCGCCACCATGCGAGAGAGCGACCACCGGGTTATATCTGTCACTTGTAAGGGTGTGTTTTATTAAGTATCCATTTCTAGTTGTCATGAGGTCGGAATACAACTCCGGGTCGTCCTTTTACCGAGGGACACGGCTATTCGAATAGATAAACTTCCCTGCAGGGGTGCACCACATATTCCCCAACACGCTCGATCCCCTTTGGCCGGACACACTTTCCTGGGTCATGCCCGGCCTCGGAAGATCCACACGTCGCAGCCCCACCTAGGCTCAACAGAGAGGTCAGCACGCCGGACTAATCCTAGGCACTCTGGGGTCTGGGCCCATCGCCCAGTGCACTCCTGCACGTTGCGTACGCGGCCGCGAGCAGACCTAGCAACCCACACGATCACGGCGGTTACGTTAGCGCAGTCCAACACGGCGCGCGCCGCTCAGTCGCTGACGTCAAGAAGGCTTCAGCTGATACCACGACGCCGGGATACCCATAACTACTCCCGCGTAGTTGGTTAGTGCGTATAGGCCAGTGGCCAGACTCAGATCAAATATCCAATCTCGTTAAGCGTGTTATTATGAAGTAAACGCGAACGCCGACCAGGGCTTGGCCCACCTGTCTCCTAGGTGGTCTCAACCTGCCCTGTCGCTCCGCCACAAAGATCCACTCAAAGGGCCGTTGGGACAAAGGTCCTTTCAGCCCCCAATCCGTGAATCACTCGCGGGTACTCTTCGAGCCGACCCGACTTTAGTCACCATTTGTATAGTATGTATATATGTATAGTATACACCCGTGATCACCTCCCGAGTGATCACGGCCCGATAGTATAGCAAGGCAGACTGACAAGAATGCAAGGCCAATGATGATAAACTAGCATCCTACACTAGGCATTTAGGATTGCAGGTAAGGTATCAACAACAGTAGCAACAATGACAGGCTATGCAGCAGAATAGGATTAACCGAAAGCAGTATCATGCTACACTACTCTAATGCAAGCAGTATAGAGGAGAATAGGCGATATCTGGTGATCAAGGGGGGGCTTGCCTGGTTGCTCTGGCAAGTAGGGGTCGTCAACAACGTAGTCGGTCGAGGCACCAGCAGCTGCGTCGGTCTCGTAGTCTACCGAAGAGAAGAGGGGGAAGAAACAGTAAACACACGGCAATAATGCAACAGGGATGCATGACATGTCTAAATGATATGCCGGGGTGATATACAGCCTAACTAAGCGATTTAGTTAATTTAGGAATTTATTCGGATTTATTTAATTAAAGTTGGACACTATTCATTTATCGGAATCTGTCTAATTGTTCAACGTTCTCATAGCTGCGGGCGTCTGACGGGAATACGGAGGATGTATTCGGGTTCGTATCGTCGTTCTGAGCAAGTTTCATGTATAAAATATTTTCATCGGAGTTACGGTTTAAAAGATATGATTTTCTAAAGTTTTTATTAATTTCTGAAATTTTAATTAATTATTTAATAAACGCATCACCACTTGAAGGCATCGAGGACATTCCAGTTGTTCGCGAATTCCAAGGTGTTTTCCCAGAAGAACTCCCAGGGATACCCCCTGCTCGAGCTGTCGAATTTGTCATCGACTTGAAACCAGGCACCACTCCTATCGCCAAGCGACCCTACAAGATGCCGCCGCATGAACTCCTTGAACTTAAGGAGGAAATCGACGCTTCACTTCGTAAGGGTTTCATTCGCCCAAGTTCCTCCGCTTGGGGAGCACCTTCTCTCTTTGTCAGGAAGAAGGATGGATCAAACCGATTGGTCCAAGATTACCGTCCTATTAACCAAGCAACTATCCAGAACAAATATCCCCTTCCTCGGATAAACGATCTGTATGATCAACTGGCGGGTTCATCAGTGTTCTCTAAACTCGACTTAAGGTTGGGTTACCACCAGATCCGTGTTCGTGAAGAGGATATCCCAAAGACCGCCTTCGTTACTCGATATGGCTCATACGAGTACACTGTCATGTCATTCGGCTTAACCAATGCTCCCGCCACATTCTCCCGCCTGATGAATTATATATTCATGGAATACCTTGACAAGTTCGTCGTGGTTTACCTGGATGATATCCTAGTATACTCCAAGAACAAAGAGGAACATGCTGAACATCTTCGAGTTGTTCTGGAAAAACTTCGAGAGCATCAACTATATGCTAAGTTTTCCAAGTGTGAATTCTGGCTTCCCGAAGTAACATACCTTGGGCATGTCATCTCCAAGGATGGTATTGCCGTCAACCCCGAGCGAGTTCAGGCTATTCTTGATTGGGCTCCTCCAAAGAACGTCAAGCAAGTTTGAAGTTTTCTCGGACTCGCCAGCTATTGCCGTCGATTTGTCAAGAACTTCTCCAAGATCGCCAAGCCCCTGACTAACCTGCTTCATAAAGGCGTCAAGTTCGATTGGACGGAAAAGTGTCAGGAAAGTTTCCAGACGCTCAAAGACAAGCTGACTTCTGCCCCAGTGCTTGCCCCTCCTGATTCCCAGAGGGATTTTGTCATCTATTGTGATGCATCCCGTCAAGGATTAGGCGGTGTCCTAATGCAAGACCGCAGAGTAATTGCTTATGCTTCGCGTCAATTGCGTCCGCACGAAGAGAATTACCCAGTACATGACCTCGAGCTTGCTGCCGTCATCCATGCACTAAAACAGTGGCGACATTACCTTCTCGGTAATCGTTGCGAGATCTACACCGATCATCAAAGTCTGAAGTATCTGTTCACTCAGCCAGACTTGAACCTCCGTCAACAGAGATGGATGGAGACCGTAGCGGATTTTAACTTGGGTATTTCTTATACCCCTGGCAAGGCTAATGTAATGGCCGATGCCTTGAGCCGCAAGTCTTATTGCAGTCACCTCCAGTTTCACGAAGTTCAACCTTCGCTTATTGAAGAATTCAGGAAGCTGAATCTCCACATTGTTCCTCCTGGAGCACTCGCTCCCCCTCCTGAAGGTTCCTACAAAATGAACCTCCACGTTGTTTCCCAGGGTTCTCTTAATACCCTGGTTGCTAAACCAGATCTCGTGGACAGCATCAAGACGCTGCAGGGTTATGACTCTCAAGCCCACAAGATTAAGCGCTATCTCGCTGAAGGAAGGCCTTCGTTCTTCACTATTGATGATACTGGCACATTGTTCTTTAAAAGTCGTCTAGTGGTCCCCTCTAAAGGTAACCTGGGTATGACTCAGGAGGTCATGCAAGAAGCTCACGACACTCCGTTGTCTATTCATCCCGGCAGTACCAAGATGTACCAAGACATCCGTCAAAGATTCTGGTGGTCAAACATGAAGCAAGACATTGCTCGCTATGTTGCTGAATGTGATGTTTGCCGTCGCGTCAAAGCAGAACATCAAAGGCCCACCGGAACTCTGCAACCAATTGCTGTTCCTGAATGGAAGTGGGACCATGTTGAAATGGACTTTATCACTGGATTTCCCAAATCACAGAAAGGTAATGATGCTATTCTTGTCGTCATTGACCGACTTTCCAAAGTTGCACATTTTCTAGCCGTCAAAGAGACGATCACTGCTAGTCAGCTCGCAACTCTCTACATGTCCAGAATTGTTTCACTTCACGGTATTCCACTGGTTATCAGTTCAGACCGTGGCAGCTTATTCACTTCAAGATTCTGGGCTAGTTTCCAAGAAGCTATGGGAACTCATCTGTCCTTCAGCACCGCTTTTCACCCTCAGTCTCAAGGACAAGTTGAACGAGTCAACCAAGTTCTCGAAGACATGCTTCGAGCTTGTGTCATATCCTTCGGAAGGAAATGGGAAGAATCTCTCCCATATGCCGAATTCTCTTACAATAGCAGCTATCAAGCCAGTCTGAAGATGGCCCCCTTTGAAGTATTGTACGGACGAAAGTGCCGAACCCCTCTAAATTGGTCAGAAACTGGGGAACGTCCACTCTTCGGTCCGGATATTATCCAACTTGCCGAAGATCAAGTTCGCGTTGTCCGCGAGCATTTGAAGACTGCTCAGTCACGTCAAAAGAGTCAGTATGACCGCAAACACAAAGATATGGTCTATCAACCTGGCGAAAAGGCTTATCTTCGAGTCACACCGATGAAAGGTACACACCGATTCGGGATCAAGGGCAAGCTAGCTCCTCGCTATATTGGTCCTTTCACTGTTCTTGAAAGGCGTGGTAGAGTGGCATATCAGTTGGAACTTCCATCGAACCTTTCTCAGGTTCACGATGTGTTCCACGTATCGCAACTCCGCCGCTGCTTCAAAGACCCTATCCGCGGAGTAGATCACGAATTGCTTGAACTGCAACAAGACCTCTCTTATAAAGAGCATCCGGTCCGCATTCTCGATCAAGCCGAGCGTCGCACACGCCAGAAGGTTATCAAGTTCCTCAAGGTTCAGTGGTCAAACCATTCTGAGGATGAAGCCACTTGGGAACGCGAGGATCGTCTTCGCGATGAATACCCCGCTTTGTTTCTTTCTACCTCCTAAATCTCGGGACGAGATTTCTTGTAGTGGAGGAGATTTGTAACACCCCCTGTATTAAGCTACAGAGATCACCCTTTTGATGAGGCCATGTCATCATGATTAATAGTGCATAATCATCATTAGCATCATATTGCATTTCAACTCCTAAGTCAAATTCAAATTTAAATGAAAGTGGAATATAAAAGTTGTCCAACGTAGAAACTAAAATGTCAGATAAATAACAAATATTCCAGAGGCTATTCTAAAATTGAAACCAACATCATTGGAATTGGATAAGTGACTCGAACAACCTCAAACAGTGGATAAAGATAATATTTAATAACCATTTATTAAATCTGAAATAAATATGGAATTATGTTTTGTCCAAACTAATTTTAGGTGTTAAGGAATAATGCACTGGTATTTATGAAATAGGTCACACTTTTTACAAAAACCATTTGGGGCCTAAACATTTAACAGTAGAGAAAAGAGAATAAAGAAAAGGGAAAAGAAACAGAAAAACAAAAGAAAAGAAAAGGCCCCCCTGGCCAACTGGGCCAGGCGGCCCAGCTGGCCGACCCACCTGGCCCAACTGGCCGGCCCAGCCCCATCCCCTGCCTTATCCCCATGGGGGGGGAAACCCTAACCAGCCACCCCCCACTTCCCCCCTCTCCCGATATATCCCCCCCTCTCCCCCGATTGGATCGGGATCGAGAGGTGGAGGTCGCCGCGACGCCCCGACCCTGCCGCCCGACGCCGCCCCGTTGCCATTGCCGTTGGACGCCGTCGCCGGAGCGCTCCCCCGCCGGCCTGCTTCTCCTCTCCGCCGTCGTCCCCGTCTTCCTCCTCGCGCTCCACTGCCCCGTCCCTACGCTCCCTCGGTGAGGCCCCCGGTCCTCCTCTCTCGCTCGCCTGCCGCGCTCCCGCCGCGCCCACCGTTGCTCCGCTCCGGCCGTGACCACGCCTCGCGCGCTCCGGCCCCGCGCTCACCGCGGTCGGGCCGTGCCCTGGCCATGCGCCGCGCCGTCCGGCCGTGCCCGTCGCCCAGCGGTCACCGCGCCCAGCGCCTCGCCCCGCTGAGGCCTCTCTGCCTCGCCGGCCCCTACTCACTACCCCGCGCGCTGCCTGCGCCTCACCCTCGCCTACCTCTGCCGCCAGTCCCACCTCGCCCCTCTACGCCGCCTCCGGCCACCGGTCCTCCCCCCCCCCGCGGCTCCAGCCGCGCCGTGGCCGCCGGCCGCGCACCCTCGCGGCCATCTCCCGCGACCGGCGATGGCGCCCTGGCGCGCCCCATCGCCCGTGCCCGTTCGAGCGGGTTCGCCCGCCCGTTACCCGTACCCAGCGCCCGTTAAGTCCCCCTGGCCCATTGACATGTGGGGCCCAGCCCCAGAACGTTTTAATAAAAAGGAAATAAAAATAAAAATAAAAATAATAAAAATAATTAATTAATTAGTTAATTAATCCTGATTAGGTTAATTTAATTAACTAATTAGTGTTAATTAAACAGTAATATAATTAGTTAACCCTAATTAATTTAACAGTCTATGACAGGTGGGACCCACCCTGTCAGGGCGCCTGCTGACATCAGCATGATGTCATGCTGACATCATCGCAGCACTGTTTCGGATAATGTTGAATTAAATAATTAATTAAAATTTCAGAAATTAATAAAAACTTTAGAAAATCATATCTTTTAAACCGTAACTCCGATGAAAATATTTTATACATGAAACTTGCTCAGAACGACGATACGAACCCGGATACGCCCTCGGTATCTCCGTCAGACGCCCGCAGCTATGAGAACGTTGAACAATTAGACCGATTTCGATAAATGAATAGTGTCCAACTTTAATTAAATAAATCCGAATAAATTCCTAAATTAACTAAATCGTTTAGTTAGGCTGTATATCACCCCCGGCATATCATTTAGACATGTCATGCATCCCTGTTGCATCATTGCCGTGTGTTTACTGTTTCTTCCCCCTCTTCTCTTCGGTAGACTACGAGACCGACGCAGCTGCTGGTGCCCCGACCGACTACGTTGTTGACGACCCCTACTTGCCAGAGCAACCAGGCAAGCCCCCCCCCTTGATCACCAGATATCGCCTATTCTCCTCTATACTGCTTGCATTAGAGTAGTGTAGCATGTTACTGCTTTCCGTTAATCCTATTCTGCTGCATAGCCTGTCATTGTTGCTACTGTTGTTGATACCTTACCTGCAATCCTAAATACTTAGTATAGGATGCTAGTTTATCATCATTGGCCCTGCATTCTTGTCAGTCTGCCTTGCTATACTATCGGGCCGTGATCACTCGGGAGGTGATCACGGGTGTATACTATACACATATGCATACTATACAAATGGTGACTAAAGTCGGGTCGGCTCGAAGAGTACCCGCGAGTGATTCACGGATTGGGGGCTGAAAGGACCTTTGTCCCAACGGCCCTTTGAGTGGATCTTTGTGGCGGAGCGACAGGGCAGGTTGAGACCACCTAGGAGACAGGTGGGCCAAGCCCTGGTCGGCGTTCGCGTTTACTTCATAATAACACGCTTAACGAGATTGGATATTTGATCTGAGTCTGGCCACTGGCCTATACGCACTAACCAACTACGCGGGAGTAGTTATGGGTATCCCGGCGTCGTGGTATCAGCTGAAGCCTTCTTGACGTCAGCGACTGAGCGGCGCGCGCCGTGTTGGACCGCGCTAACGTAACCGCCGTGATCGTGTGGGTTGCTAGGTCTGCTCGCGGCCGCGTACGCAACGTGCAGGAGCGCACTGGGCGATGGGCCCAGACCCCAGAGTGCCTAGGATTAGTCCGGCGTGCTGACCTCTCTGTTGAGCCTAGGTAGGGCTGCGACGTGTGGATCTTCCGAGGCCGGGCATGACCCAGGAAAGTGTGTCCGGCCAAAGGGGATCGAGCGTGTTGGGGAATATGTGGTGCACCCCTGCAGGGAAGTTTATCTATTCGAATAGTCGTGTCCCTCGGTAAAAGGACGACCCGGAGTTGTATTCCGACCTCATGACAACTAGAAATGGATACTTAATAAAACACACCCTTACAAGTGACAGATATAACCCGGTGGTCGCTCTCTCGCATGGTGGCGACGAGAGGATCGACGGGTAGGATTATGCTATACGTTGTTGTTTGGTTAACTTCCAACTAATCTCTTCTATTGCTTCAAGATGGAGGCTGCCAGAAGCGTAGTCTTCGACAGGACTAGCTATCCCCCTCTTATTCTGGCATTCTGCAGTTCAGTCCACCGATATTGCCTCTTTACACATATACCATGCATATGTAGTATAGATCCTTGCTTGCGAGTACTTTGGATGAGTACTCACGGTTGCTTTCCCCCTCCTTTCCCCCTTTCCCTTCTTGCTGGTTGTCGCAACCAGATGTTGGAGCCCAGGAGCCAGCCGCCACCTTCGACGACTACTACCACCAGGACGGAGCCTACTACTACGTCCAGGACGCCGACGACCAGGAGTAGTTAGGAGGATCCCAGGCAGGAGGCCCTGCGCCTGTTCGATCTGTTGTATCCCTGTTTGTGCTAGCCATCTTATGGCACCTTGTTTAACCTATGTCTGTACTCAGATATTGTTGCTTCCGCTGACTCGTCTATGATCGAGCATTTGTATTCGAGCCCTCGTGGCCCCTGGCTTGTATTATGATGCTTGTATGACTTATTTATGTTTTAGAGTTGTGTTGTGATATCTTCCCGTGAGTCCCTGATCTTGATCGTACACGTTTGCGTGCATGATTAGTGTACGATTGAGCCGGGGGCGTCACAAGTTGGTATCAGAGCCGACTGCCTGTAGGAATCCCCCTTTCCAATTCCTTGGCCGAAGTTGAGTCTAGACAAAGAAAACCGTTTTACTAACTTGGCTGTGTGGCTTACGGGCCCACATTGCCAACTGGGTGGTATTAGGATCTTTTATTCCTCGTCTATACTCTGGGACTCTGATCTCTCTTCTACTCGGGTTAAATGAATTTTACTAACGCCGACACTTAGGGTCTCGTGATCACATCCACCGGAGTTCTGAAAATTTCCCCATTTGCTTCGAGATTGTGGGCCAGGTTCTGCTTACAGGATCCTTTTATCGAGGGCACCCTGTGTTGTCACTTGCAGATTCCTCGCCCCACCAGTTTTTCCCGACGTTGATGTAGCCTTTGCTATGTCTCGTTGTGTACTTCCTTACCGCGTGCCTGCGCGCCGCCTAGCATGTCCAGTTTATGAAATTGCGCCGTTATGCTGTCCGCATGTACCTGACGTTGTGTATGGATCTGTATGTCTTAATCGACTACTGTTATGTATCTATAACGCTGCTTGGAGTATTGTCGTGTTACATCATGCTTGTCACTAAGCACTCGCAATTGCTTTTACTAAACTACCCCCTGTTGATACTTAGCAGGATGGTTAGACCCGCTGGTCGTGGTCGTGGCCGTGGTGCCAACGATCCACCACCGCCGAACTATATGGCTGGAATGATGCAGCAATTTGAAGTGCAACGTCAGTTCATGCAAGGGATCATGGATCAGTTTCCTCGTCCCAATATGAACCAGTATCCGGGCCCAGGGACCTTGCAGGACTTTATGCGCCTCAACCCAACCGTCTACCGCGGCTCAACTCAGCCCCTGGATGCGGATGACTGGCTTCGCGACATCACCTATGAGTTGGAATCTGGTGGCGTTGCCCCTGCAAACTATGTCACCTTCGCCTCCTTCTTTCTCAAGGGCCCCGCTGCTCAATGGTGGGACAGCCACAGGCGCACTCAACCAGCTGGCACAGTCATCACTTGGCCGGATTTCCAAGCTGCCTTCCGTGCCCGTTTCATTCCCCAGGGAATCATGGACCGGAAGAAGCAAGAGTTCCGCAACCTCACCCAGGGCAACAAGACAGTGGAAGCTTATCAGCGGGAGTTTCTGGAATTATCCCGCTATGCTGAAGAAGACATTCCCACTGATGCTCGCCGTCAGGAAAGGTTTCGCGAAGGACTTCAAGCTGACATCAAGCTAGCGCTCCTTGTGCATGAATTTGATAATTTCTCCATCTTGGTGAACAAGGCTATCCAGGTCGAGACTGGTCTGCAGGCACACCAGGGATCTCTTAGGCGCAACCGTGACACTGGTTCATCTTCGAGCCAGCCTGCACAGAAGCGCCGGATCTGGATTCCAAACAGCGTGTACCGTCCAGCTGCACCTGCTCCAAGACGGTCCTATACTGCACCACGCCTGCCTCCACCACCTAGGCAGCCAGGACTTCCAGCTCCACCACCCCGAGCTCCTGCTCCTAATCCCAATGATAGTCTGTGCTACAAGTGTGGGCAGCCAGGTCATTTTTCCAGGAACTGCATTCAGAACCAGAACCAACTGGCACTTCCTGCAACTGGCCGTAGGAACAATCAGCCTCGCAACAACAATGCCAAGACTTATGGGCGTATTCAGGCCAACCACACCGATTTCAATGAAGCTCAGGACCAGCCTGCCACCGTGATGGGTACTCTCCTTGTTAATTCAGTACCAGCTTCTGTTTTATTTGATTCGGGAGCATCGCATTCATTCATGTCCGAAGAATTTGCATACAAACACGACATTAATTGTGAGGTCATGAACACTGCAATAGTAATACACACCCCCGCGGGTCAATGTCAAACCTCCATGGGTAGCAACGACGTCACCGTTGAAATTGAAGGGCTGGAGTTTCACGCCTCCCCTTTCATACTAAAGTCTTGTAGTATCGACCTCATTCTCGGAATGGATTGGTTGAAAGCGCATACTGCTTCTATAGTTTGCGCCACGAAGATCGTCCATCTTCTACACCCTTCTGATGAAATAATAAGCTACCAGGCTCAAATCATCCAAAATGCCGAGGCGAGGCTTTATGCCTTGAATGCGTTAAACGCATCACCACTTGAAGGCATCGAGAACATTCCAGTTGTTCGCGAATTCCAAGGTGTTTTCCCAGAAGAACTCCCAGGGATACCCCCTGCTCGAGCTGTCGAATTTGTCATCGACTTGAAACCAGGCACCACTCCTATCGCCAAGCGACCTGTAACACCCCCAGTGGTTAACTACAGTAATCACCCTTTTGATTATGCCATGTCATCATGTTTAACAGTGCATGATCATCATTTGCATCATAATGCATTTCAACTTCTAACTCAAATTCAAATTAAATTAAAGTGGAAAATAAAAGTTGTCCAACATAGAAACTAAATTGTTCATTAAATAGCAAATAAATCAGAGACAATTCTAAAATTGAAACCAACATCATTGGAGTTGGGTAGGTGACTCAAACATCTTCAAACAGCGACTAAAAACAATATTTAATAACCATTTATTAAATCTAATTTAAGTATGAAATGATGTTTTGCCCAAACTAATTTTAGGTGTTAGGAAATAAAGCACTGGTATTTATGGGCTAGGTCTCATATTTTACAAAAGTCATTTTGAGGCCTCACAATTTACAAAACAGAGAATAGGAGTAAAGAAAAAAAAAAGACAGAAGAAAACAGAAAAATAAAGGGAAACCCCCCTGGGCCTCGGCCCAGCAGGCCGTCCAGGCCGCCAGGCCGGCCCACTCCCGCTCTCCCCTTATCCCCCCCCAAACCCTAGCCCGCTACACCCCACTCCCCTCGATCCACCTCTCCCTCTCGCTCTCTCGGTCTGGATCGGGAGGTCTCCCTCGCCTCCGCCCGACGCCCCCGTCTCTGCCCCGGCAGCGTCGACGCCACGCTGACCCCGCCGCCACCTCTCCGACGCCGCCCGGTGCTGCACCGCCGTCGCCGGCGCCCGCCTCCCCGTCCTCGACCTCTTCCCCAACGGGGCACCGACGCCGCCGCCCGCTGCCGTCGCCAGACCCAGCCACCGCCGTCGCCGAACACCTCCCCGTCCTCCTCCCCGTCGGCTCCACCGAGCCTCGCCGGCCCTGTTCATCTACATCGCCGGTGAGGACCGCGTCCGCTCCCCGTGCGCTCTCCCTGCCGCCGCGGTCACCGCTCCCGTGCCGCGCTCGCCCGCCCCTGCCGCGGAGCTGCTGCTCCGCCTGCTGCTGCTGCTGCCGCTCGCCGCAGCTGCCCCGCACGTGCGCCCGCGCGTCGCTCGCCGTCGTCTGCCCGCTCGTCCGTGCGCGCGCGCGCGTTGACCCCAGCCGCGCGGATGTGTCCGGCTCTGGACGGGCACAGCGCGGACGTGTCCGGCTGTGCCACTGTCTAGTGGGCCCCCCCAGAATGTTTTTAAAAAAAAAAAGAAGAAGAAAAAGAAGAAAAAGAAAATATAGTAATAATTAATTAGTTAATTAGTGAATTAATTAACTTAACTAATCATGTTTAATTAAACTAATTAAACTTAATTAACCTAATTATCTAATTAAGCTAATTAATCTGTTAATTAGGCTAATAGTCAATGACAGCAGGCCCCACCTGTCAGATTGTGCTGACGTCAGCATGATGTCATGCTGACGTCATCAACTACTGTTTCGGATAATGTTAATTTAAATAATTAATTAAATTCCAGAAATTAATAAAAACTTTAGAAAATCATATTAAATAATCCGTAACTCAGATCGAAAAACTTTGTACATGAAAGTTGCTCAGAACGACGAGACGAATCTGAATACGCGGTCCGTTCGTCCGTCACGCGTCTCTAACTATCCGAACTTGCAACCGTTCCCCTCTTATCCTCTGTCCGATAATTCCAAAGACCCGGGAAATATCGTCAGATATTCTCCCGCTCCGTCTGTTACGTGTGATGCTGCGTTAGACTACCCCTAGCACCGTGTATCGTATTTGTCATGCTCATGTTTGCTATATATTTATACTGTTTCCTCCCCCTCTTCTCTCTCGATAGCCCCCGACCCCGACGTCGTCCCCGAGCCCGACGCAGCTCCGGAGCCCGAAGACACCATAGACGACCTTGCCCTTGCCGCCGAGCAACCAGGCAAGCCCCTCCTTTGATCATCCCGATATCGCCCATTCTAATTTCCCATGCTTGCATTAGAATTACTGCTGCTGCTGCTTTACCTATTCTGATGCATAGCCTGTTCATTGTAACCTGCTGTTGATAATTACCTACATATCCTAAACTGTTTAGTCTAGGCTGGGTAGAGACCTATCAGTGACCCCACTTATCCCGACTGCCGCGCTGGATCGTCAGAAGACCCGATCAACGGGATTGAAGACCAGGACCCGACACCGCACATCACCCCCCCTTAGTTGTAACGACACTGCAGCGTTACTATCGAGTGCCGAGGGTGAAACCTCTTGTAGCACTTCTGATGTTAACTCTGTAGAGTAGCTATTCGGTCGTGGTCATCGAGGGTGATTCCTCCTTCACCGCTTCCGATAACGACACTGTCGTACAACACCTCAAGTGTGGACCCAGTGAGGGTGATTCCTCCTAGTTCACCTTGACGGATACATCGAGTGGGAATTCAATGAGGGTAATACCTCGGATTCCCTGATGTTATGGACACACGGATACTTGGACTTTACAATGTTACTTGGAAAGGCGGGTCGACCCTGAGGGGTACCCGCGTGTGATGTGAAGGCGGGTTGCCAGTGTGGTGCCCGAGTGGTGAATACGAGGCGCGGCCGGGCATTCTTGGCCCTTGCCGCAAGTCCTCGAGACGGGGCGACGGGGTCACATCTTTCGTGAGTCTCTGCTCGTTACCGCAAGCCCTAGTCCTAACGATTTGGATATTTGATCCGAGCAGACCTCTGGTCTGATAGCACTAACCATCACGTGGGCATAGTATGGGCGTTCTGCATCGTATGCATCAGCCGAAAGCTCTGTCAGACGTCCAGTTCAGCAGTGCGGCATGGAGTGATTGGCGCCATTTCGGTGGTGCTTGGATCTGGGCCATGTACGCAACGACCCGGAGGGCGAGGGGCGATGGCCAAGACCCCCTTGCGCTTAGGATGTAGACCGGCGGGGACCTCTCTGCTGAGCTGTAGGTAAGGTTGCGATGTGTCGTTTGGCCGAGGCCGGGCATGACCCAGGAAAGTGTGTCCGGCCGAAGTTAATCGAGCGTGTTGGGTAAGTTGGTGCACCCCTGCAGGGAAGAACACTTCTATCGATAGCCGGTCCTACGGTAAAGGACACTCGGAGTTGTATCCTGATTGATACAATTTAGAACTGGATACCTGTGATGAGACCTGTATGTATGGCTCTGGGATTGCTTTCTCGCAGGGAGTCGAGAAAGGATCTCTGGGTGAGGTTGATATTATTACTGCTACATTATATGGCATTGTTCTACTCTCTTCTACTGCTGCAAGACCGCTGAAGATGCTAGTCTTCGATAGGACTAGGCCTTCTCTCTATTCTGGCATTTCTGCAGCCCAGTCCACATATACAGCCTCCCCTTGAAAATGTTGCATATGTAGTGTAGATCATTGCTTGCTGAGTACTTCTGAGTACTCACGGTTGCTTTGTTTTCCTTTTTCTCCCCATATCAGTTTGACGTGACCAGAGGACGGAGCCCCCTGAGACAGATGCCCCGACGATCGTTACTACTACTACCCAGAGGATGGATACTACTACGAGTTGACTGACGACCAGGAGTAGGATCGGAGGGTCCCAGGCAGGAGGCCTTCGCCTTTCGATCGTAGTGTTTTATTTTGCCCCGCCTTCCTAAAGGCCTTTCTGTTTCTATTTCATATCTGTACTCAGATATCTGATGCTTCCGCTGACGCTTGTTCGCAAGCTTATGTATTCGAGCCCTCGAGGCCCCTGGCTTGTAATATAAAGCTTGTATGACTTTATTTATGTTTTAGAGTTGTGTTGTGATATCTTCCGGTGAGTCCTTAGGCTTGATCGTGTGCATTTGCGTGTATGATTAGTGCACGATCGGGCTGGGGGCGTCACAGCCCCCCTGGCCCAATGACATGTGGGGTCCGGCCCCACCGAACGTTTTAGAAAAAGAAAAATAAATAAATAAAAAATAATTGATAAAAACAATTAATTAATTAATTAATTAGTAATTAACTTAATTAACCTTGCTGACATCAGCATGATGTCATGCTGATGTCATCATCAGCACTGTTTCGGATAATGTTGAATTAAATAATTAATTAAATTTCAGAAATTAAAAAAAACTTTAGAAAATCATATTAAATAAACCGTAACTCCGATGAAAATATTTTATACATGAAACTTGCTCAGAACGACGATACGAACCCGAATACGTCCTCCGTATTCCCGTCAGACGCTCGCAGCTATAAGAACATTGAACTTTTAGACCGATTTCAGTAAATGAATAGTGCCCAACTTTAATTAAATAAATCCAAATAAATTCCTAAATTAACTAAATCATTTAGTTAGGCAGTAGAACACCCCGGCATATCATTTAGGCATGTCATACATGTTGTTTGCATTATTGCCGTGAATTTATTGTTTCTCTCCCCCTCCTTCTCTCTCGATAGACGCTGAGACCGACGGCGCTGCACCAGGATACGACTACTCTACCGACGAGCAGCCCGTTGACGACCTTCCCCTCTTGCCAGAGCAACCAGGCAAGCCCCCCCCTTGAGCATTCCAGATATCGCCCATTCTATTCTCCTGCTTGCATTAGATTTCGCTACTGTTAATGTATGCTCCTATTCTGATGCATAGCCTGCTGTTGTAACCTGTTCATTGCTACCTTACCTGCCTATGATAAACTGATTAGTATAGGTTGGTAGTGAACCATCAGTGACCCCACCACCTTACCCTTGTTGCCCCTGCTTGATCATCGACGACTCGATCAACGTGATCGTCGACTAGAGACCGACACCTCACTTCACACCCCCTTAGTTGTACGACTCTGCGTAGTAACTATCGAGTGCCGAGGGTGATACCTCGTAACGCACTCCCGATGAATACTCTGCAGTGTAGCTGTTCGGTCGTGGTCATCGAGGGTGATTCCTCCTTCTCCACTTCCGATACGGCTCTGTCGTGCAACCCTCAGTGTGAACCTCGAGGGTGATACCTCATACGTTCACCCTGATCATTTGACCACACGGCTACTTGACCTTTGTTACAGGCGGGTCCACCCTGGTGGGTACCCGCTGGGGATCTATGATTTCGGGTGTGCCGGAAGGGCACTCGAGTGTGACATTGTGGCGGAGCATCAGAGACTCTGATTGTCTCCGCTTGATACTAATTGAGCCTATTGGATTTGGGTGTGTGATCTGAGTGGGTCGACGTGCCCTATACGCACTACCACCACGCGGGATAATGGTTATGGGACCCTCTGCAAAGTACGTTTCTCCGAAAGCTCGTCTGACGTCACGATTCACCGTGCGGGCTGATTGTCGGGATTGGGCTGGATACTTCACTGACGAGTTCAGTGTCGCGCCTGCACCCCGGCCAGTCTCGCAACGCGCAGGGTGCCCAGGGCGATGGCCCGAGACCTCTGGGTGCATAGGTTAGTCCGGCGTGCTGACCTCTCTGCCGAGCCTAGGTAGAGCGCTGCTTTGTATTGATCTTCCGAGGACGGGCATTACCCAGCAAGTGTGTCCGGCCAGAGTTGATCGAGCGTGTTGGGTAACAGTAGTGCACCCCTGCAGGGATGAATCTTCTATCGATAGCCGGTCCTACGGTAAAGGACGCTCAGTTTGTGTATCCCGATCTACTACTTAAACTGGATACTTGTTACTTAATTGAAGCTTCGGGATTACTTTCTCGCTGGGAGTCGAGGAAGGATCTTTGAGCTGTACTTCAACATGTTTGCTAAATAAAATGCTATTCTACTCTCTTCTACTGCTGCAAGATGATGGCTTTGAGAAGATGTTTGAAGATGCTAGTCTTCGATAGGACTAGGCCTTTCTCTCTATTCTGGCATTTCTGCAGCCCAGTCCACATATACAGCCTTTTCTCCATTGATAATGTTGCATATGTAGTATAGATCCTTGCTTGCGGAGTACTTCGGATGAGTACTCACGGTTGCTTTATTTTCTCTTTTCCCCCATATACCCCACCTTGATGATACACCAGACGATGGAGTCCAGGAGCCAGACGCCACCACCGGAGCCTACTACCAGGCGGGTCCAGAGGGCACGTACTACTGGATCGAGCCATCTGACCAGGAGTAGGATCGGAGGCTCCCAGGCAGGAGGCCAACGCCTTTCGATCTAGTGTCGCTGTTTGTGCTAGCCTTCTTAAGGCAAAACTTGTCTAACTATGTCTGTACCCAGATATTATTTGTATGACTGACTTATGTATTCGGATCTTCGGATCCCTGGTCTGTAATATTGTGGACCTCCGTTTATTTGTGTTTAGAGTTGTGTTGTGATATCTTCCCGTGAGTCCCTGGGTTTGATCGTACACGTTTGCGTGTATGATTAGTGTACGATTGAACCGGGGGCGTCACAAGTTTTTTTTTTTTAACTCCTAAGTCAGTACTGAGTTAACAAGAAGGGTACCCATCACAGTAGCAGGTTGATCCTGGACTTCTTCAATGTCAATGTTGTAAGCTTGACCACGACCACGTGAAGCAGACCCAGTATTATAGTTGCGGGTCTGATTGTTGCCACGGCCATATCCACGGCCAGCACGAGGAAAATCTAACTGATTCTGAGTCTGGCGGCAGTCTTTAGCCTGGTGGCCTGGTTTGCGGCACTTGAAACACAAACCATCTTCAGGACGAAGAGGGGCATTGTTCTGAATAGCTTGAGCCTTTGACGGTCTCGGTGGTGGAGGAGGCAGACGTGGTGCAGCATTGTTCTTTGGCGCAGAGGTATTGGGACGGAACGCGTTGTTGGGAATCCAAACTCTACGCTTCGGTGCTGAGCCCGAAGATGAGCCAGCATCACGATAGCGCTTCTGCGAGTCCTTGTGTTCCATCTGAGCGGTCTCAACGAGAATAGCCTTGTTCACTAGAGTTGAGAAGTCATTGATGTCTTGAGCAGCTAGTGCAAGCTTGAGGTCAGGGTGTAGTCCATTACGGAACTTCTCCTGTCTGCGAGCATCTGTGGCGATGTCTTCTTCAGCATAGCGGGAGAGATCAAGAAATTCCCGCTGATAAGCTTCGACGGTTTTATTGCCCTGTGTGAGGTTGCGGAACTGGGTCTTCATGCGTTCCATAATTGCTTGAGGGATGTAACGTGTACGGAAAGCAGCCTGGAACTCATACCAAGTGATGATTGTTCCAACAGGCAGAGTACGCTTGTGTGTGTCCCACCATTGAGCAGCAGGGCCCTTTAAGAAAAAGGCCGCGAAGGTGACAAAGTTGGCGGGGGCGACATTAGCAGACTCCATCTCGTGAGTGATGTCGCGGAGCCCGTCATCGGCATCCAGGGGCTTGTCAGAGTTGCGAAACTGCGTTGGGTTGAGTCGCGTAAACTCTGTCAAAGTTACTGAAGCTGGGTTCTGGTTCTGGTTGTTCTGATGCGGAAACTGAGCCATGATTCCAACCATGAACTGGCGGTTGAGCTCGAACTGTTGCATCATAGCTGCCATATAGTCTGGCGGTGGTGGACGTTCAGGGGTACGACCACGACCACGACCACCTGGTCTAACCATCCTGCTACGTATCAACAGGGGGTAGTTTAGTAAAAGCAATTGCGAGTGTTTGGCGACAAGTATGATGTAACACGACAATACCTCAAGCAGTGTAATAGACACATAACAGTAGTCGATTAAGACATACAGATCCATACACAAAGTCGGGTACATGCGGACAGCATAACGGCGCAAATTATAAGCTAGACATACTAGGCGGCGCGCAGGCACGCGGTAAGGAAGTACACAACGAGACATAGCAAAGGTTACATCAACGTCGGAGAAAACCACTGTAACGGGGTAACTGCGAGTGCGGACGACGAATATTCGTCGCGGAAGGATCCTGTGCTCCATGTGCACTCTGATGCAGAACCCGGTCTCGAACTGTAAGAAGAGGTCCACGTGTAGGTGTGTGACCTCCAACAGCAGGCCAGTCAATACCAGCATACATCTGAGTCCTGCGCGGGTAAAGGATGTGCTCCGGATGTATCCCTGCACGAACAGCGGGCATCAACTGCGTCATAGCATCGTAAAGACGTGCTCGAGTGGCAACCAACTCGACGGCAAGAGCCCAAACAGTGCGATCCAGAGCCTGAGTGCACTGAATCAGAACGCGGTGGTCATATCGGCGAGGCTCGTACGGGGCACAGATAGCTGTGTAGTATCCGGTAGCATCTCCAGCAGGGGCATACGGAATGTATCGGAACTCAGAGTCATCCAAGATACCACTGAACTGTCCTCGAAGACGTGCGACAGCAGAGTAGGCGGCATCATGTACTGCCATCTCAATCGTCACGCCGATACCGTGGAAAAGGTGCAGCTCGGTGTCTGAGTCATTCTGCCGATCATAGATACGAACATCAGCATGGTACTGCTCCTGATTAAACTCGCGGTAATCCTCGTAAACCATGTACTCAGGGTACCAGCGGTAGCCAAGTCTGGTCATGAGAGCGATCAGGACAGCTAGAAAACCAGGGGCATCACGAGCCCAAGTGCGAAGCACAAGCTGTATCGTAGGACGCGGTGGAAACAAACGGTCCATCTGAAACAGAGGAAATTCAGATTTGTCAAATGACAACGAGAAGTTTAACACAACTCGGAGAGAAAGGTTAAACAAAACAATGGAAAGGAAAATGATTATCAGACTAATCAGATCAACGATAGGGAAATCGCACAGATATCCAGCTCTCCGGGTAGACGGGATTTACGAGATCCTAAGTGTCGGCGTTAGTAAAATTTTATTTAACCCGAATAGAAGAGATATTAGAGTCCCAGAGTATAGACGAGGAATAAAAGATCCTAATACCACCCAGTTGGCGACGTGGGCCCGTAAGCCACACAGCCAAGTTAGTAAATTAGTTTCTCGGTTTCTAGACTCAACTTCGGCCAAGGAATTTGGAGGGGGGCTTCCTACAGGCAGTCGGCTCTGATACCAACTTGTGACGCCCCCGGTTCAATCGTACACTAATCATACACGCAAACGTGTACGATCAAACCCAGGGACTCACGGGAAGATATCACAACACAACTCTAAACACAAATAAACGGAGGTCCACAATATTACAGACCAGGGATCCGAAGATCCGAATACATAAGTCAGTCATACAAATAATATCTGGGTACAGACATAGTTAGACAAGTTTTGCCTTAAGAAGGCTAGCACAAACAGCGACACTAGATCGAAAGGCGTTGGCCTCCTGCCTGGGAGCCTTCGATCCTACTCCTGGTCAGCTGGCTCGATCCAGTAGTACGTGCCCTCTGGACCCGCCTGGTAGTAGGCTCCGGTGGTGGCGTCTGGCTCCTGGACTCCATCGTCTGGTATATCATCAAGGTGGGGTATATGGGGGAAAAGAGAAAATAAAGCAACCGTGAGTACTCATCCGAAGTACTTAGCAAGCAAGGATCTATACTACATATGCAACATTATCAATGGAGTAAAGGCTGTATATGTGGACTGGGCTGCAGAAATGCCAGAATAGAGAGAAAGGCCTAGTCCTATCGAAGACTAGCATCTTCAAACATCTTCTCAAAGCCATCATCTTGCAGCAGTAGAAGAGAGTAGAATAGCATTTTATTTAGCAAACATGTTGAAGTACAGCTCAAAGATTCTTCCTCGACTCCCAGCGAGAAAGTAATCCCGAAGCTTCAATTAAGTAACAAGTATCCAGTTTAAGTAGGTAGATCGGGATACACAAACTGAGCGTCCTTTACCGTAGGACCGGCTATCGATAGAAGATTCATCCCTGCAGGGGTGCACTACTGTTACCCAACACGCTCGATCAACTCTGGCCGGACATACTTGCTGGGTAATGCCCGTCCTCGGAAGATCAACACGAAGCAGCGCTCTACCTAGGCTCAGCAGAGAGGTCAGCACGCCGGACTAACCTATGCACCCAGGGGTCTCGGGCCATCGCCCTGGGCACCCTGCGCGTTGCGTGGCTGGCCGGGGTGCAGGCGCGACACTGAACTCGCCAGTGAAGTATCCAGCCCAATCCCGACGATCAGCCCGCACGGTGAATCGTGACGTCTGATAAGCTTTCGGAGAAACGTACATCGCAGAGGGCCCCATAACCATAATCCCGCGTGGTGGTAGTGCGTATAGGGCACGTCGACCCACTCAGATCACACACCCGAATCCAATAGGCTCAATTAGTATCAAGCGGAGACAATCAGAGTCTCTGATGCTCCGCCACAATGTCACACTCGAGTGCCCTTCCGGCACACCCGAAATCATAGATCCGCAGCGGGTACCCACCAGGGTGGACCCGCCTGTGACAAAGGTCAAGTAACCGTGTGGTCATAATCATCAGGGTGAACGTATGAGGTATCACCCTCGAGGTTCACACTGAGGGGTTGCACGACAGACTCGTATCGGACATGGAGAAGGAGGAATCACCCTCGATGACCACGACCGAACAGCTATGCTGCAGAGTATTCATCAGGAGTGCGTTACGAGGTATCACCCTCGGCACTCGATAGTAACTAAGCAGAGTCGTACAACTAAGGGGGATGTGAAGTGAGGCGTCTGTCTCTGATCGACGATCACGTTGATCGAGTCGTCGATGAACAAGCAGGGGCGACAAAGTAAGGTGGTGGGGTCACAGATGGTTCATACCAACCTATACTAAACAGTTTATCATAGGCAGGTAAGGTAGCAATGAACAGGTTACAACAGCAGGCTATGCATCAGAATAGGAGCATACATTAACAGTAGCGAAATTCTAATGCAAGCAGGAGAATAGAATGGGCGATATCTGGAATGCTCAAGGGGGGGGAGGGGCTTGCCTGGTTGCTCTGGCAAGAGAGGGAGGTCGTCAACGGGCTGCTCGTCGGTAGAGTAGTCGTAACCTGGTGCAGCGTCGTCGGTCTCAGCGTCTATCGAGAGAAAGAAGGAGGGGGAGAGAAACAATAAATTCACGGCAATAATGCAAACAACATGTATGACATGTCTAAATGATATGCCGGGGTGTTCTACTGCCTAACTAAATGATTTAGTTAATTTAGGAATTTATTCGGATTTATTTAATTAAAGTTGGGCACTATTCATTTACTGAAATCGGTCTAAAAGTTCAACGTTCTTATAGCTGCGGGCATCTGACGGGAATACGGAGGATATATTCGGGTTCGTATCGTCGTTCTGAGCAAGTTTCATGTATAAAATATTTTCATCGGAGTTACGGTTTATTTAATATGATTTTCTAAAGTTTTTATTAATTTCTGAAATTTAATTAATTATTTAATTCAACATTATCCGAAACAGTGCTGATGATGACATCAGCATGACCTCATGCTGATGTCAGCGGTTAATTAAGTTAATTACTAATTACTGTTTAATTAACACTAATTAGTTAATTAGATTAACCTAATCAGGATTAATTAACTAATTAATTAACTAATTAATTAATTATTTATTTTTATTTTGCTTTTATTTTATTTTCTATATTATTTTCTTTTTCCCTTTTCTTTATTCTCCTTTCTCAATCTAGTAAATAGCTAGGCCTCAAAATGGTTTTTGTAAAACATGAGACCTAGTTCATAAATACCAGTGCATTATTCCCTAACACCTAAAATTAGTTTGGACAAAATATAATTCCATATTTATTTCAGATTTAATAAATGGTTATTAAATATTATCTTTATCCACTGTTTGAGGTTGTTCGAGTCACTTATCCAATTCCAATGATGTTGGTTTCAATTTTAGAATAGCCTCTGGAATATTTGTTATTTATCTGACATTTTAGTTTCTATGTTGGACAACTTTTATATTCCAATTTCATTTAAATTTGAATTTGACTTAGGAGTTGAAATGCAATATGATGCTAATGATGATTATGCACTATTAATCATGATGACATGGCCTCATCAAAAGGGTGATCACTGTAGCTTAATACAGGGGGTGTTACAAATCTCCTCCACTACAAGAAATCTCGTCCCGAGATTTAGGAGGTAGAAAGAAACAAAGCGGGGTATTCATCGCGAAGACGATCCTCGCGTTCCCAAGTGGCTTCATCTTCAGAATGGTTTGACCACTGAACCTTGAGGAACTTGATAACCTTCTGGCGTGTGCGACGCTCGGCTTGATCGAGAATGCAGACCGGATGCTCTTTATAAGAGAGGTCTTGTTGCAGTTCAAGCAATTCATGATCTACTCCGCGGATAGGGTCTTTGAAGCAGCGGCGGAGTTGTGATACGTGGAACACATCGTGAACCTGAGAAAGGTTCGGTGGAAGTTCCAACTGATATGCCACTCTACCACGCCTTTCAAGAACAGTGAAAGGACCAATATAGCGAGGAGCTAGCTTGCCCTTGATCCCGAACCGATGAGTGCCTTTCATCGGTGTGACTCGAAGATAAGCCTTTTCGCCAGGTTGATAGACCATATCTTTGTGTTTGCGGTCATACTGACTCTTTTGACGTGACTGAGCAGTCTTCAAATGCTCGCGGACAACGCGAACTTGATCTTCGGCAAGTTGGATAATATCCGGACCGAAGAGTGGACGTTCCCCAGTTTCTGACCAATTTAGAGGGGTTCGGCACTTTCTTCCGTACAACACTTCGAAGGGGGCCATCTTCAGACTGGCTTGATAGCTGTTATTGTAAGAGAATTCGGCATATGGGAGAGATTCTTCCCATTTCCTTCCGAAGGATATGACACAAGCTCGAAGCATGTCTTCGAGAACTTGGTTGACTCGTTCAACTTGTCCTTGAGACTGAGGGTGAAAAGCGGTGCTGAAGGACAGATGAGTTCCCATAGCTTCTTGGAAACTAGCCCAGAATCTTGAAGTGAATAAGCTGCCACGGTCTGAACTGATAACCAGTGGAATACCGTGAAGTGAAACAATTCTGGACATGTAGAGAGTTGCGAGCTGACTAGCAGTGATCGTCTCTTTGACGGCTAGAAAATGTGCAACTTTGGAAAGTCGGTCAATGACGACAAGAATAGCATCATTACCTTTCTGTGATTTGGGAAATCCAGTGATAAAGTCCATTTCAACATGGTCCCACTTCCATTCAGGAACAGCAATTGGTTGCAGAGTTCCGGTGGGCCTTTGATGTTCTGCTTTGACGCGACGGCAAACATCACATTCAGCAACATAGCGAGCAATGTCTTGCTTCATGTTTGACCACCAGAATCTTTGACGGATGTCTTGGTACATCTTGGTACTGCCGGGATGAATAGACAACGGAGTGTCGTGAGCTTCTTGCATGACCTCCTGAGTCATACCCAGGTTACCTTTAGAGGGGACCACTAGACGACTTTTAAAGAACAATGTGCCAGTATCATCAATAGTGAAGAACGAAGGCCTTCCTTCAGCGAGATAGCGCTTAATCTTGTGGGCTTGAGAGTCATAACCCTGCAGCGTCTTGATGCTGTCCACGAGATCTGGTTTAGCAACCAGGGTATTAAGAGAACCCTGGGAAACAACGTGGAGGTTCATTTTGTAGGAACCTTCAGGAGGGGGAGCGAGTGCTCCAGGAGGAACAATGTGGAGATTCAGCTTCCTGAATTCTTCAATAAGCGAAGGTTGAACTTCGTGAAACTGGAGGTGACTGCAATAAGACTTGCGGCTCAAGGCATCGGCCATTACATTAGCCTTGCCAGGGGTATAAGAAATACCCAAGTTAAAATCCGCTACGGTCTCCATCCATCTCTGTTGACGGAGGTTCAAGTCTGGCTGAGTGAACAGATACTTCAGACTTTGATGATCGGTGTAGATCTCGCAACGATTACCGAGAAGGTAATGTCGCCACTGTTTTAGTGCATGGATGACGGCAGCAAGCTCGAGGTCATGTACTGGGTAATTCTCTTCGTGCGGACGCAATTGACGCGAAGCATAAGCAATTACTCTGCGGTCTTGCATTAGGACACCGCCTAATCCTTGACGGGATGCATCACAATAGATGACAAAATCCCTCTGGGAATCAGGAGGGGCAAGCACTGGGGCAGAAGTCAGCTTGTCTTTGAGCGTCTGGAAACTTTCCTGACACTTTTCCGTCCAATCGAACTTGACGCCTTTATGAAGCAGGTTAGTCAGGGGCTTGGCGATCTTGGAGAAGTTCTTGACAAATCGACGGCAATAGCTGGCGAGTCCGAGAAAACTTCGAACTTGCTTGACGTTCTTTGGAGGAGCCCAATCAAGAATAGCCTGAACTCGCTCGGGGTTGACGGCAATACCATCCTTGGAGATGACATGCCCAAGGTATGTTACTTCGGGAAGCCAGAATTCACACTTGGAAAACTTAGCATATAGTTGATGCTCTCGAAGTTTTTCCAGAACAAGTCGAAGATGTTCAGCATGTTCCTCTTTCTTCTTGGAGTATACTAGGATATCATCCAAGTAAACCACGACGAACTTGTCAAGGTATTCCATGAATATATAATTCATCAGGCGGGAGAATGTGGCGGGAGCATTGGTTAAGCCGAATGACATGACAGTGTACTCGTATGAGCCATATCGAGTAACGAAGGCGGTCTTTGGGATATCCTCTTCACGAACACGGATCTGGTGGTAACCCAACCTTAAGTCGAGTTTAGAGAACACTGATGAACCCGCCAGTTGATCATACAGATCGTTTATCCGGGGAAGGGGATATTTGTTCTGGACGGTTGCTTGGTTAATAGGACGGTAATCTTGGACCAATCGGTTTGATCCATCCTTCTTCCTGACAAAGAGAGAAGGTGCTCCCCAAGCGGAGGAACTTGGGCGAATGAAACCCTTACGAAGTGAAGCGTCGATTTCCTCCTTAAGTTCAAGGAGTTCATGCGGCGGCATCTTGTAGGGTCGCTTGGCGATAGGAGTGGTGCCTGGTTTCAAGTCGATGACAAATTCGACAGCTCGAGCAGGGGGTATCCCTGGGAGTTCTTCTGGGAAAACACCTTGGAATTCGCGAACAACTGGAATGTCCTCGATGCCTTCAAGTGGTGATGCGTTTAACGCATTCAAGGCATAAAGTCTCGCCTCGGCATTTTGGATGATTTGAGCCTGGTAGCTTATTATTTCTTCAGAAGGGTGTAGAAGATGGACGATCTTCGTGGCGCAAACTATAGAAGCAGTATGCGCTTTCAACCAATCCATTCCGAGAATGAGGTCGATATTACAAGACTTTAGTATGAAAGGGGAGGCGTGAAACTCCAGCCCTTCAATTTCAACGGTGACGTCGTTGCTACCCATGGAGGTTTGACATTGACCCGCGAGGGTGTGTATTACTATTGCAGTGTTCATGACCTCACATTTAATGTCGTGTTTGTATGCAAATTCTTCGGACATGAATGAATGCGATGCTCCCGAATCAAATAAAACAGAAGCTGGTACTGAATTAACAAGGAGAGTACCCATCACGGTGGCAGGCTGGTCCTGAGCTTCATTGAAATCGGTGTGGTTGGCCTGAATACGCCCATAAGTCTTGGCATTGTTGTTGCGAGGCTGATTGTTCCTACGGCCAGTTGCAGGAAGTGCCAGTTGGTTCTGGTTCTGAATGCAGTTCCTGGAAAAATGACCTGGCTGCCCACACTTGTAGCACAGACTATCATTGGGATTAGGAGCAGGAGCTCGGGGTGGTGGAGCTGGAAGTCCTGGCTGCCTAGGTGGTGGAGGCAGGCGTGGTGCAGTATAGGACCGTCTTGGAGCAGGTGCAGCTGGACGGTACACGCTGTTTGGAATCCAGATCCGGCGCTTCTGTGCAGGCTGGCTCGAAGATGAACCAGTGTCACGGTTGCGCCTAAGAGATCCCTGGTGTGCCTGCAGACCAGTCTCGACCTGGATAGCCTTGTTCACCAAGATGGAGAAATTATCAAATTCATGCACAAGGAGCGCTAGCTTGATGTCAGCTTGAAGTCCTTCGCGAAACCTTTCCTGACGGCGAGCATCAGTGGGAATGTCTTCTTCAGCATAGCGGGATAATTCCAGAAACTCCCGCTGATAAGCTTCCACTGTCTTGTTGCCCTGGGTGAGGTTGCGGAACTCTTGCTTCTTCCGGTCCATGATTCCCTGGGGAATGAAACGGGCACGGAAGGCAGCTTGGAAATCCGGCCAAGTGATGACTGTGCCAGCTGGTTGAGTGCGCCTGTGGCTGTCCCACCATTGAGCAGCGGGGCCCTTGAGAAAGAAGGAGGCGAAGGTGACATAGTTTGCAGGGGCAACGCCACCAGATTCCAACTCATAGGTGATGTCGCGAAGCCAGTCATCCGCATCCAGGGGCTGAGTTGAGCCGCGGTAGACGGTTGGGTTGAGGCGCATAAAGTCCTGCAAGGTCCCTGGGCCCGGATACTGGTTCATATTGGGACGAGGAAACTGATCCATGATCCCTTGCATGAACTGACGTTGCAGTTCGAATTGCTGCATCATTCCAGCCATATAGTTCGGCGGTGGTGGATCGTTGGCACCACGTCCACGACCACGACCAGCGGGTCTAACCATCCTGCTAATTTACAACAGGGGGGGTAGTTTAGTAAAAGCAAGCACGAGTGCTTAGCGACAAGCATGATGTAACTCGACAATAGTTTAAGCAGTGCATCAAATACATAAAAGTAGTCGATTAAGACATACAGATCCATACACAACGTCGGGTACAAGCGGACAGCATAACGGCGCAAATCAAAAGCTAGACATACTAGGCGGCGCACAGGCACGCGGTAAGGAAGTACACAACGAGAGATAGCAAAGGCTACATCAACGTCGGAGAGAACCACTGTATCGGGGTAGCTGCGAGTGCAGACGACGAATGTTCGTCGCGGAAAGATCCTGTGCTCCATGTGCACTCTGATGCAGAACCCGGTCTCGAGCTGTAAGAAGAGGTCCACGTGTCGGTGTGTGACCCCCAACAATAGGCCAGTCAATACCAGCATACATCTGAGTCCTGTGTGGATAAAGGATGTGCTCCCGATGTATCCCTGCACGAACAGCGGGCAGCAACTGCGTCATAGCATCGTAGAGACGTGCTCGAGTGGCAACCAACTCGACGGCAAGAGCCCGAACAGTGCGATCCAGAGCCTGAGTGCACTGAATCAGAACGCGCGGGTCGTAGCGACGAGGCTCGTACGGGGCACAGATAGCTGTGTAGTATCCGGTAGCATCTCCAGCAGGGGCATACGGAATGTATCGGAACTCGGAGTCATCCAAGATAGCATTGT
Source organism: Thinopyrum elongatum (assembly GCA_011799875.1). Taxonomy (NCBI): domain Eukaryota; kingdom Viridiplantae; phylum Streptophyta; class Magnoliopsida; order Poales; family Poaceae; genus Thinopyrum; species Thinopyrum elongatum. Next base: position 347,636,948 of record CM022302.1, on the reverse strand, counting down.
GCTCCCCTCGTAGACGTACGACAGCGGAGTAGGCGGCATCATGGACTGCCATCTCAATCGTCACGCCTAATCCGTGAAAAAGGTGTAGCTCGGTGTCTGAGTTGTTCTGCTGATCATAAATCCGAACTTCAGCATAGTACTGTTCCTGGTTGAACTCGCGGTAAACCTCATAAACCAAGTACTCAGGGTACCAACGGTAGCCAAGTCTGGTCATGACAGCGATCAGGACAGCTGGAAACCCAGGGGTATTACGAGCCCAAGTGCGAAGCACAAGCTGTGTCGTAGGACGCGGTGGAAACAAACGGTCCATCTGAAAATAGAGGAAATTCAGGTTTGTCAAACGACAATAAGAGGTTTAACACAACTCGGAGAGAAAGGTTAAACAAAACAATGGAAAGGAAAATGATTATCAGACTAATCAGATCAACGACAGGGAAATCGCACAGATATCCAGCTCTCCGGGTAGACAGAATTTACGAGATCCTAAGTGTCGGCGTTAGTAAACTTCATTTAACCCGAGTAGAAGAGAGATCAGAGTCCCAGAGTATAGACGAGGAATAAAAGATCCTAATACCACCCAGTTGGCAATGTGGGCCCGTAAGCCACACAGCCAAGTTAGTAAAACGGTTTCCTTTGTCTAGACTCAACTTCGGCCAAGGAATTGGAAAGGGGGATTCCTTCAGGCAGTCGGCTCTGATACCAACTTGTCGCGCCCCCGGCTCGATCGTACACTAATCATGCACGCAAACGTGTACGATCAAGATCAGGGACTCACGGGAAGATATCACAACACAACTCTAAAACATAAATAAGTCATACAAGCATCATAATACAAGCCAGGGGCCACGAGGGCTCGAATACAAATGCTCGATCATAGACGAGTCAGCGGAAGCAACAATATCTGAGTACAGACATAGGTTAAACAAGGTGCCATAAGATGGCTAGCACAAACAGGGATACAACAGATCGAACAGGCGCAGGGCCTCCTGCCTGGGATCCTCCTAACTACTCCTGGTCGTCGGCGTCCTGGACGTAGTAGTAGGCTCCGTCCTGGTGGTAGTAGTCGTCGAAGGTGGCGTCTGGCTCCTGGGCTCCAACATCTGGTTGCGACAACCAGCAAGAAGGGAAAGGGGGAAAGGAGGGGGAAGCCACCGTGATATCATCCAAAGTACTCGCAAGCAAGGATCTATTCTACTAGCATGGTATATGTGTAAAGAGCAATATCGGTGGACTGAACTGCAGAATGCCAGAATAAGAGGGGGATAGCTGTCCTGTCGAAGACTACGCTTCTGGCACCTTCGTCTTGAAGCAATAGAAGAGATTATTTGGAAGTTACCCAAACAACAACGTAGAGCATAATCCTACCCGTGATCCTCTCGTCGCCACCATGCGAGAGAGACGACCACCGGGTTTATCTGTCACTTGTAAGGGTTGTGTTTTATTAAGTATCCATTTCAGTTGTCATGAGGTCGAATACAACTCCGGGTCGTCCTTTTACCGAGGGACACGGCTATTCGAATAGATAAACTTCCTGCAGGGGTGCACCACATATTCCCCAACACGCTCGATCCCTTGGCCGGACACACTTTCCTGGGTCATGCCCGCCTCGGAAGATCCACACGTCGCAGCCCCACCTAGGCTCAACAGAAGGTCACACCCGGACTAATCCTATGCACTCTGGGGTCTGGGCCCTCGCCCAGGGCGCTCCTGCACGTTGCGTACGCGGCCGCGAGCAGACCTAGCAACCCACACGATCACGGCGGTTACGTTAGCGCGGTCCAACACGGCGGCGCCGCTCAGTCGCTGACGTAAGAGGCTTCAGCTGATACCACGACGCCGGGATACCCATAACTACTCCCCGTTAGTTGTTAGTGCGTATGGCAGTGGCCAGACTCAGATCAAATATCCATCTCGTTAAACTTGTTATTATGAAGTAAACGCGAACGCCACCAGGGCCTGGCCCACCTGTCTCCTAGTGGTCTCAACCTGCCCGTCGCTCCGCCACAAAGATCCACACAGGGCCTTTGGGACAAAGGTCCTTTCAGCCCCCAATCCGTGAATCACTGCTGGGTACTCTCGAGCCGACCCGACTTAGTCACCTCTGTATAGTATGCATATGTGTGTAGTATACACCCTGATCACCTCCGAGTGATCACGGCCCGATAGTATAAGCAGGCAGACTGACAGAATGCAGGGCCAATGATGACAAACTAGCCTCCTACACTAGGCAGTTAGGATTGCAGGTAAGGTATCAACAACAGTAGCAACAATGACAGGCTATGCAGCAGAATAGGATTAACCGAAAGCAGTAACAGGCACACTACTCTAATGCAAGCAGTATAGAGGAGAATAGGCGATATCGGTGATCAGAGGGGGGGCTTCTGGTTGCTCTGGCAAGTAGGGGTCGTCAACACGTAGTCGGTCGGGGCACCAGCAGCTGCGTCGTCTCGTAGTCTACCGAAGAGAAGAGGGGGAGAAACAGTAAACACACGGCAATAATGCAACAGGGATGCATGACATGTCTAAATGATATGCCGGGGTGATATACAGCCTAACTAAGCGATTTAGTTAATTTAGGAATTTATTCGGATTTATTTAATTAAAGTTGGACACTATTCATTTATCGAATCGGTCTAATTTTCAACGTTCTCATAGCTGCGGGCGTCTGACGGAGAATACCGAGGGCGTATCCGGGTTCGTATCGTCGTTCTGAGCAAGTTTCACGTATAAAATATTTTCATCGGATTTACGGTTTAAAAGATATGATTTTCTAAAGTTTTATTAATCTCGAAATTTTAATTATTATTTATTCAACATTATCCGAAACAGTAATTGATGACGTCAGCATGACATCATGCTGACGTCAGCAGTTAATTAAGTTAATTACTAATTACTGTTTAATTAACACTAATCAGTTAATTAGATTAACCTAATCAGGATTAATTAACTAATTAATTAATTAATTAATTAATTAATTATTTTAATTATTATTTTTATTTCTATTTTCTTAAAACTGTTTCTGGCCGTGCCCCATTCGTCAGCGTCACAGGGGTTGGCCCCACTGGGCAGTGGCCCAGGGCGGACACGTCCGGGGCGTGCCCCTTTCGGGACCGGACATGTCCGGTGCCCAAAGGGGACGCACGGGCGGTCGGCGGGCGCGGGCGCCGGCGGGGCCACGGCGGGGCCGAGGCGGGGCGGCGGCGCGTGTGCTGGATCGGCGCGGTCCAGCGCGTGGCTGGAGTCGGCAGCGGGCTCGTCGCGCGTAGCGTAAGCGGGTGGTTTCCGGACGGTGCGGTTGGCGGCGAGGAGCGACGCGGGCGACGCGAGCGAGGGCGGGGCGGCGCGCGCGCGCGTGCGGCAGAGCGCGGCGAGGTCTTCGGTGCGCGCGTCGCTGCGCAGAGAGGGGGGGATGGCCGAGGCCTCACCGGGATCCGTAGGGACGGGGCAGCGGGGGTCGGGTGGGTCGGACGGGGACACGGCGATGGGGAGGCAGGCGGCGGGGACAAGGCGGCGACGTAACGAGGCACAACGGCGAGGAGAGCTCCGGGCGGTGCGTCGTGCGCGAGGGCGAGGGCGCGCGGTCGGGCGCGTCGGGGCGAGGCGTCGAGGGAGCAGGCCGGCGGAAGAGCGGGATCCGGCGGCGGCGTCCAACGCGACGGCGAGGGCAGGCGGCGCGGTCGTCGCCGCGACCGAGGCGACGGGGTCGTTCCCGCGATCCCGATCCCGATCTGGATCGGGAGGTGGGGGCTGACGAGGGGGAGGTGGCGACGGGGCGGCGTCGGCGAGCGGCGTCGGCGACGAGCGGACGGGATCGGGCCTGCGCCCGATCCAGATGGGGGGGAGGAGAAAACGAGGGGGGGGGGAATCGGGGGTAGGTTAGGGTTTGGCCGGGGGTGGCCGCTAAGTAGGCGCCGGCTGGGCCGGCCTGGCGGCCCGTGTGGCTTGCTGGGCCAGGCCCAGTCGGGGGGGGGGGGGGTTCCTTATCCTTTTCTGTTTTTTTTTTCTTTCTTTTCTTTATTCTCTTTTCTCTACTGTTAAATGTTTAGGCCTCAAATGGTTTTTGTAAAAAGTGTGACCTATTTCATAAATACCAGTGCATTATTCCCTAACACCTAAAACTAGTTTGGGCAAAACATAATTTCATATTTATTTCAGATTTAATAAATGGTTACTAAATATTATCTTTATCCACTGTTTGAGGTTGTTCGAGTCACTTATCCAATTCCAATGATGTTGGTCTCAATTTTAGAATAGCCTCTGGAATATTTGTTATTTATCTGACATTTTAGTTTCTATGTTGGACAACTTTTATATCCCACTTTCATTTAAATTTGAATTTGACTTAGGAGTTGAAATGCAATATGATGCTAATGATGATTGTGCACTATTAATCATGATGACATGGCCTCATCAAAAGGGTGATCTCTGTAGCTTAATACAGGGGGTGTTACACTAAGTGGAAGCAATAAAACCGCATAGTCTGATTGCCTTGTTCCCTTCCTACACTACCGCCTCCGGGCACCGAGACGCCGGCTAAGGGTTATAGTGTGGAGGATGGAACACCCCTCGTAGCATCTACGTGGGCGCTGAAGCCGACGACTGGTAACTTCCAGAATGAAATGGACGCACAAGAGTCAAAATTAACAAAAACATATGCAAATATGATAACCCACACAAAACACAACCGCACTATAAAGCATAAGGTTCAACCATAGTTTAATACATAAACAACACAATTACTCAAGGAGTACATCCTTTGAACATAGTGCCTCTATAGCCCGAGCACCGTCCATGACGGTGGAGAAGTATTGCTCTGGGCGCCTATGTTCCTTTCCAGTTGGGGGAGGTCGGTGGCCATCTCGACGGGCTTGATTTTCGGCCAATGCACCATGGTCTTCGAGAACACCATCCGAGCCCCCTCGATACACAGCTAGCGCTTAACGGTCTCAATATGGGCAGCGACGTCACACAGCTTCGCCACCAAACCGAAATAGCTACTCGGTATGGGCTCGGAGGGCCACAGCCGGACACAAAGGTCCTTCATGGCCGGATCCACCATTCGGTGTAGCTCCATCAATTGTTTCATTTGATTAATGAGGAGGGGAGGGTGCTCGGGCTCTTGGAACTGCGCCTAGAATAGCTTCAGCTCGGTGTCACCCTCCCGAGCTGCATGGTGCCTTGACGCATCGGCCGCACTCCTCGGGAGCTCCGTAAAGGCGCCTGTGGAACCCTAGACCCGGGTAAGCAACGCGAATCTTTGGCCGCCAAAGACACTCTGCATTAAGTACTGCTTACCATTTGCAGTTTGCTTTACATGTCGGAGTTCTTCCCGCGCACCTCATGCATTCGTCCGCGCCTCCTGGACCTCCGTCTTCATCTTTGCTAGTTAGGTGGCATGATCTTTATTTTTCTGCTCAAGGTCCTCACACTTAGTGATGGCATCCTTGAGCTCTTGTTGCACCTCAGTCACCCGGGCTTCATACTTCTCACTGTTGGTTTTCACCAACGTGAGCTCAGCGGCCGCTTGTTCGACCGCCGCTTTCTTTTCGGCTGCATCCGCCTTGGCCTTCCGGAGCTCGGCCTTGAGGCCCTCAACCTCCGCGGCGACAGCTGCAATCACGAATAATGCAAAGGACTGTGTTTCGAATAGACTAACCTTGTGCTTCGTCAAACCGCTTGTTGACGAGATTGAGATCTTCATCGGAACTCTTCAGTTTCCGATATATCTCAATCAGCTCCGTGGCACTGGCGGCAGCCGCCAACGCTGAATCCTGCAAACACGACATTTAGGCCACTGTTCCCACGACTTTTGATCCTCTGCCAGGTCTTTTCAAAACCTGCCAGGGCCTCGGGGGGCTGCTACATACAAGGAACACTCTCTACAAAACAAAAGAGCATTACTTTGTTTACCTCAAAGCCTGTTAAGAGGCCACCAAAAGCGTCTTTCAGTCCGTTGTTAATGGACCGAACGCTTTGCAAAACCGCACCCATCAGGGCGCGGTGTTCCGCGACTATGGAGGAGCCGTTCACAGCCTCCTCCATTATGTCCGGCCACTCTGCCACAACCCGGTCCCCAGTGTTCGGCATTGGTGGCGGGGCCCCGGCTCCCCCTTCAGTGGGGGGTGGCTGTGACGCTCCAGATGGCCGTGAAGGCTCTGGAACCATTTTCTAAGAGGGCTCGGCTTGCCCGAGATCCTTCTCCTGGTCTTCGGCGGCCGAAGCATTAGCCTCGGCCATGTTGATGTCGCGATCGCCCCCCGTGCTCGGCACGGGTGGGGTCCTTTGGGACAGCACCTCCCTGGTTTCCCCGATGACCGGAGGAGGCGTAGAGTGCGATGCGCCTCCACTCTTCGCCAGATCGGCCGGCGGAGAAGTGCCCTCCGACATCTGGTTAGTAGGGAGGTCGCGCGGCGGCCTGCAGCACAAGAGCGTACACACTTTTAGTAATGGGTTAGTAAAATTGAAACCCAGATAGTCTTCAGATTCTCACCTTTCCGTGCGGGGCTTGACCCTAGGAACCCTCTCCGGGACCTTCTGGGAGGCTTCGGACTCCTCATCGGAGTCCGAACTGTCATCGAGCATGACCAGCTTGCCCCTGCTCCTTTTCTTTGGAGCCAGGGAAGGGTGCTCCTCTTCGGCCTCGGCCGACGCCGCTCTCTTCCTGGTGCGAGAGGAGTCACTCTCCTCCTCATCCTCATCCTGCTCCCCCTCATGTGCAGAGAGGGCGTGGGTGTCCCCGGACTTGGTGTCCGAAGGAACTCGTGGGCGGAAACCCTCCTGGGCCTCCCTCGTGGGGTTCTTCTTCTTTTTTCTCTAGCGCCTTGTAAGACGCCACGGTCAACATCTCTTCCAGCTAAGCCGATCTGGGGTCTTTGGGCAGAGGGGTCGGACTATTGATCCGCACGGCCCTCTTAAGCCAGCCCTATAGAAATGAGGAAAGGAGCTAAGGACAATAGCGGGGATGCAAATACTCGAACACAAAGTGAATATCACTACATTACCTCCTTAGGAGGGTGCTCGGGATCGAGGCCGATGTCCTCCCCCTTGGCCGGCCACGTCTTCTGCGGCTTGAACAACACTTTCCATAGCTTCTCGTGGGTGGTGCCATAGACATACTACACGGTGAGGGGGTCTTCGGGCCTCCAGGACCACATTGGGGCGGCCCGAAATTGGCAGGGTAGGAGACGGCAGTGGAGCATGATCTGGACCACGCTGGTCAGAGTGGCCCCCGCCTTTATCGCATTAGAAACACGCTTTTGCAGCGCCTCCACCTCGGTGGTAGACCCCCAGTCAAGACCTTTCTTGGTCCACGAGGTTAACCTCACCGGTGGTCCGGATCTGAATTTCGTAGCGGCCGCCCAGGTCGTGTCACGGGGTTCTGTGATGTAGAACCATTCCTTCTGCCAGATCTTGACCGTGTCTATGAACACGCCCTCCGGCTATCTGAGTTAGGTGAGCCTGCTCACCATAGCGCCCCCGCAATCCGCATGCTGGCCATCAATGATCTTGGGCTTGACATTGAAGACCTTCATCCATAGGACGAAGTGTGGCAGGACCCAGAGAAAAGCTTCACAGACGGTGATGAAGGCTGAGATGTGGAGAAAAGAATTCGGAGCCAGGCCGTGGAAGTCGAGCCCGTAGTAAAACATCAACCCTCGAATGAACAAGTGGAGTGGGAAACCCAGTCCCCGAATAAAGTGGGGGACGGACACCACCCGCTCGTCGGCGCGGGGCGTCAGCACAACCTGGCCCTCCTCTCGGGCCCGATGAGCAATGTTGGGGGAGAGGTAACCCGCTCGCTCCTGGTCTTCGATGTCATTGTTGGAGATGCTCAAGGCCTCCCACTTGCCCTTCGCTTCGGATCCGGCCATGGCCGAGCGTGGGAAAGGGGGATCTTTTGAGGGGAGTTGAGCTGGGACGCTGGTGCTTTGCGGAAGGCTGTGGCGAAAGGAAGAAGAAGGCGTGAAGGTATGACTGCGGCTGGACTCTTTTTATAAGCAGTCGCGATACCAAGAGTCCTTTAATTGCATCATTGGCCTCGCCACTTTTCGATATACTCGTGATGTTATGCGTGAGTGGGATACTGGGTATCATTGATCAAATCCCTTGAAGCGCGGGACACGGTCTCCACCTCGATAGGACGTGTCGTCAGAGGGGCTGCCTCGAGCCGCGCATCGAGTTCTCATGTTTATGACTGGCCGCGACCCTTCGCCAAAAGTTGTCAGTTGAAAGTACTATGTATATTTGGGTGGTTGGCCTTCAAGGTTAAGTAAAATCGATAGTTCGGATGCCGGATACGGTGCGATTGTGCATATGGGCGAATACCCTCTAAACGCTCGGCTGGGAAAGACTATTTCAAACACACTGGAGGAACTCGCCTACAAGCCGGGGACTGCTGATGTGGTAGTTGCGACAAGGCGGCGTTGAAGTCTAGTTCGGGGGCTACTGAGGGAGTCCTGGACTAGGGGGTCCACAGGATGCCGGCCTATCTCACATGGGCCGGACAGTTGGGCCGCACTATGGCTGCTGGAGGACCGAACTATGGAGCGGCGTTGTATCCGAACGGGAGATCTTTGTGCCTTGGTGTGGGCTCCAAGTCAAGATGGAAGATTCGGCATGCATGTTTCCTTGAGGTAACCAACTCTGTGTAACCCTACTGACCCTGGTGTCTATATAAACCAGGGAACTTAGTCCGTAGAGGCTAGAGAACAATCACCATCCTACTAGCTTAGGTTTCAGTTCATCTGATCTCGCGGTAGATCAACTCTGTAATCCCCATATACACAAGCAATATAATCTAGCAGGACGTAGGGTATTACCTCTTAGAGAGGGACCGAACCTGGGTAAACACCGTGTCCCACGTCCCTTGTTTCCCATCGATCCAAGATCCATAGTTCGGGACCCCTACTCGAGATCCGCCGGTTTTGACACCGACACATGCTCGTGCCTGGCTGAAGAATTTGCCACCTAACTATTGGAAATATGCCCTAGAGGCAATAATATTGTATTATTATATTTCCATTATTAATAGTTAAGAGTTTATATTCCATGCTATAAGTGCTATGATCCTGGAATATGCGATTCAGTGGAAAACTCATATGCACGTGTGGAATGATAAACGGTAAACAATAGGTTCCCGGTCTCGCCTCTAAGACTGGCTCAAGTGTTGTTGGTGATCACGTTTTTTGGATCTTAGGATATTGATACGTCTCCATCGTATCTATAAATTTTTATTGTTTCATGCCAATATTATACAATTTCACATACTATTGGCAACAATTTATATGATTTATTGGACTAACATATTGATCCAGTGCCTAGTGTCGGTTCCTGTTTGTTGCATATTTTTTATTTCGCAGAATATCCATATCAAACGAAGTCCAAACGCGATAAAAATTTACGGAGAATTATTTTGCAATATATGTGATTTTTGGGAGGTGGAATCAATGCAAATGGAGACCCACGGCCTCCACTAACCACCAGGGCGCGCCTGCGCCCCTGGCACGTGGTAGTTCCTAGTGGGGACCCCGTAAGTCAATTGGGGCCTTTCTTTCGCCGAAAGAAAGATAATATATGGAAAAAAATTGTGTAAAAATTTCAGTGCATTCGGAGTTACGGATCTCCGGGAATTTAGGAAATGGTGAAGGGCCAGAAAACAGGAACGCGAAACAGAAGAGAACAGAGAGATAGATCCAATCTAGGAGGGGCTCTTGCCCCTCCGCCGCCTTGCAGGCCATGGACCAGAGGGGAAACCCTCCTCCCATCTAGGGGGGAGGTCAAAGAAGAAGAAGAAGGAAGGGGCTCTCTCCCCCTCTCTCCCAGTGGCGCCGGAGTGCCGCCGGGGCAAGGGTGGTGACGGCGATCTACATCAACAACCTTGCTACCGTCAACACCAACTTTCTCCCCCTCTATGCAGTGGTGTAACCTCTCTATTCCCGCTGCAATTCTCTACTTAAACATGGTGCTCAACACTATATATTATTATCCAATGATCTGTGGTTATCCTATGATGTTTGAGTAGATCTGTTTTGTCCTATGGGTTGATTGATGATCATGATTGGTTTGAGTTGTATATTTTATTTTGGTGTTGTCCTACGGTGCCCTTTGTGTCACGCAAGCGTGAGGGATCCCCCCTGTAGGGTGTTGCAATACGTTCATGATTCGCTTATGGTGGGTGACTAGAGTGACAGAAGCTTACGCCCGAGTAAGGGGGTTGTTGCGTATGGGATAAAGAGGACTTGATACTTAATGCTATGGTTGGGTTTTACCTTAATGATCTTTGGTAGTTGTGGATGCTTGCTAGAGTTCCAATCATAAGTGCATATGATCCAACTACGGAAAGTATGTTAGCTCATGCCTCTCCCTCATATAAAATTGCAATAATGATTACTGGTTTTGTTATCAACTGCCTATGGACAAAATCTTTCTCTTGTGTTACAAAAAGCTATCTACTTTTATTATCTTGCAATTTACTCATAGTTTTATTCTCGCAAAGTACTTCTAGTTTTATACTTGTTCTAGGTAAAGAAAACGTTAACTGTGTGTAGAGTTGTATCGGCGGTCGATAGAACTTGAGGCAATATTTGTTCTACCTTTAGCTCCTCGTTGGGTTCGACACTCTTATTTATCGAAAAAGGATACAAACGATCCCATATACTTGTGAGTTATCAAGACCTTTTTCTAGTGCCGTTGCCGGGGAGCAATAGCATGGGGTGAATATTCTCGTGTGTGCTTGTTTGCTTTATCACTAAGTAGTTTTTATTTTTCTGTTCTAAGTTGTACTATATCTTTAGTTATGGATATGGAACACGAAAATACCAAAAAAAATAGTTGTACTTCCTACTCATGGAGATGGGGAACCTCCTAAAACCCTCGATGCTCGTTATGTGAAAAATATTAAACACTACTTTGATAATCCTGAGAAAACCCCATTCAACTTGATAATGGGAGACACATTGGATCAACATGAATACTTTAGGGATTATCGCTTGACTCAAAAAGGGAAACTCTTATGGGATCAAATTGATTATTTGCAATGGTATGCTTGGAATTTATGCTTGAGATATGATAATACTTGTTGCTCTAGGATGAACACTCCACACCTTCCCTTTTCTTGTAAATTTAATGGTAATGAAACCTTGGCTTCAAATGCTAATGGTAGATATGATTACTATGATATGGAACGAATAGAAGAATTTGTTGCTTGTAAGGGTGCTTATGAAATTGAATCTTTGTTTGAAAAGTATGAAGATTTTGATGATGCTGTTTATAGACCTAAATTTTTTGCTATACTTAAATATTGCTATGAGAATTATAAATACAATTACGATATTGATGTATTTATTGAGAAAGTCTTCGCTGTCCAAGAAGAGACTAATATTTTGCAGGAATCTATGGAAGAAGAAATTGATGAAACTGTGAGCTCATTGGATGAAAAAGATGATGAGGAGAGCGAAGAACAAAAGGAGGAAGAGCGGATTAGCTACCCATGCCCACCTTCTAATGAGAGTAACTCTTCAACTCATACGTTCTTTAATTTCCCTTTGTTCTTACCGAAGGATGAATGCTATGATAATTGCTATGATCCCGTTGATTCTTTTAAAATGTCCCTTTTTGATGAAATTGATGCTTGCTATGCTTGTGGCCAAGATGCCAATATGAATTATGCTTATGGAGATGAACTTGCTATAGTTCCTTATGTTAAGAATGAAATTGTTGCTATTGCACCCAAACATGATAGTCCTATTATCATTTTGAATTCTCCCAACTACACTATATCGAAGAAGTTTGCTCTTATTAAGGATTATATTGATGGGTTGCGTTCTACCATTACACATGATGATTTTGATGAATATAATATGCATGTGCTTGCTACTCCTACTTGCAATTATTATGAGAGAGGAACTACATCTCCGCCTCTCTATGTTTCCAACACGATAAAATTGCAAGAAACTGCTTATGCTATGTATTCACTACTGCAGGATGCTGCTAACGCGACACTATGATCAGAGACCCTTTGAAGAAACTGTGTCCGATGCATTAATCACAAACGGTGATGTAAAAAAACCGTCAAAAAAGATGCAAAAGGTTTGCGATGGCGGAGCCATCAAACATGGTTCCGATTTTAGTTGCGTGTGCGATGCAGGGCACACGGTTGATCCATCCGAACTGTTTGCGATGAGGCAGAACAACAGAAACGGGCAGCCATATCAATGTGTGTGCGATATACGGTTTGCGATGGATGAACCGTTTGCGATGATTGAGTTGAACACAAATGATTCGGCGTAACAAGATGTGTGTGATACCCGGCAAACAGGTTGGTAATCAGAATTGTGTGCGATCATTATATCCAGCCCATACGGTCTTTTTTTGTGAATTGTGTGCTTGTCAGGGCACACAGTTCAAGAAACCAACCTGTGGGAAATAATGTAGAAGATCTTTGTCGAATATGTATTACTAACCGTCTGCGATGAGATTGACAGGATAAACAGAGATAACGAATTAATATGAGCGAACGGAAATAGAGATATATACAGTCTGCTTAATTTAGTCCTTCTTCTTCTTGTTGTTGTTGTTGGATGGCCCCGCGACATCGTCTTGGCGAGGACGCTTCTTGCCGCTGACCATTGGCTTTTCATCGCCGCCGCCGTCGTCATCGCCGTTGCTGTCATCGTCGTCCTCCTCCTCATTCGACCATTCCTCCTCATCATCATCATCATCGTCCTCCGACGGCTCCTCATCCGTCTGGTCGTCGTCTGATGACTCCGGAGGCGGCGTCCCTTCCATGATCCGGATATAATCGAGGTCTGGGCTCGACGCCGGACTCATGGAAGACGAGCGGGATGATTTCGTTGTTGACCTATCATCGGGCGCCAGACTGTTGATCGAACGGTCGTCCTCGCTGTCGCTCGACATGGCTGCGGTCGTATGCAAGTGTGTAGCGCGGCCTGCCGGGGACGATGAAGATGGTGGACACTTAAGCGGGGTATGCAGAGAAGAGGAATGCCAATTCAAGCGGGGGTTGACGTATTATCTAACTGCTGATATAATCAACCGCAATTATTTGTACCCAGTCGCTCCAAATTCCTGGGGTTGCGCAGTTCTCAATGTGATAATTAATTACGCACATGCGTTGGACGGTGTACTATTTTCGGCATGGTGACCAAGGAAAATAATTATAGACAAGTTAGGATGAAATTACCCTTAGCAAATTTGTTTATTAGTGGCAAGTAAATCAATTAGTCATGAAAAGTAAGAGATACATGCAATCGACAGAGAGATACTTTCCTTCTTCTTCTTCTACAAGTAAAGATATAGACAATCAGGAGAAAGATAATTTCCTTTTTTTTAGGGCTAACAAAGGAATTATAAAGAATTAGAAGAAATGCACCTTACATTCTGGAATTTTATCAAAAAACAAATACACCTTATAAAGGAATGGAGGGAGTATGAAACAAGCATTTTTCATAGTACTTCTACTCCCTCCTTACCGGCGACCTAGGTGGGGGAAAATGAGAGAACTTGATGATTATTTGGTAATCAATACCATTGCATGCAGAGATTTTTTTTTTTCAAAACAGAGTTGCGTGCAGAGAATTGAACATTGCATGCATGTTATGCTAAGTAGTCTGAAGTCATTGAATGCATACTAGTCGCAGGACTCCTATTGGCTGATTTCTTTTTTCAGGACAAAAACAAGGAACGAGTTTTGGGATTATGCACCGGTACCGGTACGAACGGAGTAGGACAGTTGGCAAGCAATACATTGAGCTCTTCTTATTAATGAAGCCAGTAATAATCAAACTAGAAAGGAAAAGAAAGAAAGACAAAGGAAAATATCTGCACGAATCTTTGCGTAACATCAATGGCATAGGACCTAGATGTGCATTACTTAGAGCACATCTAGATGTGCTTTAGCAATACTGTCAAACAAAACCCCTAATCATCATTGCAAACAGCGCATAGAACATGGCTAATGCGACAACCATAACTACACATGCTAGTTCCTTCTTGTCTCTTGCTTTCATCTGTTGCCTGTGATTGATTCTTTCTTGCTTCATCGTACTGATTGTACATTCCAGATCAGCCAATTTCTTCTTCAGCTTTACGTTATCTTCTGCGAGCTTGGTGATAACACTCCGAGCCCTGCCATGCCATTCTTCATCCAGCCAGTTAACAAAGGCACAAGCCTCATATCCCTACCAATGTTAAATATTGTTCAGGATGAGCGGTGGCATTAACTCAAGTAAAATGATGAACTTAGCACTAACCTCTAAGGGGCAACTGAGAAACCGCTTGCCAATGTCGAATCCCTCCGTGCATACACGTCGAGCGGGAGTGTGCCCGTGCACACAACTCAGCTTTTGGTACTTCTCGGTGGCACAAAACTCAGAGTCAAACTCGTGTTGCGGGAGTCTGGAGTCATGCTCCGGATCCGGCGGCAGATCGCTTTCCTGGTGGGGGGGGGGTGCGCTGGGGGGGTCATTCAGGATGGATTCAGCAAGGAGCTACTTTGGACATGCTAAAAAAGATCGGGATAGATTGGAACCTGACAGGACGATTCGGATCCGTAGTACACCTGCCTTCTGATGACCTTAGGCAAGTGCTCGGCGGCGACCGCCGTCGTGATGGCGATACGAGCAGGAGCAGCCGCACCGAAACCATCAGCACCACTCATCCGCATTCCCCCAATGTCAGTGCCACGCGAGGGAATTTGGAGGCTATCTAGGGATTTGGGGGAAATGGGGAAACTATGTGGATAAGCTAACAGTTGGGAACTACTTATGGCACTATATGTTGTATACGGGACACTGTTTATACATGTCGTTTGTGTTAGGTATTACAACTTCACACACGATTTCCGCACCAAAACGTGTGAGAAGACAACGTAGGTGAGACATGGTTGTCGTTACATAACCGTATGTGATGTACTACCATGTACATATAATTGAGTTACAGTGATACCGTGTAAACAGCCGCTCTGCAGATATCCGTCAAAAAATAAAACAGCCGCTCTGCATATAGAGATGGCGGCGGCGGCCTAGGCAGCGACTACCGACGAAGAGGTCAATCCTCGGGCAGTGGCGGAATCATAGGAGGTCAATCCTCGGTCTGCAGCGGGAGGTAGGAGGAGCTCAACCATCGAGGTCGGCGGCGGCGTGATTCGAGCACATCCATTGCGGTCGATGGCGGGATAGTGGAGGTCGAATTTTAGGCGGCAGCCGCACTAAGCTTTGCTCCTCGACCCTGCTGTCTGGGCGTGCGCTGCAACACACTTCTCTGTTTGCTGGGTGGAGGTCGCCGCGCGGCTAATTAATTAAGGTATTCTTTTCGTGAGTGGCTTAATTAAGGTATTCAATTCCTAAGGGTAGTGTTGTACTAGTACTCTGCGTGTAAATTGGCTAGCCATTAATTTTTGTCATTGCACGTCTGGATAACAATATGGAGCGCCCTCAGTAATTATGAAAATAAAACCTTGTGATTTATGCACGCATCTTTGGGCAGCAGTTAATCCGTGTATTAATGTTGTTGTTTTGTTTTTAATTACCATTCGTGTGGTGCACATGGAACGATCTCAATGGATGAAGAATTGGAGAACCGCAGATTTTATCAGTGGCGTGACAGAGTTCATGAATTGGGCTGAAAGTACAAAGAGGAGAATTGGTGATGCGGATTACATCCTGTGTCCATGTACTGATTGTGCCAATACAGAGTCACGTGAAGTTGCAGATGTCTAGTGGCACTTAGTCTCTCGGGGATTCATGGATGGATACACACGTTGGACCAGACACGGTGAAGAGCAGGTCATGGATGAATATACCCAGGGCTGCGAGATGCCAAACCCCGATCAGTGTCACATGGATGTTGAATCTAACATCGGGACAGAGGCGTCAAGCTACCAATGGAACACCGAAAAGCCGAAACGCCCACTGGAAAACCAAGACGTCGACGCAGATGACGACGATCTTGATATGCCAGATTTTGCTGCTATGATTGTAGATTTCAAGGGCCCAAAAAAGGATATGATTGGGTACAAGGATCTGCCAACCATTGATGCGGACTCCAAGAAAGAATTGTATCCAGGTTGCAAAAAGAAATATTCCAATTTGAGTGCCACCCTGGTGCTTCTCAGATTTAAAGCAGCAAACGGTCTATCAAACAAGGGCTTCACAGAGATGTTAGGTTTTTTCAAAGAAATTCTTCCGGAAGATAATGTGCTCCCCAGAAGCACGAACGAAGCGAAGAAAATTGTTTGCCCATTGGAACTTGAAGTACAGAAGATACATGCTTGTGTGAATGATTGTATATTGTACCGTGGTGAGTACAAAGATTTGCGTGCATGTCCCACATGCAAGCATGCACGATACAAGCGCAGGAGAGCAAAGGACAAGTACAAATTGGACGATGAGATCAAGACAGGAATCCCGTTCAAGGTTGTTTGGTACTTGCCTTTAATTCCAAGGTTGAGGCGTTTGTTTGCAAACCCTAGAGAGGCAAAGAGGTTGCGGTGGCATCATGATGAGCGAACTGCGGATAAATATATGAGGCGCCCGAAAGATGGGGCTCAGTAGGAATTAATCGACAACAAGTTTGAAGACTTTGCCAAGGATCCTAGAAGTATAAGGCTCGGGGAGTGTACTGACAGGATGAATCCTTTTGGCGATATGAGCACCAATCACAGCACATGGCCGGTGCTTCTGTGCATATATAACCTAGCTCCTTGGTTGTGTATAAAGAAAAAATACATTATGATGTCAATGATTATCCAAGGCCCGAAGCAACCTGGAAATGACATCGACATTTACTTTCAGCTACTGGTAGAAGAACTGCTGACAGTGTGGATAGATGCGCCTGCTGTAAAATGTTATGATGCTTACAGAAAGGAGATTTTCGATCTACATGCGAAGCTGGTGCACATCATTCAAGATATGCCGGCATTAGGCAACACATCGGGGCAGAAAACAAAGGGAGATGTAGGGTGTGTCACATGCATGGATAGGACAGCTAGCAGATTTCTTCCCAACTCGCGCAAAACCGTGTATTTGCGTCATCGTAGGTTCTTACGGAGAAATCACCCATACCGAAAGATGAAAGCTGAATTTGATGGTACGGCAAAGGTAGATGTGGGCCCAAGACCCTATGATGGGGAGGTGGTCCACAACATGGCTAAACAAATTAATGTTGTGCTTGGCAAGAAGCACGCGTTGACGGTGAAACAAACACCCAAGGGTCAAGTGTTTAAGAAGAAATTGGTGTTCTGGAAATTACCTTACTGGGAGATTCTATGTGTATGTCACTGCATCGATGTCATGCACATAGAGAAGAACGTATGTGAAAGCATCCTTGGTACTCTGCTCAAGATTAAAGGTAAAACAAAGGATGGTGACGGTGCACGACTCGATATGCTTGCTGATCAATCAAAACGCAAGAGTGAAGCAGAAGATCATGACAAATTCATCAAAGCTCGCCAGAGTTACAATTTCAGTACAAAAGAAGCAACACAGTTCTTCACCTATTTGTTGTCAGTTAAGACACCCTCTTCCTACTCCGCAAACATCAGAAGTCTCGTGGATGTGAGCTCAGGTAAAATGAAGTTGGGACACATGAAGTCACATGATTGCCACGTAATGTTGACACAAATCCTCCCGATGGCCATCAGGAATCTGATGGACAAAGATATAAGAAACACACTCATTGAGCTCTCTGATTTCTTCAACCAACTATGGCAGAAAGTTGTAGATTGATGTCTACTACACAACTTGTTCTTGTAGACTAGTGTTGGGCCTCCAAGCGCAGAGTTTTGTAGGATAGTAGCAAATTTCCCTCAAGTGGATGACCTAAGGTTTATCAATCCGTGGGAGGTGTAGGCTGAAGATGGTCTCTCT
The DNA here is from genome assembly GCA_011799875.1 of Thinopyrum elongatum. NCBI lineage: Eukaryota > Viridiplantae > Streptophyta > Magnoliopsida > Poales > Poaceae > Thinopyrum > Thinopyrum elongatum. The sequence goes on along the minus strand of CM022302.1, from coordinate 347,619,063 downwards.
CAAACAACCCTGCAACCAAATAACAAAAAGTCTCTTGTGTCCCCAACACACCCAATACAATGGCAAATTGTATAGGTGCACTAGTTCGGCGAACAGATGGTGATAAAAGTGTAATATGGATGGTAGAAATATATTTTTATAATCTGAATAAATAAAAACAGCAAGGTAGCAAGTGATAAAACGGAGCACAAACGGTATTGTAATGCTTGAAAATGAGGCCTAGGGTCCGTACTTTCGCTAGTGCAATCTCTCAACAATACTAATCTAATTGGATCATATAACCATCCCTCAAAGTGCGAAGAAGAATCACTCCAAAGTTCTTATCTAGCGGAGAACATAAGAATAAATTGTTTGTAGGGTACGAAACCACCTCAAAGCTATTCTTTCCGATCGATCTATCCAAGAGTTCGTACTAAAATAACACCAAAGCAAATTCAGATTCGTAATACTCAATCCAACACAAAGAACCTCAAAGACTGCCCCAAGATTTCTACTGGAGAAACAAAGACAAGAACGTGCATCAACCCCTATGCATAGATTACCCCAATGTCACCTCGGGAATCCGCGAGTTGAGTGCCAAAACATATATCAAGTGAATCAATATAATACCCCATTGTCACCACGGGTATCCATATGCAAGACATATATCAAGTGCTCTCAAATCCATAAAATTATTCAATCCGATAAAACAAAATCTCAAAGGGAAAACTCAATTCATCACAACAAGATAGAGAGGGGAAAACACCATATGATCCAACTATATTAACAAAGCCCGCGATACATCAAGATCGTGACATCTCAAGAACACGAGAGAGAGATTAAACACATAGCTACTGGTACAAACCCTCAGCCCCTAGGGTGGACTACTCCCTCCTCATCATGGTGGCCGCCGGGATGATGAAGATGGCCACCGGTGATGATCTCCCCCTCCGATGGAGTGCCGGAACGGCGTCTAGATTGATTTTTCATGGCTACAGAGGCTTGCGGCGGCGGAACTTCTGATCTAGGGTTACCCCGAGGGTTTTTGGAATATTTGGGAATTTATAGGGCGAAGAGGCGGTGCGGGATGCCACCATGGTGGGCACAACCCACCTGGGCGCGCCTGGGCCCCCAGACGCGCCCTGGTGGGTTGTGCTCCCGTCGGAGCTCCCCTCTGGTACTTCTTTGGCCCACCGAGTGTCTTCTGGTCTAGAAAAAATCTCCAAAAAGTTTCGCTGCGATTGGACTCCGTTTGGTATTGATTTTCTGTGATGTAAAAAACAAGCAAAAAACAGCAACTGGCACTGGGCACTATGTCAATAGGTTAGTCCCAAAAAATGATATAAAGTTGCTATAAAATGATTGTAAAACATCTAAGAATGATGATATAATAGCATGAATACTTCATAAATTATAGATACGTTGGAGACGTATCATCATCCCCAAACTTAATTCCTACTCGTCCTCGAGTAGGTAAATGATAAAAGAAATAATTTATGAAGTGTGAATTCTAGCAAAGTGCATAAGTTTGATCAATGATAATTTTAATCACTTTTCCTAGCATCATAACAGCAATTCTTTCTCATAAAACTTCTCATGTTAAAGTAGCAACCAATTCACATGTTAAGGTTCAAACAATGAATTCTCTTGAAACTCAACAACCTATGTTCTCAGTCACCAAACAATTGCAATTCAACTTATTCAACAAAATCTAAGTAAGAGCTCCACATACTCAATCATCATATAGTATTCTATGATTGCTAGTACTCAAAGCATATTTTTAGAAAAAATGGCATCCATCAAACATAGAGAAAGATAGGGGCTTAATGTTTCGCCTCCCAACTCATTATCATAGAGATAATTGTCAACAATAATAAATCATCATCAAATATATTTGACTGGTCATATGGCCTAGATCTTTCCCCATCACATTATGCTTGCCAACTAGAGAATAATTGAGGTTGAATGAGGATGTATACTATTGACTCTTGCTTAAAAGTAAATATTAAAAAGTAAAAGATAAGCCCTTCGTAGAGGGAAGCAGAGGTTGTCATGCGCTTTTTATTTGGATGCCCAAGCTCTTAATGCAAAGAAACGTCACGTTATATTGCCCCTTATGATAGCAACCTTTATTATACAGTTTGTCGCTTTTATTACTTTGCCATCACAAGTTCGTACAACGCTCAATTTTCCCTTACAATAAAAGATCAAACATATTTAAAAGCAATTTTTATTGCTTTATGCACCGATGACAACTTACTTGAAGGATCTTATTCAATCCATAGGTAGGTATGGTGGACACTCATGGCAAGAAACTGGGTTTATGGGTTTTTGGATGCACAAGTAGTATCTCTACTTAGTACGAATTTTTGGCTAGCAAAAGATCCTAGGCAAATACCACATGTTGGAGGATCCATAACAATATAACTTCTATGCAAATATACACAACCGTAACTCATTACGGTGTCTTCCTTGTCCAACTTCAACTAATTTGCTCAAGTTTGAAAATAATTAATGGGTATTCACAATCATAGAAGATGTCCAAGATAATATATTTGCATGTGAAAGTTCTCTTCCTTATACTAATCATTCATGAATTGCTTGTATGACCAATATTGTGATTGTCAAGCTTCAAAAGATTTCACTTTCTAAACCCAATGTGAAGCCACTACTAGGCATGATATGGACATATAATTTCAAATTCATGATATTCAATTCATTCAACAATTTACTCATAGGATATAGGTGAAGCACAAGAGTAAATAACAAACTACTCCAAAAAGATATAAGTGAAGATCAAGTGAGTAGTTAAGTAAATAGGTAGCTAATTGTGGACTCTCTCTTATTTAAAAACTTTTAGATCTAAGTATTTTATTAAAATAGCAAGCAAAAACAAAATAAAATGACATTCTAAGAATAGCATACATCATGTGAAGAAGCAAAAACTTAGGCTTAACCGAGACTAACCGATAATTGTTGATGAAGAAAGGTGGGATGCCTACCGGGGCATCCCCAATCTTAGATGCTTGAGACTTCTTGGAATATTAACTTGGGATGCCTTGGGCATCCCCAAGATTGAGCTCTTGTGTCTTCTTCATTCCTCTCAAATCACGGTTTCCCTAATTCTTAAAAACTTCATCCACACAAAACTCAACAAGAACTCGTGAGATAAGTTAGTATAAATCAATGCAAAACCTTATCATTCTCTACTGTATCAAATCACTAAAATATTATTCAACATTGCATACTAAATGCCTCTGCATATTTAATACTCCTATCCTCAAATAGATCATTAAACAAGCAAACATATGCAAACAATGCGAACATAACAGCAATCTGTCTAAACAGAATAGTCTGTAAAGAGTGCAATATTACTCATACTTCCCTAACTCCAAAAATTCTGAAAAATTACCACACTGTAGAAAAATTATTATAGCTTACTATGAAAAACAATTCAACCTTTTATCACATTCTGACTTTTCTAGAGAATTTTTGCAACAGCAATAAACTTTCTGTTTTGAAACAGCAACTCATATACTTGCAAAATAAGCATGGCAAAGGCTATACTTGACATTCTTATTGAAATAAAAGATGCTAAACATTATTATAAATAACAGCAAGCAAATCCTAACAAAATAAAATGACCCTCCAAGCAAAACACATAACATGTGACGAATGAAAATATGGCTCCAAGTGAGGTTACCGATAATGTTGGAGACGAAAGAGGGGATGCCTTCCGGGGCATCCCCAAGCTTAGTTGCTTGAATATCCCTTGAATATTACCTTGGGGGTGCCTCGGGCATCCCCAATCTTAGGGTCTTGTCACTCCTTATTCTCGCTATATCGATATCTCACCCAAAACTTGAAAACTTCAATCACACAAAACTTAACGGAACTTCGTGAGATGGGTTAGTATGATAAAGACAAATCATTCACTTTGGTACTGTCAAAGACAAGATTCATAATTGTTCTCACACAATGCCTACTGTACTCTACAATTTTCACAATTTATATTAAGCAATATAAGCCATAGAAACCATAAAACAAGCAAACTATGCATTGAAAACAGAATCTGTCAAAAACAGAACAGTACATAAAGATCTGAATTAAGGTCATACTTCTGTAACTCCAAAAATTCTAAAAATTTAGGACAACGTAGAACATTTGTATACACAACAACTGTACAAAATTCAGAGTTTTTATACGCTCCAGTGAATTTAAACAATTCTGTTACTGGGCACAAAAGTTTCTGTTTTTGCACAGGATCAAGTCAACTATCATCCACACTATCCCAAAGGCTTTACTTGGTACTTTATTGAAATAAAAGCAATAAAACATGATTACTACAGTAGCATAACCATGTGAACACACAAAAACAGTAGGTAAAAGTGTTGGGTTGTCTCCCAACAAGCGCTTTTCTTTAATGCCTTTTAGCTAGGCATGATGAGTTCAATGATGCTCGCATAAAAGATAAGGATTGAAACATAAAGAGAGCATCATGAATCATAAGTTCCTCTCTCATAATAATTTTCAGTAGCATCATGAATAGATTCATCAATATAACCATCACATAAAGCATTCTTTTCATGATCCACAAGCATATAAATTTTATTACTTACCACATAAGAAAATTTCTTCTCATTCACAATGGTGGGAGTATCATATGAAACTCGAATACTATAAATTGTTTCCACATTAAAAGAGTAATGTTCAGGAAAAGGGTAATCATAACTATGACAAGTTTTATAAATATAATCATTACCGCTTTTTATAACATAAGTATCATCACAATAATCATCATAAGTAGCAACTTTGTTCTCATCATAGATAGGAGGCATGCAATCATCATAGCAAATTTGATCATTCAAAGTAGGGGGACTAAAAAGATCATCTTCATTAAGCATATCACCCCCAAGCTTGGGACAAACATTAATTGCAGCAAATAGATTCTCAAACATGTCATTCTCATCGAACATAGCATCCCCAAGCTTGTGGCTTGGCATATCATAAGCATAATTATTCTCATCATTAATAGTATGAATAGCACCAACGGTATAACAATTGCTATCATCATAATTTCCCAAGTTGGTGCCAAAAAGATTTCCAAGATTATAAGAAGTATCATTATTTTCAAAATCATAATCATCACAAAAAGCAATGGGCATAACAAAATCATCATCAATAGTGCTTTAGGACATTGTGCCATAAGACATAGAAGCAAAATCATCATCAAGTGCATCATCTTCCACAATTATTTTTGATTCATTTTCATGAGGCACAACAATAATAGGAGCAACATTATTTGGGAGAGATACCTTTTTACCTCTATTATTTCTTCTTTTCTTCTTCTTCACCACATCATGTGTGGGTTTAATTAATTTTTTCAAGCTTCTTATTGATGAGATTGGTTGAATAGGGAGCTCCTCCTCGTCACCTATTTCATCATGAGAGACAATAGGAGGGAAAGTGGAAATCTTTACCCTTTCATTAGTATTCCTTTTATATTCTATTGGTTTCCCCATCTTTCTATAGTTGGCAATATAAGCATTCTCATTGCAATTTACCATGCAAAACATATAGATATTTTTTAGATTAGTTTCAATGTCGTCCGTGAGAATGAATACTTCAAACCAACTATTTTTATGTGTCAATTCTTCACTCCCCAAAAATAGACAAAGCTCATTATAAAGTTCAAGGGTGATCAAATCATTACAATATTTGGCTATGATTCGATCATGAAAAAGTTTGCATTGGAAATTAAGATGACCATCATTATTACAAAGTTCACACGTAATAGGGGAAAGAGAACATAATTTTGTAGCAAATTCATCTATCACTTTGAGCAAAAAGTTGGTCCAATCATGCTTATGCTTCTTACAAAATCTATCTTCCCTATAAGGCACGTCTTCACAAAGTCTTTCCACTCCACAAAGAATGACATGCTTATAAGAAAAAAATTTGTCATGATTTGTGCAATCATCATTAGCATTTTGGATAATCAAAGAATTCATACTAACAACATTGCAATCATGCTCATCATTCAAAGATTCTATGCCAAACATTTTATTGAATTCTTCTTCTATCAATTGAGCATAATTTTCCTTTCCATAATTTTCAAGAAAGACATGATAAAGACGAAGAATATTAGACCACCTCAATTCCATTTTTTTGTAGTTTTCTTTTTATAAACCAAACTAGTGATAAAACAAGAAACTAAAAGATTCAATTGCAGGATCTAAAGATATACCTTCAAGCACTCACCTCCCCGGCAACGGCGCCAGAAAAGAGCTTGATGTCTACTACACAACATGTTCTTGTAGACTCGTGTTGGGCCTCCAAGCGCAGAGTTTTGTAGGACAGTAGCAAATTTCCCTCAAGTGGATGACCTAAGGTTTATCAATCCGTGGGAGGTGTAGGATGAAGATGGTCTCTCTCAAACAACCCTGCAACCAAATAACAAAAAGTCTCTTGTGTCCCCAACACACCCAATACAATGGCAAATTGTATAGGTGCACTAGTTCAGCGAAGAGATGGTGATAAAAGTGTAATATGGATGGTAGAAATATATTTTTATAATCTGAATAAATAAAAACAGCAAGGTAGCAAGTGATAAAACGGAGCACAAACGGTATTGCAATGCTTGAAAATGAGGCCTAGGGTCCGTACTTTCGCTAGTGCAATCTCTCAACAATGCTAATCTAATTGGATCATATAACCATCCCTCAAAGTGCGATGAAGAATCACTCCAAAGTTCTTATCTAGTGGAGAACATAAGAATAAATTGTTTGTAGGGTACGAAACCACCTCAAAGCTATTCTTTCCGATCGATCTATCCAAGAGTTCGTACTAAAATAACACCAAAGCAAATTCAGATTCGTAATACTCAATCCAACACAAAGAACCTCAAAGACTGCCCCAAGATTTCTACCGGAGAAACAAAGACAAGAACGTGCATCAACCCCTATGCATAGATTACCCCAATGTCACCTCGGGAATCCGCAAGTTGAGTGCCAAAACATATATCAAGTGAATCAATATAATACCCCATTGTCACCACGGGTATCCATATGCAAGACATATATCAAGTGCTCTCAAATCCATAAAAGTATTCAATCCAATAAAACGAAATCTCAAAGGGAAAACTCAATTCATCACAACAAGATAGAGAGGGGAAAACACCATATGATCCAACTATATTAACAAAGCCCGCGATACATCAAGATCGTGACATCTCAAGAACACGAGAGAGAGAGATTAAACACATAGCTACTGGTACAAACCCTCAGCCCCGAGGGTGTACTACTCCCTCGTCATCATGGTGGCCGCCGGGATGATGAAGATGGCCACCGGTGATGATCTCCCTCTCCGGCGGAGTGCCGGAACGGGGTCTAGATTGGTTTTTCGTGGCTACAGAGGCTTGCGGCGGCGGAACTTCTGGTCTAGGGTTACCCCGAGGGTTTTTGGAATATTTGGGAATTTATAGGGTGAAGATGCAGTGCGGGAGGCCACCGAGGTGGGCACAACCCACCTGGGCGCGCCTGGGCCCCAGGCGCGCCCTAGTGGGTTGTGCTCCCCTCTGGTACTTCTTTGGCCCACCGGGTGTCTTCTGGTCCAGAAAAAATCTCCAAAAAGTTTCGCTGCGTTTGGACTCCGTTTGGTATTGATTTTCTGTGATGTAAAAAACAAGCAAAAAATAGCAACTGGCACTGGGCACTATGTCAATAGGTTAGTCCAAAAAAATGATATAAAGTTTCTATAAAATGATTGTAAAACCTCTAAGAACGATAATATAATAGCATGAATACTTCATAAATTATAGATACGTTGGAGACGTATCAAAGACCAATAATTTCATCTTTACTAGGTAATTCTTTATCATGGGGTTGTCTACGAAATTTGGAGAAATTAAACTCATGAGACACATCCCCAAAACTTACACTAAGAGTTTCTTTCTCACAATCTATTTTGGCATTAACAGTGTTCAAGAAAGGTCTACCAAATATAATGGGACAAAAATCATCTTGTGGGGAACCGAGAACTAGAAAATCAGTAGGGTATTTTATTTGTCCACACAAGACTTCAACATCGCTAACAATACCAATTGGTGATATAGTATCTCTTTTGGCAAGCTTAATAGTGACATCAATATCTTCTATTTCAGCAGGTGCAATATCATTCATAATTTCTTGATACAAGGTAAAGGGAATTTGAAAGATCGAGGATGTCGCCTAGAGGGGAGGGGGTGAATAGGCGCTTTAAAATAATTACGGTTTAGGCTTGAACAAATGCGGAATAAACCTAGCGGTTAATTAGTCAAGCACAAAACCTACAACAACTAGGCTCACCTATGTGCACCAACAACTTATGCTAAGCAAGATAAACAACTAAGTGATAGCAAGATATATGACAAGAAACAATATGGCTATCACAAAGTAAAGTGCATAAGTAAAGGGCTCGGGTAAGAGATAACCGAGGCACGCGGAGACGACGATGTATCCCGAAGTTCACACCCTTGCGGATGCTAATCTCTGTTTGGAGCGGTGTGGAGGCACAATGCTCCCCAAGAAGCCACTAGGGCCACCGTAATCTCCTCACGCCCTCGCACAATGCAAGATGCCGTGATTCCACTAAGGGACCCTTGAGGGCGGTCACCGAACCCGTACAAATGGCAACCCTTGGGGGCGGTCACCGAACCCGTACACTTTGGCAACCCTTGGGGGCGGTCACCGGTACCCGTCAAATTGCTCGGGGCGATCTCCACAACCTAATTGGAGACCCCGACGCTTGCCCAGAGCTTTACACCACAATGATTGAGCTTCGAACACCACCAACCGTCTAGGGCGCCCAAGCACCCAAGACGAACAAGCTCAAGGGTACCAAGCACCCAAGAGTAATAAGCTACTCAACTTCACTTCCACATATCACCGTGGAGAACTCAAACCGATGCACCAAATGCAATGGCAAGGGCACACGGAGTGCCCAAGTCCTTCTCTCTCAAATCCCACCAAAGCAACTAATGCTAGGGAGGAAAATGAGAGGAAGAACGAAGAAGAGAACACGAAGAACTCCAAGATCTAGATCCAAAGGGTTCGCCTCACCTAGAGGAGAAAGTGATTGGTGGAAACATAGATCTAGATCTCCTCTCTCTTTTCCCCCCAAAACTAGCAAGAATCCATGGAGGGATTGAGAGATAGCAAGCTCGAAGAAGGTCAACAATGGGGGAAGAACACGAGCTCAAAAGATAAGGTTGAATGGGGAAGAAGACCCCCTTTTATAGGAGCTCCCAAATCCAACCGTTATGTGCTCAGTCCGCACACGAGCGGTACTACCGCTCAGGGGAGCGGTACTACCGCCCGGGCAGTAGAACGCAGAGAGCAGAGCAAAACAAAGGGCGAGGCAGAGCCGCATATGCGGCACTACCGCTGGAGCCAGCGGTACTACCGCTGGCCGCAGAGGTACTGCCGCTTGGCCTAGCGGTACTACCGCTGGGACCGCGCACATCACCTATCACAAGCACAGGGAGGAGGGCCATTGAGCGGCACTAGTAGAGGTAGTAGGGGCGGTACTACCGCTTACAAACGGTACTACTGCTCCTACTGCCGCTGCTACTGCCGCTGAACCCGACACGAGACACGCAGGTCTCGAGTCGAGGCGGTACTAGTGCGGAACCAGAGCCGTACTACCGCTTATGGCCATGGGCGGTACTATCGCTGTAAGACAACAGTACTACCACTTGTGGCGATAAGCGGTACTGCCGCTCCGGCCCAGCGGTACTACCATTGGCGCCTTCCTTATGCCACTTCCACGACAACAAGTATACTCCAAGGAAAACCAGACCTGCCACAACTTCTGCAAATGAGCTCCGAATTGAGCAAACTCAAGCTTGTTGGATAGAAGACGACGAGTAGCATCAAAACGGGAGGTATGCCTAACATATAGAGCAAAGGAGTGTTCTAAAGAGACTAGAGAAGCTCCCCATGATTTGTGCACAAATAAAAATATTTGTATTTAATACAATGGGCACAAAATAGGATCATCACTCCCCCAAAATCAATAGAAACTCACAACAAGAGCAAGTGAGCATATGGGAAACTAAGCCTAGCACTTGCACCAAACACATGGTTGAGCAACATGTAAAAGAGGCAACTTAGGAATAGGCTCAACCAAAACCGATGTGTGTGAGTCAAGGCAATGCACTTGAGAAGACTAATGTACGGATGAGCATTAAGCATCAATATAGTCTTGAATGAATGAGATACATGGTGCAAGGCCTGTCATCCCCACACACACTAGCAAATGGTTTCATAAGCTCACTAAAAAGAGAAATATCAACCATGCTCGTGACAACCCATGGTGAAGATAGAAAATGAGAGCCTTATCAAGACGAGGGATACCAATTAAATGGCAAAAGCCTTGTCAAGACAAGCATGAGGAAAATGATCTTCACCACAAAAGAGTGCATCAAGATGCAACGAGATAAGATCCGCACTCAAGATAAATCCTTTCACGGAACCACCAAAAGGTGGATGTGAAAGGATAAGGATATCACCTAGAGATGTAACTTCTCTCAAGTGTAAAATATTCTAGGTAGATGAAAATCATGATGATATCAATCCACAAAGAAGGATGTACACACGAAATGGTTACACAAGGAAAGAACAAGATATCCAAAAGGAAGTCATAAATATACCAATAAGATATTTGCTAGATATGGTCTTATTGTATATAAATGAACTCCTATCACACATCCATCAAAGACATCACAACTAGCAACAAGAGAACGAATCAAGAAATTCATGCCATGATGCAACCTACACAAGGTTGAGAGCAAGAAATGTATGCATGAAGAGATACTTGTTACCGAGATAGCATTGGAAGGATGTAGAGATACCAATCGAAGGTAGATAGTAGTTCATTGATCATCCTAGCTTGACTCCAATAAGGCCATGGTGACAACAACTTCCTTGTGAGTGAGCCGAGCATCCAATGCATCTTCAACTTTTCCTAGAACAACAACACAAACAAAATGGTACCCAAACTCATTGGGACCAAAGAGTTAGAAACACCAATACATAGGACAAACTCCACATAAATATGTGCACATAGATATGAAATTGAATTTCATGCACATCTCATCCAATTTGAGACTTGGTGGAGTTTCCCCTATATATTGGGTCAAAGAAAGAAAGCATGCCAAAATAAAATACATGAAGTAAATATGCATGCTCGAAAGTTTCAAGGACCGAAACCAAATGAAAAAGAAATGCCAAGAGAGAATATGATACCAAAAGGAGAGATCATCACTTGGAAGATATCAATTAAATGATACATCAAGGAATGAGATATCCATTGATACACACAAAAAGAAGGATATCGAACTCCCAAAAGAGAGAATGGTTCCAAACAAACCAAGCCCTCTACAAAGTTTCATGATGGCACAAAGTACCAAAAAGAAATGGCTTGCCTTCCACCAACACACACTTGATAAGGATCACAAAATGAGTGTTCTATAGAAAATAGGATAGCTCCCCCAAGAGTTGTGCATTATAGAGAATTTGCATTTGAATACAAAATGCACAAGGTGGGATCACAACTTTCACTATATCTAGAAAACACTAGACAAGAACAAGAAATTAACAGGATCCACAAGTGGTATGGAAGACAACGGGAGTTGACACAATCCTTGGCAAGAGAAAGGGCAAATAAAATCAAAAGCCAATGTAAAGATGATCAATAAATTCTACCACACATAAGAGAGTATCAATTGTCAAAAGACAAGAAGTATTTGGAAATAATTCCCGGTGGTAGATAACAAGGATATCCAACATCATCATCACAACAAACACAAGCAAATTGCAACTTGTAGAGCTAACATGTCACCTAGGAACAAGATAATTAATAATATCAACTCTAAGTGACAATATCTCAAATGTACACATTTTCTAGGCTTGTAATATGCACATAGCATATTACTCCCCCATAATGTGATATCAAGGAAAACTTTAACAAGAGGCAATAAGAGGATCCAACAAGAGATAATTAATGGACTTTTTAGAATTTGAATTTCTCATGAGAGACATACCACCTAGCGACTAGATAATCTTGTAATATCAATACTAGATGGTATTCCTCATGTACACACATTTATAGGATTGTGAGGTGCACAAAGCACATCACTCCCCCAAAATGGGTTGTTCCATTAATCTCTCACAAGAGCCAACTAAGATACAAAGAAGATGCAAAAAGGCTCAATGCACGACACACATGTACATGATGTGCAAACCAACATACACATACTTGATTTCTCAAGATAAGCAAATTGGAGGCACAACATATACAAACACAAGCAAGGTACAAAACCAAAACATGCAAAGGGGCAAGTAACTTCAATGTAGACAATTTAAGTACAAGTTACCTCTAGGAGGAACATTGGATATAAGATGGAAACTTGATAATCCGAATGACTTGGCTTGAGACAATATGAATGATGAAGACCCCTTAACTCTTCATAACGTAGCCAAGTCTCCAATACCCTCCAACAACACATTTTGATCAAGTTTGAGCTTGGTGGTCCCCAACCAAGTTGGGTCCTAAGAGGTTAGTCACAATAGGCTTGGCTACCCAAATGGTTCTTCTCTTGACACCACTTTGAGTACCAACAAACTTGGCAAACACATTGCCAACCTTATCCTTCCCAAGAGAATAGATATCATCAATAATAATTGGGTTGGATAAGTTACCACTAGTGCATGAAGAAGCGACGTGACCTTTCTCACGACATAAGTAGCAACGTCTACTCTTCACTTTCTTCTCACTTGATTTCTCAACTTGAGAAGCATTAGCTTGAGTCTTCTTGGGAAGAGGCCTTTCTTCAACTTGAGGTTGATCATGAGAATGAACTTGTGGCCACTTCCCTTGTTGCTTGTCATTAATGGGCTTCTTCTTCAATGGGCAAGATCTAACATGATGCCCTTCAATTTTGCACTTGAAGCAAATAATCTTGGCCGAATTCTTGACTTGTTCTTGGCCCTTCTTCTTGTTTCTCTTAGACTTCTTCTTCTTATTGGAGTTGAATCCAAGTCCACCTTTGTCATTGGGGGATTTCTGCACACTCAAGATATTGTTGAGTGTGGACTTCCCTTCATGACACTTTTCCAAGCCTTTCTTCAAAGAAGTGACTTGAGCCTTGAGCTCTTTGATTTCCTCTACATGGTTAGTATCAACACAAGTACTAGAGGAAGTATAAGCTTCATCATTAGAGCAACAAGGCAAGGAAAGCAATTCAACACAAGATGTACCAATGTTATGCACAGATGAATTACGAGAACTAGCACATGGCAATATAGCATTTTGACTTGTAGTAGTGCTAGTATCCACATGAGGCTCACTGGATGTTATCTTAGTAATCATAGCCTCATGAGCTATCTTTAGCACATTATGGGATACTAGATGATTGTCATGAGAGCTTGAGAGCTTTACATGACTTTCTTCCAATTTCCCATAATTGCTAGATAGCAACTCAAGTTGAGCCCTTAGCTCAACATTCTCCTTCAAAATGGATGCTTCACAAGAAGTAGAGTTAGTAGCACAAGCATCATCATTAACAACAAGAGGAGAAGGCAACTTGGCAAGCTCTTTTGAATAAGAAGCTTTAAGTTGAGCATGAGACTCCGTGAGTTTGATGAGCTCACTCTTAATGACTCTTGAGCCATTTTCGAGGTACTCAAAATCTTCAAGGAGTTTAACATGTGCAACTTCAAGCTTCTCATTTTTAGTTTCAAAAACATTGGCCACCTCAAGAGCTCTATCATGAGATTCCCTCACTCTAGATAATTCTAGAGCAAAAGTCTCCTCAAGAGATTCCTTGGTGGTTTGTTCAAGTTCAAGAGCTTGAGAGAGGTCCACGATCTCATTAGCGTAATCACGCTCATGACCTTCCATTTTCTCAATGGTGACCTCATGCTCCTCAAGACGAGATTCCAACTCATCAATATATTTCTTGCCCTCAATAGCAATGGACATGATTTCCATGAAGTTGGAACGAGCAATTTTATTCTTATGAAGAGCTTTAAAAATCATTTCCCCCTTAATTTTTAAGGAGGCAACATTATCATTCTCTTCATCACTATCAACATCATCATCATCATTCTTGTCATCATCAATATCATCACAAGATATATTGGGATTCAAAGTGGGAGATACCTTTGAAGCCTTAGCCATAAGGCAAAACGCAATCGATGATGATGTAGGATCCCTTGAGGCACCATTCAAGACCACATCTTGTTCCATGGGGTGTTGGGTATCCTCTACATTGTTAGCACAACAATTCGAGGAAATAGATGCACTTTTATCATGGCAACAAGACATAGCAAGCATATCATCATGAGATTTAGTAAAGCAATTTCTACATGATATGCAAGGACTATCAACACAAGCATGTGAAACATTCAGAGAGCTCGAAGTGTTGAAGTCCAAAGATGGAGCATTGCAATGAGATAGTGACGAGGGATCATCAACGATAAGCACACTATCATCATTGCAATGAACACCATTACTCACCATATCATTACCTTGTGGCAATCCACATGTAGGTGAAGTAGAAGAAGTTGAGAAAGCAACACGGCCGAAGGAGGAGGGAGAACAATCATCCCCACAAAACTTGGACATGACATATTTATCTTGAAGCTTTGTCCACAACTCATGAGCATCCCGAAATGGCATGAGTTAAAAAATAACTACATTGCTCAAAGCATCGAAAAGCACATTAGAAGCTTGAGCATTGAGATAAGAGTTTTTCTCATCCTCTAAAGATAATCTTTGGGGATCCTTTGGAGGAGAAAAACCCATATCTACAATTCGCTCTAAATTTGGGTCCATGACCCTAAAGAGATTAAGTATGCGAATTACCCAAACATCAAAATTTGTGCCATCGAAACTAAGTGTCAGAGAATCCTAAGCCCCTAGTCGACATCCTTACTCTCTAGGCGGTTAAGCCCTATAAAGAGAGACAAGGCTCTGATACTAATTGAAAGATCAAGGATGTCGCCTAGAGGGGGGGTGAATAGGCGCTTTAAAATAATTACGGTTTAGGCTTGAACAAATGCGGAATAAACCTAGCGGTTAATTAGTCAAGCACAAAACCTACAACAACTAGGCTCACCTATGTGCACCAACAACTTATGCTAAGCAAGATAAACAACTAAGTGATAGCAAGATATATGACAAGAAACAATATGGCTATCACAAAGTAAAGTGCATAAATAAAGGGCTCGGGTAAGAGATAACCGAGGCACGCGGAGACGACGATGTATCCCGAAGTTCACACCCTTGCGGATGCTTATCTCCATTTGGAGCGGTGTGGAGGCACAATGCTCCCCAAGAAGCCACTAGGGCCACCGTAATCTCCTCACGCCCTCGCACAATGCAAGATGCCGTGATTCCACTAAGGGACCCTTGAGGGCGGTCACCGAACCCGTACAAATGGCAACCCTTGGGGGCGGTCACCGAACCCGTACACTTTGGCAACCCTTGGGGGCGGTCACCGGTACCCGTCAAATTGCTCGGGGCGATCTCCACAACCTAATTGGAGACCTCGACGCTTGCCCGGAGCTTTACACCACAATGATTGGGCTCCGAACACCACCAACCGTCTAGGGCGCCCAAGCACCCAAGAGGAACAAGCTCAAGGGTACCAAGCACCCAAGAGTAATAAGCTACTCAACTTCACTTCCATGTATCACCGTGGAGAACTCAAACTGATGCACCAAATGCAATGGCAAGGGCACACGGAGTGCCCAAGTCCTTCTCTCTCAAATCCCACCAAAGCAACTAATGCTAGGGAGGAAAATGAGAGGAAGAACGAAGAAGAGAACACGAAGAACTCCAAGATCTAGATCCAAAGGGTTCCCCTCACCTAGAGGAGAAAGTGATTGGTGGAAACATAGATCTAGATCTCCTCTCTCTTTTCCCCCAAAAACTAGCAAGAATCCATGGAGGGATTGAGAGATAGCAAGCTCGAAGAAGGTCAAAAATGGGGGAAGAACACGAGCTCAAAAGATAAGGTTGAATGGGGAAGAAGACCCCCTTTTATAGGAGCTCCCGAATCCAACCGTTATGTGCTCAGTCCGCACACGAGCGGTACTACCACTCAGGGGAGTGGTACTACCGCCTGGGCGGTAGAACGCAGAGAGTAGAGCAAAACAAAGGGCGAGGCAGAGCCGCATGAGCGGCACTACCGCTGGCCGCAGTACCCAGCGGTACTACCGCTGGGACCGCGCATAGCACCTACCACGAGCACAGGGAGAAGGGACAGGGAGGAGGGCCATTGAGCGGGACTAGTAGCGGTAGTAGGGGCGGTACTACCGCTCCTACTGCCGCTGAACCCGACACAAGACACACAGGTCTCGAGTCGAGACGGTACTAGCGCGGAACCAGAGCCGTACTACCGCTTATGGCCATGGGCGGTACTACCGCTGTGATACAGTGGTACTACCGCTTGTGGCGATAAGTGGTACTGCCGTTCCGGCCCAGCGGTACTACCGCTGGCGCCTTCCTTATGCCACTTCCATGACAACAAGTATACTCCAAGGAAAACCAGAACTGCCACAACTTCTGCAAATGAGCTCCGAATTGAGCAAACTCAAGCTTGTTGGACAGAAGATGACGAGTAGCATCAAAACAGCGACTGGTTATAGTAAGAAGAGGCAGGGGAGGTATGCCTGACATATAGAGGAGTGAACCCTCCAACAGAGAGGAACCGGCACAACCTCCAACATCGAAAACATCATAGAAGATGCATGTGAACTCCGTTTTCGATGAACTCGAGCTTGTCATGAAAATGACCGTAAGCTCCAAATCTCACAAGGAGAAGAACCAAACAAGAACCAATAAAGATGATGCAAGGATGCAATGGTTTGAGCTCTCTACGAACGATACGATCAAGCCACTCATCGAGAGCCCCCCTTGATAGTACGACAATCGATCCTATAACCCGGTCTCCCAACTACCACCATGAGACCGGTAAAATAGAAAACCTATCAAGGGCAAACCTTTGCCTTGCACAAAGTCCACTTGAGCTAGATGATGACGATCTTGACTTCCTCAAGTTGGACCACCTTTCTTGATTGCATTGGCTCGGTGAAGACTAGTTGATTGCTCCCCCATACTCCACTATGGGTGAGCCACTCTTTGGCTCATCTTCACAAGTCCATTGCCACCACAATGGACGGCAAGCTTCAAGCATATGATCTCTTCGTGATGATCCACTTGAACTTGCACAACGCAACCTAACCCTACAAAGAACTCTCACGAAGACCATGGGTTAGTACACAAAGCGTAATTGACAATGCTTACCATACCATGGGATCGCTTGATCCCTCTCGGTACATTTTCTACGCTTTGTGTGTTGATCAACTTGATTCACTCTTTGACTTAGTCTTGATCAACCTCTCACATGACCAATCTTTAGGTAATTCCTTGAATAGCACCTTGGTCATCACAAACTCTCCTTGAAACCAACAAATGGACTCCAAGAAAAGCCTATGGACAAATCCTTCAAATATAACTCAAGGCAACCATTAGTCCATAGAGATTGTCATCAATTACCAAAACCAAACATGGGGGCACCGCATGTTCTTTCAGAATTGCACTCACACTAGCACCCAAAACACATAAGCCATGGTAATAATGATCTCCTATTTTAACAGAAACAACAGGCATGCCAACAACAGGTCTATGTTTATCTTTATCATTGGTTTAGCAATTCTAGCAGCTTCATCACAGAAATAAATAACATGCCCATCAATATTATCGACCAAGAGATCTTTAACCATAGCAATACTAGGTTCAACTTTAATTTGTTCAGGGGGTGTAGGTGTTCTAGTATAACTCTTATGAACCACGATTGAAGCTTTAGCATGTTGCTTTATCCTAACAGGAAAAGGTGGCTTCTAAATATAAGCAGTAGGAATAATAGGATCAACATTATAAGTAATAGTTTTCTCTTCAGCTTTAATAGGTTCTACTATTTTTACTTCAATGGGGGGATGATATTTAAACCACTTCTCCTTAGGGATATCAACATGAGTAGCAAATGATTCACAGAAAGAAGCTACTATCTCAGAGTCAAGTCCATATTTAGTGCTAAATTCATGAAAAGCATCGGTATCCATAAAAGATTTAACACAATCAAACTTAAGGTTTATACCTGACTCCTTACCTTCGTCAAGTTTCCAACCTTTGGAACTGCGTTTAATTCTTTCCAATAAATCCCATTTGAATTCAATAGTCTTCTTCATAAAAGAACTAGTACAAGAAGTATCGAGCATGGATTGATCATTACGAAAAAGCCGAGCATAAAAGTTCTGAATAATAATTTCTCTTGAGAGCTCATGATTGCGGCATGAATATAACATTGATTTAAGCCTCCCCCAAGCTTGAGCGATACTTTATCCTTCATGAGGCCAAAAATTATATATATAATTCCGATCACGATGAACCAGATGCATATGATAAAACTTCTGATGAAATTCCAATTTCAATCGGTTGTAATTCAAAGTCCCAATATCATCGCATAGCCTATACCATGTCAATGCCTTCTCCTTCAAAGATAAAGGGAAGACCTTCTTTTTGACTTCATCCTCAGGAAAACGTGCAAGCTTAAATAATCCACAAACTTCATCCACATAGATTAGATGCATATCAGGATGTAATGTTCCATCTCCTGCATAAGGATTAGCTAGCAGTTTCTCTATCATACCCGAAGGAATTTCATAATAAATATTTTTAGTAGGTTCAGTAGGTTGAGGGGCAACTCTTTTATCTTCCGGTCGAGGTGAAGATACCCCGAACAAACCCCTCAAAGGATGATTTTCCATAGTGACAAGTGACAGTAAATTTCAGCATGTAATATAAATATTTCCTTACCAAATTCCACACACCAAAGGCGCTTCACTCCCCGGCAACGGCGCCAGAAAAGAGTCATGATGACCCACAAGTATAGGGGATCTATCGTAGTCCTTTCGATAAGTAAGAGTGTCGAACCCAACGAGGAGCAGAAGGAAATGACAAGCGGTTTTCAGCAAGGTATTTTCTGCAAGCACTGAAATTATCGGTAACATATAGTTTTGTGATAAGATAATTCGTAACGGGTAACAAGTAACAAGTGTAACAAAGGTGCAGCAAGGTGGCCCAATCCTTTTTGTAGCAAAGTACAAGCTTGGACAAACTCTTATATAAAGCAAAGCGCTCTCGAGGACACTTGGGAATTGTTGTCAAGTTAGTTTCATCATGCTCATATGATTCGCGTTCGTTACTTTGATAATTTGATATGTGGGTGGACCGGTGCTTGGATGTTGTCCTTACTTGGACAAGCCTCCCACTTATGATTAACCCTCTCGCAAGCATCCGCAACTATGAAAGAAGAATTAAGATAAATCTAACCATAGCATGAAACATGTGGATCCAAATCATCCCCTTACGAAGCAACACATAAACTAGGGTTTAAGCTTCTGTCACTCTAGCAACCCATCATCTACTTATTACTTCCCAATGCCTTCCCCTAGGCCCAAATCATGATGAAGTGTCATGTAGTCGACGTTCACATAACACTACTAGAGGAAAGACAACATACATCTCATCAAAATATCTAACGAATACCAAATTCACATGATTACTTATAACAAGACTTCTCCCATGTCCTCAGGAACAAACGTAACTACTCACAAAGCATATTCATGTTCATAATCAGATGGGTATTGAATATCATTAAGTATCTGAACAGATCTTCCACCGAATAAACCAACTAGCATCAACTACAAGGAGTAATCAACACTACTAGCAACCCACAGGTACCAATATGAGGTTTTGAGACAAAGATTGAATACAAGAGATGAACTAGGGTTTGAGAGGAGATGGTGCTGGTGAAGACGTTGATGGAGATTGGCCCCCTCTCGATGAGAGGATCATTGGTGATGACGATGGCTTCAATTTCCCCCTCCCGGAGGGAAGTTTCCCCGGCAGAACAGCTCCACTGGAGCCCTAGATTGCTTTTGCCCAGGTTCCGCCTCGAGATGGCGGCGCTTCGTCTCGAAAGCTTCCTTATGATTTTTTTTCTAGGTCAAAAGCCACCATATAGCAGAAGATGGGTACCGGAAACCTGCCAGGGGGCCCACAAGCCCTAGGGGCGCGCCCCCAGGCTTGTGGCCACCTGGTGGGTCCCCCTCTGGTATTTCTTCTCCCAATATTTTTTATATATTCCAAAATAATTCTCCGTAAATTTTTAGGACTTTTGGAGTTGTGCAGAATAGGTCTCTCAGATTTGCTCCTTTCCGGTCCAGAATTCCAGCTGCCGGCATTCTCCCTCTTTGTGTAAACCTTGTAAAATAAGAGAGAAAAGGCATAAGTATTGTACCATAATGTGTAATAACAGCCCATAATGCAATAAATATCAATATAAAAGCATGATGCAAAATGGATGTATCAGACGCATGCGAGCAGTCCGCCGCGCAGGCAGACCGGGAGGCGTGCGTGCAGGTGTGTGAATTGACGGGAGGCGTGCTCACTGCGCAGTGTCATCGGGAGGCATGCGAGTAGCTATGTGAAATGATGGTAGGCATGCCAGCAGTCCATTGTGCAGGCTCACCGGGAGGCGAGCCAATGGTTTGACCGCCGCCCGCCTCTCTCCCACTACTCCATATTAAGGCACACCCGAGCGGCCACACCCCCCACCCTTGCCACGCACACAGTCCTCTCTCTCCGCCTGCATCCTCGACGCCGCTCTCAGTCCTCAAAGCCGTCAGGGCATGAGGATGCCGCCGAAGTGCCCCATCGGAGGGAGTGGCGACGCCGGGGCTACAGAAGCACCGGAGCATGACGTGATGATGGAGACAGAGGTTGACGTCGCAGCCGATGAGGTATCGCTGCACCTTGACATCGTCGACGGCATCGTGCTTCCACAGCCGGAGCCGGAGGTCCACACCGACTCGGGCGACGACTCCGGTGACGACTCGGGCGACGACTCCAACGACGACGGACAACTGGTTAGTCATCTATACCCATTTATGTGTCAAATACATCCTAGGGTTTCTCTGGTTACTCCCCCCCCCTTTTGGAATAGAAATCATATGGTTATGTTCTCTCAATCAATGAAATCTGAGTAAGTTTCGTTAGATCCGTGTAGTGTATTGATTGTTTGAATGGTACAAATGATAAGTGATTAGTTGTTTCATCTGTGCAAATGATTTCTGCTAATAATCTGACTAGGGTTGGTGTTCTGTTAATAATTCCTAGCCAGGTCTAGACAGTTGATTTTGAATGACCTACATATATGTTTGTGCCATTTTTTTTAAGATTGGTCTGTACATCGACGATTGTGCTCAAAAATCGAACCATAATCTTTGGACATGTCTAAAAAAACAGCCATAAATTCCTAATCCTACTTTACGGCATGTAAACATTGATATGATGCCAAATTTTGGCAATTGCCAAATGTTCACTAGAGATTAGTTTGTATTCCAAATTTGACGCCACATTTTTTTACTATATGTATAGGTGCTATCTGACGATGTCGACAGCGAGGATGAAGATGGCCAGAGGAGGTACAAGAGGCAAATCCTAAGGGAGCTTTATGCGGGAATGCATAACAAGCGTATTAGGACCTGGAACGGGGGCTATCGATGCCCATTTTTCAACCAAAAGCTTCATGACGCATATCAAAGTGTTCTGGCGCATGCAAGAGGACGAGCCGTTGGCTCCTTCAGGTAGAAGTATTCTCGCAGGGTGGCACATGCCGTGTACGCTGAGTACCTGGAGAAGCTTCAGGATCGTGCCGACAGATGAGATGAGATGTGGGATTGAACTAGGTATGGCTATGTAGTGTCTTAATTATAAATGCGCTTGAGTATGCTTAATGACGATTGAACTATATACTTATGGTTGAACTATGCTTGTGTACACTTATTATCTATGCCTGAGTATGTTTAATCTATGTTTACTTATGTCTAAATGTGGGATATGGATGCAATGAAATCTACCTACGTCCTGGTTTATTGGTCTCCTTTGTAATTTGTGTTAAATTTTGACCAAAGATTTAACTGACAAAATGTTAGTGCAGGTCAGCAAAAATTATATCGTTGGATGCGTATTTGAACATAGTGTTCAATGATATAATTTTTAGTGACATGCATAAACATTTGTTAGTTAAATCTTTGGTCAAAATTAGGCACAAATTACAAAGGGGACCAATAAACCAGGACGGAGGTAGTACGTCAATCACACACGGTTCCCAAATTGGAACTGTGTGCAATGACTTTCATTTTCCTAGTTACGTCAATCACACATGGTTGGCTCTAGCAAACCGTTGCCTCCGAAACTCTTTGTGGGACAGAAAACCCTCACCACCCAATTCAAAAAAGAAAAAAGAAAATCCTCACCATCCCCATGTCACAAAAACCCTCACCCCGCCCGCCACCCCCTCCGGTCCCCATTTACACCTGCACAAGCTCCTCTGCGACTCTGCATGGCACCGCCTATCGCCGCGGCAACCACTTAGCTCGACGCCTGTCGCCGCCGCCAGGCTGCCGGCAAACCCCACCGCATTTCGCCACTTCCGCTTGCCGCCGCCTATCGCCATCGACTTTCTCGACACTGCTCGCGGTCGACCCAGCTCCGCCCGATTGGGGAATCCGCTGTATTGAGGGTTTTTTCTCATGGACAACAAGGTAACTAATTTAATGAGATGTTATCTCATCTCTTATCCCAGTTCATCTGCCTACTTTAATCACCCAACCAAAATTGCGTGAATTCATTTTTATTCGAGCTGATTTGAGGGTTTTCTTTCATTCATAGTGTATAGTGCGCGGACACTCAGGACTTTGCGGCCTCAGCCAGACATCCATGGAGTTCCATCTCACCGTACCAGATGACTTGAGGATGTGCGCGGTATGTTCAATCTCACCCTAAATCGGTTGGCATGGCCGACTTTCCTGAACATATACTATATATTGCTACATTTGGATAAAAGGTGCCACATGCGCCATATACGTCAAAGGGGATTTTTTTCCCTCTTCTTTCTATATTAGGCAAATTAATGACGTATTGTTCGTTCAATTACTCTCATATTTCCATGACATCATGGTTACCCTATCTGTTTAATTATAGATTTTTGTCCTTTGATTTCAATTGTTGTACAACTCTTTCAATTTCGCCCATATTTGCATGTTACCATATTCTTTAACAATCCTTCCATTTTCTGCAGCACGTCCCTTGCTATGCAACAGCATCTGTGCTACACAATCTTGCCCTTTACATAAATCAAGACTGCAGGGATTTCATACTGAACACAAACCATGGATTTACAATCGTTGCTTCTATAAGACTTGATGAATGTGGTCACTCCTATTTTGCCATGGGCCTTTGGACAGAAATTTCTAAGTTTTATGTACTGAAAGCTGGCACTAAAATTGCACTGCACATAAAAGAGCCTGGTCATGAGATATATG
Organism: Thinopyrum elongatum; assembly: GCA_011799875.1. Classification (NCBI taxonomy): domain Eukaryota; kingdom Viridiplantae; phylum Streptophyta; class Magnoliopsida; order Poales; family Poaceae; genus Thinopyrum; species Thinopyrum elongatum. Next base: position 347,595,586 of record CM022302.1, on the reverse strand, counting down.
CTAACTTCCCCGACGATATCATCTGTCCAGACTTTGTTCGAAGTAAGTGTTCGTTTCAAGTATCTGCATGTTGACTTACCCAGCAATATCAAAGGAATTGTGTAGTATTTAAGCAACCAATTGTTATTCCATTTTCTTACTCTATTCCCACCTACTAACTTCTAGTTACCAATACACTTTTCTATTGCCCTGTTTTAACTAAATATTCCCTATACTCCCACTTTTATCAGAAAGCACCACTGACGAGGAGACTCCGGAGGTGGAGAATGGGGCTGCCAACAAGCAGAGGCGGGTCGAGCAAGAACCGCAAGCGACTCCAGCAGGCCTAGACTTCATCAGCAGCCTCCTCGATGATATGTTGATAGTCATCATCTCCCTCCTCCCAATCAAATATGGGGCGTAGACAACCGTCCTTTCCCGGCGGTGGCGCCCCCTATGGCACTCCACCCCTCTCGACCTCATCGACACCCACGAGCTCTGCCATGGCTATCGCAAAAGCTTGGATGCGTTCTCCCAGATCCTCGGCAGTCACCATGGCCCAACCAGAGGCCTTAGCATGGGCAAGTTCCGTTCCAACGGTAAGGACCGAGCCAAGCTTGACGAGTGGTTCCGATCCCCCGCCCTAGATTAGCTCGAGGAGCTCACTTTTAATGATGGGCATATGCGCTCGCTACCAACGTCTGCGCTCCGCCTCACGCCCACGCTGCGCGTCGCCAAGTTCATGAACTGCCATTCCCCCTTCCCCCCTTAATGACGCGCCCGCTCTTATTCTACCACGACTGAAGCACCTCGAGCTCGTCGCCGTCTGCCTCCCAAATGATGACATGGAGCGCCTGCTCCACAGCTGTACTGCACTCAAGTACCTTCGTCTTCAGGCGATCAATGGGGTCAGTAGCTTCCACATCACCTCCATGACTCTCTGGACTATTTATGTGTGTTGCCGGTGCTGCAACAAGACATCACAAAATGTGTACCACGGTATGGCCATTGAGGACACACCTTCACTTGAGAGATTGCTTGTAGTTGATCAAGAAGGTCCAAAAAGAATCAATGTCATTTCTCTGCCGAAATTGACAGTGGTGGGCTACTCGTCTGACAAATACTCTGAACTTGTTATTGGATCCACACCTGTTCAGGTACAATAGTCGCCTTCTACCTCTCCTTCTTGAAATTAACATTATTTCTAATTTTGAAGATTTTTGTTCGTCTGTCATCCAGAAAATGATTCCGACAAGCTTGACCCCGAATCTGCGCACAGTGAAGGTCTTGGCACTAGAATCTATCGGCCCCAACCTGGACCAAGTTGTCAGTTTCCTGAGATGCTTCCCATGCCTGAAGAAGCTATATATCGAGGTGATGTTCCTTTCCTGTTAAATGTTAACCATAAGGGAGTTCAATTTTTGACACCTTTTCCCAAGTTTACAATGACAATGTACTATGATTTCTGAAGGAATTTTGGAGGATTTCAGTACATACATGTTCCCCCCCCCCCCATATTGGTTGCTTGTTCCATATGGTTACAATCCATAAGCATTTCTCCTTTGGATTCATCTGTACTAGTTTTCTTAGGGAATTTTTCATCCACTCCAACCTCTTGTGAAGAAGGATACATTTTTCTAGATTGTAATCAAATGCCCATGTTAATCATGTTGGATCAAAGATGGCACGTTAGTGCATTTTACAAATCCTGCAAACCAAATAGGCCTATAGTAGTGTTCAAAACTGCATGTAGGCACTAACACGTTTTCTTCTTTTGCAGATAAGATTAGGCCCAGTGGTGGATAATGTGATATAATATAACAATCACATCGAATGCCTAGACCTGCATCTCTCAAAAATTACTTTGACCTCATACCGAGGGACCTTACCAGAGATTATATTCGCCAGGTTCTTTGTTGTCAGAGCAAGGGTGCTGAAGGTAATGAGGTTTGCCCTACATTTATTTCACAAAAATGAATGGTTTATTGATCAATGCCAGCGGCTGCGGCAGAATGGAAAAGGCTTCGAAAAAGCTGAATTTCATTTTGGAACTTCAAATGACAGAGTAATCGGAAGTCATCGTGTCAACCCCATACATGACTTGTCAGTGGCTGATCCCTTTGCAAAAATGATGAGGTTTCGAAACCAGCCTTACAAGTGGTAATATTAGTTTGAACCTCTCTTATATCCATGTTCAGCGGATCAGCGCGGGCGTTTGCAGCTGATGAGTTGAATTTCATTTCTAATATCAGTTTGAACCTTGTAATCTTCGAATTTGAGCCATATAACTCTGAAATTTGAACCTTGTAATATTTCAAGTTTTTGTGGTACAATCGTTGAAATGGCATCGTATGAGACTCATATATTGGTAGCACTATTTTGACCTTAATATGCAATGGACTTAGATTTTATTAACCATTCTCGAATGTGTTTCCCTTGTCGATCTCATCGCAAACGATCTATATAGCTAACTCGACTGCGATCTTCGACATTATTGCACAAAGTTGGTTTCTTCAACCGTGTGCCCTGTAGAGCGCAGAATTAATTATCACACTCGAGTGTCCATCATCACCCTTCTGTGTAACTTTGACCTTATCACCCACGGGTAAACTTATGACCGAAGTCATTCCACACACTTCATTTTTACAAAGCTTTTTGCCAATAAACACCCACGATTTGCCCCTCTTCTAGCCGACGCGTGGCCAAACTAGCCAGGCGGGAAACTTGCACGGTAAACTGCGCGGTTGCGCAGGAACAGGCTCACCAACGATACATTTGGCGCCTCTTCGAGCCCATGCGTGGTCAAACGAAACGCGTGCGGGGTTCTCAAGCGTGCACTGGAATCCTCCGCTATGAACACGGTGACAAGACGTGACGATTACAGGCCGGCCGGCCCCCATTTATTACAGCGGCCATTTAACCCTTGTGTTTCTTCAACCTTTCAATCGTGCCCCACTATTGCAAAAAGCACACCCACCACCACAAATTCTTAGAGGGTATCCTGCGCGGCTCCAATGGCGCTCCGAGCAGCTGCCGACGAGGAGCAGCAGTTCACCATGAATGTCATGGTGGACACCCACAGAAGGTTCACGGAGCTCTCGGTGGTGTACACCAACAACCCGGTCTAGGTGGAGCACTCCATCCACATCATGGAGCTGTTGCTTGCTGAGGAGAAGTACAAGGTGGTCGGGTTCGACCTCGAGTACACCCGCGCTCGTGCCGGGTCTCATCCCAAGGTCGCCGTCACCCAGATGTGTGTGCACAATCACGTCCTCGTCTACCACTACTGCCTGGCCACAAGGCCTTGCGAGCGTTTCGCCAGGTTTGTCGATAGCCCCCACTACATGTTCGCTACGGTGGACATCACCAACGATGTAAAGGTGCTCAAGAATTCGGGCATCGCCTGCCAGAATCTTGTCGACATCCAGGGCCAATAAAAGATCTGGGGCAGCAAGGAGCATGAGAAGGACTCACTGGTTCACCTCGCCGAGGCCATCATCGACCCCTACTACAGAGACATGAAGGATTCCTGCAACAAGGACAAGCATGCCTGGCACTTGGCCTGGATGGAGAAACTCGACAAACCTCACGTCGTGTACGCGGCCAAGGAGGCGTACACGAGCTACGAGATGTATAGGCGGATCGTTGACATGAAGAAGTGCCTCCTTCCCCAAAACGACCAGGGATCCAACCGGAAGCAGAGCAATGGCAAGCATCGTCGCAACAAGATGTAGATGATTAGATGCTCATTTCTCCTAGTTTAGTATGCATGTAATTGCTTACTTTGGTGTGTGGAAATGTTATGTGTGTAGTCACTTATGTAATTGTATGCTTAATTTGGTTATGCAATGTTGTTCTTATAAGTATATATGTTGATGTTCTGTAGACAGAGCAAATCACATCGCACACGTACTAAACAATGGAACCCGTCGGTGATGATTTCATCAATCACTCACAATTGTATACCAGCAATCGTTTGCTCACAACACACACAACTTGTTAACGGGAATCATATGTGTTGTTATCAGTCTTCCCACACATTTTTGATTACAGACCTGTTTGCCGCGTATCACACACATCTTGTTAAGTTGAACCGTTTCTGTTCTCTTGGCTCAACACAAACAGTTCATCCGAGTGAACTGTATGCCGTATATCACACACACCTTCATCTGGCTGACCGTTTCTTTTGTGTTGCCTATTCGAAAATAGTTCATCCGAGTGAACTGTATGCCGTATATCGCACACACCTTCATCTGGCTGGCTGTTTCTATTGTTCCGCCTCATCACAAACAGTTTATCGGGGTGAACTATATGCCGTATATCGCACACACCTTGATCTGGTTGCCCGTTTCTGTTGTTCTGTCTCATCGCAAACAGTTCGTATGAATCAACCGTATGCCCCGCATCGCACACACATCTAAAATCTAAACCGTGTTTGATGTATCCACCATCGCAAATGTTTTGCATCTTTTTTGATGGTTTTTTACATCACCGTTTGTGATTAATGCATCGCACACAGTTTCGTCGAAGGGTCTCTGATTGTAGTGTCGTGTTAGCAGCATCCTGCAGTAGTGAAGGAAAAAGGAGAAGGGGAAGAGGCAGGCGCGGAAATAGAGGAGCCATGGTCACCTTTTTGAGTAATGGATGCCTCGATTCTCAGGCTTGACAAATATGCACAAAGATCCACTGTGATATCACGCTGGGGCTCCTGGAATTTCAGAAGGTGACGTCATGATTCAAAGACATGGAAAAATAACAAGTGTTACGTATCATAAGCCGGAGTTTTAGATCCGGAGACGATGCAAGTATGATGGGAAGATGACCCGCCATGTTCATCAGATTGAAGATTGACATGAATGAATTCAAATCAATCTGGGGGATAATGTTGGGGATATAACCCCACGGTATGACCCGCCTAGTTGGGCCGGGTTATCCAAGTGGCGACTGATGAGCCAGACTCAAGATGGGTTGTGACCTTCAAAGATCTCAAGACCTGTAGGGCGGCTCATAGAATGGGTCGACTCAGGGCCAAGTACTTGAAGACGGCGGCTCATGGCCCAGAAGTATAAGTCGCCGCCTGAAACTTCCTTACTTAGGAAACAAGACAAATAGGAAACACACTGGGTCACGGATCGTAATACGACCCGGACTCTATTGTAAACCCAGGGCCTCCACTTGTATATAAAGGGGAGCCCCTAAGGCGGAAAGAGGAGGTTACGAGCTCTCGGGTACTAGGTTAGCCAAGTTGCACCCTTGTAATCGAGATCATCATCATCAATATCAATCAAGCAGGAGTAGGCTTTTACCTCCACCGTGAGGGGCCGAACCTGGGTAAACCCTTGTCTCTCGATTCTGATCAACCCCGTTCAAGCAATCACTTTAGCGGTAATGGCCTCACGACTAAGTCCTTTCACGAGGACAACTGCCGTGACAAAACCACGACACTGGGGGACCATTCCTATAGTTAGTACCAACAAATCTAGCAAATACTTCACCATTCTGATTTTTGAATAGCTTATAGTTGGAGTCAAATGACTCATCAGAAGAATGTGAAGTATCACAATTGTAACCAGATAGAGTGGATGGATCAACTGGAGGTTCGTTTGTAGCAACCCATGTGGTTTTGGCATACTGCTCAGGTTTCCAATATGATCCATCTGCGTTCAGCTTTCTCTCAAAAGCAATACCCTCTTTCCTAGGGTTCCTGTTCAAAATCTGCTTCTTGAGCACATCACAGAGAGTTTGGTGCCCTTTGAGGCTTTTGTACATGCTTGTGACATACAATTCCTTCGGTCATGCATTTTCGTCAGTAGCACTTGTGGTCTCCTCAGATGAGGGGATTGAAACCACAGAGATAGTTGAAGATATAGAAGCATTTGAACATTCAGCTGAAGCATTTACATTATCACGTTCAAGGCATTTAAGCATGACGCAACAAATTCTTCCTGAGCGGTGCTGATCTGTTGAGCGAGTAATGAATCGTTGTCTTTCTGAATATCATCATGAGATGCTCTCAGCTTCTCAAATTCTTGCTTCCTTTGAAGAAATTCATAGGACAGCTTCTCGTGTGTGGTTGAGAGGGCCACATGACAACTTTCAAGTTCGTCATATTGTGACTTTAGGCATCTGAGGTCTTTAGACAAACCTTGACTGTGATCCATTTCCTCATCTAACAGATCATCACTTTTGTCTAGCAATTTTTTAATCTTTTCCATAGCATTTTGTTGTTCAGTTGCAATTTTAGCAAATTTCTTATAGCTAGGTTTTGCTTCACATTCAGAGTCACCATCACTTAAAGTATTAAAGTAAGCTTCTCGTGAGGTTACCTTGGAACCTCTTGCCATGAAGCAATAGGTGGGAGTGAAGTCATCAGCACAGTCTTCAGAGTTGGTGGAGTCACCTTTTCATGATCGAAGATGGACTTGGTGACGAACTCAGTAGCTAGGGCCAAGCTTGCAACCCTAGAGTCGGACTCCTCCTCAGATTCCTCAGCTTCCTCAGATTCTTCCTTAGAATCCATTTCCTTCGCAATGAAAGCGCGAGCTCTGCCGAAGATGATTTTCTTCTTTGATGAGGACTTTGGTGAAGACTTTGATGACTTCTTCTTCTTGTCATCAGAGTCATCATCCTTGCTAGACTTTTTCTTCTTTGAGCCCTTTTTCCAGAGGGAGCAATCAACGATGTAATGGCATGCCTTTTTGCATTTGTGACAAGTTCTTTTGTCGTAGTCTCGAGTAGAAGTTTAAGTGTTCTTCGAATCATACTATGAAGACTTTCCGAAGCGGCTCCTCTTGGAGAACTTCTGGAACTTCCTCACAAGCATAGCCAGTTCTCTGCCAATTTCCTCAGCATCATCAGTACTGCATTCAGACACTTCTTCTTCTTCAGATGAAGAAATTGCATTGGCTTTAGCTTTGGCCTTCAGAGCGCGAGGTCATCCATAGCTGGGACCATACATATCTCTCTTCTCAGCTTGCTGGAATTCATGAGTATTGAGCCTCTCAAGGATATCAGCGGGATCAAGTGACTTGTACTCAGGACACTCTTGAATCATCAGGGCCAAGGTGTCAAAGGAACTGTCAAGAGACCTCGGCAATTTCTTCACCACCTCGTGGTCAGTGATGTCAGCGGCACCTAGTGCTTGTAGCTCATTGGAGATATCTGTGAGGCAATCGAAAGTTTGCTGAACATTTTCATTGTCAATCCTCTTGAAGCGGTTGAAGAGATTGCGAAGCACAACTACTTGAGAGTCACGTTGAGTGGAAACTCCCTCATTGACCTTGGAGAGCCTATCCCAAATCAACTTTGATGTTTCCAGTGCACTCACTCTGCCATACTGCCCTTTGTTGAGATGTCCACATATATGATGTTCTTCGCTTGAGAGTCGAGTTGCTTGAATCTCTTCACATCAGCAGCATTGATGCTAGGGGCAACAGTGGGAACGCCGTTCTCAACGATGAACCAAAGATCGTTGTCAATTGCCTTAAGATGCATGTGCATCTTGTTCTTCAAGTAAGGATAGTCTGTGGCACCGAAGATGGGGCACGCAGCGGAGACCTTGATCATACATGCGGTCGACATAACTAAAACTCTAGGTGGTTAAACCAAAATCACACAGAACAAGGGAGTACCTTGCTCTGATACCAATTGAAAATGCAGGTTATCTCCGAGAGGGGGGTGAATGGAAGATTTTTAGAAATTCGTCAAACTCTGAAGAGTTTGACGAAGATCAGAGTGAAGAAATAGAAACACAAGGGAAACTAAGTCATCACAAAATCAGAGTACATGCAATCAGGATATGTTATAGTGAAGAACATGCAATCATACAATCATACAAGCATGAAGAATATGAACTGAGGAAATGAAAGATAGCATGATGAAATTCTTCAGTTCAAATTCGTCAGAGGACAGATCACAAATTCTTCAGCAGCGGAATAATGTAGGGGAGGGCGAGGAATTCGAGACCAGGTTGCCTCGGTGAAGACAATGCAATTTGGTAGACCAGTTCCAGTTGCTGTATCAACTGTATGTCTGGATGAGGCGGCTGAGTCGCAACTCATAGGACACACAGTCATCACCGTATTCCTCTTGAGCTAAGGTCACTTAGTCCTCGCCCAATCACTCGTGGTAAGTCTTCAAGGTAGACTTCCAAAACCTTCACAGACTTTCACTGGCACACCACAATGACTCTTGGTGTACTCAGAACTTGACGCCTAACCGTCTGGAAGAATGACAGTCTTCAAAGGTAACAGGCGTCGGATCACACAGATCAATCTCTTCAGTGATGCTCAATAACTTTGGCTCTGGGTTTTTCCTCACTTAGGATTCTCTCAAAGTCATCGGAGGATGGGTTGCTCTCAAATGACAAGTGTCAAGTTCTCTCGAAGCAGCCAACCAACAAGTGGTTGTGGGGGTGACTATTTATAGTCAGGGGCAACCCGACATGAATTGTCATAAATGCCCTTCTCTGATTCAACCGTTGTTAGGATAAGGATCCACTCGACAGCTGGCCCACGGCGCAGTAACGATCGGAATTTGAACTCTCAAATTCATCGAGGCACTCAATTTCGTCACGGTAGGCAGATTGCACTGGCGAACTCCTAACTCCTCAACCTGACCAAATTCGTCAGCGACCAGATGAACTTCGTCACTGTCGCTAGCAAATGCATCAGCTATTCCGGAGATTTCCAAAGGCTTCACTAGAAGCGGCTTTTGTGTGTATAGGTTTGAGTAACTTTGAGCATCACTTTAGAAATGTGAAATATGTTTCACCTAGACCCCCTTTAACAGTACGGTTTTTCCTATGACTCAAATAAGAAGAAAAGAAAGTACGAAAACAAAAGTCTTCAAGCTTCAAAATCTTCACATCAATTTCTTCAAAGGTCGTACCAATTTCATCACTAAATTCTTCACTTAAAGAAATCCATTTTTAGGGGTCGTCTTCCATGTGTTAAACCAAATCTTCAGGGACTCTTTCTCATGTGTATACTCACAAACACATTAGTTCCTCAACCTATTTGTTTTCAATACTCCAAAACCACTAAGGGGGCACTTGATGCACTTACATGTATCAATAACTATGTGACTTGTTTGTGGAACTATGTATTGTATGATGATCGTTCTAATGGTCCCTAGTTGATAAGGTTATGCAGACACATATCCTTGACTAGTATGCGACTTGGTTGATGACTATGTTTCACAAGTCATGTGCATGGAGATGCTAAACCGATAGTATGGACTTGGGGATGGAGATCACCGAGTCGGACAGACCCACTTTGAGACGCAGCGAGATATCATCATCTGTTAGTCTCAAGTACAATGTCTATGCCATGTCCTAGACCTGAGGTCCTTGCATGTTCTCGGGATGAGGATCGACTCACTTAGGGTCTATCAAACGCTACTCCGTAACTGGGTAGTTATAAAGGTAGCTTTCGGGTGAGTCGTGAGACATGCCGCGAGACATGGCTGACCAAGATGGGATTTGCCCCTCCTATTTGGAGAGATATTCTTTGGGCCCTCTTGAGTGACCAGATTCGGAAAACATGGCCATGCGACTTGGGTTAAGTGTTAACCCAGTTTGGGAATCTGTATCACGGTGTTAAGAAGAGAGGTCGAGCTACCACAAGGGTGAAAAGTACTCGCCTTGAGCTCGACAACATATATCATGAGGCAAAAAGAATGTTGCATATGACACATTGTCGAGGTTCATCAAACGACTTTACGCACACATGGGAGTTGGCACGTTCTGCTAGGAGCCGCTACCAACTATCTACTCTGGTCGTGTCCATGTGTACGTGAACTATAGGGTCGCACACTTAAGGGGCTGCAACCCATTCGGATTATATCTAAGTGGAAAATGGATGTAGACTCCTAGTGGGCTCAAGTGTTGAGCCCACCTCGGAGGTCTATACAAAGGGGAGTGAGCGCACCACTTAGGGTTGATCTTTTGCCACCCTGGACAGCCGCCGCTGCCACTCCCCACGCCCATGCCGTGTGATCGGACCTAGCAGTCCGCCGCCCGACGCTGCACCCGCACGTGGGGATACCTTGGAGGCATCGCACTTGCGGTGCTCGGACGAACCATTCGAGGGATCCGCGAGGAATCGTTCGCGAGAGATCACCGTTCGTGGGTCTTCACTGTTCGCGGGAGTTCGGCGACGCGAGGAGGACACGCCCCGGGAGATCGACTACACGCATCACCAACTCTACTTCCGTTGTGGTGACTGCGCGTCTAGTGGTAAACCCGACCCCGTGATCTATTTCCAGCAGCATGATCTTGGGTGCGCGGTAGAAATTTTTTATTTGGCGCTAGCGTAGCGTACCGTGTGTTCCAACAGGAGGGACCCCGTTCTCGTTTTTGTTAGGTTCAACGTCTTGGTTGGGACTGTGTGGCGATGACGATGTCCTCCAGTAGGAATAATGTGTTCCACGTCCTATCCTCGTTCCGATGGCGTGAATAGCGTCGTCGGAGGATATGTGGATGTGTATCTCCGTCGGATCTCGCGGGATTCGATCGGTGCTGGTCTTCGGTGGATCTAGTTCGTCTTCGTTCGTGTGGTTACAGGTTCGATATTTCCGATCTACAAATTCTCTTCATCAGCGATGATTGCTGCTCTGGTGCACTGGTTAGGGCTTTAGCACGAAGACTTCCGATTGTCTACTACAACAAGATTTGCCCGGCTCCAACGAGGGAGAGGCGATAACGGCGGCACGCCTTCGACTTGCTCCAGTGCTTGTAGTCGTCGCTAGATGGTCCATGGATAGTGTTTTTCTGTAAAGCCATGATTGATGAATAGATTGGAAATTTCTCTCGCAAAAATAATATTTAGCAACCAGTACTGAGCTCGGTCAGCCCCACAACGCGTATAAGAAATTAACAACTAGTATTTTCGTTGGCGATTATTGCAACCCCACAGGCCTTGTGCCATTGGTCCATAAGAGCATCTACAATGGGGCACCTCAAACCCTCCTCCAACGTCCGGGCGGGCCACCCGATCACTTATCGATCACGAAATTTTGATCCAGACGAACGCCTCAAACAGGCCTCAAACAGCCGGACTGATCGGCGCCCCTTATATCTAGCCTAATTATGAGACAGATATGGGGCGCCCGGATGTGTTCGGGCGCGTCCGCCACGTCGGACTGACGGCGGGGTCCCACGCGAAATCGTCCGGGAACACGGCGGTCTGAAGCTCGTCTCCTCCATCAGACCGGTCGTCGTGTGGCATCACTCCGGCGGGCTGCGTAGTACCTAGCCCGGCTATTTAAGTCGATCGTCGGCACCGAAATCCTACCCTCCACATTTTCCTCCGGCTACATGGACGAGGTCGAGTAGGAGAAGGATGAGCCGGAGCCCTCCTACACGTCCGTCCACCCAGTGCCTGGCACCGACGTCGTGGACATGACGATGAAGATTAGTTAGGACAGTACGTATAGTATGTAGTACGTAGGAATTTTTTTTTTGCATGCTTTGTATGAATCTGGTGGTTGAAATATGAGTGATTCGAATACAGAGTGGCTAATTTAAAATATGACCGGTCATTGTCCATGGATGCGCCCGGTTGCGCCCGTGGGCGATTTGATGGTCGGACTTGTCCGGCCGTGGATGCTCTTTTTTTTTACGGGGACCACCCGTGGATGCTCTAATTTAGGTACAGTCGAGCTTGTCCGTTTGACTAGTACCTTCTGACCTTGCAAGAGCAAGCGGACAACACTTTTTTTTAAACTAGCGGACAACACATTTGCGTCGCGTCGACCAGTCTCGGGTACGGATCACACGCGAAAAACCCAGCAAGGAAACCTCCCTACGGTGAGCGAGATCGCGTAGTCCGTGTTCCCAGGGGCTTCCCCAACGAAGGCGCAGCTCGCAAGCTCTCTCTGGGCAGTGGGTTCTGCCACGTTCGTCTTCGGCATGAGCACCGTGTTACACCCGCCGCAGGCCGGACCAATCTTCGGTCCGGTTTTCTACTACCTCATCCTCGCCGTGGTCGTCGCCACCGCTGCCGTCGAGATGGCGACCGCCGTCTTTCTGCACATCCCCGCCCTCTCCGACAAGCCGCGCCTCCACACCTTCGCGAGGCGTCTGCTGCCGTTCGCGTACCTTGTCCTCCTCGTCACCGTCTCCGCCAGCGGCCTCGCCATCCCATTCAAGCCCTGATGATCCAAGTACTACTACGCTAGTCCAAGTCTCCAAGATTCCGGTGCTGCCATGCGGTATTGTGGAAGGTGAGTTGGCCCTACAAATCCTAACCGGATCTGGCATCTCAGAGAATACGGAGCGTTGTTCGATCGAGTATATATTTACACATGTACTACTATTCTTTTGAGAAAAGTGATTCTACCATGCACGGAAATCCAGTGCATGACTAAACCGTCCATCTGGTTAGAGATGCATTCATGCCATGTATTCATTCTTATATTTAAATCCATCTGACAACTTTATGGAGCAAGGCTGCACCAACTAGTCCTCTCTCCTACACACTAGTACTGGATTTTATTTTGAATCTAAACTTTAAACAACCATATATTTTAAAATAAATACAGGATAAATTGTTTGTATGAATATGCGTTTTTCTTTCGATGATATCTTCGAAACAAGTTCAATATTTAATATGTTTTGAAAATTTGAGTTTACGAAACACAATAAAACATGCATGTACGGAAAATTACATGATGGTTTTCGCGTGGATATATAATAATGTTCTGCTCTTGCGCACATTAGTAAGTTTATTAATAACAACGGAAACTAACTTGTGCAAATTGACAAAAAAATAGGTCTAACAATCATAGTTTTTGTAGTTTCATGAGGTTTTAAAATCCATGCTTCAAAAATGTTCAAATAATATTCATGGTTAGTCTTGTTGAGAAGATCTCGTTGCCAAGAACACAAATATGTAAGAAGGTAATGAATCAAATTTTATGTTTAAAAACTATAACAATTTCTAATTAGAGATAGCTTAAAATCCATGGATGGATTGAGAAGAGAGAAAGAATCTTTATTAGGGGATAGGGTGGAGCCCGTGTGCTCATAATTGAGTTAATGATGATGCAATGCACGGTATCTCCCGTGCATGGTAGAAAAACCAGTCTCCTATTCTTTTATGATGTTCATGTATGCTCAATTCTTTGCATCAAGACATCTGTACGGTGATATTTCGGAGAAATAAAGAGATTCCGCGTGTGTTTTGTATGTTTTCGATCCGCAAGCTGTAGTACTCCGATCAACTATACTGTACAAGTGATCCTCAAAAAAACTATACTGTACAAGTTAAATTTCCCTACAAAAAACTGTACAATGTAAATATTCTAAAAAACCGTACATGTTAAATCCTTGCGTGTGATGCTTACTCGTATTTCAGATGCATGGCATCGTAGACAGGCTGAGCAAATTCTCCAGCTAGTGACCCCTAAAAAAAGAGTTCAAGTTCTCCAACTTTTTTTTTGACAATTTCTCCAACTTTTTTTTAGTGTTGATGAGGTACGAACACGAACTTGGACCTATCCGGACAGGGTCGCACGGCCCAGTCCAAGCCAACAGCACCCCACACCTTAACCCTAGAACATCTTTCAGACGCCTCCCTGCTCGCCCTGCTGGCTCTCGCGTTCTCGGCAAACCAGCGACGGCGACCGCTCTTCACCGCTGCCCCCCTTCTCCTCTCGGGCGTCGGCAGATCTGCGCGGGCCGCTATCCTCTCCTTCCTGACAGTCCTTCCTAGCCATGGTGAGCCCCCTGTCCTCTCTTTCGTCTAGGTGCTCTCCTTCCATGTATACCATCGCCGCAGAATTTGTGCGGCCACTGAGGTCAAGTGAAGTTCCATTCGAACGCTAGGTTGTTTGGTTGTAGTTCGGAGAGGTTGTAATCTTGTAGTAACTTGGAGGATTTGGTAGAATTTAAACTCTTGTCTCCTTTTGTTTTTTCGCTAATGCACTGCCTGCTGCCGGCTATTTAGGGTACATCCTCCATGTTTCCAGCTTGTAGTAATTGTGAGCATGTACTTACATAGTTAAAAGAAATCGCTAGGCGTTAATTGTACGTTTTGCGACCGCCTTGCGCTTTCCTAACCAAAGACAATGCGCTGATTAAACGCAATTAAGCGCTTTGCTATCGCCTAGAGCCTAGGCATGCCTTTTTAACTATGAGCATTAAAGTAGATTATAGCCATGCCCCCTGTGTTGGGCACATGTTTGTCTGTACTCATACATCTTAGAAATATAGCTTTTTAGGTTTTAAGCTGAGAAAGGGACTATGGGAGGATGTGTCGAGCTGTGGCCTAGCCCAAGCTGTCGATGATCACGTAGCGCTATCTCAATTAACGTAGGGAACGTACGCTACTATGAATGTTTCTGCCAAGGTTTGAGCTCGTCCTCCGGACGGATTGGGATCCTTTTCTCTCTTGTGAAATTCCATAGATATAGATGTCTTGACTGCCGAATCTGAATCTGAATCCGAATCCTTAGAACAACTCGATTCCGTTGATTTCACTGTCTATTTTTCAGTCTTTTCTTTCTTTATAGTTAAGTAATAATGTTTGGTATAAAAAGGTGTAGATAATGTGCATTGCTTTTGAGTTCGATTGAGAGTAACTACTTTCCACGTTTCTCCTGTAACCTACCGTTTAGGGGCGGTTGTGTCTGGATCAGCATGTTCAGCGTGTATATATTTTCTTTGGAGATTGGTCACGACCACGAAAAAATCACTTTCTTCCCCGAGTTCTTGGAACTCAACCCATATCTTCCACAATCGACCGATTCCCGTCATGCCACAACACATCACTCTCGACAACATCGTGCATATATTGGCCGGCTGCCTAACATACCTTTTGGATTATATACAACAGGGCTTGTGAAACAAAGTATACTCACCATTCTTTCAAAAATGGCTAATCTCATGTCGGATACGTGTCAGTGCAACATAGCTTAGAAAAGGAGCCTTTGGACTTAAATATAAAGATGGCTGCGGAACAAAGTATTTTGTGTGTGGTGTTTCCCCCCTATATGTGTTTCACCCATAGATTAAAATAGCCCGCGAAATAGCCGCGATAGCTGCGCTATAGCTGCCCGGGAGCCTCGCCGCTACGCTATGGCTGCTGCCGCGAAATCCTCCACAAATCCCTCTAAATGGCTCAACAATGAGCAAAACCCTCTAGAAACTTTCACCTGAAGTACTTATGCTGTGGTCTTATGGGCAAGGAGACAATCAGGGCATATTATCGAGCAAAGCCAATTTCGGCAAGAAAAAGAAATATCTGATATTTAGGCCCAGTATTAAAGATCGAGTGCTGCTTATTTACTTATTATCCATCTCGCCATCAGTTATGCTTAAACACTTCCTACAAAATGCACATGAAAAGCTTTCCTGCAATTTAGAAGAGCATAGTTATTGGCTTGCACAATATGAGAATTTATCTTTCAAGCAGAACATGTAGTTACTGCCAGGAAGTAATGCCTGCTATCTGAATCATTATTCAAATTTGTCTGTTTCCCCTTTCTTATGAGTTGCCATCATCAATGTGATGTGTAGTCGATCTTACCTATATTAGGAAACAATGTGTCGGCATAAAATCGTAACTACCTTACATGCACACAATCTGAAGAGTTGCAAAAGGCATCGTTTGGTGCTGTGAGGAAGCCTGAGGCTGTAGGCAGCTGGCGGCGCATCAACCGTCTCCCGTGAGGAATCAACAGTGTGGAGGAAGGAGAGGAGGCAGCATGGGGAAGAAAGGACGAAGGAGAGAACGTTGTGTTGCGGTACCTGTCTGGTTGCTGGCGCTGCTGCTGCTTGCCTGCTCGTGGAGTTAGGGCTAGCGGAAATGGGGACGGGGGTGGAGTCGGCTGCATGGAAGAGAATCTTGGGGGAGCCCTAACTTCGTGTCGTGTGCATATGTGTCGTTCTGGTGCTTTAATGGACTGGGCAATCTACACTGACTCCTTTTTATTCTGTTTATATTTTCTTTCACGTATATGTGCCTTCTTCAATCTTTTGCATTCTTAGACTGCCACCTAGCCTGCGCTTAAGCGGGGTAGGCGCTAAGCGCTAAGCGGCCATCCAGCAGTTGCCTCGAGGATCTAGCATGTTATTGGACCTTGATATGAAATTTTTACTCTTTCTCAAACAGAACGAAAGCTATTTGGTGATTGCATGACTAAGTATGTTATCAATACTATTGCTTGTTGCAAGACATCGTGTTGGGTTGCGTTTGCTTCACTCTGCAACTATTATTACTACCTGACAAGAAGTTTTGTGGATACGATAATAATTGCATAATATCTTCAACTTAAGAAATATCATGGTATCAATCAAACTGTGTAAACAGAGGAACCATACCTCACATGCAATCAATGGGTACTCTAGACAATCTTCACTTTTGTAGTACTGGCTCTGTTAGTACAAGAGTTGCGTCTAGAAATAGCGGCTATTTTAGAAACCTATTCAACACTCAGATACGGACAAGTTTATTAACTCTTTATCCCACTTATTTAGCAGCCATTAATATACATTGTTATTCACTGTGGTATTTAACAAAGATTAAGTTAATCCATTGGTAATCTTGGAGCAATTTGCGTGTGTTGATATCTTAATCTGTTTTTGTGCATGTTGTAGGCTGGGAGGCACACCATTATTCTGATGCAACCATCCCAAAACAGGAGCTCCAGGACGTTCATGGATTATAATTCAATTAACCATGCATTGGATGGTACGTGTAGTTTCTTCTAAGGAACCTGTTCAATTAACTAGCCCAGTTAATATTATTAGCACGATCATAGTGATCACCATGTGAACTGGAGATTTTGTGTAGTTGCTCTTATGTTTTGCATTTGCAACCTCGTTCGTTTTTTCATCATTAACGAGTCTTTCCCCTCAGTTTTGGCTGTGTTAAAAATGACTAGTTTAAAATTTTAATAATGATCAGCCTGTGCCTATCCTATCCTATTATTAGTTGCAGGCACGGTCAATATTTAAGGCTCTATCTGTCTATGCATTAAACTTGTGAGTGCTCGAGTTTTAGGAAACCAAAAGATGAACTGGGTAGCTCCTCAGTGGCAGTGTATCAAATTAGAAGTATTCTGTTGAGAAAGACCCATGTTTCATGTTCCCTACTCTATGCTCAACTGCTCGCTACTAAAGTGATGGTTACGTCATATGCCGTAATAGAAAACAAATTCTTTTTTTCCTCCAGAATTGCTTGTTGTTTCATTTTGTTTTGTAAATTCGTTAACTGTTTGCTACCACTCCATGGAAATGGCAGGAATCTGTGGTCTCTATGAAAGGAAAATCAGGGATATCAACCCAATGATCCCGAACATAACCTATGACATCACCGACCTGTACAACTTCATCGACGGCCTAGCTGACATCAGTGCGCTAGTGTGAGTACAATATAACTTCTAAGATCATCAGTCGTTATTAGATCGCTGCGGGGCAAAGTTGATTCACATGTTCCTGTCCAGAGTTTAAACATATATCTATGTTTTCTGTTTGCAGCTATGATCACGAAATCCATGCGTTTCTGCCATATGACCGGCAGTGGATAAAGCAGAAGCTGTTTCAGCACCTTAAGAAGCTGGCTCAAAGATGGTGACTGGTGCGTGGTGTTTGGTTCAGTATGTCAGTCACCGGCAGGCATGTGTGATAATTTGTGTCCGATTAGTCCACCAGAAGGGTTTTTCTTGTACAATGATGAGAATTTCACATGGCATGCTTATATTCTGGGTGTGAAACTCATAGGTTGATGGTGGTTTGCCTCCGGCACCCAATATATATGAGATGAACATATATTTGTTGTTTTACAAGTGTATGCGTCAACGAATGCTTCAGGTACCAATCTTGGCAACGTGTCAGGTCCAACCTCATAGTAGGTCGTTATCCTGCAAGGCTGTAAGTTCAGCCATTCAAGAATAACGTCAAAGTCGTACTCCCTCGTTCAAGATGAACCTGTTCATCCTTGCATTCCAATTGAAAAATACCGTACTCCCTCGTTTTTAAAAAGGTCTATAATTTTTGGATTTAGTCAAATGATTAATACTTTGATCAAGCTTGTAGAAAATAATCAACAACTACAATCTTGAACAAATATAAGATGAAAAATATATTTTATAGTGTATCTATTAATTTGGTATCATAGGTCTTGATAGCTTTTGCTACAGACTTGATCAAACTTTATACCATTTGACTTCATAAGAAATTTGTAGGCCTTTTAAAAAAAATTGTAGGCCTTCTTTTCAGAGGGAATAGGACGAAGGGGGGAAATTATTAGTCAAAATTTAGCCTATACTAGTATAACGTATGTGCGTTGCTACGGGATGATAGAAATAATTGAAGTTGTATATGACAATCAATGCACTTACGACAGACGAAGAGAAACTCAAACAAGCAGGCAACACTGCACACTTGCGTAGCTGCAGGGCCATGGGAGCACCGATGCAAGATTTGTAGCGACATACAGCATGGCCAGATTTTGAAATTTGAAATTTAGGATGACGAAGATTAGGAGGGGCAGCTGGAGGATGCATTTCGGGGAGGAGCCACGGCAGGAAAAAAAGAGTAATCGGCGGATTGACTGGCTGGTTTGTGTCGCGGTAAAACTATATGTATTGTCATGTACTTGTAAAATACTTCCTCATTTGAAACAAGTGGGGTACATAAGATCCCATTCAAAACATGTGAGGTGGTCGGTTGCTGATTTGATCGAGCTATGTAAGTGTAGAGTCATGTATGAGGTTGAGGGAGATTGGGGTGAAATGGGGAGTGAACTCTTCCAAACGAAGGGTCTGATGGGTTCTACATAGAAGACAAAAATTGAGGTGCAGTGAGACTGAACTCACCATTAATGGCGTTTAGACGTGCTAAGGCCTTGTACAATGCTAGATGCTTAGAGAGATGCTTAGAAAAATAAACCGGGCTTTTCTGAAGCACCAGTGCCTATTTCTATAGGAGAGACGCCTAATTAAGCGTCTACCCTGTACAAATAAGCACCGGTGATTAAGAAAAGCTTGGTTTATTTCCTCAAACACCTCCCTTAAGCACCTTGCATTGTACAAGGCCTAACCAAGCCGTCAAAGCACTTGGGACAAACTCGGGGTATTTGCTCCGAGAAAGATGAATAAATCTGTTTCTTGGCACAATCTGGTGATTCAGATTTTACAATGACAAAACATGTTATATGAAATACAAGTGCAAGACCCGATTTATGAGAGCAGAAAATTGGCACTAGCACCAGGGGTTCACGCACTCATCAACTTCATCTGAGCTTATGGTCTACAGACCTTAAATAACAACCAAAAATCGCCCGGTAATGGGGATCTTTATCACATCAGTTCCTCTGAATAAGTTGTGCCGTCGTCGGTGCTACTGCTAGATTTCATACCAGAATCAGTGCCATGACCAGCTAGCTACCTGCCAGCCGGGCGACCGACGCCCCTGACCCCAGCCTCGACTGTTACTGATGGAACAAAGCCACGAGATCTCATCATTTTGAAATATTTGCTTGCATCTTCCGAGAAACCCCCTACCTGAAGGCCTCTTATAATCCTCTCAAACTGATCAGCCTTCAGCAGTCTCTTCTTCTCTTCCAAGATCTTGAGGGATTTGTGGGCTTTCTCTTCCTGGTGTGATTTCGCATACATATCAGCAAGGTAAACATGGATCTCTAGGGGCTCTTCTCCCGCCTTTCTTATCTTCTGTACAAGTTGTTCAGCCTCTTGCACCAACTGCAACGTGGACAGCCAATCCAGCAGGACCAGATTTGTCTTAACTCCAGGTTTAACCCCCTCCTTCTCTAAACTCAGCAGCAACTTCAAAGCCTGGTCCAGCTGGTTCTTCTTCATGAGTGCAGTAATCATACCAGCCTGGCAACGGTCATCCGGTTCATGCCCATTCTTCCTCATCTGTTCAAACGCTTCATATGCATAATCAGGGTTGCCAGCCCGTCCATATGCCTCTATAAGCAATGTGAAGCACTCCAACGTGGGCTCGATTCCAGCGAATGACATTTTTGTTTTCATCGTTTGAGCTCCATCTACTAAGTTACGCTCAGCATATGCCCGCATCACATCCATGTATATTTCCCTGCTGGGTTTCATGGAAAGCTCATCCATTTTCTTTACCAATTTCTCTGCTTGTTTCGGATCTCCAGCGTTAATACAGGCACTAATCATTGATGTAAAGAGTTTCGTATCTGGTTGGAGACCCTCCTTTTGGATGAAGTCAAACGCCCGCGTGGCTTGTTCAAGATTGCCAGATTTGCTATACATGTGGACTAAGGTGATGGATGTGAGGATATCAGGTGCAATATCCTTCTCTTTCATTTTACCAAGTATCCTTTCTGCATCTTGCACGTGAGTTGCTTTAGAGTGAAGATCAATTAACTTGGAGTAATCTCGGATAGTTGCAGCAAATGAATCTTCATCCAAAAGAATTTCAGCAACCTATAAATTGAAACAAAGTGCAAATGTGAGGTATTAGTGCTAAGAATTTCAGCAACCAATAAATTGAAACAAAGTGCACATGAGAAATTATACAAGAGTATTAGTGTTTGCTGAATTAATGCAGCCCGTGCATGCATTTGAAACAAAATGTTAACTGGCCAGCTATGCAAAGTAACTAACATCATTACGGCCCTTCAGTAGTTTGATGTAACCATGTATTTGAATGCATAACTCGAGCAATTCTATGCCAAAAATATTAGAGAAAACAAGGGCAAATTAAGTGAGAGGTTGGATTCAGTTTATTTCTGACTGAACTCGACCAGTCATATACATTGTCCATCGCAAACTGAAGTTTCATTTCCATGTAAACTCAAGACAGTTTTAACCAACTTACAGAAGGCTGAAATAGTAGCAGGCTACTATACTAGACAAAAGCCAGCCAAGAATAACCTTTCACATCATGGGCCACATGTAATAGCGTTCAAAGTTATTATCAAAGCAACTGAGGCTGAAGTTCATTTAAATACCAAAGTTACACAAACAACAAATGCATCATTTGGAGAGCATGATATCAATCCTTTCTGATATCCACTATTAACATATGTAAAAGCACTTGCGCTTGCCACGTCAAAATCATCATGCCAGGAAATAAATATTCGTAGCAGTACTTCTAAAGCACGTAGCAGTATGTTATGATAAAAATTAGTGGTTGCACAATTGAGACCATAGAACGTTAACAGTGAGTTATATTTGGGAACAGAAGGAGAGTTGTGTTGATGGACCCTACTGTCGACTACTAGACTATTGTTTTCTGGGTCTTCCTAAAGTCACTTACATGGGCTAAACCCCACATAAAAGCTCGAAGATTTTAAATAGTAAATTGAGGTAAAATCAGATTCCCAAAGTTTACCATGATACAGATATCCTTACCGTCTAAAGCAAGATCAATTCCAAACAGTACATTTCGTCCTAATTATTATCAGTGTGCACACATGGGTCTCCAAGCCATGCCAGAACAACCTGATTATGCCCTTTCCTATCACGATACCGAAGATCGATAGCAGAAAATCAGTTCTATACTCCCAACAATTCTGGGGCTTGTATGTCCCAGACTCCCAGTCCACAAACTAGCCACACAAAACGCAAGCATCAGAGGCATAAAAACACTACGTGAACCAAGGAGCAGAACAATTTGTCTCCAAATCACAAAGGCGTAGTCAGATGGAACGATCGGAGATCAACGCTAGGGAATCCGATGTGTATCATGAAGGCAGATTAGGCATGAAGACATTGTCACCTCAGTGCTATTTTCTGTTTGATGAACGAACTAGTTATGCATACAGTAAGGCCATATTGGCACAAAAACTACTGAAGCTATAAACGAACTATAGAAGAATGAAACATAGTACTACCTGCAGCAAAACTACTGAACTAACACTAGAGCATAAAGCAACACTAGATTTCATTAAAGTGGAAAATCTGACCTTGAGATACAACTCAACATTGCGGGCCTTGACCCGCTCGAGGAGTGCCATCCAGTCAACGCGCTTTGGTCGGAGCTCCTCCTTCCACTCCTCCATGGCAGGAACTGGATTGCCTTTCCTCGGCTCAACCGCCAGCAGTTGCTCCTCGGCCTTCTTCGCCTTCCCATCTACAGCCTTGGCCTCCTCCGGCACGAAGTGTGCTTCAGCTTCAGCTGCCCGCTCAGCCACCTCAGCCCACTTTGGGTCTGACAAGTCCAACCCAGAGATCTTGAACTTAAGCTCCCCCTTCCTCTGCGGCAACGCGGTTAGCCTCGCCGGTGGGGCTGCGGCAGGGCTATCAGCCGCATCAGCCTGTTGGCGCATGACCTCGAGGCCGCGGTAGAATTCGACCTCCTCGAGCTTCTCGCGGGCCCACTTGAAGCGCAGCTCGCGGAGCATGGCGCCGCGGATGCCTACGTCGACGGCGAACCGCGTCATCTCCTTGACATCGTCGGAGTGGAGGTAGTTACGGAGGTCGGCGCGGACCTGGTCCCGGCGCATGGCCTCGCGCACGGAGGCGCTGACCTCCCACACCGCCGCCCAGAGGTCGTCGCTGAGCTCGACGGTGTCTGGCCCCGGATCAGCTCCGGAGAGGCGGTTGAGGACGGCCTCCGCGATAAGACGAAGCATTTCGTCGAGCACGGGGCGGGTGTGGGTGGGGAAGGCGGCCGCAAGTGCCGGACGGAGCGCGGTGACCAAGCGGGCGAGGAACTCATCGAGGACAGGGTCGGGGGCGGGCTGAGCATGTTCCAAATCAGTGCTCGGGTTCGGGCTCTCTTCGGATTGGAGGATGCGGGAGGCAAAAGGGGGCGGAGCTTGAGGAGGAAGTGCGGAGTCGGCGTGAAGGTGCCGTTGGAGGAGCGGCGGGGCGACCCTGGTGGCGGCCAGGGAGGTGGGGAGATGACGGGCAAGCTTGGAGAGGGAGAGGAAGGCTCTCATGGCGGCCGCCGTCGCGATGGCTGGGAAGAAGGCCTCACCGAGAACCGAGACTAGAGAAAAACCCTACGAAGCGTTTGAGAGAGGGCGAGAAGAGGGCTGCTGTAAGATCTACGCTCAATCCGCGCCGTCGAGCTCTCCGATCTGACGGTCATCCGTGCTTGCTGCCCTTGAGTCATCCCCATCCCTGTTGCCACCTTGAAACTCACTCTTTTACCCCTTTTGCATAGTTTAGCATGATCTGACTTCAACTGTAAAAATAATTCGGATCTGACCCTTTTTCTACCGTCACCCGATCCGGCGATAGGGTGTAACAAACTACCGCTACGGGTCCTGACTGTAGGGTTCAGGTCAACATAAACGGCGTTGTGAGGCGTTGTTGATGTGGATAAGTAGCTACTGCCGCAGCCCTTGGCGGTAGGTTGTTATATCCTACCACCGCAGGCCATGGCCGTAAGTGAGTGAGTTGGGCTTGGGTGGGGCCCACCAGCCACCCATTCGCCCCCAAATCCTCTTCTTGCTCGAGCTCACCCCTTCTTGCTACTCTCACCCCTACCCAAGCCTCCACCAAATACATCCCCATTGCTTAGCTTTCTCCGGTGGATCGAGCCCATCTTCATCACTCAAGGCACCTCACTCACTCTCTTCTTTTTGGTTGGTTGGAATCATCTCATTTTGTGGCATTGGTCATTTTTATGCAAACCCTAGTTGTGCTCTATTTTGTGTGAAAGTGAGAAGTGTGTTACATTGGATTGCCCCAGGTGATGAGACCAAACTTATTGGAAGGTATGATATTGGAGTGGGCGTGAAGTCTCGATTGAACAGTATGCCCATCACCTCGGAATTGCATTGGAAGGTGTACAAGGATAAAGTAGAGGAATCGCAAGACAAGTTACTTGAATTATTTGCCATCAAGGTTCATGTTCCTTTGCTACAAATTGACTTGAACTGGCATGCCTCCTCCCCAATGCATGATGGGAGGGTCGAGGTGTATGTCTCTAATTCTTCTAGCCAACTACCAAGTAGCCAACCAAATGAAGCCGAGATGAATGCTCGGGCCATAGTTATTCAAGAGAAAGTGATTGAAGCTATTTCTCATGGTGATAATGATGCTATTGCTCATGGTGATGCTTATGCGGAATCTGAAGAGATTCAATATAATCGCATTGGTAACTTGGATGTCATTCTCTACCAGCAAGACATGGATCAGAGCCTCCCCTATAGCCGTATGTATGGGTATGACTCGGATGACGAGGGTCCGAAGGAGGAATTAGACGAGGATGAATTCACGGCGCAAGAAAATCAAATCTTCAAGAAGGTGACGGGCAAGGAAAGAGGTGTCCCATTGTTTCGTGATCTTAATCTTGCCGACAAGGCCATTGTTGATGGTGGCTGATATGTCTCCAACGTATCTATAATTTTTTATTGTTCCATGCTATTATATTACCAATCTTGGAAATTTTATATGCATTATTATGCTATTTTATATCATTTTTGGGACTAACCTATTAACCTAGTGCCAAGTGTCAGTTGCTGTTTTTTCCTTGTTTTTGCCTTTACAGAAAATCAATACCAAACGGAGTCCAAATGGAACGAAACTTTTTGACGATTTTCTTGGACCACAAGACACCCTAAAAGCTTCGGGAGGAGGTCAGAGGAGCCACGAGGCATCGACAAGCTCGTAGGGCGCGCCCCCAAGCTTGTGGGCCCCCTGTAGCCCCTCTAACCATAATTCTTCTTTTATAAATACCCAAATATTCCCCGTAGACCAGAGAGCACACCAAAAATACTTTTTTGCCGCCGCAAGTTTCTGTTCTCGCGAGATCCCATCTGGAGGCCTTTTCCGGTACTCTGCCGGAGGGGGATTCGACCACGGAGGGCTTCTACATCAACCTTGCCACCCTTTCGATGGTGTGTGAGTAGTTTACCACAGACCTACGGGTCCATAGCTAGTAGCTAGATGGCTTCTTCTCTCTCTTTGATCTTCAATACAATGTTCTCCTCGATGTTCTTGGAGATCTATTTGATGTAATCTTCTTTTGCGGTGCGTTTGTTGAGATCCGATGAATTATGGATTTATGATAAGATTATCTATGAA
Source organism: Thinopyrum elongatum (assembly GCA_011799875.1). Classification (NCBI taxonomy): domain Eukaryota; kingdom Viridiplantae; phylum Streptophyta; class Magnoliopsida; order Poales; family Poaceae; genus Thinopyrum; species Thinopyrum elongatum. Next base: position 347,570,626 of record CM022302.1, on the reverse strand, counting down.
TATTATTTGAGTCTTCTCTGAACTCTTTTATGAATGATTAAGACATCTTTGTATTTCTCTCCGATCTATTGATTTGGTTTGGCCAATTATATTGATTTTTCTTGCAATGAGAGAGGTGCTTTGTAATGGGTTCAATCTTGCGGTGCTTATTTCGAGTGACAGAAAGGGACATGACACGTATTTGTATTGTTGCCATTAAGGATAAAAAGATGGGGTTTGCTCATATTGATTGGGTCTATCCCTCTACATCATATCATCTTGCTTAAGGCGTTACTCGGTTCTTGTTAACTTAATACACTAGATGCATGCTGGATAGCAATCGATGTGTGGAGTAATAGTAGTAGATGCAGGCAGGAGCCGGTCTACTTGTCACGGACGTGATGCCTATATTCCTGATCATTGCCTTAGATATCGTCATAACTATGCGCTTTTCTATCAATTGCTCAACAGTAATTTGTTTACCCACCGTATGCTTTCTTTCAAGAGAGAAGCCTCTAGTGAAAACTATGGCCCCTAGGTCTATTTGTATCATATTATTTTCAGATCTATAAAATCAAAAACACAAAAACACCTTGTTGCAATTTATTTACTTTTATCTTATTTTGCACTTTTATTTATCTTTTATATCTATCACTATCAGATCTCATCCTTGGAAGTAACCGTGAAGGGATTGACAACCCTTTTATCACGTTGGGTGCAAGTATTTGTTTGTTTGTGTAGGTGCAACCATTGGTGACTTGTGTGTTCCTCCTACTGGATTGATACCTTGGTTCTCAACTGAGGGAAATACTTATCTCTACTATGCTGCATCACCCTTTGCTCTTCAAGGAAAAAACCAACGCAAGCTCAAGAAGTAGCAGGAAGAATTTCTGGCGCTGTTGCTGGGGAGGATCTACATCAAGCCTACCAAGTACCTATCATAAACTCTCATCTCTTGCATTTACATTACTAGTAAGTGTGCACGTGCAACACACATCTACAGTAACACACATTATGTCAAACATCATAAATCCTAACCAAATATATGATAAATTTGTTTAAAGTTTCAAATTTCACATGAAATGGATAGCATCTAATTACTTGCTCATACAAATAATTGGAATTACCAATCTTCATGAATCAACATGCTCTCTTGAATCCATATCACATATCCTCTATACATGTTTGATTTCCAGCATATGAATAAAGTGCAACCTTGTTGCCCCTCTCATTGTTACAGGGAATTGGAAGTTTGAAATCATTTCCCAAGCACAAAATTTTAGTGAAGCCTTGTTGACCCTTCTCACTGGAGCATACCTGGTAGGAAGACAAGTTGTTTTGTAGTGGCAAAATAAAGCTAACAAATCAAGACTTCATTAAACAAGAAATCATGTTAAGTCTGTATACATCCTCTCACACTTGATAACCTATTGTTAAATCTATATTTTAATATCATATTATCCTTCCAGTCAAACAAATTCACAACCATGATGTGCACGATGATTCTGAAATTGGACTGGCCCAACCGTAACAAAAAATAAATGATTCATACAAAAAGAAATCGATAAAAAATGTCCAGTTGGGATATAAAAAATGAAATTGATATAAAAAATGTTCATATTCTAACACTTTGGGTGAGTTGCTTCTAAAAATGCATTTCGTTAAAAGGAGGAAATGTTCGATTCAAAGGCGATGAAAACAAAACAAAACCAACAGCTTTGCTTGCAGTCATCTTTAAACTTCACTCTCCCCAACATATTCTTGTCCTTCCCTAAGAATCTGAATCAGTACATGACTCTTCTTAACATGTTCAGTAGCATTTGCTGCATAAAAAAAGGAGCAAGAATATTCTGATTTCATGTCAACGATGCGGCAATGAATTTTCTTTATCTCCAACGTCATATTTGTGGTCAGGTATTCAGACATAGAATGCAAAGCTCTAATGCAAGTTACCATGAAATCTTCAGAGGTGGAGGCTAAACTCGTACTAAAGCATTAACTAACAGGGAGGGCAATAGAGAAAGTACCATTAGCTTCTATATCTTGACAGTTCTCCAACATCAACTTGTTTCCTTGCCTGTCCAAGCTCTATCCCGCTCACTCTGCCCGTACAGTTCAGAGAGCAGAGAGTTTCACCCGGGTCATTCTCGTTTGGGCTAATTTGAAACATTATCAAAGTTTTGGAGTCTCCACCTACAATGCTTTACACACATTATAACCAAAACTAAAGAATAACTTCAAAACATACTGACACAAGGAGAAGGAAATTGCATACTTAATGAGACTTGCAGCAAGTGTGTTAAATTTGAATTCCTGCCAGCTTAAGAAATAAATAAGTTAGCGAGATCATATATATAATCAGCAGTGCAAATTATAACCACATTTTGAAAGTTGCAAACCTGAAGGGTATGTGCTGGCTCATAGTTGCAAAAGCAGATATGGCATTCATCAAGTTTTCTCCTTTGACCAACACACTATATACTGTATGGAAAATTAGTGAGGATAGGATTTTACAGTCTGCAACTTAGTGTGAGTGAATGAAAATCTGGTGAACGACCAGTGTGACCTGCTACTGTGATGGTTAGCATTTGTAGAACCAACAAACAACTCTGGCTTTGCTTCTAGTTTGCAGGATGCCCCAGGTCTCATCCATGTTAGTGAATCGTGCTTCAACCAGTCCTGGTACATGATGAACTCCCTCTGCAACCTGTCATATTTCTAGCCTGTACACCGAGAACAGATATGGGAAGCATATATTCAGAGAACAGATATGAGAAGTGTGTACTATACATTCAGAGAAGCGTAGCTCACGGGAAAAGATGCCTCTTGAAGGCTAGGGGCTAGGGCCTCAATGCGCCGCGTGTGGCGGCAACCGGCGGCAATGACGACCCGCGCTCCAGGAGAGGCCAGTGGCTCTAGGGGCGTGGGCGAGCATGTCCATGGGGCAGCAGCCAAGCGGTGGGCGGCGACGACCCACACTGCAGGAGAGGCCGGCGGTGACCCGCATCCTTGCAACAGCAGTAGCCGAGTGGTGGAGCGGGTGACGGCGACGACGACTACGACCGCGTCCGTGCGGCAGTGGCCAAGCGGAGGAGCGGCGGCCTCAAGCAGAGGAGCGGTGGCCTGAAAGGAGGAGTTGTAGGGGTACTATGTGAAGGCGCTCGTCCATGTTGTGGAAGAATGGCAGATTCGCGTGGTGAGAAGTGGTGGTTGGTGGCGGCGATCCAGTGGAGGGGCGAGCGTTGGAGACGAGCGACGTTCATCCCGTGGAAGGTGATACATCTCCAAGGTATCTATAATATCTGAAGTATTCATGAATGATTAGTATAAGGAAGAGAACTTTCACATACAAATATATTATCTTGGACATCTTCTATGATTGTGAATACCCATTAGTTATTTTCAAACTTGAGCAAATTAGTTGAAGTTGGACAAGGAAGACAACGTAATGAGTTATGGTTGTGTATATTTGCATAGAAGTTATATTGTCATGGATCCTCCAACATGTGGTGCTTGCCTAGGATCTTTTGCTAGCAAAAAATTCGTACTAAGTAGAGATACTACTTGTGCATCCAAAAACCCTTAAACCCAGTTTCTTGCCATGAGTGTCCACCATACCTACCTATGGATTGAATAAGATCCTTCAAGTAAGTTGTCATCGGTGCATAAAGTAATAAAAATTGCTCCTAAATATGTTTGATCTTTTATTGTAAGGGAAAATTGAGCGTTGTACGAACTTGTGATGGCAAAGTAATAAAAGCGACGGACTGCATAATAAAGGTTGCTATCATAAGGGGCAATATAACATGATGTTCCTTTGCATTAAGAGCTTGGGCATCCAAATAAAAAGCCCATGACAACCTCTGCTTCCCTCTGCGAAGGGCCTATCTTTTACTTTTCAGTATTTACTTTTATGCAAGAGTCAATAGTATGCATTCTCATTTCAACCTCAATTATTCTCTAGTTGGCAAGCATCATGTGGTGGGGAAAGATCTAGGCACATATGACAAGTCAAATATATTTGATCATGAATTACTATTGTTGACAAATCTCTATGATAAATGAGTTGGGAGGCGAAACATTAATCCCCTATCTTTCTCTGTGTTCGATGGATGCCATTTGTTCTAAAAATATGCTTTGAGTACTAGCAATCATAGAAGACTATATGATGATTGAGTATGTGGAGCTCTTACTTAGACTCTGTTGAATAAGTTGAATTGCAATTGTTTGGTGACTAAGAATATAGGTTGTTGATTTTCAAGAGAGTTCATTGTTTGAACCTTAACACGTGAATTGGTTGCTACTTGTGACGCCCCCGGTTCAATCGTACACTAGTCATACACGCAAACGTGTACGATCAAGCTCAGGGACTCACGGGAAGATATCACAACACAACTCTAAACACAAATAAACGGAGGTCCACAATATTACAGACCAGGGATCCGAAGATCCGAATACATAAGTCAGTCATACAAATAATATCTGGGTACAGACATAGTTAGACAAGTTCTGCCTTAAGAAGGCTAGCACAAACAGCGACACTAGATCGAAAGGCGTTGGCCTCCTGCCTGGGAGCCTCCGATCCTACTCCTGGTCAGCTGGCTCGATCCAGTAGTACGTGCCCTCTGGACCCGCCTGGTAGTAGGCTCCGGTGGTGGCGTCTGGCTCCTGGACTCCATCGTCTGGTGTATCATCAAGGTGGGGTATATGGGGGAAAGGAGAAAATAAAGCAACCGTGAGTACTCATCCGAAGTACTCAGCAAGCAAGGATCTATACTACATATGCAACATTATCAATGGAGAAAAGGCTGTATATGTGGACTGGGCTGCAGAAATGCCAAAATAGAGAGAAAGGCCTAGTCCTATCGAAGACTAGCATCTTCAAACATCTTCTCAAAGCCATCATCTTGCAGCAGTAGAAGAGAGTAGAATAGCATTTTATTTAGCAAACATGTTGAAGTACAGCTCAAAGATCCTTTCTCGACTCCCAGCGAGAAAGTAATCCCGAAGCTTCAATTAAGTAACAAGTATCCAGTTTAAGTAGTAGATCGGGATACACAAACTGAGCGTCCTTTACCGTAGGACCGGCTATCGATAGAAGATTCATCCCTGCAGGGGTGCACTACTGTTACCCAACACGCTCGATCAACTCTGGCCGGACATACTTGATGGGTAATGCCCGTCCTCGGAAGATCAACACGAAGCAGCGCTCTACCTAGGCTCAGCAGAGAGGTCAGCACGCCGGACTAACCTATGCACCCAGGGGTCTCGGGCCATCGCCCTGGGCACCCTGCGCGTTGCGTGGCTGGCCGGGGTGCAGGCGCGACACTGAACTCGCCAGTGAAGTATCCAGCCCAATCCCGACGATCAGCCCGCACGGTGAATCGTGACGTCTGATAAGCTTTCGGCGAAACGTACATCGCAGAGGGCCCCATAACCATTATCCCGCATGGTGGTAGTGCGTATAGGGCACGTCGACCCACTCAGATCACACACCCAAATCCAATAGGCTCAATTAGTATCAAGCGGAGACAATCAGAGTCTCTGATGCTCCGCCACAATGTCACACTCGAGTGCCCTTCCGGCACACCCGAAATCATAGATCCCCAGCGGGTACCCACCAGGGTGGTGTAGGAGATATGCCCTAGAGGCAATAATAAATGTTATTATTTATCTCCGTGTTCATAATTAGGTTTATGTTCCATGCTATAACTGCTGTGGTTCCCGAGCCCGTATATCCATAAAGGCTCTGGGGAAAACCCATGTGCACGTGTGGAATAATAAACGGTAAAATGTATTCCTAGTCATGCCTCTAAGACTAGCTCAAGTGTTGCATGATGATTATGTTTTCCCAATCATAGGCATGTCTATGCCAGCAACTTTGAGGGCACAAATGTTAGAAGAACATTTGTGTTGAATCGACCCGATTGATGTTATGCTATGAGATACATTCGTCACAAGTTAATGGTTAATAGCACAGAGATGGTTAACGTTTGCATGATTCCTCAGACCATGAGAGTATCGAGTTTCTTCATGCTTGCTTCATGAACTTTGGGGTTTGTTAAACGTCATCCGTAAATGGGTGGCTATTACGGCGGCTTACGGGTTCATGGGAAAGTATGTCAAGTAACTTGATAGCTCAAGATTGGGATTTGCTCCTCCGGTGATGGAGAGATATCTCTGGGCCCTCTCGGTGTTACGGTATCCATCATCGTCTGGCCAGACACTTTGTGATTTGATCACGGGGATGCCGGAACACGGTAACGAGAAAAGAGAACAATACCGATAACGGGGTAACTGGCATAGTGGACAAGTTGTTGATCCACGGGGATGCCAACATGTCTAACCTTGGGTATTTGTAACATATCGTGAAGCAACAGGAATAGCACACGGCAACTGGAGGTTCACTCGAATATTCATTCGTGTGGGTATAGGGGTCAATATGGGTGTCCACGGCTCCGATGTTGATCATTGATCGGAAGGGGTTCCAGGTCATGTCTATACTTCACCGAACCTATAGGGTCACACGCTTAAGGGTCATCTATCTGCTGAATACTAGACAGGGAGTCTGAGAGAAAATCACCGAAAAAGTTTCGGACACCGAAAAGTTTCGGACAGCGGAAAAGTTCCGCAGAGAGAGGTCACCGGATGAGTTCCGGTGAAACTGAAAAGTTGTTTCAGAGGATACCATTAAGTCAAAATGGTTTCGGCACATGCCTGATAATTCTTGGAGGGTGCCAGAATCATTCTGGAAACTTCTGGGAATTTTCTGGAAGAAAAACCGGAAATGTTTCGGAGCTGCCGGAACCGCTTCAGATGCTTTTCGCAGATGAAAATCACTAATCTGGAATTCTTCCAGAACGCGTTGAAAATTATTTTAGTGGGTACTAGAATTGTTCTAAGCCCACATAAATATTTTCAGTTCGAACGGACGCTGAAAAATGTCGTCATGAATAGTGAAAGTGCTTTTTGGGAATTTTTATGGAAAGCACCTTTTTGGAAATTCCAAAAGGGCCTTCTAGAAGGGGAAGGAGGGCATGGCACCTCATGGGGGGGTCCCCCCCCCAAGGGTGGCCGGCCAAGGAGGTGGAGCACCATGGTGCTCCACATGGCACTCCCATATGGCATATTCCCTTTTGGAAAGGGATATTCCAAGGGCACTTTGGGGTTTTTGTGTGACAATTTTACCCCTTGGCTTGCCTATATATAGGAGTGATCTTGGCAGCCATTTGCTCATCCCTTGATCTCATACACATGCCAAGATGTTATCTGGCTTCTCTCTCCCTCCCACGAAAAGAGTTTCGTAGAGCCGAAAGGCTGTCTGGGTTCCGGCAGGAACTAGTTCTGGACGGCGAAGCCCTGCCGGATAGCTGACACCGTATGTGTGCAACTCTGTAGAGAGGTCGTAGTTTCAATCTTAGTGCCCGAGGGGCTGTTCGAGAGTGCCTCCCGAAGGGCTGTCCAAGTGACGGTCCGAGTTCTGTGAGTCCTCCCGAAGGGCTGTCCGAGTGACCGTTCGAGTTTCGAAGGTCCTCCCGAAGGGCTGTCCGCGACATCGTCCGGGGGACTGTTCGACCGCCTCCCGGAGGGCTGTCCGAAGGGAAGACGAGGGTATACATCCTCGCGGTTGGGAGGTTGTAAATCCTAGCTGCGGGGATCAGCACCGCCGATCGTCATCGACTTTACTTCCGCTGCGCTACGAGTCGGTAACGAAAATGATCAAACCTTGTATGCAGTCTCCATAGTGGTCCTGGGCTGGTGCGTAGGTCGGAAAATTTTCGTTTTCTGCTGCGTTACCCTACATATGCTAGTTACCTCGTTACCGGTATTGTTCTCTTTTCTCGTTACCGTGTTCCGGCATCCCCGTGATCAAATCACAAAGTGTCTGGCCAGACGATGATGGATACCGTAACACCGAGAGGGCCCAGAGATATCTCTCCATCGTTGGAGGAGCAAATCCCAATCTTGAGCTATCAAGTTACTTGACATACTTTCCCATGAACCCGTAAGCCGCCGTAATAGCCATCCAGTTACGGATGACGTTTAACAAACCCCAAAGGTCATGAATCAAGCATGAATAAACTCGATACTCTCATGGTCTGAGGAATTATGCAAACGTTAACCATCTCTGTGTTATTAACCATTAACTTGTGACGAATGAATCTCATAGCATAACATCAATCGGGTCGATTCAACACAAATGTTCTTCTAGCATTGTGCCCTCAAAGTTGCTGGCATAGACATGCCCATGATTGGGAAAACATAATCATCATGCAACACTTGAGCTAGTCTTAGAGGCATGACTAGGAATACATTTTACCGTTTATTATTCTACACGTGCACATGGGTTTTCCCCAGAGCCTTTATGGATATACGGGCTCGGGAACCACAGCAGTTATAGCATGGAACATAAACATAATAATGAGTATGGAGATAAATAATAACATTTATTATTGCCTCTAGGGCATATCTCCTACAGACTCCCACTTGCACTAGAGTCAATAATCTAGTTAATGCTAATGCACTTTACACCTGTGGCACACCGGTGTAAATATGCTTCACATGTGGTATAGCCTGATGTCCAACGGATCTGACGACTTCAGCTCCGTGTGTATCTTTGCGTATCCTCGCGTTTTTACGCTTTCACAAAATTCATATTTTGTGTGGACTTGGCTTTGTATGTATGTGAATCACAGGTCGAACCTGGATTCCTCAGACTGAGTTATGGAGCAACTACCTGCAGTAGTGTCCCATTGACAAAAGCCATCTTGGAACCATACCAAGTTCATGAATGAACTATATGATTCAACATTTTCTTTGTCGCTTCGAAAGCGGTAACATACTTAGCCTCTATTATAGAATTTGCCACAGTAATTTGTTTGGAAACCTTTTCCAACTAACTGTGCCACCACATTGTGTGTTACACAAAACCCTTAACTTAAATCGAAAATCGCTTCGAGCATGGCTGAAGACTGTATCGATGTAACCTTTTACAACGAACTCTTCATGATCTCCGCTTGCGAGAAAACATGTCATCAGTGCTACTATAGTACTCAATGACCCTTTTTCACTGTTGTCCCATGATCAGTACTTTTGATCACTTTGGTATCTATACTCGCAACAACTTTGGGAGTATTGGACATATCTGGTTGTTTTTACATACCATGGAATACATGATTAATCCAAACACAAGAGTGTATGGAATCTCCATCATGTATTTTGCTCATCAGTGTTTTGGGACATCGAGTCTTGCAAAAACTCTTTCCATGTGACTTAGGCAAGAATCACTCCTTGACATTTTTAATGCTAAAAGGTTTTAGCATCTTGTCAATATGTATCTTTGCTCAACCCTATTAGGTAAATCTATCTCCATAGATCATCATGCCTAATATAAAGGCTATTTAGCCCAAGCACTTCATTGAAAAACTATTTCCAAATGAAGTCCTAATTCGTGTCAAGAAATTTAATTCCAATTACCAATGTGTCAAGCACACAAGGTTTTTAGAAATATTATTATGCTCCCACTTACTTTCTTGAATTATAAGCATCTTCGTTATCCATTGATGAAGTCAAAACTCCTTTGACCATTTCATCAAAACATGAAGATTCCAACTCCACTTTGCTCTCTTCTGTCCATCGCTGGAACTCTGAAGTTTGCACCCTTACTAGCATCCTCTGGATTGACAAAATACCTTGGACTGTAACACATGCAAGTCCTTGGTTTCATTTCCATCAGATGGAAATCCTTTTGTCTTCCATTGTTTTATATCTCATGATATGAAATATGTATTAATTGCTAGTTCAACCCGAACCGACTTTAAGCATCGCTACGGTGAAGCAACCTCATCGTAGTCAACTCCTTGAACTTGTATATTGCAACAAGTCGAGCTTTATGGATAAAACAATTTTATTCGTATCAGTTATAGTTCCATAAATATTCGTCAGACTCTAAGTCTTCCGAAAGGTGTATCAAGGTTTTAATCTTGAATCACTTATATGGAAACTATCTCGGATTGTATTGGCATTTAGCCAATTCCGGAGTCAGGGCCCATCAACGCTTCCTTGTGTATCGTAGGTATACTGTTGTCTAACAACAATATCTCGTTTGCGCACCTGAGAGGTTTGCACGAGCCTTGCCCACGTGGTTCAGCTGCAAGTTCAATCGAAGTCCATACATTTTATTGTAGAGACTTTCGTATCAGTCGCAGTAGGAAACTCTGGAATTACTTCCAAGGTCTCTTTCCTTTGACCTGATGACGAAGATACTGTTTATCTCGTCGAGTTGCACTATTCTCCCACTCACCTTTTGAAAGAACCATTTTCTTCAAAAAGCATACCGTTCTTTGTGGCAAACCTATTTGCCTCGGTATAGTGAGGGAGGAATACCCAATTACTTGGGATAACCTACAAAGTAGCACTTGTCTGATTTGGAATAGGTTTGTAACCTTTTACACAAGCCCCATATTCCAAATGTTAAGAAAAGATACAACATGGTTGGGCGTACTGTAGGGTAACGCAGCAGAAAACAAAAATTTTCCGACCTACGCACCAGCCCAGGACCACTATGGAGACTGCATACAAGGTTTGATCATTTTCGTTACCGACTCGTAGCGCAGCGGAAGTAGAGTCGATGACGATCGGCGGTGCAGATCCCCGCAGCTAGGATTTACAACCTCCCAACCGCGAGGATGTATCCCCTCGTCTTCCCTTCAGACAGCCCTTCAGGAGGCGGTCGAACAGTCCCCCGGACGGTGTCGCGGACAGCCCTTCGGGAGGACCTTCGAAACTCGAACGGTCACTCGGACAGCCCTTCGGGAGGACTCACAGAACTCGGACCGTCACTTGGACAGCCCTTCGGGAGGCACTCTCGAACAGCCCCTCGGGCACTAAGATCGAAAGTACGACCTCTCTACAGAGTTGCACACATACGGTGTCATCTATCCGGCAGGGCTTCGCCGTCCAGAACTAGTTCCCACCGGAACCCAGACAGCCTTTCGGCTCTACGAAACTCTTTTTGTGGGAGGGAGAGAGAAGCCAGATCATTGCATGGCACTTGTATGTGAGAAGGGATGAGTGTGGAGGGCTGCCCCTCCACCTCTATTTGTAGGATAGCCAAGGGGTAAAGATGTCATACAAAAAAAACCCCAAAGTACCCCCACTTTATGCCTTTCCACAAAAGAATAAAGATAAAAGGGGTGCCATGTGGAGCTCCAAGGAGCTCCACCATGCTTGGCCGGCCACACCCTTGGGGAACCCCCCAAGGGGGCTTCCTTAGTGCCTAAGGCATTCTAGAAGCCTTTTGGGAAATTCCCAAAAGGTGCTTTCCATAAAATTCCCAAAAAGCACTTTCACTATTCACGACGACATTTTTCAGCGTCCGTTCGAACTGAAAATATTTATGTGGGCTTAGAACATTTCCAGTACCCACTAAAATAATTTTCAATGCGTTCTGGAACAATTCCAGTTTAGTGATTTCATCTGCGAAAAGCATCTGAAGCGGTTCCGGCAGCCCCGGAACATTTCCGGTTTTTCTTCCAGAAAATTCCCAGAAGTTTCCAGAATGATTCTGGTATCCTCCAAGAATTATCAGGCATGTGCCGAAACCATTTTGACTTAATGGTATCCCCTGAAACAACTTTTCAGTTTCACCGGAACTCATCCGGTGACCTTTCTCTGCGGAACTTTTCCGCTGTCCGAAACTTTTCTGTGTCCGAAACTTTTTCGGTGATTTTCTCTCAGACTATCTGTCTAGTATTCAGCAGATAGATGACCCTTAAGCGTGTGACCCTATAGGTTCGGTGAAGTATAGACATGACACGGAACCCCTTCCGATCAATGATCAACATCGGAGCCGTGGACACCCATATTGACCCCTATACCCACACGAATGAATATTCGAGTGAACCTCCAGTTGCCGTGTGCTATTCCTGTTGCTTCGTGATATGTTACAAATACCCGAGGTGAGACATGTTGGCATTCCCGTGGATCAACACTTGTCCACTATGCTAGTTACCTCGTTACCGGTATTGTTCTCTTTTCTCGTTACCATGTTCCGGCATCCCCGTGATCAAATCACAAAGTGTCTGGCCAGACGATGATGGATACCGTAACACCGAGAGGGCCCAGAGATATCTCTCCATCGTCGGAGGAGCAAATCCCAATCTTGAGCTATCAAGTTACTTGACATACTTTCCCATGAACCCGTAAGCCGCCGTAATAGCCATCCATTTACGGATGACGTTTAACAAAACCCAAAGTTCATGAATCAAGCATGAAGAAACTCGATACTCTCATGGTCTGAGGAATCATGCAAACGTAAACTATCTCTGTGTTATTAACCATTAACTCATGACGAATGTATCTCATAGCATAACATCAATCGGGTCGATTCAACACAAATGTTCTTCTAACATTTGTGCCCTCAAAGTTGCTGGCATAGACATGCCTATGATTGGGAAAACATAATCATCATGCAACACTTGAGCTAGTCTTAGAGGCATGACTAGGAATACATTTTACCGTTTATTATTCCACACGTGCACATGGGTTTTCCCCAGAGCCTTTATGGATATACGGGCTCGGGAACCACAGCAGTTATAGCATGGAACATAAACCTAATTATGAACACGGAGATAAATAATAACATTTATTATTGCCTCTAGGGCATATCTCCTACAGAAGCAGCGGCGGAGTTGGGATACATGAAAGACGTCATGTACTTGAGAAAGATTTGGCGGCAACTGCAATTGATATGCCACTTCTCCTCGACGGGCAAGAATACGGAACGGGCCAATGTAGCGAGGAGCTAACTTGCCTTTGATTCCGAACCGATGAGTGCCTTTCAACGGAGTGACGCGGAGGTAAGCTTGCTCGCCAGGTTGATAGACTATTTCCTGGTGCTTTCGGTCATAGTTGCTCTTCTGACGAGACTGAGCAGCTTTCAAATGTTCACGGACAATGCGGACTTGATCTTCTGCTTGCTGAATAATGTCCGGTCCGACGAGTGAGCGTTCCCCAGTTTCTGACCAATTCAGAGGGGTTCGACACTTACGACCGTATAGAACTTCAAACGGTGCCATCTTCAGACTAGCTTGATAGCTATTGTTGTAAGAGAATTCGGCATACGGGAGAGATTCCTCCCATTTCTTACCGAAGGAGATGACGCAAGCTCGAAGCATATCTTCGAGCACTTGATTAACTCGTTCAACTTGACCCTGTGACTGAGGGTGAAAAGTGGTGCTAAAAGACAGGTGTGTTCCCATAGCTTCTTGGAAACTATTCCAGAATCTGGAGGTGAAGAGGCTGCCACGATCAGAACTGATCTCCAACGGAACACCATGGAGTGACACAATTCGGGAAACATACAAGTCTGCTAACTGGCTAGCAGTGATTGTCTCTTTAACTGGCAGAAAGTGGGCAACCTTAGAGAATCGGTCAATGACGACAAATATAGCATCATTACCCTTCTGGGATTTGGGAAAACCAGTAATGAAATCCATTTGGACCTTGTCCCATTTCCATTCAGGAATTTCCAGGGGTTGCAGAGTTCCTGCGGGCCTTTGATGTTGAGCCTTAACGCGGCGGCAAACGTCACACTCAGAAACATAACGAGCAATGTCTCGCTTCATATTAGGCCACCAGAATCTTTGACAAATGTCACGGTACATCTTTGTGCTACCAGGGTGAATGGACAAGGGAGTGTCATGAGCTTCCTTCATAACGTTTTCCCTCTCATTCTTGAACTTGGGTACGAAGAGACGGTGTTGGAAAAATAGGATCCCATCTGCATCAAGATGGAATTCCGACGGCTTTCCTTTCTCGAGGTATCGCTTGATCTTTTCAACTTCAGTGTCATACCTTTGCATAACCTTAATGCCGTGTTCTAAATCTGGTTCGACAACCAGGGTATTGAGATAACCCTGTGGAACAATATGGAGGTTCAATTTGCAAAGCTCTTCATGGAGAAGAGGTTGTGTTTCTTGAACCATAAGATTGTTGCTATAGGACTTGCGACTTAAAGCATCGGCCATTACATTTGCCTTGCCAGGGGTGTATGAGATATTCATATCATAATCGGCTATTGTCTCGAGCCATCTTTGCTGACGAAGGTTCAGATCCGGTTGAGTATATAAATACTTCAAGCTTTGGTGATCCGTGTATATCTCGCAACGGTTACCGAGAAGGTAATGTCGCCATAGCTTCAAGGCATAGATAACCGCAGAAAGTTCAAGATCATGCACGGGATAATTTTCTTCATGAGGACGCAATTGTCGGGAGGCATAAGCAATCACTTTGCGCTCTTGCATTAGGACACAGCCTAATCCTTGACGAGATGCATCACAGTATATCACGAAATCCTTTTGGGAATCCGGGGGTGCTAGTACTGGGGCAGATGTCAATTTATCTTTTAGTGTCTGAAAGCTTTCTTGACATTTTTCTGTCCACTGAAATTTAACACCTTTGTGAAGCAGATATGTCAATGGTTTTGCAATCTTGGAAAAGTTCTCAACGAATCGACGGCAATAACTAGCGAGTCCGAGAAAACTTCTGACTTGCTTAACATTCTTTGGGGGAGTCCAGTCGAGAATAGCCTGAACTCGTTCGGGGTTAACAGCAATCCCATCCTTGGAAATCACATGTCCAAGGTAAGTTACTTCAGGAAGCCAAAATTCGCATTTGGAATACTTAGCATACAACTGGTGTTCTCGGAGCCTTTCTAGAACAAGGCAGAGATGTTCAGCATGTTCCTCTTTATTCTTAGAATAGACCAGAATATCATCTAGATATACCACGACGAATTTGTCGAGGTAATCCATGAATATATAATTCATCAGGCGGGAGAATGTAGCTGGAGCATTCGTTAGGCCAAATGACATGACGGTGTATTCATAGGAGCCATAACGAGTGACGAATGCAGTCTTGGGAATGTCCTCTTCACGGACACGGATCTGGTGATAACCCAACCTCAAGTCGAGTTTAGAGAACACCGATGATCCGGCAAGTTGATCATAAAGATCATTGATCCGGGGCAGTGGGTATTTATTCTGGATTGTGGCTTGGTTAATGGGCCGGTAATCCTGAACCAATCGGTTAGTTCCATCCTTCTTCTTAACGAAGAGTGAAGGTGCTCCCCAAGCAGAGGAACTGGGGCGGATGAAACCACTCTTAAGTGACTTGTCGATTTCTTCCTTAAGCTCAAGAAGGTGATGCGGAGGCATCTTATAAGGTCGCTTGGCAATAGGAACGGTGCCAGGCTTCAAGTCGATGACGAACTCGACAGCTCTAGCCGGGGGTATTCCTGGAAGTTCTTCTGGAAAGACGTCTGGAAAATCTCGAACGACAGGAACGTTCTCGATCCCTTCCAGAGGTGAGGCGTTCAAAGCATTCATAACATATATCTTAGCTTCAGCGTCTCGAGTAATTCGGGCAGTGTAGTTCACTATCTCATCGGAGGGGTGAAGAAGTTGGATAATTTTTGTGGCACAATTGATCGAAGCAATGTGAGCTTTCAACCAATCCATTCCGAGTATGAGGTCTATGGTGGAAGACTTCAGGATAATAGGGGAAGCTAGGAATTCAAATTCCTCGATTTCAACAGGGACATTATGTGCCATCATAGTGGTTTGACATTGGCCTCCAGGGGTACGGACAACTATTGGCAGGTTCATCTTTTCGAATGCAATGTCATGAGATAATGCAAATGCTTCAGACATGAATGAATGCGATGCTCCTGAATCAAATAATACAGAAGCAGGTACTGAGTTAACAAGAAGGGTACCCATCACAGTAGCAGGTTGATCCTGGACTTCTTCAATGTCAATGTTGTAAGCTTGACCACGACCACGTGAAGCAGACCCAGTATTATAGTTGCGGGTCTGATTGTTGCCACGGCCATATCCAAGGCCAGCACGAGGAAAATCTAACTGATTCTGAGTCTGGCGGCAGTCTTTAGCCTGGTGGCCTGGTTTGCGGCACTTGAAACACAAACCATCTTCAGGACGAAGAGGGGCATTGTTCTGAATAGCTTGAGCCTTTGACGGCCTCGGTGGTGGAGGAGGCAGACGTAGTGCAGCATTGTTCTTTGGCACAGAGGCATTGGGACGGAACGCGTTGTTGGGAATCCAAACTCTACGCTTCGGTGCTGAGCCCGAAGATGAGCCAGCATCACGATAGCGCTTCTGCGAGTCCTTGTGTTCCATCTGAGCGGTCTCAACGAGAATAGCCTTGTTCACTAGAGTTGAGAAGTCATTGATGTCTTGAGCAGCTAGTGCAAGCTTGAGGTCAGGGTGTAGTCCATTACGGAACTTCTCCTGTCTGCGAGCATCTGTGGCGATGTCTTCTTCAGCATAGCGGGAGAGATCAAGAAATTCCCGCTGATAAGCTTCGACGGTTTTATTGCCCTGAGTGAGGTTGCGGAACTGGGTCTTCATGCGTTCCATAATTGCTTGAGGGATGTAACGTGTACGGAAAGCATCCTGGAACTCATACCAAGTGATGATTGTTCCAACAGGCAGAGTACGCTTGTGTGTGTCCCACCATTGAGCAGCGGGGCCCTTTAAGAAAAAGGCCGCGAAGGTGACAAAGTTGGCGGGGGCGACATTAGCAGACTCCATCTCGTGAGTGATGTCGCGGAGCCAGTCATCGGCATCCAGGGGCTTGTCAGAGTTGCGAAACTGCGTTGGGTTGAGTCGCGTAAACTCTGTCAAAGTTACTGAAGCTGGGTTCTGGTTCTGGTTGTTCTGATGCGGAAACTGAGCCATGATTCCAACCATGAACTGGCGGTTAAGCTCGAACTGTTGCATCATAGCTGCCATATAGTCTGGCGGTGGTGGACGTTCAGGGGCACGACCACGACCACGACCACGACCACCTGGTCTAACCATCCTGCTACGTATCAACAGGGGGTAGTTTAGTAAAAGCAATTGCGAGTGTTTAGCGACAAGTATGATGTAACACGACAATACCTTAAGCAGTGTAATAGATACATAACAGTAGTCGATTAAGACATACAGATCCATACACAAAGTCGGGTTCATGCGGACAGCATAACAGCGCAAATTAAAAGCTAGACATACTAGGCGGCGCGCAGGCACGCGGTAAGGAAGTACACAACGAGACATAGCAAAGGCTACATCAACGTCGGAGAAAACCACTGTAACGGGGTAACTGCGAGTGCGGACGACGAATATTCGTCGCGGAAGGATCCTGTGCTCCATGTGCACTCTGATGCAGAACCCGGTCTCGAACTGTAAGAAGAGGTCCACGTGTAGGTGTGTGACCTCCAACAGCAGGCCAGTCAATACCAGCATACATCTGAGTCCTGCGCGGGTAAAGGATGTGCTCCGGATGTATCCCTGCGCGAACAGCGGGCATCAACTGCGTCATAGCATCGTAGAGACGTGCTCGAGTGGCAACCAACTCGACGGCAAGAGCCCGAACAGTGTGATCCAGAGCCTGAGTGCACTGAATCAGAACGCGGTGGTCATATCGGCGAGGCTCGTACGGGGCACAGATAGCTGTGTAGTATCCGGTAGCATCTCCAGCAGGGGCATACGGAATGTATCGGAACTCAGAGTCATCCAAGATATCACTGAACTGTCCTCAAAGACGTGCGACAGCAGAGTAGGCGGCATCATGTACTGCCATCTCAATCGTCACGCCGATACCGTGGAAAAGGTGCAGCTCGGTGTCTGAGTCATTCTGCCGATCATAGATGCGAACATCAGCATGGTACTGCTCCTGATTAAACTCGCGGTAATCCTCGTAAACCATGTACTCAGGGTACCAGCGGTAGCCAAGTCTGGTCATGAGAGCGATCAGGACAGCTGGAAACCCAGGGGTATTACGAGCCCAAGTGCGAAGCACAAGCTGTGTCGTAGGACGCGGTGGAAACAAACGGTCCATCTGAAACAGAGGAAATTCATATTTGTCAAATGACAATGAGAAGTTTAACTCAACTCGGAGAGAAAGGTTAAACAAAACAATGGAAAGGAAAATGATTATCAGACTAATCAGATCAATGACAGGGAAATCGCACAGATATCCAGCTCTCCGGGTAGACGGGATTTACGAGATCCTAAGTGTCGGCGTTAGTAAACTTTATTTAACCCGAATAGAAGAGATATTAGAGTCCCAGAGTATAGACGAGGAATAAAAGATCCTAATACCACCCAGTTGGCGACGTGGGCCCGTAAGCCACACAGCCAAGTTAGTAAATTAGTTTCTCGGTTTCTAGACTCAACTTCGGCCAAGGAATTTGGAGGGGGCTTCCTACAGGCAGTCGGCTCTGATACCAACTTGTGACGCCCCCGGTTCAATCGTACACTAGTCATACACGCAAACGTGTACGATCAAGCCCAGGGACTCACGGGAAGATATCACAACACAACTCTAAACACAAATAAACGGAGGTCCACAATATTACAGACCAGGGATCCGAAGATCCGAATACATAAGTCAGTCAATACACAATAATAATCTGGTACAGACATCAGTAGAAAGTTCTGCCTTAAAAGGCTAGCACAACCAGCGACACAATCGAAAGGCGGTTGCTCCTGCATGGGAGCCTCCGATCCTACTCCTGGTCAGTGTGCTCGATCCAGTAAGTAGTGCCTCTGGGACCCGCCTGGTAGTAGGCCTCCGGTGGGTAGCGTCGAGGCCTCCTGGACTCCATCGTCTGGTGTAATCATCAAGGGTGGGGTATAGGGGAAAGGGAAGAAATAAAGCAACCGTGGTACTCATCCAAGTCTCAGTCAAGCCAAGATCTATACTACACATATGCAACATTATTCAAGGGAGAAAAGGCTTTATAAATGTGGACTGGGTGCAGAAATGCCAGAATAGGAGGAGAAGGCAACGTCCTATCGAAGATAGCATCTTCAAACATCTTTCTCAAAGCCATCATCTGCAGCAGTAGAAGAGAGTAGAATACATTTAGTTTCAGCAAACATGTTGAAGTACAGCTCAAAGATCCTTCTCGACTCCCAGCGAGAAGTAATCCCGAAGCTTCAATTAAGTAACAAGTATTCCAGTTAGTAGTAGATCGGATACACAAACTGAGCGTCCTTTACCGTATGACCGCTATCGATAGAAGATTCATCCCTGCAGGGGTGCACTACTGTACCCAACACGCTCGATCAACTCTGGCCGGACATACTTGTGGGTAATGCCGTCCTCGGAAGATATAAACGACCATAGCGCTCTCCCTAGGCTCAGCAAGAGGTAGTCCCGCCGGACTAACCTATGCACCCAGGGTCTCGGGCCATCGCCCTGGGCACCTGCGCGTTGCGTGGCTGGCCGGGGTGCAGGCGCGACACTGAACTCGCCAGTGAAGTATCCAGCCCAATCCCGACGATCAGCCCGCACGGTGAATCGTGACGTCTGATAAGCTTTCGGCGAAACGTACATCGCAGAGGGCCCATAACCATTATCCAGTGGTGGCAGTGCGTATAGGGCACGTCGACCCACTCAGATCACACACCCAATCCATAGGCTCACATTAGTATCAAGCGGAGACAATCAGAGTCTCTGATGCTCGCCACAATGTCACACTCGAGTGCCCTTCCGGCACACCCGAAATCATAGATCCCCAGCGGGTACCCACCAGGTGGACCCGCCTGTGAAAAAGGTCAAGTACCGTGTGTTGTCATATCATCAGGGTGACGTATGAGGTATCACCCTCGAGGTTCACACTGAGGGGTTGCACGACAGAGTCGTATCGGACATGGAGAAGGAGGAATCACCTCGATGACCACGACCGTACAGCTATGCTGCAGAGGTATTCATCAGGAGTGCGTTACGAGGTATCACCCTCGGCACCGATAGTTACTACGCAGAGTCGTACAACTAAGGGGGGTGTGAAGTGAGGCGTCTGTCTTGATCGACGATCACGTTGATCGAGTCGTTTGATGAACAAGCAGGGGCGACAAAGTAAGGTGGGGGTCACAGATGGGTCATATCCAACCTATACTAACATTTTCATAGGCAGGTAAAATAGCAGAACAGGTTACAACAGCAGGCTATGCATCAGAAAGGAGCATACATTAACAGTAGCGAAATCTAATGCAAGAGGAGAATAGAATGGGCGATATCTGGAATCTCAAGGGGGGGGCTTGCCTGGGGCTCTGGCAAGGAGGGAGGTCGTCAACGGGCTGCTCGTCAGTAGCGTAGTCGTACTCGACAGCAGCGACGTCGGTACTCGGCGTCTATCGAGAGAGAAGGAGGGGGAGAAAACAATAAATTCACCCGCAATAATGCAAACAATATGTATGACATGCCTAAATGATATGCCGGGGTGTTCTACTGCCAACTAAATGATTTAGTTAATTTAGGAATTTATTCGGATTTATTAATTAGGGTTGGACACTATTCATTTATCGAAATCGGTCTAATTGTTCAACGTCTTATAGTTGCGGGTATCTGACGGGATACAGAGGGCGTATCCGGGTTGTATCGTCGTTCTGAGCAAGTTTCAGTATAAAATATTTCATGGAGTTACGGTTTATTAATATGATTTCTAAAGTTTTATTAATTTCTGAAATTTAATTAATTATTTAATTCAACATTATCCGAAACAGTGATTGTGACGTCAGCATGACATCATGCTGACGTCAGCAGCCCCTGACAGGGTGGGTCCCACCTATCATAGGCTGTTAGTAATTAGGTTTAATTAATTTAATACTGATTAATTAACACTAATTAGTTAATTAGATTCATAATCAGGATTAATAACAATTAATTATGTTAATTAATTATTTTATTTATTCTATTATTTTTATTCTTTTAAATCGTTTTTAGGGGTGGGCCCAATTTGTCAGCGTCACAGGGGGTCGGGCCCACATGGGCAGTGGCCAGGGGGGTCTAACGGGTCGGGGCGACGGGCGCAGCCCGAACGGCGCTGGCCCGCGGGGCTGCACCCGACCGGCGGCGCAGGGGCAGTTCGGGGGCGCGGGGCCGGCGAGGCCACGGCGGGGCGGGGCCGTGGCGATGCGGGCGGCCACGGAGGGAGACGCCGGGGCCGTGGAGGGTGTACGGCCGGAGCGGGCGGTTGGCGCGCGGCGGTCGGGGCAGGAGAGAAGAGGGGCAGAGCGAGCGAGGGCAGTGGGCGGCGCGGCGCGCGGCGAGGTGCGGGAGAGAGAGGGGGAGGAGAGGCCCGAGGCCTCACGTGATGTAGGGACGGGGCAGCGGGGGTCGGGGTGGGTCGACGGGGACGACGGCGATGGGAGGCAGGCCGGCGGGGAGGCGCGGGCTCCGGCGGGCGGCGAGGTCGTCGCGGCGTCGGGCGACGGGATCGGGGGTTTGCCCCGATCCGGATCCAGTCGAGGGAGGGGGCGACCGAGCGCCAGGCGGTTGGTCGGGGAAGAGGAGAGGACGGGGCGACGTCGGTGTGGCGGCGCCGTGGCGTGGCCGATCGGCGGGGAGCGGGGCGGCGTCGGCGAGCGGCGTCGGCGACGGGGCCGTTCCCGCGATCCCGATCCCGATCTGGATCGGGAGGTGGGGCGACGAGGGGGAGCGGGAGGACGGGACGGCGTCGGCGAGCGGCGTCGGCGAGGGCGGACGGGATCGGGAGATCCCGATCAGATGGGGGGGAGGAGGAAGAGAGGGGGGGGGGGATCGGGGGGGGGGGAGGGGGTGGCACTTGGGGGTAGGGTTGGGTCTCCTGGGGGAGGCCATATAGAGAGGGGGCGCAGGCGGGGCGGCGCGGTGGCTTCGGCCCAGTTGCGGCGCGGGGGGGGGGGGTGGTGTTGCTCTTTTTTTCTTTTTCTTTTCTGTCTCTTTTTCCTTTTCTTTATTCTCTTTTCTCCACTGTTAAATGTTTAGGCCCCAAATGGTTTTTGTAAAAAGTGTGACCTATTTCATAAATACCAGTGCATTATTCCCTAACACCTAAAATTAGTTTGGGCAAAACATAATTCCACATTTATTTCAGATTTAATAAATGGTTACTAAATATTATCTTTATCCACTGTTTGAGGTTGTTCGAGTCACTTATCCAATTCCAATGATGTTGGTTTCAATTTTAGAATAGCCTCTGGAATATTTGTTATTTATCTGACATTTTAGCTCCTATGTTGGTCAACTTTTATATTCCACTTTCATTTAAATTTGAATTTGACTTAGGAGTTGAAATGCAATATGATGCTAATGATGATTATGCACTGTTGATCATGCTAACATGTCATTATCAAAAGTGATTACTGTTGCTAATCACCGGGGGTGTTACACTACTTTAACATGAGAAGTTTTATGAGAAAGGATTGATGTTATGATGCTAGGAAAAGTGATTGAAATTATCATTAATCAAACTTATGCACTATGCTAGCATTCACACTTCATAAATTATTTCTTTTATCATTTACCTACTCGAGGACGAGTCGGAATTAAGCTTGGGGATGCTGATACGTCTCCAATGTATCTATAATTTATGAAGTATTCATGCCATGTTTACAACAATTTTATATGTTTTTGGTATGATTTGGATGGAACTAACCCGGACTGATGTTGTTTTCAGCAGAACTACAGTGATGTTGTTTTTTGTGCAGAAATAAAAGTTCTCCAAATGCAACGAAACTTTTTGACAATTTTTTTGGAACAAAAGAGGCACTAGAAGCTTCGTGGGAGGACCAGAAGGTGAAGGAGGTGAGCACAAGACACCTGGGCGCGCCAGGAGGCCCAGGCGTGCCCAGGTGGGTTGTACCCACCTCGAGGCCCATCTTCGCGTGATTCCAACGCTGAAAAATCCTATAAATACAGAAACCCCCAGAAATAACCCTAGATCAGAAGTTCCGCCGCCACAAGCCTCTGTAGCCATGAAAAACCAATCGGGAGCCCGTTCCAGCACCCTGCCGAAGGGGGAAATCATCTCCGGTGGCCATCTTCATCATCCCAGCGGTCACCATGATAAGGAGGGAGTAGTCCACCCTCAGGGCTGAGGGTTTGTACCAGTAGCTATGTGTTTAATCTCTCTCTCTCTCCTATTCTTGAGATGTCACGATCTTGATGTATCGCAGGCTTTGTTAATATAGTTGGATCATATGGTGTTTCTCCCTCTCTATCTTGTTGTGATGAATTGAGTTTTCCCTTTGAGATTTCGTTTTATCGGATTGAATATTTTTATGGATTTGAGAGCACTTGATATATGTCTTGCATATGAATACCCGTGGTGACAATGGGGTATTATATTGATTCACTTGATATATGTTTTGGCACTCAACTCGTGGATTCCCGAGGTGACATTGGGGTAATCTATGCATAGGGGTTGATGCACGTTTTCGTCCTTGTTTCTCCGGTAGAAATCTTCGGGCACTCTTTGAGGTTCTTTGTGTTGGATTGAGTATTATGAATCTGAATTTGTTTGATGCATATCGCATAATCAACTCACGGATACTCGCGGTGACATTGGAGTATCTAGGTGACATTAGAGTTGGTTGATGTGTATCATATGGTGTTATTTTAGTATGAACTCTTGGATAGATCGATCGGAAAGAATAGCTTGGTGTTATTTTAGTACAAACTCTAGGATAGATTGATCGGAAAGAATAGCTTTGAGGTGGTTTCGTACCCTACAAACAATTTCTTCTTATATTCTCCGCTAGATAAGAACTTTGGAGTGATTCTTCATCACACGTTGAGGGATGGTTATATGATCCAATTATATTAGCATTGTTGAGAGATTGCACTAGCGAAAGTACGGACCCTAGGCCTTATTTTCAAGCATTGCAATAGCATTTGTGCTCCGTTTTATCAATTGCTACCTTGCTGTTTTTTACTATTCCTATTACAAAAATCAATATCTACTATCATTACTACACTTGTATCACCATCTCTTCGCCGAACTAGTGCACCTATATAATTTTCCATTGTATTTGGTGTGTTGGGGACACAAGAGACTTGTTATTATTTGGTTGCAGGGTTGTTTGAGAGAGACCATCTTCATTCTACACCTCCCATGGATTGATAAACCTTAGGTCATCCACTTGAGGGAAATTTGCTACTGTCCTACAAAACTCTGCGCTTGGAGGCCCAACACGAGTCTACAAGAACAAGTTGTGTAGTAGACATCAGAAGGCGAGCGTGGGCATCGGAGTTGGGGGCCGTGGAGGTGCGATTGGAGTCAGCCAGGGGGGCTACAGGCAGATATGAGATGCGGCGGCGGCGGCGCTCTATGGGGAGAGGATTGCGGATCGAGTGTGATGCATGGACCGAAAACGGGAAGTGGGATAGGCTTTGATGAAGGACACGGGACGTGCGTGCGGGATGGGAGAGTTTTCGTCCGCCCGTGGAAAATGCTAAATGCTCTTTGAACGCCCATTTGTGTAATCTTGACGGTTAGATCTAATTAAGTGATCTGATCGGGAGGCTATAATTCCTCCGAATTGTTCCGTGTAGTTTAGGCTGGGTGCACGGAGCGATGAATATGTTCTCTTGTTTAATAGTAGTAGAGATTTGCCATTTGCCTCTTGTTTTCATCTCCCCCACTTCTAAAACATTTTAAAAAACACACACAAATATTTGCCTTTTTATTCGCCTTCTTTCCGTTCGCTTTTTCGTTTGCTTGTGTGCTCGATTGCTTGCCTTGTCATCATGTCTCAATTTAAAAATCTCGATCCTTACCATAGAAAGTTGGAAGAGATTGAAAATAATGCAAAAAGCTTCATGTCTTTGCAATTTGAGCATAATAGTTTCTTTAGGAACGAGCTTAAAGAACAATCTACTATGATTGAGTATATCAATAAGGAGCTTGATGATGTTAATAAGGAAGTTATTGGTCTTAAATCTCAACTCGTTCATATTGAAAGTTTAGTAGGTCAAATTTCTGATAGACAAACTACGTTAATAAATAGGATGGTTGCTAAACCTGGATCCTTGAATCATGATGAAGATCTTAAAGTGATTGGTGTGACTCCTATTTAATCCTTGTTTGCTAATGTAAAACTTGATAAATAAGGGACTGGAGAGGAGTCAACTTTAGTCAGAAGGCGTCCCAATAATTTGGAGGGTGAAGATCTTAATGATTTTTTTTTGATAAAAGTGGGTTTGGCGAGGTCAAAACTTTAACTAGTGATGAACCCACTCTTTTGGATTTAAAGAATTTCATTATGATATTGTTCTTTGATTGAGTGTATTTCCTTGTTGCAATCTATGCTTAATTCACCTCATGCTTATAATAAAAATAAGGCTTTTACTAAACATATCGTTGATGCTATGATGAACTCTTTTGAAGAAAAACTTGAGTTGGAAGTTTCAATCCCTAGAAAGCTATATGATGAATGGGAACCTACTATTAAAGTTAAGATTAAAGATTATGAATGCAATGCTTTGTGTGATTTGGGTGCTAGCGTTTCCACTATTCCAAAAACTTTATGTGATGTGCTAGGTTTCCATAAACTTGGTGATTGTTCTTTAAATTTGCACTTAGCAGATTCTACTATTAAAAAACCTATGGGAAGAATTAATGATGTTCTTATTATTGCAAATAGGAATTATGTGCCCGTAGATTTTGTTGTGCTTGATATTGATTGCAATCCTACATGCCCCATAATTCTTGGTAGACCTTTCCTTAGAATGATTGGTGCAATTATTGATATGAAAGAAGGAAACATTAGATTTCAATTTCCATTAAGGAAGGGCATGGAACACTTTCCAAGAAAGAAAATTAAATTGCCATATGAATCTATTATGAGGGCCACTTATGGATTGAATACCAAAGATGACAATAACTAGATCTATGCAATATGCCTACCTAGGGGCGTAAAACAATAACGCTTGTTGGGAGGCAACTCATTTTTTTTGCTTTTTGCTTCTGTTTTTCAATAAATATGCAATTATACTTCTGTTATGATTGTTTTTTAGTGTTTTAATTAGTCTTTGTGCCAAGTAAGACCTTTGGGATGATTTGGAAGATTGTTGATTTGATTCTGTGAAAAAACAGAAACTTTTGCGTCCAGTAGCAGAATTGTTAAATTCACTGGAGCGCGATAAAATTCTGAATTTTTGACACTTTATTGATATACAAATTGCCCAAGTTTTCCTAATTTTGCAGAATTTTTTGGGTGACAGAAGTTTGGTTAAAGTCCAGATTACTACAGACTATTCTATTTTTGACAGATTCTGTTTTCATTGTGTTGTTTGCTTATTTTGATGAATCTATGGGTTGTATCGGGGGGTATGAACCATGGTGAAGTTAGAATGCAGTAGATATAATGCAAATATAAAATTGGAATGAATTTACAATAGTACCTAAAAGTGGTGATTTGCTTTATTATACTAACGGATCTCATGAGTTTTCAGTTGAGTTTTGTGTTGTGAAGTTTTCAACTTTTGGGTGAAGTTTCGATGGGCTAAGGAATAAGGAGTGGCAAGAGCCTAAGCTTGGGGATTCCCATGGCACCCCAAGGTAATATTCAAGGACAACCAAACATCTAAGCTTGGGGATGCCTCGGATGGCATCCCCTCTTTCGTCTACAATCCATCAGTAAATTACTTGAGGCTATATTTTTATTCACCACATGATATGAGTTTTGCTTGGAGTGTCTTGTATTATATGAGTCTTTGCTTTATTTGCTTTTTAGTTTGCCACAATCATCCTTGCTGGACACACCTTTTGAGAGGGACACACATTAATCGTGAATTTATTAGAATACTCTATGTGCTCCACCTATATTTTTTGAGCTAGGTAGTTGCTCTAGTGCTTCACTTATATCTTTTAGAGCACGGCGGTGGTTATATTTTAAATAAATTGATGAACTCTCATGCTTCACTTATATTATTTTGAGAGTCTTATAAATAGTATGGCAATTTGCTTTGGTTATGAATTTAGTCTTAATATGATGGGTATTCAAGAGGGATATAATAAAAACTTTCATGAAGATCATTGAATATATGAGAAGTTTGATTCCTTGCATTTGTTTTGAGATATAAAGATGGTAATATTAGAGTCATGCTAGTGAGTAATTGTGGTTTAGTAAGAATATTTGTGTTAAGGTTTGTGATTCCCGAAGCATGCATGTATGGTCTCTCGTTATGCTATGAAATCGGAGCATGATTTATTATTGATTGTCATCCTTTGCATGGAGGTCGGGAGCGCGCGATGGTTAACTCCTACCAACCTCTCCCCTAGGAGCATGCGTAGTAGTACTTTGTTTCGAGGGCTAATAAACTTTTGCAATAAGTATGTGAGTTCTTTATGACTAATGTGAGTCCATGGATTATACGCACTCTCACCTTTCCGCATTTTGTTAGCCTCTTCAGTACCGTGCATTGCCCTTTCTCACCTTGAGATGTGGTGCAAACTTCACCGGTGCATCCAAACCCCATGATATGATACACTCTTTCACACATAAGCCACCTTATATCTTCCTCAAAACAACCACCATACCTACCTATTATGGCATTTCCATAGCCGTTCCGAGATATATTGCCATGCAACTTCCACCGTTCCATTTTATTATGACACATATCGTCATTGTCATATTGCTTTGCATGATCATATAGCTGGCATAGTATTTGTGGCTTGGCCACCATTCATATTTTTTATACATGTCACGCTAGATCATTGCACATGCCGGTACACCGCCGGAGGCATTCATATAGAGTCATATTTTTGTTCTAGTATCGAGTTGTAATTCTTGAGTTGTAAGTAAATAAAAGTGTGATGATCATCATTATTAGAGCATTGTCCCATGTGAGGAAAGGATGATGGATACTATGATTCCCTCACAAGTTGGGATGAGATTCCGGACGAGAATAAAAAAAGAGAGGCCAAAGAGCCCAAAATAAAAAAAGAGGCCAAAGAGCCCAAAAAGAAAAAAAGAGAAAAGGAAAAATGGAAAAAATGAGAGAAAAAAGAGACAAGGGACAATGCTACCATCCTTTTCCACACTTGTGCTTCAAAGTAGCACCATGTTCTTCATGATAGAGGGTCTCCTATTTTGTCACTTTCATATATTACTAGTGGGAATTTTTCATTATAGAACTTGTCTTGTATATTCCAATGATGGGCTTCCTCAAATTTTCCTAGGTCTTCATGAGCAAGCAAGTTGGATGCACACCCACTTAGTTTTCTTTTGAGCTTTCATACACTTATAGCTCTAGTGCATCCGTTGCATGGCAATCCCTACTCCTTGCATTGACATCAATTGATGGGCATCTCCATAGCCCGTTGATTAGCCTCGTCAATGTGAGACTTTCTCTATTTTTGTCTTCTCCACACAACCTCCAACATCATATTCAATTCCACCCATAATGCTATATCCATGGCCCACACTCATGTATTGCGTGAGAGTTGAAAAAGCTAAAGCGCATTAAAAAGTATGAACCAATTGCTTGGCTAACACCGGGGTTGTGCATGATAAATACTTTGTGTTAAGAAGATGGAGCATGACAAGACTATATGATTTTGTAGGGATAACTTTCTTTAGCCATTATATTTTGAAAAGACATGATTGCTTTTTAGTATGCTTTAAGTATTATTGTTTTTATGTCAATATTAAACTTTTGTTTTGAATCTTATGGATCTGAATATTCATGCCACATAAAGAAAGATTACATGATAAACATGTTAGGTAGCATTACACATAAAAAATTCTGTTTTTATCATTTACCTACTCGAGGACGAGCAGGAATTAAGCTTGGGGATGCTTGACACGTCTCCAACGTATCTATAATTTTTGATTGTTCCATGCTATTATATTATCAATCTTGGATGTTTTATATGCGTTATTATGCTATTTTATATCATTTTTTGGGACTAACCTATTAACCTAGTGCCAAGTGTCAGTTGCTGTTTTTTCCTTGTTTTTGCCTTTACAAAAAATCAATACCAAACAGAGTCCAAATGGAACGAAACTTTTTGATGATTTTTCTTGGACCACAAGACACCCTAGAAGCTTTGGGAGGAGGCCAGAGGAGCCACGAGGCAGCGGCAAGATCGTAGGGCACGCCCCCCGTAGCCCCTCTAAGCCGAATTCTTCTTCTGTAAATACCCAAATATTCCCCGTAGACCAGAGGGCACACAAAAAAACTTTTTCGCCGCCGCAAGTTTCTGTTCTCGTGAGATCCCATCTGGAGGCCTTTTTCGGTACTCTGCCGGAGGGGGATTCGACCACGGAGGGCTTCTACATCAACCTTGC
Source organism: Thinopyrum elongatum (assembly GCA_011799875.1). Taxonomy (NCBI): domain Eukaryota; kingdom Viridiplantae; phylum Streptophyta; class Magnoliopsida; order Poales; family Poaceae; genus Thinopyrum; species Thinopyrum elongatum. Next base: position 347,541,518 of record CM022302.1, on the reverse strand, counting down.
TGCCCTTCCGATGATGTGTGAGTAGTTTACCACAGACCTACGGGTCTATAGCTAGTAGCTAGATGGCTTCTTCTCTCTCTTTGATCTTCAATACAATGTTCTCCTCGATGTTCTTGGAGATCTATTCGATGTAATCTTCTTTTGCGGTGCGTTTGTTGAGATCCAATGAATTATGGGTTTATGATCAGCTTATTTATGAATATTATTTGAGTGTTCTCTGAACTCTTTTGTGCATGATTAAGATAGCTTTGTATTTCTCTCTGATCTATTGATTTGGTTTGGCCAACTAGATTGATTTTTCTTCCAATGGGAGAGGTGCTTTGTAACGGGTTCAATCTTGTGGTGCTTATTCCCAGTGACAGAAAGGGACATGACACATATTTGTATTATTTCCATTAAGGATAAAAACATGGGGTTTGTTCATATTGATTGGATCACTACTGCAGGATGCTGCTAACGCGACACTACAATCAGAGACCCTTCGACGAAACTGTGTGCGATGCATTAATCGCAAACGGTGATGTAATAAAACCGTCAAAAAATGATACAATACGTTTGCGATGGTGAAGACATCAAACACGATTCAGATTATAGTTGCGTGTGCGATGGGTGGCATATAGTTCACTCGAATGAACTGTTTGCGATGAGCATAACAGCAGAAACGGTCAGACAGATGAAGGTGTATGTGATATACCGCATACAGTTCACTCAGGTGAACTGTTTGTGATTAGGCAACACAACAGAAATGGTCAGCCAGATCAAGGTGTGTGCGATATACGGCATACAGTTCACTCAGATGAACTATTTGCGATTAGCCAACAGAACATAAACGGTTCAACTTAACAAGATGTGTGTGATACACGGCAAACAATTCAGTAATCAGAAATGTGTGGGAAGACCGATAACAACACAGACGATTCCTGTTAACAAGCCATGTGTGTTGTCAGCAAACGATTGCTGGTATACAATTGTGAGTGATGGATGAAATCATCACCGACGGGCTCCATTGTTTAGTCTGTGTGCAATGTGATTTGCTCTGTCTACAGAACATCAACATATATAGTTATAAGAATAGCATTGCATAATCAAATTAAGCATACAATTACATGAGTGACTACACACATACCATTTCCACACACCAAAGTAAGCAATTACATGCATACTAAACTAGGAGAAATGAGCATCTAATCATCTACATCTTGTTGTGCGTCACTTGCCATTGCTCTGCTTCCGGCTGGATCCCTGACCGTTTTGGGGAAGAATGCACTTCCTCATGTCAACGATCCACCTGTACATCTCGTAGCTCGTGTACGCCTCCTTGGCCGCATACACGACATGAGCTTTGTCGAGTTTCTCCATCCAGGCCGAGTGCCAGACACACTTGTCCTTGTCCAGGCCGAGTGCCAGACGTTTTGGGGAAGAGCGCACTTCCTCATGTCTCTGTAGTAGGGGTGGATGATGGCCTCGGTGAGGTGAACCAGTGAGTCCTTCTCATGCTCCTTGTTGCCCCAGATCTTGTATTGGCCCTGGATGTCGACAAGATTCTGGCATGCGATGCCCGAATTCTTGAGCATCTTTACATCGTTGGTGATGTCCACCGTAGCGAACATGTAGTGGGGGCTGTTGACAGACCGGCGAAATGCTTGCAAGGCCTTGTGGCCAGGCAGTAGTGGTAGACGAGGACATGATTGTGCATGCACATCTGCGCGACATCAACCTTGGGATGAGACCCGACACGAGCGCAGGTGTACTCGAGGTCGAACCCGACCACCTTGTACTTCTCCTCAGCAAGCAACAGCTCCATGATGTGGATGGAGTGCTCCACCCAGACCGGATTGTTGGTGATTAGGCAATAATGTCGAAGATCATAGTCGAGTTAGCTATACAGATCGTTTGCTATGAGATTGACAAGGGAAACACATTCGAGAATGGTTAATAAAATCTAAGTCCATTGCATATTAATTAAGGTCAAAATAGTACTACCAATATACGAGTCTCATACGATGCCATTTCAATGATTGTACCACAAAAGCCCGTAATATTACAAGGTTCAAATTCCAGAGTTATATGGCTCAAATTCGAAGATTACAAGGTTCAAACTGATATTAGAAATGAAATTCAGCTCATTTAGCTGCAAACACCCGCGCTGATCAGCTGAACATGGATATAAGAGAGGTTCAAACTAATATTACCACTTGTAAGGCTTGTTTTGACCTCATCATTTCTGCAAAGGGATCAGCCACTGACAAGTCATGTATGGGGTTGACACGATGACATCCGATTACTCTATCATCTGAAGTTCCAAAATGAAATTCAGCCTTTTCGGAGCCTTTTCCATTCTGCCGCAGCCACCGGCGCTGATCAACAAACCATTCATTTTTGTGAAATAAATCTAGGGAAAACCTCATTACCTTCAGCACCCTTGCTCTGACAACAAAGAACCTGGCGAATATAATCTCCGGTAAGGTCCCTCGGTAGGAGTTCAAAGTAATTTCTGAGAGATGCAGATCTAGGCATTTGATGTGATTGTTATATTGTATCACATTATCCACCACCGGGCCTAATCTTATCTGCAAAAGAAGAAAATGTGTTAGTGCTTGCACTACTGCAGGATGCTGCTAACGCGACACTACGATCAGAGACCCTTTGATGAAACTGTGTGCGATGCATTAATCGCAAATGGTGATGTAAAAAAACCCGTCAAAAAAGATGCAAAACATTTGCGATGGCGGAGACATCAAACACGGTTCAGATTTTAGTTGCGTGTGCGATGCAGGGCATACGGTTGATCCATACGAACTGTTTGCGATGAGACAGAACAACAGAAACGGGCAGCCATATCAAGGTGTGTGTGATATACGGCATACAGTTCGCTCAGATAAACTGTTTGCTATTAGGGAATGCAATAGAAACGGTTAGCCAGATCAAGGCGTGTGTGATATACGGCATACGGTTCAGTCGAATGAACTGTTTTCGATTAGGGAACACAACAGAAATGGTTCAACTTAACAAGATGTGTGTGATATGCGGCATACAGTTCACATAGATGAACTGTTTGCGATGAGCCAAAAGAACACAAATGATTCATGTAAACAAGATGTGTGTGATACGCGGCAAACAGCCCAGTCGGATGAACTGTTTGCGATGAGAAATTATAACACAGACGGTTACTACAGTTAATTCGTGTGCGATTCTATGTGTACAAAAAACTTTGAAAAATGCAAACTAGTTGCTTGCGGTGGCTAGGAGTATCACACACGATGCGTCTGCGAGTACTCGTGTGCGATGATTAGTAAGTTACACATACGCTTCCTTATGTTAACACATGTGTGATAGATAACACGTGTGTGAATTTGCAATATGGACAATTAATATGCAAATGCCTTCTGGACATCGGTGCTGATCGCCACGTCGAAAACATGGACGCCCTCTACTCTACCGCTCTACCAGGCACACGCTTAAACTCAATGAACTGTGTAAGATACTAATACTTTCCATGAAAATTTAACAACTTGGCTAACAACATTTGAGTAACATATATATAGTGGTTACACTATTCGACAAAAGGAGGATCTTCGTAACACGGTTTTGACAACCGTATGGTCCATATCTACATACTTAACATAGTAACAACTATCACATTTTAAGAGGCTGAGGGCCAACAACCATATGGTCCATATCTACATACTTAACATAGTAACAGCTAGCACATTTAAAAAGGCTGAGGGCCAACAACCACAACTATCCGCTGGAAGCAGCTTGATCACGGTGACTCGGCATCTCATCAATGAAAAGGGAGAACCCTCCTGTGCCTTGGTAGAGCATGAGTAGAACAGTGTCTCCAATTTTCCAATATGGATGCATTGCCATGACAAGCGAGAACTTGTTGATTTGAATGGTTCCATTTCTGCGGGAAATGCAGTACCTTGCAATCACTTTGGCGTTATTAGCAGGCACAAGTGTAATTCAACCACGCCGGGAAATCGATTCAGGAATAGCTGCAGCGGGCAATTTCTATTGAAATGTAGAATAACAACCAATTGTAACATATCGTTGAAGATATATATAGTTTATGAGCATCAACATAAAAATAAGACTTTGTACCAGCGTTTTATGCACACAATTGGTCTTGTTCAATGTGTGCACCATAGGTATAATTAATCCCATCCAAAATCCAGCGTTCATACGTTGTGCTATCTCTGTCAGATTATCAACAAATTTTATGACATGCTTCAAGTCTTTCCAGTGAAATTTGGTGCGCTTAGTAACATACATATCGTTAACTATGCATCCAACATAACCTGCTTAAAAGGTGGAAAGGTATTATTTATTCAGAACATGGCAGAAGAATATATAGTGTGCATAAATTAGTAAATAGAATTTGTTACTGCCTAGGAACGGAGTCAGAAAATGAAATCACAATTGGTTGCTTAAATAGTGATCAATTAGTCAGAACAAATACCCCGATTTTGCTAAGTAATATGCCAGCATGGAGAAAGTTGAAAGGACACTAACCTTGATCAGACTTTGATCGGCTGATGACATTGGGGAAGTAAACATCCATGTTAATTAGACCAGGCTGTGGTGCATGCACTAGAATTTTATTACCATCTTTCAGTTCATAACACTTAGACATTTTTCTCCAAAGGTCCGCATCAAAATAGGAGTGACCATCTTTATCAAGTTTTACGCTAACTGTCATTGTAAATCCATGATGCGTTGTCAATATGACATCCATGGAGTCATCAACAAAGTAAAGCCCAAGATTTCCTTCTACTCCTATTCTTGCAAAGCAAGGGATGTATTGCTTGAAATGAAAATTAAGATCGTAAATTAGATATATTGAAATAACAGAGCAAGATGCAAATATGGGAGTAACTGATAGAACAGAACAATATATAGCTGAAAGCAAAGTACAAAAATATATAATTAAAAATAGATAATGTAACAAAGATTTGATGCAAATATGAGGGTAACTGAATGAACAATACATCATAAATTTGCTTAATATAGGGGGAAAAACGGCTTCGACATCTAGGCTGCACGTGGCACCGTACCTTTTATCCAAATGTAGCAATAGACGGTATATGTTCACAAATTTACGCCATGCCGACCATGGTAGGGTGAGATTGAACATACCGAGCGCTCCCTGAAGTCATCCGGAATGGTGAGATAGAACTTTGTTTCCGACTGGCCGCGACCACACTTGCCCGGTTTGTGCTCGCACTGTGGACACATGAATGAAAACCCTCAAATCAGCTAGAAGAAAAATGAATCCACGACAATTTCTGCCAGTTGATTAATAGCGACAGACTGACTACGATAAGAGATGAGTGAATATTTCGCTAAATTGATTACCTTCTCCATGAGAAAAATCCCTGGCCCAATCCCGCAGAAAACCCCAATCGACTAGAGTCTAGAATGTCGGTGCAAGTCGGTGCAGATAGGCGGCGGCAAGCGGTAGGGGCGAAATCCCGTGCCATTTGGAATGCGACCTCCGCCCGCCGACGACAGCCATCGAGCTTAGGGTGGCCGCCGCGATAGAAGTTGATGAGGTGCAGAGTTGCGAAGGAGTCCGCAACGAGTGGGTGGGGACGAAGTGGGCGAGGTTTTTTTTTTCCTTTTGCATGTGTGGGTGAACACACACGGTTCGCAGAGGCGACGAAGATGAATCATGTGCGATAGTAAATCACCGAGATTGAAAGGGAATCCAAATTTCCTTTGTCCTTTGTCCATGAGTTATTTTCTACAATGAACATAAACCCTGCAAATCACCATGTTCAAATTTGGCACTTTTCCAGGTTCATTTACCATATTTAGGGGGTTATGTGCATTTTCTAGGCATTAATGCACATAATTCAAATTCAAACAATCGGTGCATGAAAAGGTGCACGGGAACAGTCTGGAAAACCATGCTCGTGCTATTTAGTAAATTCTCATGCCTTTTACAAGGAATGGGCAGAGATTTCACGGAAATATGTGGCAATAGTCAACCACAAACGCGTCATTTATTGGTTTTTCAACTGTAGAAAAATGAAATACATGCTTGAAAAACATGATGGCTGGCATGGTGCCATGGTATGGCCTCATCGTGCCCTGGTAAAAATTTGAGAAGGTTTGGCTTATGTCACCGTGCACGCCCTTCATAAATCGAACCATCACCGAGGAAGTTTCATGGTTTCGAGAGGGAAATCACCAAGATTGAAGCGGCCGGGAATCCAAATTTCCTTCCTAGTTTGTCATTCAGTTTTTTCTATGATCAACATACCCCCTCCAATGTAACGTGTTCAAATTTTGCATTTTTCCAGGCTCATTTACCATATTTAGGGGATTATGTGCATTTTCTAGGCATTAATCCACATAATTCAAATTCGAACAATCGGTGCATGAAAAGGTGCACAAGAATGGTCTGGAAAACCATGCTCGTGGTATTTAGTAAATTCTCATGCCTTTTACAAGGAATGGGTAGAGATTTCAAGGGAATGTGTGGCAATAGTCAACCACAAATGCGTCCTTTACTGGGTTATCAGCTATAGAAAAATGAAATACATGCTTGAAAAACATGACGCTGGCATGGTGCCATGGTATGGCCTCACCGTTCCCTGGTAAAAATCTGAGAAGGTTTGGTTTATGTCATCATGCACGCCCTTCATAAATCGAACCATCACCGAGGAAGTTTCATGGTTTCGAGGGGGAAATCACCAAGATTGAAGGGGAATCCAAATTTCCGTCCTAGTTTGTCATTCAGTTTTTTTTCCAACGATCAACATACCCCCTCCAATGCAACGTGTTCAAATTTGGCATTTTTCCGGGCTCATTTACCATATTTAGGGGATTATGTGCATTTTCTAGGCATTAATGCACATAATTCAAATTCGAACAATCGGTGCATGAAAAGGTGCACAAGAACGGTCTGGAAAACCATGCTCGTGCTATTTAGTAAATTATCATGCCTTTTACAAGGAATGGGCAGACATTTCAAGGAAATGTGTGGCAATAGTCAACCACAAACGCATCGTTTACTGGGTTATCAACTATAGAAAAATGAAATACATGCTTGGAAAACATGGCGCCTGGCGTGGTGCCATGGTATGGCCTCACCGTGCCCTGGTAAAAATTTGAGAATGTTTACCTTATGTCGTCATGCACGCCGTTCATAAATCGAACCATCACCGAGGAAGTTTCATGGTTTCGAGGGGGAAATCACCAAGATTGAAGGGGAATCCAAATTTCCTTTGTCCGTAATTTTTTTCTAGGATGAACATACACCCTGCAAATCACCGTGTTCAAATTTGGCACTTTTCGGGTTTATTTACCATATTTAGGGGATTATGTGCATTTTCTAGGCATTAATGCACATAATTCAAGTTCAAACACTAGGTGCATGAAAGGGTGCACAAGAACGGTTTGGAAAACCATGCTCGTGCTATTTAGTGAATTCTCATGCCTTTTACAAGGAATGGGCAGATATTTCGATGAAATGTGTGGCAATAGTCAACTACAAACATTTGTTTATTGGGTTTTCAACTATAGAAAAATGAAATAAATGCTTAAAAAACATGACACCTGGCATGGTGCCATGGTATGGCCTCACCATGCCCTGGTAAAAATTTGAGAAGGTTTGGCTTATGTCTTCATGCACACCCTTCATAAATCGAACCATCACCGAGGAAGTTCCATGCTTTCGAGAGGGAAATCACCAAGATTGAAGGGGAATCCAAATTTTCTTCGTTCTTTGCCATTGAGTTTTTTTCTACGATGAACATACACCCTGCAAATCACCGCGTTCAAATTTGGCACTTTTCCGGGCTCATTTACCATATTTAGGGGATTATGTGCATTTTCTAGGCATTTAGCGCATATAAATCCAATCCAGCTACAGCTGCACGGGTGTGATGTGAGCGACGTGGATTGTCGTTCGATCGTGGCGCATCCTATGGTGCACACGCGTGATCCGCGTGGCTGGGGTTCCGACCAATCATAACGCAACACACAATAGGCTCACAGCACACTATTTCTTGAGGTGACGGAGATGAACCGTGTGCGATAATGAACGAGCAAGATTGTAAGGGAAGACAAATTTCCTTCATCGTTTGTCGTTGAGCTCTTTAAAACCACCGCACTGTACGGCTGTCCGGCCACTCCGTCCCAGAGCTCTCTCCAAGCGTCGTTCATGGCACCGCGGCACACAGTAACTGGTAAGGAAGTGATGGCATCCCGCCGCGCCGCGTTCCTCGCCGCCCGCGACCGCACACATGGTAAGGAAGTGATGGCATCCCGCCGCGCTGAGTTCATCACCGCCGGCGGCCGCACAAGTACGTGGGCGAACTTTGATGCTGCCATGGCTGAATGGGCAGTGGATCTAGAGGCGACCAAAGCTGCACAGAAGGAGCGGAAAAGGCTCAAGAAAAGAGAGTCCCGCCGCTGCAAGAAATAAGAGGCCGCACGCTGTGCTAAGGAGAGCTCGGCGAAGATCGAAGCACGGTGGGCTGCCGCCTATAAGGTCGGGAAGGATGTCACGCCCAATATGCCATCCTATCCGAGAGGAACTCGAAGGCCCCACCAAGGATAGAGCCGCATATTGAAGACGCTTTTGCAAGGTGGATATCATTACATCGTACCATTTACATAATAGAGGGGATACATACAATGGCATACAAATGCCACATGAATACATCAGTACATAGCAAACATCATATAGAAGAGTGGCATCCGACTACGGATGAAAACAAATGGAAAACAAGAATGACATCCACCCTGCTAGCCCAGGCTGCCGACCAGGAACCTATCCCCTGATCGAAGAAGAAGAAGAAGCAGAAGAAGAACTCCAAAACAAGCAAGCATTGCTCTCATGTCATATCATTGCATTACCTGTACCTGCAACTGTTGTTGTAGTAATCTGTGAGCCACAAGGACTCAGCAATCCCATTACCATGGGTATCAAGACTAGCAAAGCTTAATGGGTATGGAATGGTTAAGTGGTGAGGTTGCAGCAGCACTAAGCATTGTATGGTGGCTAACTTACGAGTACAAGAGTAAGAAGAGCAACTACGCATAATGGTTGCAAACTAGTAATGATCAATAAGTGATCCTGAACTACTTACGAATCAAACATAACCCCACCATGTTCTCTTCTCGAACTCACTCGAAAAGAGACGGTCATGGTTACGCACGCGGTTGGTGTATTTTAATTCGGATCTGGTGTCAAGTTCTCTACAACCGGATATTATAAATTCCAATCTTCCACATAACCGCGGGAACGGCTTCGCATAAGATTTAACCCTGTAGGGGTGTTCCAACCTGGTCCATCACAAACCAACACAAGCTGCGGTGGAAATACCTCAACCTCAAGAAAAACCCGATCAACCTCGAGTCAGCCCGAAGTATCCTCGGCATCCCGGTGCACAAGACATTTCGACAATGGTAACACAAGTCCAACAAGACCTCTCGACATGCCGACACCCTGATAGGAGCCACGCGTATCTCGTACTCAGGACACAACCGGATGGGACAAGCTACGAGTAAAACCAGACCTCGAGTTTCCCCGTGGTGGCCCCGCAGGCCGCCCGTTTTGGACCAACACCATTGGCACTGGCCCACCTGTATTATGTGGAATAAAGAATCCTTGGGTTCATGACACCCTATGCAAATTAATTATTTAATTCAGTATGTTTATGTTGGCAAATGGTAAAACCAAAGTTGGGCCTTGCTGGAAGCGGTTATTCAAAGCGAACTGTCAAGAGGGTCCCATTCCCCTGAGCTCGTTAGGAACAATAATCAAGGATCATAACACCAGCATTACGGAAACTAGGGCGGCATGAGTGGAATAAAACACCAGGTAAAAGGCCGAGCCTTCCACCCAAAACCAAGTATATAGATGCATTAATTAAATAATAGATATTATGATATCCCATGCGATCCATGTCCCAACATGGAACAACCTGCAACTGCACCTGCAACTAGCAACACTATAAGAGGGGCTGAGCAAGCGGTAACATAGCCAAACAACGGTTTGTTGGGAGGGTGAAAAGGTTAGAGGTTGTTTCATGGCAATTGGGAGGCTTGATAAACAAGTGGTAGGTAGCGCGACATAGCGATAGCATCAAGACAACTAGCAAAGCAAAGATAGTAGTGGTATCCAGGGTAATGGTCATCTTGCCTAAAATCCCACTAGGAAGAAGATCGAGTCCATTAAGTAGATGAACAAACGTAGTCGAACGCATCCTCACAATCGCAACAACACCGGAACTATCGAGAAGAAGCACAACCGAAAAGAAGCAAGCAACATAGTAAACAAACAACACATGAACAAGGCATGATGCACAACCAAGTATGATACATGACAAGATTAAATGTTGTTACTCATGGCAAGAGATGATGCATGCAAGAACCCTACATCAAATCAAATTTAAATGAGGCCGGAAACAACACATAACAATTCCGAAAAGTCCCCATATGCAAATTTTGAAATTGGTACAGATCTGAATTAAACACAATGTTAAGGTTGTTAAACAGCAAGTTAAAGTTCACCAAGATGATCTACACGCTTTTCTAATCAAGTTACATATAAAGTTCATTTAATTCGGAGCTACGGTCTAAAAGATATGAGCTAAACAAGTTGAACATCGCATTGATGCAAATGCAAGTAAAACACAATCACAAACACTTCAAAACAAGGATGCAACACGATATCATGAAGCTACATGCAATTCTAAGTAATTTTTATATAGGACATGATCAAAACGAAGCAACGGTTCAACACATTCACATAAGACAAGTTTTAAATAACAATCTGCCCCAAACAGCAAGTAGGCATATTGCAAGCACCAAAACAACATGCTATAGGAACTGTATAGGCACAAACTTGATATTCACTTAAAATAGAGATGGCATGCTTCAAAACATCTTTAATAATAAGGTTCATAAGCGTCATGGTTTATTTACTATAATCAATGCAAAATGCAAAGTTCTGTTACAGATTAATGACAGTGAAAAACTGGGCATATACATGAGCAGAGTTAACATGATGGCATGTTGGAGGCATGAAACAAAGATGCTACAGTACAAGATCATGCAACAAAAGGTATAGCATGATAGCACATATTATGGAGCTCAAGTAACACAACATGGCATATATATAGGAGCAACAAGTTCATGGGAATCATCAAGACAAGATGCAAACATGAAATAAGCTGATTCTTAGACTGAAATCTGGGAATGCAAAACAGCAACATCATGATGCTGACTTTGGAGGCACATAACAGCAAGCATAGCCATTTTAATAATTATTCAAAGTGCATGAGCATGAGTTATACATGACATACTTCCAATTAATCCATTAGCACAATTTATAAAACGCATAGATTAATTACTATGAGCTTAGCAAAATGGAACATGCTGTTAACAGGTTGTCAGTTTTATCATGATGGCATATTGAGAGGAAGAAAGAGACAAGCTACAACAAGTTTATATGTCAACCAAGGCATGGCATCAAAGTACACATAACATAGAGCATATTCCATCAAGAATCGTGTGCATATGAGCTATGGATTAGATGAAACCATCATGCAAAGTTGACACATTTTATAACAGACAGTTTTTAACTTGAAATTAACAAGTCTGAAATCAGCAACATTGACTAGGAATGTTTGCAGGCTCATGGCACTCACATCATGGCATATCATTGCATTAAATAAATACTAGCAGCAAGAAGACATGAAAGAGCACCAAACACATGTTGACAAGATGCTCATATGACATATGCATTAAATCACACAAAAATAACAAAAGGGCAAGTTATAACAGTTTCAGCACTTAACATCAGCATGCACGTTTGCAACGAAGATTATGACATGAAGATGCACCCTAACATGAATGCAACAGCCACCATCATGAAGAGCACGAAGAGTAGAGCAATTTGCATATATTACACATCACCATAGGAACAACATGCATGAAGATATAGCCAATACAAAATGCATATATGATGTGAAAATCCGGGGACTTGAAAAAAATAGACCTCGGGGAGAAGTTGGACGGGGTGGTTCGGGAACGGGCAGATCCCGTTTGGTTTGGTTGTCGGGGTCGAGGATGGATGAGGCCGTCCAGGTGCGGGACTGGCTACTGCAGCCATGGCCGGAGCCGCACGCCGGCGTGCTCGGCGGGGCGCGGCGAGGCTTGATTCTGCGAGGCGGCGACGGGGCGAGGGGGCGGCACGCGGATTCGTGGCCGGGGAGGCCAGATCCGGCAACGGGCGGCGCAGGGGCGGCGGATCCGGACGAGGCTCGCCGTGGGACGGCGACGAGGGAGCTCCGGCGCGGCGGGGCAGGCGAGCTGGTACAGAGGAAGAGAGAGAACGTGAGGGAAAGGGAGGAAACAGGAAGGGGGGGGAGAGAGGGCGACGGGACCTGAGGTCCGGCGACGGCGATGGCCTCCCGGTGAGGCGGCGAGGACGATGGTCGGCGGCGGGGGCTTGTGGGAGCTCGGGCTCCTCTCGCTGGAGCTCGGGTGCGAGGGGCGCGAGGCACTCGGGCTCGGTGTGTAACACCCCCAGTGGTTAGCCACAGTAATCCCCTTTTGATAATGCCATGTCATCATGATCAACAGTGCTTAATCATCATTAGTAACATATCCCTTTCCAAATTCAAATTCAAAATGGAAATTCAAACTTAAGTGAAACTAAAAGTTGTTCAGACTGGAAAACAAAAATGTGCATCATGTTGCAAATATTCCCATAGCATTTATAAAAATGATTGCAACATTTATTGGAATTGTAAAAGGACTCAAACAACAAGAAGCAGCAGCAAAGTAGCACTATTTAATCCTTTTTCAATTAAATAAAATCCAAACAAAAAGATATGGACACCAAACCAATTTCTAGCATTGACAAATATTGCACTGCAAATATTGGACTAAGTTACATATTTTGCAAAACTTATTTGGTGGCTAAACTAAATTGCAAAGCAGAAAAGAAAATCGAAAACAAAACCGAAAAAGGAAAACAAAAGAAAACGAAAAGGAAAGAATCCCCCCCCCCAACTGGGCCTCGGCCCAGAAGCCATCGGGCCGCCAGGCCGGCCCAGTCGCCCCCGTATAACCCCCCCGGTCCGGTCCACCACCGAACCCTAGCGCTCGTCCCCCTCCCCCCGCCCACGCGCGCGCTGGATCTGGATCGGCCTCGAGCCGATCCACCCTCGTCCGTCCCCACCGGCCTTCGCCGCACGGCGCCCGCCCCGACCACCGCATCGCGTCGCCCCTCGGCGCTCGCCTGACGCCGTGCCCCGTCGCCACCACCACCTCGCCGGAACCCCGCGCCGCCTCGACCTCGTCTTCGTCCACCGTCGCACGTCGCCGGCGCTCGTCCCCGACGCCTTCCGCTGTCGTCCCCATCCCCTCCTCGCCGACCATCACCGAGCCTCGCCGACCCCCGTTCCCCAGCAACGCTGGTGAGGCATCAGCCTCCGCCTCTCCCCTCTTTCCTCTTTGTCCCGCATCGCCTCGACTCCCCGCGCGCTCATCGTCGGCGAGACCCCTCCTGCTCCCCGCGCGGCTCGAGCCGCGACCACACGCGCACTGCTGACGCAGCTCGCGCCCGGTTCGTGCGCCCCTCTCCCCATCGCTCGCGCGCTCCGGCCACGCTCGCCCGCGCTCGCGCCTTTCACCGCTGCCGCTCTGCTGCGGATGCTCCACCGCAGCCACGCGCCGGCCCGCGCCCGTCCACACCCACGGCCCCGTTCGTGCGTGCCCGCACCGCCCCGTCGCCGCCCGCCGGCGAGCGTCCGTCTCACATCGCCGTGCCTGCAGCCGCCGGCCGGGTTCGCCCGCCCGGCGCGCCCCTGGGCGTGCGCCCGATCGGGCTGCGCCCCGCCCCCGGCGCCCGTTAAGCCCCCAGGGCCTATGACAAGTGGGCCCCACGCCCAGAACGTTTAAAAAAAGATTTAAAAAGAAAAATGAATAAAAATAAATAAATATTAAATAAATAAATAATTAACTTAATTAATACTATTTAAACTAGCTAATTAAGATTAATTAACCTAATTAGATAATTAACCTAATTAACTATTGTTAATTAACTAAACAGTCACTGACAGGTGGGACCCACCTGTCAGGTTGACCCAGTCAACGGTCAACGTTGACTGCTGATGTCAGCATGACATCATGCTGATGCAATAATACATTTTCTGATTTAAAATAATTCAGAAAATGTTTAAATCTTTAGAAATTCATATAAAATAATCCGTAGCTCAGATCGAAAAACTTTGTACATGAAAGATGCTCAGAACGACGAGACGAATCCGAATACGCAGTCCGTTCGTCCGTCACACGTCCCTAACTATCCGAACATGGAACCGTTCCCCTCCGGTCATCTGTCTGACAAATGTCCGGAACCGGGAAAACATTCCCGGATGGATTCCCCCTTCCCCGGTGACGTGCAACCATACGTTAGGTCACCCCTAGCACCGCGTATTTGCCATGCTGCGCTTTGTGATGCTTTGATTGCTCTGTTATTTATTGTGCTTCCCCTCCGTTACTTCTTTCCGGTAGATTCCGGTACCGACGTAGTCCCCGAGACTGACGCAGCTCCGGAGCCTGACGCCACCGTTGACGACCTTGCCCTTGCCGCCGAGCAACCAGGCAAGCCCCCCCTTGATCATCCCGATATCGCCCATTCTATTTTCTCATGCTTGCATTAGAATTGCTGCTGCTACTGCCTTACCTATTCTGATGCATAACCTGATTATTGTAACCTGCTATTGAAACCTTACCTGCTTATCCTAAACTGCTTAGTATAGGCTGGGTAGAGACCTATCAGTGACCCCACTTATCCCGACTGCCCCGCTGGATTGTCAGAAGACCCAATCAACGGGATTGAAGACCAGGCCCCGACACCGCACATCACCCCCCTTAGTTGTAATGACACTGCAGCGTTACTATCGAGTGCCGAAGGTGAAACCTCTTATAGCACTCCTGATGTTAACTCTGTAGAGTAGCTATTTGGTCGTGGTCATCGAGGGTGATTCCTCCTTCACCACTTTCGGTAACGACCCTGTCGTGCAACACATCAAGTGTGAACCCATCAAGGGTGATTCCTCCGAGTTCACCTTGACTGACACATCAAGTAGGAATCCAACGAGGGTGATACCTCGGATTCCCCTTGATGTTATGGACACACAGATACTTGGACCTTACACTGTTACTTGGATAGGCGGGTCGACCTTGAGGGGTACCCGCGTGCGCCTAAGTGGCGAGTGTTGTGAAGACGGGTTGCCTGTATGGTGCCCGAGTGATGAATACGAGGCGTGGCCGGGCATTCTTGGCCCTTGCCACAAGTCCTCGAGACGGGGCAACGGGGTCACATTGATCGTGAGTCTCTGCTCGTTACCGCACCCCCAAGGTACTAATGGTTTGGATATTTGATCCGAGAAGGCCTCTGGCCTGATAGCACTAACCATCACGTGGGCATAGTATGGGCGTTCTGCATCGTAGCATCAGCCGAAAGCTCTGACAGACGTCCAGTTCAGCATTGCGGCACGGTCGAATCATGTCGGCCACCCGAGGTGATGCTGGTATCCACCCTGTGCGCAACGACCTGGAGGGTGAGGGGCGATGGCCAAGACCCCCTTGCACTTAGGATGTAGACCGGCGGGGACCTCTCTGCTGAGCTGTAGGTAGGGTTGCGGTGTGTCGTTTGGCCGAGGCCGGGCATGACCCGGAAAAGTGTGTCCGGCCGGAGTTAAGCGAGCGTGGTGGGTAAGTTGGTGCACCCCTGCAGGGAAGAACTAATCTATGCATAGCCGGATCCTCGGTAACGGACACTCGGAGTTGTATCCCGATCGATACAACTAGAACTTGAGATGAGACCTGGATATAAGGCTCTAGGATTGCTTCTCGCAGGGAGTCGAGAAGGGATCTCAGGACGAGGTTGATAACTGTATGGCTCTGGGATTGCTTTCTCGCAGGGAGTCGAGAAAGGATCTCTGGGTGAGGTTGAGACTTAATGATACTGCTACATTATATTGATCTGTTCTGCTCTCTTCTATTGCTGCAAGACCGATGAAGATGCTAGTCTTCGATAGGACTAGGTTTTCCTCTCTATTCTGGCATTTCTGCAGCCCAGTCCACATATACAGCCACTCTTTGATAATGTTGCATATGTAGTGTAGATCCTTGCTTGCTGAGTACTTCTGAGTACTCATGGTTGCTTTGTTTTCCTTTTCTCCCCATATCAGTTTGTCGTGACCAGAGGACGGAGCCCCCTGAGACAGATGCCCCGTTGATCGACTACTACTACCACCCCGAGGGTGGATACTACTACGAGTTGGCTGACGATCAGGAGTAGGTTCGGAGGGTCCCACGCAGGAGGCCTACGCCTTTCGATCGTAGTGTTTTATTTTGCCCCACCTTTCTAAATGTCTTTCTATGCTTTCTTTTATATCTGTACTCAGATATCTGATGCTTCCGCTGACGCTTGTACGCAAGCTTATGTATTCGAGCCCTCGAGGCCCCTGGCTTGTAATATAAAGCTTGTATGACTTTATTTATGTTTTAGAGTTGTGTTGTGATATCTTCCCGTGAGTCCTTAGGCTTGATCATGTGCATTTGCGTGTATGATTAGTGCACGATTAAGCCGGGGGCGTCACACGGTGCGGCCCGGGGCGGGCTCCAGATGGGCCGAGCGGGCCTGCGACGGCGGGATGGAGCGGGGAGGCGACGTGGAGGGCGGCGGCGCTGGCTGGATAGGGGCGCGCCAAGTGGTGGGGCTCGGTTCGCCGGCGCGAAAATGGAGGTGGGGGGCGGCAGCTGCGAGGTGGGAGGAGGCTAGGGGGTAGGGATTGCCCAAAATGGCAGGGGAGAGGTGTTTAAATAGGGTAGGTGGTCTAGGGATTAGGGTTTGGGGGGTTTGAGGCCGTTTTCGGACCATTTGATCTCGATCGGACGGTCCGGAGCGGAGGGCTAGGTGGGCTCTGTAGAGTGGTTGGGCTGAGAGGAGAGAATAGAAGAGCGGCCCGGCACAGGTTTTCGAATACCGAAAACGTCCGATGAATAAACCGACTATAGTGCCGCTATAGTTATCCGTTGGGGCATCAAACGGACTTCGAATGCGACGAAATTTACCTACAATATAACAAGGCCACACGCCAACTTTCAACCCATTCCGAGAGCATTTTTATCCCACTTATAAAATAATATTTCGGAGGTGCCGCGGGCGCGTGCGAGTGTAGCTGGGCTCAGATCGGCCAACGGAGAGAACTGGGAGACCAGAACGGATGCAAGTTTTGAAAAACATGTAGATGAAATCAATGTTGAGGATATCGCTTATCGTTATCATCTCGGTTAGCTAGGGATTAGAGATTAATTGGAAATCAGCCGATTAATCGATTTTATCGGTAGACTATTAATCAGATATTTTTTGCAAATCTCAGGTTCCCAATACTAAAATACGCTATATTCAACACCAAAACATTATTTGACAGAAGTGTTACCTTGATTCCTAGCCATTGAATCCTCGTATAATGACAAACAAAATAGGACACTAGTACATATTGCGTAACAAGGTCCACAAAACATAAATAAACATAGTTTTTGCAATCATAGTGCTATGAATAGGTCTAATTTATCGATAGATTCCTGATAAATCGCTTGTCAGAGCGATAAATCGGTCCAAAAGATAAACGGTGAAGATAAGGCATAATCTTATCGGTCACCCCCCGATTAGCGATAAATCAGAAGATTAATCGCTGAATCGGAAGATTTCTTGAACAGTGGATGAAATGCGCATGATGACATGGCAAAGTGCAACACGCAAGCAAATGACATGGCAACGATGGCGAATAAACAGGAGACATCTGGCGCATCGGTCTCGGGGTGTCACAAAGGAGAACGACGGCGTCTGGCCAGCATGCCCCGATGCCAGCATGTGAGAAGTAGTTAGTGCGTGTGTCACCCGTAATTTTTTATAATTAATTACGAGCATCTACCAGTACTACATACGTACTAGTTTTAGAGCAAATTACCAGTAGTACTTTAAGTTGGTACTATCTATTATTAACGTACAATGTCGGTAAGTGCATCCTTTGAGGGCTTTGAGCATTGATTAGCATGTGTTCACTGAAGTTTTCTAGCTGCACCCCGGCCCTAAATACTCCTGAAATGTCCGCCCGCAGCCACCGGAGAATAGAGATGGCCGCAGCTGGTTTTTAGTCCCACCTCGCCGCACGAGTTGGCCGCACACCGGCTTAAATTGCCGCGTCGGCGGATGGCAGCAAGCTTCTCTCTTGTTACATAGGATCAAATCTGGCTATGCGAGAGAGGCAGGTTGACATTTGATTGCATTTCATAAACCGATGATTGTTCATCGGGTGTCACCTTGCCTCATTCATGTACATTGAATAATCCTAATACAATGAAAGAGATTTTTGAAATTAGGTGCGGTTGGAGATGCTGATAGTTATAAGAATTATTAGAAGATCACAAAACACATGGTTTCTATGGCGTACCCATGTGCGTTTTTTGCGTTAATGATCCTTAAGTCAGTTACTTGTGCGATGTTTCCTAATAAAGCAAGCGTACCATTGACTGAAAAAATCAACTACACGTGTACATTTTTTTTGGAGACGGGATCTGCCAATTTTGTCTTTTCTCGCACACGAGTATTTTACGCGCTTTGTCTGTGTTGTGTGTTTCCCCCGCCCAAGTTTCAAGTTTCGCAGCAAAATTTTCATTAGGCACGCAATTTCAGAATTTATTACTCCCACCACATCCCCACCCATCAAATTTCCTCAGTATCTCCCCCTCCCCCCTCCTGGCAGCTCGAACCGCCGCCGCCGCAACCACAACTTCAACCACATCTACGTTCTGCCCGAGCATCGTCGATCCAGTCAAATAACCCATCAATCTCTATCACGGCCCCGGCCTGATTGCTAAAATGGCGCCTGCGAAACATCCTCATGCCTCCAAATCCCCACCGCCCCTACCTCTAGAGCATCACCGCGCAAGCCCAACCACGTATCACGTGGAGGTCGAGGAGCTGATGGCGGTCGATGGAGTGATGGCCGCTGTGCGTGTTGACCCGGAGGAACACCTCGCCTCCGCCACCGCCGACTTGGTGCAGGCTCTGGCCCAGATGAAGTGCCCCATCGACTACCCCCCCAAGACTTACCAGGTATGATCTGACCAGCTCAGTCTTACCAATACCACTTGCAATGGCTATGTTTTGTACGGTTGATGTATTAAGCATGTTCGTGCCTTGTTTATTTCAGTACTGCACACTGTGTGATGTTCAAGTATTAACTGTCCATCTCAATTTCACCAATACCAGCAATAAACTTACAATACATGACTCAGGATATCACTAGAGATGCTACCCATTTGCTATTTTTGGTGGATGCTAACCCTGTTGTACTTAACATGCCTGTCCATGTACTTACGCAGGGTCATAACGGGTGATGTTGTTGTTTGCCGTCGAGGTTAGCTACATCCCATGTCTTACAATATTTCACATCATTTGTGTAATTGCAGTTTAACTTCTAACATTTACTGGTTGCTTGTAGGTACACATGTCAGCGGCACTGATCCACGCTTCGACCTGGAGGAACAGCTCGCCTCCGCCGCCACTGACTTTGGGCGGGCTCTGGACAAGATGAAGTGCCTCAGCAACTACCTCTCAGGACTTACCAAGTATGAACTCACCAGTTCAATCTTACCAATACCAGTTGCAATTAACGGCTATGTTTTGTACGATTGATGTATTAAGCATGTTGTAGTAAACATGCCTAACATGTTTTAGCTATTTTCCCTACCTTTTTATAGACAACTGGGCCATTCTCTGCTCTGGCAGCACCTGCCTTGCAATGTTTAACTCTGCCAATTGCATTTTTATCAGTACCGGTTTCAATGGCTATTAAGCCTGTTGCAATTAACAGTTGTATCCATTTTTTAACAGTTGTATTTCAATGGCTACAAACTTACAAAACATGACTTAGGATGCTGTTAAGCCTGTTGCAATTAACAGTTGTATCCATTTTTTAATCTGTCCCTTTGCTACCGTGCTACTCTCCGCAATGAAGATATACTAGAGATGCTGCCCATTTGCTATTTTTAGTGGATGCTAACCCTGTTGTACTTAACATGTCTTTCCATGTACTTACGCAGGGCCATAACGGGCGATGATGTTGTTTGCCATCGAGGTTAGCTGCATCCTATGTCTTACAGTATTTTACATCATTTGTGCAATTGCAGTTTGGCTTGTAACATTTACTTGCTTCTTGTAGGTACACATGTCAGCGGCACTGATCCACTCTTTGACCCGGAGGAACACCTCGCCTTTGCTGCGGCCAACTTGGGCCGGCTCTTGTCCATATGAAGTGCCCCAGCAACTACCCCTTAGGACTTACCAATTATGAACTCACCAGTTGAATCTTACCAATACCAGTTGCAATGGCCATGTTTTGTACGGTTCATGTATTAAGCATGTTGTATTAAACACGCCTAGCCCATCTTATCTATTTTCCCTACCTTTTTATAGACAACAGGGCCATTCTCTGCTCTAGTAGCACCTGCCTTGCGATGTTTAACTCTGACAATTTCATTTCTATCAGTACCAGTTTCAATGGCTATACTAGGTTGTCTATTGCAATAAACAATCCTATCCATTTTTTAATCCATCCCTTTGCTACCGTGCTACTCTTTCGCAATGAAGATATCACTACGGATGCTGCCGTTTTATTACCATTTGCTATTTTTGGTGGATGTTAACCCTGTTGTAGTTAACATTGGCTTTCCATGTACTTACACAGGGCTATAATGGGCGATGCTGTTGTTTGCCGTCGAGGTTAGCTGCATCCCATGTCTTATACACCATCTGTTCCTAAATATAAGTATTTTTAGAGATTTCAATATAGACTACATACGGAGCAAAATGAGTGAATCTAGATTCTAATCTAAACTATGTCCATAATTCTATATACATCCATATGTAATTCATATTGAAATCTCTAAAAATACTTGTACTTAGGAACATAGGTAGTTGTATTTTACATCATTGTGCAATCTCAGTTTAGCTTCTAACATTTACTGGTTGCTTGTAGGTACATATATGAGCAGTACTGATCCATGCTTCGATCCCTTTTGCGTATGGGGCAATGAGATATTCATGAACAAGCGTCAAGTGAGGAAACTAAGAAAGATTGTTAGGCAAAAGAAACGGGTGATGGGAATTAAGCTCTTTATTTACACTTTGTCCAAGACAACAGTGAACTTTAGGATGATAAGTAATGTGTTGCCTTTTCCCCCTACCCACAACAAGTTACTCTATTAGACCCGAGTATCTGAAATTTTTCTCTTTTCAGTGGTTTCCGAAGCTATTTACTAATGATTACCTTGCAAACTACATGACCGGAGTGGAGGCAACTAAGGTTAAAGTATATAATTCATGCTACCAAGATAATGCTCTAGAAGTCTTCCTGAAGCAATTTACTCTATTAGACTTGAGTATCTGAAAGTTTTCTCTTTTCAGTGGTTTCCGAAGCAATTTACTGATGATTACCTTGAAAACTACATGACCGGAGTGGAGGCTACTAAGGTTAAAGTATATAATTCATACTACCATGATAATGCACTAGAAGTCTTCCTGAAGGCGGTGAAGGATGGGCGGGCGATCGTCATAAGGGGTTGGACAAAAGTTGTTCGTGCCTATGGCATGCAGGAGGGCACATTATGCGCATTCCGCTTCTTCAACACCATCGACAGCCAAAATGATTTACACTTGTCTCTTCACCTTTACCGCCTCTAAATATTGTGGTTCATCATAGTTAATTGCTGTCTAATCCTGTAATTACTGAACATATTGTACTGAGAATTTTATTTATGGATTGGTTGTTGAACCATTTTGCTGAGAATTTGAATTCCATGTTTCATATTTCAAAATTTCCAATTCGAATAATAAATTACAGGGAAAAATAAAATTATACAGGAGCGAATAAAATAATGTGCACATGGTTAGAAAAAAATAGCGTGTGCGATGAAAATAGAGAACAGACAGTTCTTTGACGTGAAACGTTTGCGATGCCCGACGGACGCACACACGATTTTGTCTCATATGCGTGTGTGATTCATGGTAATACGGCAAACGTTTCAAACCTCTGTGCGTGTGTGATAGGAATACCTATCGCACACAGTTATGAAAATGGACATGTTGGCGTTAGTAGGGGCACCACACACATTTTACATTCTTGAACTGTGTGCGATAACGTACCTATCGCAAACACATCGGTAGATTAAATGTTGATGTCCACCTTTTTCACACGACTATAGTGGCGTAATCGTTTGGGATGTCTCTCGGATTAGAAACTTAACATCGAGACGTAACGTGTGGGACTGGGGCGACTTCTCATACATTTATTCTATGGCGATCGTCAGTAGCCGCTCGCCTATCCCCGGTGGTTTTTGGGTCGTGTGGGAAGGACCCCCCTATCGCAATCACTCACTCAGCGATGGTTCAGAATACCATCGTGGAAAGGGGTTAAAAACCATTTGTATAGCATGTTACGGTACCAGTGCTACATGCAGTTTTGAACACTACTATAGGCCTATTTGGTTTGTAGGATTTGTAAAATGCACTAATGTGCCATCTTCGATCCGACATGATTAACATGGGCATTTGATTACAATCTATAAGAATGTAGCCTTCTTCACAAGAGGTTGGAGTGGCTGAAAAATTCCCTAAGAAAACTAGTACAGATGAATCCTAAGGAGAAATGCTTATGGATTGTAACCATATGAATCAAGCAGCCAATATGGGGGAAAACATGTATGTACTGAAATCCTCCAAAATTCCTTCAGAAATCATAGTACATTGTCATTGTAAACTTGGGAAAAGGTGTCAAAAATTCAACTCCCTTATGGTTAACATTTAACAGGAAAGGAACATCACCTGGATATATAGCTTCTCTAGGCACGGAAAGCATCTCAGGAAACTGACAACTTGGTCCAGGTTGGGGCCGATAGATTCTAGTGCCAAGACCTTCACTGTGCGCAGATTCGGGGTCAAGCTTGTTGGAATCATTTTCTGGATGACAGATGGACATACATGTTCAAAATTAGAAATAATGTTAATTTCAAGAAGGAGAGGTAGAAGGCGACTGTTGTACCTGAACGGGTGTGGATCCAATAATAAGTTCGGAGTATTTGACAAACGAGTAGCCCACCTCTGTTAATTTTGGCGCAGAAATGACATTGATTCTTGTTGGACCTTCTTGATCAACTACAAGTAATCTCTCAAGTGAAGGTGTGTCCTCAATGACCACACTGTGGTACACATTTTGTGATGTCTTGTTGCAGCACCAGCAACAAACATAAATAGTCCGGAGAGTCATGGAGGTGATGTGGAAGCTACTGAACCCATTGATCGCCTGAAGATGAAGGTACTCGAGTGCAGTACAGCCACAGAGCAGGCGCTCCATGTCATCCTTTAGGATGTAGACGATGACGAGCTCGAGGTGCTTCAGTCGTGGTAGAAAAAGAGCGGGCGCGTCATTAGGGGGGGGGGGAGGGAATGGCAGTTCATGAACTTGGCGAGGCGCAACATGGGTGTGAAGCGGTGGGCGGACATTGGCAGCGAGCGCATATGCCCATAATTAAAACTGAGCTCCTCGAGCTGATCTAGGGCGGGGGATCAAAACCAGTCATCAAGCTTGGCTCGTTCCTTGCCGTTGGAACGGAACTTGCCCATGCTAAGGCCTCTGATTGGGCCATGGTGAATGCCGAGGATCTGGGACAATGCATCCAAGCTTTTGCGATAGCCATGGCAGAGCTCATGCACGTCGATGAGGTTGAGAGGGGTGGAGTGCCATAGGGGGCGCCAACGCCGGGAAAGGACGGTTGTCCGCGCCCCATATTTGATTCGGAGGAGGGAGATGATGACTATCAACATATCATTGGGGAGGCTATTGATGAAGTCTAGGCCTGCTGGAGTCGCTTGTGGTTCTTGCTCGACCCGCCTTCGCTTGTTAGCAGCCTCGTTCTCCACCTCTGGAGTCTCCTCGTCAGCTGTGCTTTCTGATAGAAGTGCGAGTGCAGGGAATATTTAGTTAAAATAAGGCAAAAGAAAAGTGTATTGGTAACTAGAAGTTAGTAGGTAGGAATAGAGTAAGAAAATGGAATAACAATTGGTTGCTTAAATACTACACGATTCCTTTGATATTGATGGGTAAGTCAACATGCAGATACTTGAAAAGAACACTTACTTCGAACAAAGTCTGGACGGATGATATCGTCGGGGAAGTTATCATATATCTCATGACCAGGCTCTTTTATGTGCAGTGCAATTTTAGTGCTAGCTTTTAGTACATAAAACTTAGAAATTTCTGTCCAAAGGCTCGTGCCAAAATAGGAGTGACCACGTTCATCAAGTCTTACAGAAGCAACGATTGTAAATCTATGGTTTGTGTTCAGTGTGACATCCCTGCAGTCTTGAGTTATGTAAAGGGCAAGATTGGTTACTACTGATGCTATTGCATAGCAAGGGATGTGCTGCAGAAAATGGTTGGATTGTTAAAGAATATGGTAACAAGCAAATATGGGCGTAATTGAAAGAACAGTACATCAGTTGAAATCAAAGGACAAAAATCTATAATTAAACAGATAGTGTAACCATGATGTCATGAAATATGAGAGTAATCGAAAGAACAATACATCATTAATTTGCCTAATATAGAAAGATGAGGAAAAAAAATCCCCTTTGACGTATATGCTGCATGTGGCACCTTTTATCCAAATGTAGCAATATATAGTATATGTTCAGGAAAGTAGGCCATGCCAACCAATGTAGGGTGAGATTGAACATACCGTGCGCATCCTGAAGTCATCTGGTACGGTGAGATGGAACTCCACGGATGTCTGGCTGAGGCCGCAAAGTCCTGATATGTCCGCGCACTGTACACTCTATGAATGAAAGACAACCCTCAAATCAGCTCGAATAAAAATGAATTCACGGCAATTTCGGCCGGGTGAGTAAAGGAGGCAGATGAACTGGGAAAAGAGATGAGAGAATATCTTAGTAAATTAGTTACCTTGTTGTCCATGAGAACGGACCCCCAATACCGTGGATTCCCCAATCAGGCGGAGCTAGGTCGACGATGAGCAGCGTCGAGAAAGTCGATGGCGATAGGTGGCGGCAAGCGAAAGTGGCAAAATGCGGTGGGGTTTGCCGGCAGCCTGGCGGCGGCAACAGGCGTTGAGCTAAGTGGTTGCCGCGGCGATAGGCGGTGCCATGCAGAGTCACGGAGGAGCTTGTGCAGGTGTGAATGGGGACCGGAGGGGTGGTGGGCGGGGTGAGGGTTTTTGTGACGTGGGGATGGTGAGTAGGGGTTTTCTTTTTTCCTTTTTGAGTTGGGTGCTGAGGGTTTTCTGCCCCACAAAGAGTTTCGAGGCAACAGTTTGCTAGAGCCAACCGTGTGTGATTGACGTAACTGGGAAAATGGAAGTCATTGCACATGGTTTCAATTTGGGAAAAATAACCATGTTTCAGGGTGGTTCCACTTTTCCATCGTCGGTTGAATCTGAAATTTTTACACGCGCTAAACATTCACCCTAATATGCATAAATTTCCATCAACGGAACTGAGTGCATCCATATCCGACATTTAGACATAAGTAAACATAGATTAAACATACTCGGGCATAGGTAATAAGCGTACACAAGCATAGTTCGACCATATATAGTTCAACCGTCATTAAGCATACTCAAGCATATTTATAATTAAGACACTACATAGCCATACATAGTTCAATCCCACATCTCATCTCATCTGCCGGCACGATCGTGAAGCTTCTCCAGGTACTCAGCGTATGCGGCATGCGCCACCCTGCAAGAATACTTTTGCCTGAAGGAGCCAATGGCTCATCCTCTTACATGCACCAGAACACTTTGATACGCGTCATGAAGCTTTTGGTTGCAAAACGGTAATCGAAAGCCCCAATTCCAGGTCCTAATACGCTTGTTATGCATTCCCGCATAAAGCTCCCTGAGGATTTGCCTCTTGTACCTCCTCTGGCCATCTTCATCCTCGCTGTCGACATCGTCAGATAGCACCTATACATATAGTAAAAAAATGTGGCGTCAAATTTGGAATACAAACTAATCTCTAGCGAACATTTGGCAGTTGCCAAAATTTGGCATCAAATTAATTTTTACATGTCGTAAAGTAGGATTAGGAATTTATGGCTATTTTTTAGACATATCCAAAGATTATGGTTCGATTTTTAAGCACAATCATCTATGTACATACCAATCTTGAAAAAAATGGCACAAACATATATGTAGGTGATTCAAAATCAATTGTCAAGACCTGGCTAGGAATTATTAGCACGAACACTAACCCTTGTCGGATTATTAGCAGAAATCATTTGCAGAGATGAAACAACTAATCACTTATCATTTGTACCATTCAAACAATCAATACACTACACGGATCTAACGAAACTTACTCAGATTTCATGGATTGAGAGAACATAAACATATGATTTCTATTCCAAAAAAAGGGGAGGCGGGAGTAACCAGAGAAACCCTAGGATGTATTTGACACATAAATGGGTATAGATGACTAACCGGTTCTCCGTCGTTGTCAGAGTCGTCACCTGAGTCGTCACCGGAGTCGTCACCGGAGTCGGTGTGGACCTCTGACTCCGGCTATGGAAGCACAACGCCGTCGACGATGTCAAGGTGCAGCGATACCGCGTCGGCGGCGACGACAACCTCTGTCTCCATCTTCACGCCGTGCTCCGGTGCTTCAGCAACCCCGGTGTCGCCACTCCCTTCGATGGGGCGCTTCGTCGGAATCCTCATACATTGATGGCTTTGAGGACTGAGAGCGGCGTCGAGGATGCAGGCGGAGAGAGTGGATTGTGTGTGTGGCGAGGATGGCGGGTGCGGCCACTCGGGCGCGCCATTAATATGGAGTAGTGGGAGAGAGGTGGGCGACGGTCAAACCGATGGCTCTCCTCCCGATGAGCCCGCGCAGCGGACTGCTGGCATGCCTACCGTCATTTCACACAGCTACTGGCACGCCTCCCGATGACACTGCGCAGCGAGCATGCCTCCCTTCAATTCACACACCTGCACGCATGCCTCCTGGTCTGCCTGCGCGGCAGACTGCCCGCATGCGTCCCGTCAACTCACGCCTGCTTGCACGGCACACGAGACGCGTGGTGGCACGTATATTGCTTTTCTATTTGGATGATTAATGCTGCTGCTTTATTGCTTAACCGAAGCATGGCACGTATCCATTGTTGGCCTAACGCCCACGGTTCGAATAAATAATCCATTTGCGATATTGGTTCCCAATTATTAATAATCTCCCGTTTGAAAGAAGATAAAAATTACATCAAAACCTATCTCAAATTTGACAAAAAAGTACAATACAACTGTGTATTGGTGTCGATATGACAACACGATAAGTTTCATGAATTTCAACTAAGTTTTGGATGTACTACTATTGGGGAATGTTACATGGAAAACAAAAATTTTCCACGCACACGCAAGATCTATCCATGGAGATGCATAGCTACGAGAGGGGAGAGTCTGTCTACGTACCCTCATAGACCGTTAAGCGGAAGCATTTATCAACGCGGTTGATGTAGTCGTACACCTTCACGATCCAACCGATCAAGTAACGAACGTACGACACCTCCGCGTTCAGCACACGTTCATGTAACACCCCCTATCATTAGCTACAGTAATCACTTTTGATAATGACATGTCAGCAAGCTTAATAGTGCATAATCATCATTAGCATCATATTGCATTTCAACTCCTAAGTCAAATTCAAATTTAAATGAAAGTGAAATATAAAAGTTGTCCAACATAAAAACTAAAAATGTTCAGTAAATAACAAATATTGCAGAGACTATGCTAAAATTGAAACCAACAATTAATAAAATAATTAGGTGGCTAAAACATTATCAAAACAGTAAGGAATATTGCATTTTAATTATTATAGAAATTGTGTGAACTCAAGTTGACTCCAAACCAAATTTTGGTAGTGGTAGATAATACCTAGTATTTGTTCGAGCAATTCCTATGTTTTATAAAATTCAATATGTGGCCTAACAATTTGCTAAACTGAGACAAGAGAATAAACAAAAGAAAAAGAAAAACAGAACAGAAAAGAAAAAAACAAGAAAAGGAGAAAGCCCCGGCCCAGCTCCCAGCCCAGCTGGCCCGACCGGCCCAGCACCCCACCCCCTTATCCCCTGGAGGCCAAACCCTAGCCCCACCCCCACCGACAGAATCCCCCCCGGTTCCCCCCCTCTCGGTCCGGATCGGGCCGAGCCCTCGCTCCCCCGCGCGCTCGTCCCCGACCGCGCCCCGACGCGCCCGACGCCGCGCCCCCGTCGCCGCCTCGCCGCCTCCCTCTCGCCGGACCTCCCTCGCCGGCCTGCTTCCTCTCCGCCGTCGTCCCCGTCGACCACCTCGACCCCCGCTGCCCCGTCCCTACGAACCCCGGTGAGGCCCCCGGCCTCTCCTCTCCCGTGTCCCTATGCGCACGCACGCGCACTCGCCCGCCGCCCCGCGCCGTGGCGGTCCCTTGCTCCTGCCACGCTCACCGCGCCCGGCCCCTGCTCCTCGCCTCTCCCGCCACTGCAGGGCTTCCCCTGCTCGCCCCGCTCCGGTTCCCCTCGCCCCGCGCTTCTCCTTCCCCCCGGTGCTCCACTACTCGCTGCCCGCGTCGGCCTCGTCCTTCCCCGGACCGCTCACCCCGCTCCGCCGCTCACGCGCGCTCGCTCCGCTGCGGGCCTCGCCTCGCCGCTCCCCACGCCGGCGAGCGCGCCCGTGGCCAGCGCCCGGGCTCGCCCTTGGCCGCGCCCGCACGCTCGCGCCCGCTGCGCCGTATCGGGCTGGCGCCCAGCGCCCGTTGCCCGCGCCCGTTTGGCCCCTATGGGCCTATGACAGAGGGGCCCCGCCCACAGAACGTTTAAAAAAAAGGAATTAAAATAAATAAATAAATAAATAAAAATAAAAATAATTAACATAAATATTAATTAATTAGTTAATTAATCCTGATTAGGTTAATCTAATTAACTAATTAGTGTTAATTAAACAGTAATTTAATTAGTTAACCCTAATTAGCCTAACAGTCTATGACAGGTGGGACCCACCCTGTCAGATGGCTGCTGACGTCAGCATGATGTCATGCTGATGTCATCGCAACACTGTTTCGGATAATGTTGATTTAAATAATTAATTAAATTCCAGAAATTAATAAAAACTTTAGAAAATCATATTAAATAAACCGTAACTCCGATGAAAATACTTTATACATGAAACTTGCTCAGAATTCCGTTACGAACCCGGATACGCCCTCCGTATTCCCGTCAGACGCCCGCAGCTATAAGAACATTGAACTTTTAGACCGTTTTCAGTAAATGAATAGTGTCCAACTTTAATTAAATAAATCCAAATAAATTCCTAAATTAACTAAATCATTTAGTTAGGCAGTAGAACACCCCGGCATATCATTTAGGCATGTCATACATATTGTTTGCATTATTGCCGTGAATTTATTGTTTCTCTCCCCCTCCTTCTCTCTCTTCGATAGACGCTGAGACCGACGACGCTGCACCCGGGTACGACTTCACTACCAACGAGCAGCCCGTTGACGACCCCTCTCTCTTGCCAGAGCAACCAGGCAAGCCCCCCCTTGAGCATCCAGATATCGCCCATTCTATTCTCCTGCTTGCATTAGATTTTGCTACTGTTAATGTATGCTCCTATTCTGACGCATAGCCTGCTGTTGTAACCTGTTCATTGCTACCTTACCTGCCTATGATAGACTGTTTAGTATAGGTTGGTAATGAACCATCAGTGACCCCACCACCTTTCCTTTGTTGCCCCTGCTTGATCATCGATGACTCGATCAACGTGATCGTCGACTAGAGACCGACACCTCACTTCACACTCCCTTAGTTGTACGACTCTGCGTAGTAACTATCGAGTGCCGAGGGTGATACCTCGTAACGCACTTCTGATGAATACTCTGCAGTGTAGCTGTTCGGTCGTGGTCATCGAGGGTGATTCCTCCTTCTCCACTTCCGATACGACTCTGTCATGCAACCCTCAGTGTGAACCTCGAGGGTGATACCTCATATGTTCGCCCTGATGATTTCGTCGAGTGGAATCCGCCGAGGGTGATTCCTCGGGTTTTCCCCTTTGATGTTATGACCACACAGTTACCTTGACCTTTGTTACAGGCGGGTCTACCCTGGTGGGTACCCGCTGGGGATCTATGATTTCGAGTGTGCCGGAAGGGCACTCGAGTGTGACATTGTGGCGGAGCATCAGAGACTCTGATTGTCTCCGCGTGATACTAATTGAGCCTATTGGATTTGGGTGTGTGATCTGAGTGGGTCGACGTGCCCTATACGCACTACCACCACGCGGGATAATGGTTATGGGACCCTCTGCGAAGTACGTTTCTCTGAAAGCTCGTCTGACGTCATGATTCACCATGCGGGCTGATTGTCGGGATTGGGCTGGATACTTCACTGACGAGTTCAGTGTCGCGCCTGCACCCCGGCCAGTCTCGCAACTTGCAGGGTGCCCAGGGCGATGGCCCGAGACCTCTGGGTGCATAGGTTAGTGCGGCGTGCTGACCTCTCTGCCGAGCCTAGGTAGAGTGCTGTTTCGTGTTGATCTTCCGAGGACGGGCATTACCCAGCAAGTGTGTCCGGCCAGAGTTGATCGAGCGTGTTGGGTAACAGTAGTGCACCCCTGCAGGGATGAATCTTCTATCGATAGCCGGTCCTACGGTAAAGGACGCTCAGTTTGTGTATCCCGATCTACTACTTAACTGGAAACTTGTTACTTAATTGAAGCTTTGGGATTGCTTTCTCGCTTGGGAGTCGAGGAAGGATCTTTAAGCTGTACTTCAACATGTTTGCTAAATAAAATGCTATTCTACTCTCTTCTACTGCTGCAAGATGATGGCGTTGTGAAGATGATTGAAGATGCTAGTCTTCGATAGGACTAGGCCTTCTCTCTATTCTGGCATTTCTGCAGCCCAGTCCACTTATACAACCTTTCTCCATTGATAATGTTGCATATGTAGTATAGATCCTTGCTTGTTGAGTACTTCGGATGAGTACTCACGGTTGCTTTACTTTCTCTTTTCCCCATATACCCCACCTTGATGATACATCAGACGATGAAGTCCAGGAGCCAGATGCCACCACAGGAGCTTACTACCAGGAGGGTCCAGAGGGTACTTACTACTGGATCGAGCCAGATGACCAGGAGTAGGATCGGAGGCTCCCAGGCAGGAGGCCAACGCTTTCGATCTAGTGTCGCTGTTTGTGCTAGCCTTCTTAAGGCAAAACTTGTCTAACTATGTCTGTACTCGGATAATATTTGTATGACTGACTTATGTATTCGGATCTTCGGATCCCTGGTCTGTAATATTGTGGACCTCCGTTTAAATTGTGTTAGAGTTGTGTTGTGATATCTTCCCGTGAGTCCCTGTGCTTGACCGTACACGTTTGCGTGTATGATTAGTGTACGATTGAGTCGGGGGCGCCACAAGTTGGTATCAGAGCCGACTGCCTGTAGGAAGCCCTCTTCCAATTCCTTGGCCGAAGTTGAGTCTAGACATCGAAAGACTAATTTACTAACTTGGCTGTGTGGCTTACGGGCCCACGTCGCCAACTGGGTGGTATTAGGATCTTTTATTCCTCGTCTATACTCTGGGGCTCTGATCTCTCTTCTACTCAGGTTAAATAAATTTTACTAACGCCGACACTTAGGATCTCGTAAACCCCATCTACCCGGAGAGCTGGATATCTGTGCGATTTCCCTGTCATTGATCTAATTAGTCTGATAATCATTTTCCTTTCCATTGTTTTGTTTAACCTTTCTCTCCGAGTTATATTATACTCCGAGTTGTCATTCGATAAGACCGGATTCTGCATCAGAGTGCACACGGAGAGTAGGATCCAGCAAGTTGATCGATCATCGGTGTTCTCTAGACTCGACTTGAGGTTGGGTTATCACCAGATCCGTGTCCGTGAAGAGGTTATTCCCAGGACTGCATTCGTCACTCGTTATGGCTCCTATGAATACACCGTCATGTCATTTGGCCTAACGAATGCTCCAGCAACTTTCTCCCGTCTGATGAATTATATATTCATGGATTACCTCGACAAATTCATCGTGGTTTATTTGGATGATATTCTGGTTTATTCTAAGAATAAAGAAGAACATGCTGAACACCTCCGTTTGGTACTAGAAAGGCTTCGAGAACACCAGTTGTATGCCAAGTATTCCAAATGTGAATTTTGGCTTTCTGAAGTAACTTACCTTGGACATGTGATTTCCAAGGATGGAATTGCTGTTAACCCCGAACGAGTTCAGGCTATTCTTGACTGGACTCCCCCGAAGAATGTTAAGCAAGTCAGAAGTTTTCTCGGACTTGCAAGTTATTGCCGTTGATTCGTTGAGAACTTTTCCAAGATTGCAAAACCATTGACAAATCTGCTTCACAAAGGTGTTAAATTTGAGTGGACAGAAAAATGTGAAGAAAGCTTTCAGACACTAAAAGATAAATTGACATCTGCCCCAGTATTAGCACCCCCGGATTCCCAAAAGGATTTCGTGATATACTGCGATGCCTCCCGTCAAGGATTAGGCTGTGTCCTAATGCAAGAACACAAAGTGATTGCTTATGCCTCCCGACAATTGCGTCCTCACGAAGAAAATTACCCAGTGCACGATCTCGAACTTTCTGCGGTTATTTATGCCCTGAAGCTATGGCGACATTACCTTCTCGGTAACCTATATGAGATATATACGGATCATCATAGTTTGAAGTATTTGTATACTCAACCAGATCTGAACCTTCGTCAACAAAGATGGCTCGAGACAATAGCCGATTATGATATGAATATCTCATACACCCCTGGCAAGGCAAATGTAATGGCCGATGCTTTGAGCCGCAAGGCTTATTGCAGCAACCATATGGTTCAGGAATCACAACCTCTTCTTTATGAAGAGTTTCGTAAATTGAACCTCCATATTGTTCCACAGGGTTATCTCAATACCCTCGTTGTCGAACTAGATTTAGAACACAACATCAAGACTATGCAACGGTATGACTCTGAAGTTGAAAGGATCAAGCGATACCTTGAAAAAGGAAAACCGTCGGAGTTCCATCTTGATAATGATGGGATCCTATTTTTCCAACACCGTCTCTTCGTACCTAAGTTCAAAGATGAGAGAGAACACGTTATGATGGAAGCTCATGACACTCCTCTGTCAATTCATCCTGGTAGCACAAAGATGTACCGTGACATTTGTCAGAGATACTGGTGGCCTAATATGAAGCGAGACATTGCTTGTTATGTTTCTGAGTGTGACGTTTGCCGCCGCGTTAAAGCTCAACATCAAAGGCCCGCAGGAACTCTGCAACCCCTTGCAATTCTTGAATGGAAATGGGACAAGGTCCAAATGGATTTCATTACTGGTTTTCCCAAATCCCAGAAGGGTCATGATGCTATTTTTGTCGTCATTGACCGATTCTCTAAGGTTGCTCACTTTCTGCCAGTTAAAGAGACAATCACTGCTAGCCAGTTAGCAGACTTGTATGTTTCCCGAATTGTGTCACTCCACGGTGTTCCGTTGGAGATCAGTTCTGATCGTGGCAGCCTCTTGACCTCCAGATTCTGGAATAGTTTCCAAGAAGCTATGGGAACACATCTGTCTTTCAGCACCGCTTTTCACCCTCAGTCACAGGGTCAAGTTGAACGAGTTAATCAAGTGCTCGAAGATATGCTTCGAGCTTGCATCATCTCCTTCGGTAAGAAATGGGAGGAATCTCTCCCGTATGCCAAATTCTCTTACAACAATAGCTATCAGGCTAGTCTGAAGATGGCACCGTTTGAAGTTCTATACGGTCGTAAGTGTCGAACCCCTCTGAATTGGTCAGAAACTGGGGAACGCTCACTCGTCGGACCGGACATTATTCAGCAAGCAGAAGATCAAGTCCGCATTGTCCGTGAACATTTGAAAGCTGCTCAGTCTCGTCAGAAAAGCAACTATGACCGAAAGCACCAGGAAATAGTCTATCAACCTAGCGAGCAAGCTTACCTCCGCGTCACTCCGTTGAAAGGCACTCATAGGTTCGGAATCAAAGGCAAGTTAGCTCCTCGCTACATTGGCCCGTTCCGTATTCTTGCCCGTCGAGGAGAGGTGGCATATCAATTGCAATTGCCGCCAAATCTTTCTCAAGTACATGACGTCTTTCATGTATCCCAACTCCGTCGCTGCTTCAAGGATCCTATT
Organism: Thinopyrum elongatum; assembly: GCA_011799875.1. Classification (NCBI taxonomy): domain Eukaryota; kingdom Viridiplantae; phylum Streptophyta; class Magnoliopsida; order Poales; family Poaceae; genus Thinopyrum; species Thinopyrum elongatum. The sequence continues at coordinate 347,507,192 of CM022302.1, read as the reverse complement.
AGAGCTGTGGATCACGAAGTGCTTGAATTACGGGAAGATCTGTCTTATCCAGAATATCCCATCCGTGTTCTTGATGAAGCTGAACGTCGGACTCGTCAAAAGTCAATCAAATTCCTCAAGGTTCAGTGGTCGAATCATTCTGAAGATGAGGCCACTTGGGAACGCGAGGATCGTCTTCGTGAAGAATACCCCGCTTTCTTTCAGTCTTCCTCTTAATTCTCGGGACGAGAATTCTTAATAGATGAGGAGAGTTGTAACACCCCCTGTCATTAGCTACAGTAATCACTTTTGATAATGACATGTCAAGCAAGCTTAATAGTGCATAAATATCATTAGCATCATATGCATTTCAAATCCTAGTCAAATTCAAATTTAAATGAAAGTGAAATATAAAGTTGTCCAACATAAAAACTAAAATGTTCAGTAAATAACAAATATTGCAGAGAGACTATGCTAAAATTGAAACCAACAATTAATAAATAATTAGGTGGCCTAAAACATTATCAAAACAGTAAGGAATAATGCATTTTAATTATTATAGAAAATGTGTGAACTCAAGTTGACTCCAAACCAATTTTTGGTAGTGGTAGATAAACCTAGTATTGTTGGAGCAATTCCTATGTTTTATAAATTCAATATGTGGCCTAACAATTTGCTAACTGAGGACAAGAGAATAAACAAAAGAAAAAGAAAAACAGAACAGAAAAGAAAAAAAAAAAGAAAAGGAGAAAGCCCCGGCCCAGCTCCCAGCCCAGCTGCCCGACCGGCCCAGCACCCCACCCCCTTATCCCCTGGAGGCCAAACCTAGCACACCCCACCGACAGAATCCCCCCCGGTTCCCCCCCTCTGGTCCGGATCGGGCCGACCATCGACTCCCCCCGCGCGCTCGTCCCCGACCGCGCCCCGACGCGCCCGACGCCGCGCCCCCGTCGCCGCCTCGCCGCCTCCCTCTCGCTGGACCTCCCTCGCCGGCCTGCTTCCTCTCCGCCGTCGTCCCCGTCGACCACCCCGAGCCCCGCTGCCCCATCCCTACGAACCCCGGTGAGGCCCCCGGCCTCTCCTCTCCCGTGTCCCTGTGCGCACGCACGCGCACTTGCCGCCGCCCCGTGCCGTGGCGGTCCCTTGCTCCTGCCACGCTCACCGCGCCTGGCCCCTGCTCCTCGCCGCTCCCGCCACTGCAGGGCTTCCCCTGCTCGCCCCGCTCCGGTTCCCCTCGCCCCGCGCTTCTCCTTCCCCCCGGTGCTCTGCTGCAACTGCTGCTACTGCGCCTCGCCGCGCCCCCATGCTCCTTGCTGCTACAGCTGCTGCTGCCCCGCCACCGCGCGCGCACGCGTGCGTCTTCGCTGCTCGCTGCCCACGTCGGCCTCGTCCTTCCCCGGACCGCTCACCCCGCTCCGCCGCTCACGCGCGCTCGCTCCGCTGCGGGCCTCGCCTCGCCGCTCCCCACGCCGGCGCGCGCGCCCGTGGCCAGCGCCCGAGCTCGCCCCTGGCCGCGCCCGCTGCGCCGTATCGGGCTGGCGCCCAGCGCCCGTTGCCCGCGCCCGTTTGGCCCCTATGGGCCAATGACAGAGGGGCCCCGCCCACAGAACGTTTAAAAAAAGGAATTAAAATAAATAAATAAATAAAAATAAAAATAATTAACATAAATATTAATTAATTAGTTAATTAATCCTGATTAGGTTAATCTAATTAACTAATTAGTGTTAATTAAATAGTAATTTAATTAGTTAACCCTAATTAGCCTAACAGTCTATGACAGGTGGGACCCACCCTGTCAGATGGCTGCTGACGTCAGCATGATGTCATGCTGATGTCATCGCAACACTGTTTTGGATAATGTTGATTTAAATAATTAATTAAATTCCAGAAATTAATAAAAACTTTAGAAAATCATATTAAATAAACTGTAACTCCGATGAAAATACTTTATACATGAAACTTGCTCAAAATTCCGTTACGAACCCGGATACGCCCTCCGTATTCCCGTCAGACGCCCGCAGCTATAAGAACATTGAACTTTTAGACCGTTTTCAGTAAATGAATAGTGTCCAACTTTAATTAAATAAATCCAAATAAATTCCTAAATTAACTAAATCATTTAGTTAGGCAGTAGAACACCCCGGCATATCATTTAGGCATGTCATACATATTGTTTGCATTATTGCCGTGAATTTATTGTTTCTCTCCCCCTCCTTCTCTCTCTTCGATAGACGCTGAGACCGACGATGCTGCACCCGGGTACGACTTCACTACCGACGAGCAGCCCGTTGACGACCCCTCTCTCTTGCCAGAGCAACCAGGCAAGCCCCCCCCCCCCTTGAGCATCCAGATATCGCCCATTCTATTCTCCTGCTTGCATTAGATTTTGCTACTGTTAATGTATGCTCCTATTCTGATGCATAGCCTGCTGTTGTAACCTGTTCATTGCTACCTTACCTGCCTATGATAAACTGTTTAGTATAGGTTGGTAATGAACCATCAGTGACCCCACCACCTTTCCTTTGTTGCCCCTGCTTGATCATCGACGACTCGATCAACGTGATCGTCGACCAGAGACCGACACCTCACTTCACACCCCCTTAGTTGTACGACTCTGCGTAGTAACTATCGAGTGCCGAGGGTGATACCTCGTAACGCACTCCTGATGAATACTCTGCAGTGTAGCTGTTCGGTCATGGTCATCGAGGGTGATTCCTCCTTCTCCACTTCCGATACGACTCTGTCGTGCAACCCTCAGTGTGAACCTCGAGGGTGATACCTCATACGTTCGCCCTGATGATTTCGTCGAGTGGAATCCGCCGAGGGTGATTCCTCGGGTTTTCCCCTTTGATGTTATGACCACACGGTTACCTTGACCTTTGTTACAGGCGGGTCTACCCTGGTGGGTACCCGCTGGGGATCTATGATTTCGGGTGTGCCGGAAGGGCACTCGAGTGTGACATTGTGGCGGAGCATCAGAGACTCTGATTGTCTCCGCGTGATACTAATTGAGCCTATTGGATTTGGGTGTGTGATCTGAGTGGGTCGACGTGCCCTATACGCACTACCACCACGCGGGATAATGGTTATGGGACCCTCTGCGAAGTACGTTTCTCTGAAAGCTCGTCTGACATCATGATTCACCATGCGGGCTGATTGTCGGGATTGGGCTGGATACTTCACTGACGAGTTCAGTGTCGCGCCTGCACCCTGGCCAGTCTCGCAACGCGCAGGGTGCCTAGGGCGATGGCCCGAGACCTCTGGGTGCATAGGTTAGTCCGGCGTGCTGACCTCTCTGCCGAGCCTAGGTAGAGCGCTGTTTCGTGTTGATCTTCCGAGGACGGGCATTACCCAGCAAGTGTGTCCGGCCAGAGTTGATCGAGCGTGTTGGGTAACAGTAGTGCACCCCTGCAGGGATGAATCTTCTATCGATAGCCGGTCCTACGGTAAAGGACGCTCAGTTTGTGTATCCCGATCTACTACTTAACTGGATACTTGTTACTTAATTGAAGCTTCGGGATCGCTTTCTCGCTTGGGAGTCGAGGAAGGATCTTTAAGCTGTACTTCAACATGTTTGCTAAATAAAATGCTATTCTACTCTCTTCTACTGCTGCAAGATGATGGCCTTGTGAAGATGTTTGAAGATGCTAGTCTTCGATAGGACTAGGCCTTCTCTCTATTCTGGCATTTCTGTAGCCCAGTCCACTTATACAGCCTTTCTCCATTGATAATGTTGCATATGTAGTATAGATCCTTGCTTGCTGAGTACTTCGGATGAGTACTCACGGTTGCTTTACTTTCTCTTTTCCCCATATACCCCACCTTGATGATACATCAGACGATGGAGTCCAGGAGCCAGATGCCACCACAGGAGCTTACTACCAGGAGGGTCCAGAGGGTACTTACTACTGGATCGAGCCAGATGACCAGGAGTAGGATAGGAGGCTCCCAGGCAGGAGGCCAATGCTTTCGATCTAGTGTCGCTGTTTGTGCTAGCCTTCTTAAGGCAAAACTTGTCTAACTATGTCTGTACTCAGATAATATTTGTATGACTGACTTATGTATTCGGATCTTCGGATCCCTGGTCTGTAATATTGTGGACCTCCGTTTAAATTGTGTTAGAGTTGTGTTGTGATATCTTCCCGTGAGTCCCTGTGCTTGATCGTACACGTTTGCGTGTATGATTAGTGTACGATTGAGTCGGGGGCGCCACAGTTCAGCTCGATGACGTCCTCGCCTTCTCGATCCAGCAAGAGAGGCGAAGTAGTAGATGAGTTCTGGTAGCACGACGGCGTGATGACGGTGGTGGTGAACAGGCTTCGCCGTGCACTGCAGAAAAACTTGACGGAGGATGAAACCAGGGAGAGGGGCACCACACACAGCTCGTGGATTGTCGTGGGTTTGTGGTGCCCCTCCCACTCATATATATATATATATATATATATATATATATATATATATATATATATATATATATATATATATATATATATATATATATAGGTGGGGGAGGGGAGGCAGCCAGGGTGCGCCCCAAGGGTGGCCGCCTGCCCTATGGCGCGCCCCTTTTCCTTATTTGCTCTTGGGGGGAAGGAAAGGGGAGGAGAGGGAAGGCAAGGGGAGGCTGACTCCCCTCCTTCCTTTTCTCCATAAGGCCTGCGGCCAGAGGAGGAGCGCACCAGCCCCTTGTGGGCTGGTGTGCTCCCCTCGTTTGGCCATATGGCCCGTTAACCTCCCGGGGCCTCCCGGAACCCCTTCCGGTGATCCGATGATTACCCGGTACATTCTGAAACCTTTCCGATGACCAAATAGCATCCTCCTATATATCAATCTTTACCTCTGGACCATTCCGGAGCTCCTCATCATGTCCGTGATCTCATCTGGGACTCCGAACAGCATTCGGTCACCAACTCACATAACTCATATAATACTATATTGTCAATGAATGTTAAGCGTGCGGACCCTATCGGTTCGAGAATGATGTAGACATGACCGAGACACTTCTCCGGTCAATAACCAATAGCGGGACCTGGATACCCATATTGGTTCCTACATATTCTACGATGATCTTTATCGGTCGAACCTTTATGACAACATACGTAATTCCCTTTGTCTGTCGGTATGTTACTTACCCAAGATTCGATCGTCGGTATCTCCATACCTAGTTCAATCTCGTTACTGGCAAGTCTCTTTACTTGTTCCGTAATACATCATCTCATAACTAACTCCTTAGTCACTTTGCTTGCAAGCTTCTTGTGATGATGTCTTACCGAGAGGGCCCAGAGATACCTCTCCGTCACACGGAGTGACAAATCCCAATCCCGATCCATGCCAACTCAACAGACACCTCCAGAGATACCTGTAGAGCATTTTTATGATCACCCAGTTATGTTATGATGTTTGATAACACACAAGGCATTCCTCCGGTATCTGGGAGTTGCATGATCTCATGGTCGAAGGAATATGTATTTGTCATTAAGAAAGTAGTAGCAATAAACTGAACGATCATATGCTAAGCTAACGGATGGGTGTTGTCCATAACATCATTCTCCTAATGATGTGATCCCGTTATCAAGTGACAACACATGTCTATGGTTAGGAAACCTTAACCATCTTTTGATCAACGAGCTAGTCTAGTAGAGGCTCACTAGGGACACGGTATTTGTTTATGTATCCACACATGTATTTAAGTTTCCGGTCAATAGAATTCTAGCATGAATAATAAACCTTTATCATGATTAAGGAAATATAATAATAACCAGTTTATTATTGCCTCTAGGGCATATTTCCAACAACTACTAGCTTTTAAAAATCAAGATTGTCAATGCTTGAAATTTCTTGCACGGGGAGTAAACATGCACCCAGTGACACACATGTTTTTTTCCAATCCATTTAGGTGCACAGTCACGTGTGCATGTAGCTCAAATTTGATTTTTGCACATTATACCCCTATAAAATCAATCAATGTACCAAAATGTCTTAATGATCTCTGTTTTTTTTCAAAATTAAAATGTCCCTCCTTTGGTAACATATGTACATCGCGAAAAATCTTAACATGCATCGTAGTTGAGTGTGTGCGTCGGGGGGGGGGTCTGGCAGTACACTATGAGTCGTGAGTCACCGTGTGGGATTGGCCATTTTGTGAGGCAGGTGCCACATCAAAGTCGTGAATTCGTTATTTAAAACATTACACAACCCTTTCATACATACATGTTTGGGCCACATGCAGTCGGTGGTTGTCCTACACAACACTCACTCGAGTGTGACGCTTTCTGTGGGCCCACGAGGTCATCGTCCATCACTTCGACCTACAGCCGGCAGAGAGGTTAATTTGACCAGCAAGTTTGATTCTTTTTTGTTTGTGTTACGGTGGGAGTATATAGTACGCATCAAAGAGGTGGGAGGGGACCAACATATATATACTACGTACGCGTCCATAAACACACCTCACTCAGTGTGTGTACTTTTCGGTTTCCGAGGCACGTGCCACATCAAAGTTGTGCATTGGCTATTCAAACATCACACAACACCTCTTTGGGCCACATGCATGTGCGGGCGGTGGTTATCCTAGGACAATCACGTGTGACTCTTCCATCTATGGGCCCGTGAGGTCGTCGTCCATATGCATGCATCACTTTGACCAACATCGGTAAGAGGTTAATTAATTTCACTATCAAGGAGGGTTCTTTTTGGTTTGTATTACGGTAGGAGCATATAGTATGCGTCGAAGAGGGGGAAGGGGACCAACATATATACTATGCTTCATGAACCTCGCTCTGTGTGGGGACTTTATGGTTTTCGAGGCATGTGCCACATCAAAGTTGTGCATTTTGGGTATTCAAACATCACAACCACACACACCTCCATACATATGTTTGGCCCACATGCAAAGCGATGGCGGTTGTCCTCTGGCACCCATTCACACAGTTATCAGCGATATCGATGCTTTCCATCTGTGGGCCTGCTTGGTCCATCACTACTTTGATCGACAACGAGAGAGGTTAATTTTACTTAGGAGGGGATTATTTTTTGGTTTATATTATGGTATATAGGTCATGCTCTGGGATGACATGATATAGTTTGAGCACATGCATGTGTATGCATGAATCCCTCCCACATAGTCGAAGTGGGCAGCAGGGGGAGGGGCAGCGCACCACGACACATCATGATCCCATCTCGCTCTGTGTGGGGACTATACGACTTTCGACGCAACACGCCACATCATTGCTGTGCATGGTATTCAAACAGCATGCACGCATCACCTCCATACATACATATGCATGCATTGGTTGTCTTCAAATGGTACTGTCCCTCACGTGGTTATTGGCGGCAAGCCTATATATTCGTGGGCCCACATGGACATCCATGATCACTTTGACCGACAACGAGATAGGTTACCATGCATGGTGGATTCTTCTTCTTTGGTTCGTGTTATCGTAGTAGGTCATGGTGAGATTCCAGACCTAAGTTTGAGCGCATACGTACATATGCATGCATATGAATCCCCGTCATCGGCTCAAAGTGTGGTGTGACATACATATATACAATGCGTCATCAACTAACCCTCACTCTGTGTGGGGATTTTTGGTTCCAAAGCATGGTGCCACATCAAAGTTTTGTTCCATTGGGTATTCAAACATTAACACTGATCCATACATATGTTTGGGCCACATGCATGCAATGGTTGTCTTCGGGTACTAGCTACTTGCGTGATTATTGGCAAGCTAGCCCATCTCTGGGGTCACGTGGACGTCCATCACTTTGACTAACAACAAGAGAGAGGTTGTACGACCAAGGTGGATTCTTCTTGGTCCATTTTACGATACATCTTGGTGAGATGCCCTCTCCCGCCGACTGAAAGTGTGTGCGTGTGTGTGTGTGTTTGAAGGGGGGTGACTGTTACTTCACACTTTGATATAGGTGAACCTTCGTGGGGTCGGGGATGTCCGGTTAATTTGCGAGGCATGTGTTTGATAATCTCAAAAATATCTACCTGCCTGCAGGGTTTTTCTGTTTGATAACACACGGTTATTATATTTCGACCGTGTGTGATGTTTGTTGTTCCCGCTCAAGCCTGCATCCCTCGAAAATATCTGCCCGACTCGAGGGTTTTTCTGTTTGATAACACACAGTTGTTATCTCGGGACCGTGTGCGATGCATCATCCAAATTTTCAATAGCCCCGACATTTTACTCCCGCGTAGTAAAATTTTCAGTAGCCGCGTCATTTCCTCAAACACCCCCCTCCACACACACACCCCAAAAATTTCTCGCGTGCATGCGCGTGCGCGCACACACACACCACCACCACAACCCCTCCCTCGCTCGAAACCCTAGCAAGGTCGTCACCGCCGCCGCCGCAAGGCCTCCATTGTCAACATCTGCCGGTTTGCCCATGCAGCTTCCCCGCCGATCTCCATACCCTAGCCGCCCTGAGTTTCTTAGATGACGCCTGCCAAACGCCACCTTTCCCACAGATCCCCATCCCCATCCCCCACTCTAGAGCATCACAGCCTAAGCCCGGCTATGCTTCCCGTGGAGCTCGAGGAGCGACTGGCCCAAAAGAGGTGTATCGTGGCCTCTTCGCCCGACGTCGCCGAGGTGGCTGCCGAGGAAGCTGACGATCATTACTGGCCGCAGGCTTTCAATCAGCGGGCTAGAGTATGCAGGTATGTCGCGGAGGCCGATTACGACATCGAGGTCGTCGACAGTGATGGCCTGACACGGGCTATGTCACAGGTTAAGTGGCCCACCCCCAACCCCTCGGGTTCAACCGCCGTTGATCTCATCCATAGCCCCGCCGCTGATCTCCTCTGGCTCACTGTCAAGAATTTGCCATCCTACATCGCCATCGAGCCCCTTTTGTCATTTCTGAAGGACACGTTCTGTGACGCTGGCTTGGGATCCACAGCTGCCAAGTCAGACCTCATCGACGGCGACCACGAGGAGGGCACCCTCTCCGGCTCTTCCAAGGGGAAAGAGCCCATCTATGACATCAGGGAGGGCACCCTACAGCCGTGCTCTTCCAAGGGGAAGGAGCCCATCTTCGACAACATGGAGCGCACTGAGGGTCCGTGCTCTTCCCACGGGAACGAGCCCATCTGTGACAAGTGAGGAAACCCATGATTTTTTTTGCCGTGCCTCTTCACAGGGGGAACCCAAGATTTGTTTTGTCGAGTCCCTTTTGTAGTGTAGTGAGAATATGCCCAGTTTTAATTGCTATATTTGGTTGTTTGCAGTATGCCTTGTTTATTTCAGTTGTTCACAATGTGATGCTCTATATGTGAAACTATTTACTGTGCAGTACATTTTCATCAATACCAGTTTTAAGCATACCGATAGGAATGCATATATTTGCTTGCTGTTAAGCCTGTTATAGCTAGCATATGCCTCTTTTAAAGTTTTTTGGTTGTTCAGTTGTTTGTAGTTAGCATATGTCCAGTTTCAAATGCTATCTTTGGTTGTTCGTAGTATGCCTTGTTTATTCCAGTTATTCACAACGTGATGTTCTATATGTGCAAGTATGAACTATGCAATTCAATTTCATCAATACCAGTTTCAACAATACCACTACGAATGACTACATTTGGTTGCTGTTAAGCATGTTGTAGTTAACACGCCTTTCCATTTTTATTTAACAATAACCAGTGTACTTAGACCGGCACAATACCAGTTTGAATGACTATATTTGCTTGCTATTAAATGTTAGTCCTGTTGCAGTTAACACACCTTTCCACTTCTTGTTTTGCTTAACTAGCATGCTTAAACCTGCACATTGAAGCTATCATTTGGAGATTATTTTGTCTGCCATGGATATATTTGGTTTATGTTTAGCCTGTTGTGCTTAACATGCCTCTCGATGTACTTACACAGGACAATTTTAGGAACCACTGTTGTTTTCCATCGAGGTTAGTTTCATCCCATGGCTTATATATACTCAATGTTCAGGATATCGGTAGCTGGTACCATATAGGCCGGAGGCTGATAAGGGACTAATCGGTGAATCGGAATTTTAACTGAATATATCTGTAACCCATTTATCGGTACACTGGTACAACGAGGTACTGTACAAACGGTTTTTAACCCCTTTCCGCGACGGTGTTCTGAACCGTCGCCTAGTGACTGACTGCGATAGGGGGGTGTCCTTCCCACACGACCCAGAAACCATCGGGGATATGCCTTCCTGGCACACACGCTCAGCAAAATGAGGTCGTGTGCGGCCGGTGAGCGATCAAATACGGTTATACGTACAGTAGTGCTAAAAAAATACAATTATACAGGCGAAATCGTTTCCGGTCGTAAGTACATCCCACACAGTCAGTCCCCGCTAAACGTTTCCATTCGTATATACATCCCACACAGTCGCTCCAAGGAAAACGTTTCCATTCGCGGGTACATCACACACAATTTTCCCCATTAAATCGTTTGTGATAGCGTTGCCATTGCACACGATATTAATAATTTTATCGTTTGCGTTATTGAATGCATCACACATGGTGCATAGAAGAAACTGTGTGGCAAAGACTGTCCATCACACATAGTTTTTATGTGGTAAACGTTTGCACAAGGTGGCCTAATGCAAACAGTTTTCAAGAGGATGTCGTGTGTGATTGTTCATTGATCCAACACGGTTTATTCCTAGAAACTGTGTGCGTTGCCTGAGGTCATCGCCCAAGGTGTTTTCTCAATAACCGTTTGCAATAGAAAAACCAAATTAGCAGGCTAATTGCCCTATTATTAATAATCCATTTATTAATCTAATTGACATTTCTTATTAAGCACATAATATATTTCATTTCCATATTAAGGAAGCAGGATTTCATAATTGAAATACATCAGAGTACAACATCATATAGCTTCAGCACTCAGCTACCCCATTACACAACTGCACCAGCACCAAGTTTCACATGCAACATCTACAACCTTTCAAAATTAGCATCATAGACGGAACATAGACAGATGAATCTCATCTGGAAAACTACTGAAGCGGAAGGCAAATATTGAGCCTTCATTGATGTTGAAGGTCTTTGCAACTTTAGGCCAGTGCCTGTGGATGATTGACCGTCCATCCTTCGTCCTCTTCAGGAACACTTCAATATTGAACCGTGGGTGTTGTATGAAAACCTTCCTCGCCTCCTGACCATACAGGTGGTTTGAGAGGTAACCATCAGTGAACTGCTTTGGAAAGGCCTGAAAACAAGGATATGCATAAATATCTTCTCCAGATTTGAAATGGCGCAAAGGAATTAAAAAGACAAGGTATAACAGTTAGTACCATCCCGTAGTGAACTGATGTCTTCTTCATTGCGCAGACAAAGATTTTGTTGTTTTTTGTCGCTAATTTCTTTATCGTAACAATCTTTCTGAGTGTCTTGACTTGACTAATATTAATGGACAACTCATTTTCACATATGCAAAAAGGGTCAAACAGTGGGTCAAAATCTCTGACAGTAGGACCTACATGTGCAAGACCAAATTGTTAAAAACCTAATATTTAAAAATAAGAAGTGGAAAGGTGTGTTATTAACTGCAACAGGCCTAATATTTAAAAACAAGCAAACATAGTCATTCAAACTTGTATTGTGCAGGTCTAAGTACACTAGTTATTGGCCCTTTTTGGATCCATGGGTTAGAGTTAGTATGAGCTAGTTTGGGCTCAAATAGCCCTAAAGTATCCAAACACGAGGGCTAGTTTGAGCTAGTTGCATCAAACCCACCCAAAACAACTATCCCACCCAAGAGGTGCTGATTGGGGCTAGCTCTCCTAGTGCATTTATTGTCAATCTAACACTGTCATCCAAACACCTCTTTGGCTAGAGTTAGTTCAGGGTTAGTCATTGTTGAGTATCATTGTTATTTAGGAAACATAGGATAGCGTAGGATTTATTCTACCTTGACTTGTACTACAAGATGACCATGTACTCCTATATATATGCCCACGAGGCTCAAGCAATACAATCAACTATTCCACCAATCTCTCTCTCTCCCTTTTAACTGTCATGAGCTAGAAACTAACTCTAACCTCTAGCTAAGTTAGAGTATCCAAACAGTGCCATTGTTAAATCAAATGGAAAGGCGTGTTCAATACTCCCTCCGGTCCTTTTTACTCTGCATATAAGAATTGTCTGAAGTCAAACTTCATAAAGTTTGGCCTTATTTATATGAAAAAATATCAACATCTAGCATGCTAAAGTTATACAATATGAAAATTTAAGTCATGACACATGTACTGATATTTATTTCATATTGTGAATGTTGGTATTTTGTTCTATAAAGTTGGTCAAACTTTAAGAGGCCTGACTTTAGACAAATCTTATATGAGAACTAAAAAGATTTGGAGGGAGTACAACATGCTTAACAGCAACCAAATATAGTCATTCATAGAGCTATTGTTAAATTTGGTATTGATGAAATTGAACTGCACAGTTCATACCAGCACATATAGAACATCGCACTGTTAATAGCTGAAATAAACAAGGCATACTACGAACAGCCAAAGATGGCAATTGAAACTGGACATATGCTAACTACAAACAACTGAACAACCATAAACCGTAGAAATAAACAAGGCATAATGCAAACAACCTAATATAGCAATAAATACTGGACAGGTTCTCACTACAAAAGGGGTTCGAAAAACAAATCATGGGTTTCCTCATTTGTCACAGATTGGCTCCTCCTCGTGGTCGCCATCGATGAGGTCTGACTTGCCAGCTCAGGATCCCAGGCCAGCGTCGTAGAATGTGTCCTTCATAAATGACAAAAGGGGCTCCATGGCGATGAAGGATGGCAAATTGTTCATAATGAGCCGCAGGAGATCAGCGGCAGGGCCATCGATGAGATCGACCGCTGTCGAACCCGAAGGGTTGGGGGTGGGCAACTTAACCTGTGACATAACCCGCGTCAAGTCGTCGGTGTCGATGACCTCAATGTCGTAGCCGGCGTCCGCGACATGCTAGAATACTCTAGCCCACTGATTGAAAGGCTCAATCCAGGTCCAGTCATCATCGTCAGCTTCCTCGGCGGCCACCTCACCGATGTCTGGCGAAGAGGCCGCGGTAAAGCTCTTTTGGGCCATTCGCTCCTTGAACTCCCCGGGAAGCGTAGCCGGGCTTAGGCTGCGATGCTCTGGAGTGGGGGAGGGGGGTGTGGATGGGGATGGGGATCTCTGGGAAAGGGGGCGTTTCACAGGCGTCATCTAAGAAACTCAGGGCGGCGAGGGTATGTATATCGGTGGGTAAACTGCACGGGCAGACCGGCAGAGGTTGACGATGGAGGTGACGCGGCGGCGGCGACGGTGACCTAGCTAGGTTTGGAGCGAGGGAGGGGTGGTGTGTATGTGTGTGAGCGGGGGATTTGGGGTGAGCGAAGGATTTGGGGTGTGTGTGTGGAGGGGTTCCAAGGTGGTGTTTGAGGAAATGCCGCGGGTACTGAAAATTTTACTAGGCGGGAGTAAAATGGCGGGGCTACCGAAAATTTGGATCAAGGGATTGAAGCAGAGCGGGGCGGGAGTAAAATGCCGGGGCTACTGAAAATTTGGATCTACTGATTGAAGCAGAGCGGGAGTAACAGATATCGCACACGGTCCAGACATACTAATCGTGTGCTATCAAACAGAAAAACCATCTACGCGGGTAGATATTTTCGAGATTGCGAGGGAGTAGATATTTTCGAGAGGGGGAGGGAAGCCTCATGGAGCCCAATCTATTGTGATCATGTGGGCGATAGATGAGGGGCAAGGGCGCAGCACATGGGTAGTCCTAGGAAACCGTGTCTGTTTTGTACCCGATCGCAAACGGTTGCTGCGTCCGACTCGTGTGCTGTTTATAAATTTGGCCAAAAAAACGCGGGAAAGGGTCAGGACACGAACACACTTGCATGTGGACTAAATATATGTATGAAAAGGGTGGTTTTATGTTCATATACCCAATGCACAACTTTGATGTGGCACCTGTCGCACAAAGCGCACATTATTATTGCTAGCCGCCCCCCCCCCCCACACACACACACTTCGTGTTGCCGGGAGGGGAATCCTAGCTATGAACGCATGCCCCCAAATAGCTAGGTCTGACATCTCACCGTACCGTAACACAAAGCCGAAAGGAGTACATCAACCCCCCTCCCCCCTTTGCTTCCGATCAAATGTGGACTGTGTGCGGGCCCACAGATGTGTTCTTCTGGCGTTAGATGGGTGACACCACTTACCAACCACACCTGCGGGTGGCCCAATGTGTGTGTGTGTGCGTGTGTGTGTGTGTGTGAAAACGATGTGCTATGATATTTAAATAACCAAATCACAAATTTGATGTGGCACATGTGCATCACAAATTAACCGGGCATCCCCAACCCCACGGAGGTTCATCTAGTACGAAGTAGTGCTGTGCCCCCCCCCCCCACACACACACACTTTGAGTCAGTGGGAGGGGGCATCTCACCAAGGCGTATTGTAAGACTGACCAAGAAGAATCACCACCTTGGTCGTATAACCTCTCTTGTTTGTTGGGTCAAAGTCATCCATTGACTTTCCACATGCGGCCCCACAAAATAGGCTAGCTTGTTGCCGATAACCACGCGAGGGAGTGCCTGAAGACAACCACTGCGTGCATGTGGCCCAAACATATGTATGAAGTGTCATGTGGTGTTTGAATATACCCAATGCACAACTTTGATTCATGTGTATGTGAGCCCTCAAACTTAGGTCTCGAATCTCACCATGATTGACGTACGACTATACGGTAACGCGAACCAAGAGAATAAGAATCCACCCTGGTAACCTCTCTCGCATTGTTGGTCGAAGTGATGGAGACGTCCACGTGGCCCATGGATATATAGGCCATCGATGATAACCAAGCGAGAGAGAGTGTCCAAAGACAACCACTGCATGTATGTGCCCCAAACATATGTATGGACATGCGTGATGCATGCATATATGTTTGAATACCAAAAGCACAACATTTTGATGTGGTGCATGCATGCGTAGAAAAACGCACAGTCCACACACAGATCTGGTTCATGATGCGTCGCGTGCTCCCCCCCACCACTTCGACCCGGTGGGAGGGATTCGTGCGTACACATGCACACGAAGTATAGTTGCATGTACCGAACCGTATAAGGCGAACCAAAATTTAATCCCCTCCTAATTATAAGTCAAATTAACCTCTATCATTGTCGGTCGAAGTGATTGACCAAGCAGGCACACAGAGATGGATGAAGCATCTCGCCGATAACCCCGTGAGTGAGTGCTAGAGGACAACCGCCATCACTTGCTTGTGGGCCAAACACATATGTATGGAGATGTGTGGTTGTGATGTTTGAATACCTAATATATATGCAGAACTTTGATGTGGCACCTGCCTCGGAAACCTTTAAGTCCCCCACACACGAACCGAGGTTCATGACACGTAGTATATATATGTTGCCCCCCTTCCCTCTTCGACGTGTAATATATACTCCTACGTACGTACCGTAACACAACCCGAAAATAATCCTCCTTGTTCGTCAAATTACCTTTCTCGTTGTGTCATATATTAGATGGATGACGACCTCGCGGGCCCATGGAGGGAAGAGTCGCTTGCGAATGAGTGACAACCATCGTCTGCACGTGGCCCAATGTGTTGGTGATGTTCTTAATACCCAATATGCACAATTTCTTTGCGACACCTGCCTCAGAAACCGAAAAGTCCCAATGCAGAGCGAGATCGATTCATGACATGTGTGTAGTATATATGTGCTGCCCCGGACGCCTCCTCCCCTCTTCGACGCGTACTATATACTCCTACCGCAACACAACCCAAAAAGAAACCTCCTTGCTGGGTCAAAGTGATGAAGGACAACCTCGCAGGCCAACGGATGGAAGCATCGCACGCGAGTGAGTGTTCTATATGATGCGTAGTATTGCCCCCGGCCACCCTCTTCAATGCGTACTATATATATATATACTCCTACCGTACGTATAACAAAAACCAAAAAATGACCATCCTTGTTAGTCAAATTAACCTCTCTCATCGCATGTCATAGTGCTGGACGGCGACCTTGCGGGCCCACGCGAGTGAGTGTCCTTGGACCACCGCGTGCATGTGGCCCAAAGATGCATGTCAAACTTTTTCTGCAGCGAACATGCGACCAAAGGAGTTTAGTGTTGAAAATTGAGAAAAAATAGATAACATCTATTTGTTTTTTATACATTGATTGATTTCCTAGGGATTTAAATGTGCAAAATCAAATTTGATCTACATGAGACCCGTGATAGTGCACGAAAATGGATTGCAAAATCATGTATGTACGTGTCCCTAGGTGCATGTTTAGTCCCCATGCAAGAAATTTCTAACATCTAGAATCTTGATTTTAAAATCCAATAAATCCAAAACTAAGTTGAAATTCATGAAACTTATCGTGGTGTCATATGGACACCAATAGACTGTGATATTTTTTTTTTCAAATTTGAGACAAGTTTTGATATAATCTTCTTACATATAGGAAATTATAAATAATTATCAACCAATATCGCAAACGAACTCTTTATTCGAACCGTGTGCGTTAGGCCAACAATGTAAGTGCCGTGCTTCGGTTAAGCACTAAAGCGGCAGAATTAATCATCAAAAAGGAAAAAATCAATATAATACGTGTCGCGCACGCGTCCTGTGTGCTGTACGAGCATGCGTGAGTTGACGAGACACATGCTAGCAGGCAGACCGGGAGGCCGAGGCATGCGCGTGTTCGCTATGCACTCACCGTGGGGCGTGCTAGTAGCTGTGTGAAATGGCGGTAGGCGTGCCACCAGTCCGTTGCGCAGGCTCACCGGGAGGCGAGCCAGCCCTTTGACCGCCGCCCACCTTGCTCCCACTGCTCCATATTAATGGCGCACCCGCCTCGCTCTGTGAAATGATGGTATAGGAATGCCAGAAGTCCGCCGCGCAGGCTCACCGGGAAGCGAGATAGCCTTTGACCGCTGCACGCCTTGCTCCCACCGGTTCGTATTAATGGCGCGCCCGAGCGGCCGCACCTCCCCATCCTCGCCACACACACAATCCTCTCTCTCCGCCCGCATCCTCGACGCCGCTCTCAGTCCTCAAAGCCGGCACCCCCCATCCTCGCCACACACACAATCCTCTCTCTCCGCCCGCATCCTCGACGCCGCTCTCAGTCCTCAAAGCCGGCACCTCCCATCCTCACCACACACACAATCCTCTCTCTCCGCCCGCATCCTCGACGCAGCTCTCAGTCCTCAAAGCCGGCAGTGTATGAGGATGCCGCCGTAGTGCCCCATCGGAGGGAGTGGCGACGCCGGGGCTGCTAAAGCACCGGAGCATGGCGTGAATATGGAGACAGAGGTTTCCGTCACTGCCGACGAGGTGGAGAACGAGGCTGCCAACAAGTGGAGGCGGGTTGAGAAAGAACCGCAAGTGACTCCAGCAGGCCTAGACTTCATCAGCAGCCTCCCCGATGATATGTTGACAGTCATCATATCCCTCCTCCCAATCAAATATGGGGCGAGGACAACTGCCCTTTCCCAGCGGTGGCGCCCCCTATGGCTCTCTACCCCTCTCGACCTCCTCGACGCCCAGGAGCTCTGCCATGGCTATCGCAAAAGCTTGGATGCGTTCTCCCAGATCCTCGGCAGTCACCATGGCCCAATCAGAGGCCTTATCTGTGACGCCCCCGGCCCGATCGTGCACTAATCATACACGCAAATGCACACGATCAAGCCTAAGGACTCACGGGAAGATATCACAACACAACTCTAAAACATAAATAAAGTCATACAAGCTTTATATTACAAGCCAGGGGCCTCGAGGGCTCGAATACATAAGCTTGCGAACAAGCGTCAGCGGAAGCATCAGATATCTGAGTACAGATATGAAATAGAAACAGAAAGGCCTTTAGAAAGGCGGGGCAACATAAAACACTACGATCGAAAGGCGAAGGCCTCCTGCCTGGGACCCTCCGATCCTACTCCTGGTCGTCAGTCAACTCGTAGTAGTATCCATTCTCTGGGTAGTAGTAGTAACGATCGTCGGGGCATCTGTCTCAGGGGGCTCCGTCCTCTGTTCACGTCAAACTGATATGGGGAGAAAAAGGAAAACAAAGCAACCGTGAGTACTCTGAAGTACTCAGCAAGCAAGGATCTACACTACATATGCAACATTATCAAGGGGAGGCTGTATATGTGGACTGGGCTGCAGAAATGCCAGAATAGAGAGAAGGCCTAGTCCTATCGAAGACTAGCATCTTCAGCGGTCTTGCAGCAGTAGAAGAGAGTAGAACAATACAATATAATGTAGCAGTAATAATATCAACCTCACCCAGAGATCCTTTCTCGACTCCCTGCGAGAAAGCAATCCCAGAGCCATACATTCATCAACCTCGTCCTGAGATCCCTTCTCGACTCCCTGCGAGAAGCAATCCCAGAGCCATATATACAGGTCTCATCACAGGTATCCAGTTCTAAATTGTATCAATCAGGATACAACTCCGAGTGTCCTTTACCGTAGGACCGGCTATCGATAGAAGTGTTCTTCCCTGCAGGGGTGCACCAACTTACCCAACACGCTCGATTAACTCCGGCCGGACACACTTTCTAGGGTCATGCCCGGCCTCGGCCAAACGACACATCGCAACCCTACCTACAACTCCGCAGAGAGGTCCCCGCCGGTCTACATCCTAAGCGCAAGGGGGTCTTGGCCATCGCCCCTCGCCCTCCGGGTCGTTGCGTGCCGGGCGAACCAGGCTCCACCCCTCAGGATGGTGCCAGCCCAGCCCGGCCGCAGTGCTGAACTGGACGTCTGACAGAGTTTTCGGCTGATGCATACGATGCAGAACGCCCATACTATGCCCACGTGATGGTTAGTGCTATCAGACCAGAGGCCTGCTCGGATCAAATATCCAAATCGCTAGGACTAGGGGCTTGCGGTAACGAGCAGAGACTCACGAAAGATGTGACCCCGTCGCCCCGTCTCGAGGACTTGCGGCAAGGGCCAAGAATGCCCGGCCGCGCCTCGTATTCACCACTCGGGCACCACACTGGCAACCCGCCTTCTCATCACACGCGGGTACCCCTCAGGGTCGACCCGCCTTTCCAAGTAACATTGTAAGGTCCAAGTATCCGTGTGTCCATAACATCAGGGAATCCGAGGTATCACCCTCATTGAATTCCCACTCGATGTATCCGTCAAGGTGAACTAGGAGGAATCACCCTCACTGGGTCCACACTTGAGGTGTTGTACGACAGCGTCGTTATCGGAAGCGGTGAAGGAGGAATCACCCTCGATGACCACGACCGAATAGCTACTCTACAGAGTTAACATCAGAAGTGCTACAAGAGGTTTCACCCTCGGCACTCGATAGTAACGCTGCAGTGTCGTTACAACTAAGGGGGGGTGATGTGCGGTGTCGGGTCCTGGTCTTCAATCCCATTGATCGGGTCTTCTGACGATCCAGCGCGGCAGTCGGGATAAGTGGGGTCACTTGATAGGTCTCTACCCAACCTAGACTAAACAGTTTAGGATATGTAGGTAATTATCAACAGTAGGTTACCATGAACAGGCTATGCATCAGAATAGGTAAAGCAGTAGTAGCAGCAATTCTAATGCAAGCATGGGAAATTAGAATGGGCGATATCGGGATGATCAAAGGAGGGGCTTGCCTGGTTGCTCGGCGGCAAGGGCAAGGTCGTCTATGGTGTCTTCGGGATCCGGAGCTGCGTCGGTCTCGGGGACGACGTCAGGGTCGGGGGCTATCGAGAGAGAAGAGGGGGAGGAAACAATATAAATACATAGCAAACATGAGCATGACAAATACGATACACGGTGCTAGGGGTAGTCTAACGCAGCATCACACGTAACAGACGGAGCGGGAGAATATCTGACAATATTTCCCGGGTCTTTGGAATTATCGGACAGAGGATAAGAGGGGAACGGTTGCAAGTTCGGATAGTTAGAGACGCGTGACGGACGAACGGACCGCGTATTCAGATTCGTCTCGTCGTTCTGAGCAACTTTCATGTACAAAGTTTTTCGATCTGAGTTACGGATTATTTAATATGATTTTCTAAAGTTTTTATTAATTTCTGGAATTTAATTAATTATTTAAATTAACATTATCCGAAACAGTGTCTTGCTGACGTCAGCATGACGTCAGCATGACGTCAGGACCAGTGGGTCCCACCTGTCATAGGCTGTTAGGTTAATTAGTGATTAACTAATTAAATTACTGTTTAATTAACACTAACTACTTAATTAAATTAACCTAATCAGGATTAATTAACTAATTAATTAATTAATTAGTTTAATTATTTTTATTTTTATTTTTATTAAATCATAATCCTATTTTTTTTTAACGTTTTGGGGCGTGGCCCCTGCTGTCGGTGGCACAGAGGCCAAGCGGGCGAACGGCGCGGGTGCGGGCGTGGACGCCCGACGGCGCAGCGCCGCCCGAACGGCCGCACCTCGGGGCGCGGCTGCTGCCGGGAGGGGAGACGCGCCGGGAGCGGTGTAGGGGCGGAGCGGCGATGCGCGTCCGCGGGAGGCGGAGGCACGGCGCGGAGCGGGCCGGGCGCGGGCGGCGGAGGCCGGAGCGCGCGCGCGGGCGAGCGGGCGACACGGCAGCCAGAGGCGGCGCGAGCAACTGCAGCGCGCACGAGGGGAGGCGAGCGACAGGCACGGACGGGACGGCGGCGGGCAACGAAGCAGGGACCGCGGCGAGCGCGGCCGGGCACGGCGGACGGCATAGGACGGGACAGGGTGAAAGGGGAGGGGCGGCAGAGGCCGGGCCTCACCGACGGCTGTAGAGGCACGGGGCGGCATGGCTCGGAGGGCCGGTCGGGGATGAGGGTCGAGGGGGTGGAGCGGTCCGGCGACGGGGTGGTGCCGGCGACTCTCGGCAGGGCGTCGGCGGGGTGAGGCGACGGGGCGCGTCGGCGAGCGGGGCTCCGGGGAGGAGGCAGGCGTCGAGAGGCGGCGACGGAGCGGGGCGGCGCCGGCGTCAGGGCCGCGGCCGGCGGCGGCGGGGACGGCCGGCCGGCGACGGGCGACGGGGGGGGAGGGGTCGATCCCGATCCAAATTTCTGGATCGGGGGGGGGGGGGGAGGGGAGCTATGTTTTTTCCTTCGTGTTGTTGATCTTCCTGGGTTTGTGTTTTCCGTCTCTTTTCGTTGCTCCTCAGCCCACTTCTGGGCCCTTGCCCTTGGCGTCCTATTCCTGCCTGCTTTTTTAGGGCCGAGGCCCAGGGGGGGTTTTATTTTCTTTTGTTCTTTTTCTTTTTATAAATTCATATACCTCTGTTTAGTAAATAGTTAGGCCCCAAACCGAATTTTGTAAAAAGGGAGACCTAGTCCATAAATACCAGTGCTTTATTTCCTAACACCTAAAATTAGTTTGGGCAAAACATCATTTCATACTTAAATTAGATTTAATAAATGGTTATTAAATATTGTTTTTAGTCGCTGTTTGAAGATGTTTGAGTCACTTACCCAACTCCAATGATGTTGGTTTTAATTTTAGAATTGTCTCTGATTTATTTGCTATTTAATGAACAATTTAGTTTCTATGTTGGACAACTTTTATTTTCCACTTTCATTTAATTTTGAATTTGAGGTTAGGAGTTGAAATGCAATATGATGTTAATGATGATCATGCACTGATAATCATGCTGACTTGGCATTATCAAAATGGGATTACTGTAGTTAACCACCGGGGGTGTTACATTATCACGGACAAGTTTCGTTCCAATGGCAAGGACCGAGCCAAGCTTGACGAGTGGTTCCGATCCCCCGCCCTAGATCAGCTCGAGGAGCTCAGTTTTAATGATGGGCATACGTGCTCGCTGCCAACGTCCGCGCTCCGCTTCGCGCCCATGCTGCACCTCGCCGAGTTCATGAACTGCCATTCCCCCCCCTTAATGACGCACCCCCTTTTTTTCTACCATGACTGAAGCACCTCGAGCTCGTCGCCGTCTACATCCCAAAGGATGACATGGAGCGCCTGCTCCGTGGCTGTACTGCACTCGAGTTCCTTCGTCTTCAGGCGATGAATTGGTCGAGTAGTTTCCACATCACCTCCAGGACTCTCCGGACTATTTATGTGTGTTGCTGGTGCTGCAACGAGAGATCACAAAAGGTGGACCACAATATGGTCATTGAGGACACACCTTCACTTGAGAGATTACTTGTAGTTGATCAACAAGGTCCAACAAGAATCAATGTCATTTCTGCGCCGAAATTGACAGTGGTGGGCTACTCGTCTGTCAAATACTACTACTTTCAGGTACAACAGTCGCCTTCTACCTCTCCTTCTTGATATCAACATTATTTCTATTTTTGAAGATGTATGTTCGTCTGTCATCCAGCAAAGCTTCACCCAGATTCTGCGCACAGTGAAGGTCTTGGCACTAGAATCTGTCAGCCCCAAGTTGGACCAAGTTGTCAGTTTCCTGAGATGCTTTCCGTGCCTGAAGAAGTTGTATATCGAGGTGATGTTCCTTTCCTGTTAAATGTTAACCATAAGGGAGTTCAATTTTTTGCACCTTTTCCCAAGTTTACAATGATAATGTACTATGATTTCTGAAGGAATTTTGGAGGATTTCAGGACATACACCCCCACCCCATATTGGTTGCTTGATTCATATGGTTACAATCCATAAGCATTTCTCCTTTGGATTCATCTGTACTAGTTTTCTTAGGGAATTTTTCATCCAATCCAACCTCTTGTGAAGAAGGCTACATTTTTCTAGATTGTAATCAAATGCCCATGTTAATCATGTCAGATCGAAGATGGCACGTTGGTGCATTTTACAAATCCTGAAGCCAAATAGGCGTGTAGTAGTGTTCAAAACTGCATGTAGGCACTAACACGTTCTCTTCTTTTGCAGATAATAATAGGCCTGGAGGTGGATAATGTTTATAACGACAATCACATCGAACGCCTGGATCTGCATCTCTCAAATATTACTTTGAACTACTACCGAGGGACCTTACCGAAGATTACATTCACCAGGTTCTTTCTTGCCAGAGCAAGGGTGCTGAAGGTACTGAGGTTCAACACGCATTTAATTAGGAAAGATGAATGGTTTGTTGATCAGAGCCGGCAGCTATTGCAGAATGGAAGAGGCTCCAAAAAAGCTAAACTTCGTATTGGAAGAGCATATGATAGAGTAATTGGCAGTCATTGTGTCAAACCCATACATGACTTGTCAGCGGCTGATCCCTTTGCAGAAATGACGAGGTTTGGAAAGCGGCCTTACTATTTTAATTTTTAGTTTGAACCTCTCTTATATCCATGTTCAGCTGATCAGCACGGGCGTTTGCAGCTGAATGAGCTGAATTTCATTTCTAATATCAGTTCAAACCTTGTAATCTTTGAATTTGAGCCATGTAACTCTAGAATTTGAGCCATGTAACTCTAGAATTTGAACCTTGTAATATTTCGGGCTTTTGTGGTACAATCGAAATGGCATCGTATGAGACTCGTAGATTGGTAGTACTATTTTGACCTTAATATGCAATAGACCTAGATTTTATTAACCATTCACGACCAGGGATCCAGCCGGAAGCAGAGCAATGGCAAACGTCGTCGCAACAAGATGTAGATGATTAGATGCTCGTTTCTCCTAGTTTAGTATGCATGTAATTTCTTACTTTGGTGTGTGGAAATGTTATGTGTGTAGTCACTTATGTAATTGTATGCTTAATTTGGTCATGCAATGGTGTTCGTATAAGTATATATGTTGATGTTCTGTAGACGGAGCATATCACATCGCACACGGACCACACTAGGGAACCCGTCGGTCATGAATTCATCAATCGCAGACGGTTGTATACCAGCAAGCGTTTGCCCACAACACACACGGCTTATTCCATCACAAACAGCTCGGATGGATCAACTGTATGCCACGTATCGCACACGCAACTCTAATCTAATTCGTGCTTGATGTCTCCGCCATCGCTCGCACAATTTGTTTTATTTGCCACGTATCACTGTGCCGGCCTCTGCTCGCGTCCCTCGGCGCGCTGTGCTCGCCGTTAGGCGCTGCAACGCGCTGTGCTCACTGTTAGGCGCCACGGCGCGCTCTGCTGTCCGTCGGCGCGCTCTGCTCGTGTACCTCCACACGCTCGGCTTGTGGACAGCTTTTCCTTGCGTGTTCAACTGCTATATGCATATATATGGTTGCTCGCCGTTGAGGCGACCGCGGAGCGCTATGCTCGCGTCCCTCCGCGCGCGCTCTGCCAGCGGTTGGGCCTGCGCATGATCACGTCGGGGCCCCATATGCATGCGGTTGTGCCGTGCGCGTCGCCACGCGATGCAGTTACGTGCGGCACGATGGAGTTATGCGCTGCAAATTAGAACTGCCATCCGGGCGTGCCGATATTCCAGGCCGTCCGGCTTCCCCTTTAATTCCCGCGGCCATTATAATAACCTTAGTCTCTTCAACCTTTCGATCGCGCCCGACAACACAACAAGCACACCCACGATGACACATAGAGAGGGGATGTCTAGCGGCGCTCCAATGGAGTTCGGCGAGCATAAAGTGGAGACCCACGCGAGGGAGACGGATCTCTCGGTGGTGTACACCATCGACCCGGCCGTGGTGGACGACTACATCAACACCGTTGAGCAGTTGCTTGCTCGAGACAAGTACAAGGTGGTCGGCATCGACCTCCAGTACATCGGTGGTCGTCCCAACATAGATCAGAAGGTTGCCGTCACCCAATTGTGCGTGCACCATCATGTCCTCATCTACCACTACTGCATGGCCACAGAGCCTTGCGACCGTTTCGCCAGGTTTATCAACAACACCGACTACAAGTTCGCTATGGTGGAAACCACTGACGATGTAAAAGCGCTCAGGGTTACGGGCTTGGCCTGCAAGAACCTTGTCGAAATCCGTGAGCACTACAGGGTCTGGGGCAGCACGAAGAAGGACTCCCTGGTTGAACTCGCCTCGGCCATCATCGACCCATACTACGAAAAGATGAAGCAGGATGCCAACAGAACATGTCTCGTATCCTGGCACGGGGCCTGGATGCGGCAACTGGATGAACCTCACCTCAGGTTCGCGGCCAAGAGCGTGTACACATGCTATGAGATGCACAGGTGGATCGTTGACATGAGGAAGTGCCTCGTTACCGAAATCGATGAGGCTGGATCGAGCCACAAGCAGAGCAGTAGCGGCAAGCGTCACAAGAAGTAGATGATGATCAGATGATCGTTTATCCTAGTTAATTATGCATGTAATATATAGTTGACTTTGGTGTGTGGAAATGTCATGTGTGTAGTAGCCACCTATGTAATTATGCATGTAATAGTTTACTTTGGTGTGTGCAAATGTCATGTGTGTAGTAGCCACCTATGTAATTGGATGTTTAATTTGGTTATGCAACCATGTCCTTGTAAGTGTGTGTATATATATGTTGTTGTTCTGTATGCAATCCCAACACACAAAACACACGTCTTATTAGCAGCAATCGTCTGTGTTATTATCGGTCTTCGCACACATTTCTGATTACAGATCTGTTTGCCGCGTATCACACACATCTTGTTAAATTGAACCGTTTCTGTTATCTTGGCTCAACGCAAATAGTTCATCCGAGTGAACTATTTGCCCTCTATCGCACACACCTTGATCTGCTGCCCGTTTCTTTTGTTCCGCCTCATCACAAACAGTTTATCCGAGTGAACCGTATGCCGTAGATCACACACGCCTTCATCTGGCTGCCCGTTTCTTTTGTTCTGCCTCATCGCAAATAGTTTATTGAACTGAACCATATGCCCCGCATCGCACACGCAACTAAATTATGAACCGTGTTTGATGTATCCTTCATCACAAACATTTTGCATCTTTTTTGACGGTTTTTTTACATCACCGTTTGTGATTATTGCATCACACACAGTTTCATTGAAGGGTCTCTGATCGTAGTGTAGCGTTAGCAGCATCCTACAGTAGTGGTAGGTTAACTAGGGCCATATCTAATATATCTTGGGCTACATAGCAACATGCACTATACTGAATGTCTAAATACAATCCTAGGCTACATAGCAACAAGGAAGAGTGTTACCTTAATGTTTTGATGATGTCTAGATATACGTAGAAGATCAGCAGCAACAACAACAATACGGCAACCGTTAATCAGCCGATAATTTGTAAAAATGCAATAAACCCCCTCTTGGCCCATAATATAAGATGTTAATTCATCCAATATGTGAGTATATCGGATGTTATAATGTATTATATAATGGGACGGAGGGAGTGTTGTACTACATCATTGTGCAATTGCTGTTTAGCTTCTAATATTAACTTGGTGCTTTTAGGTACATATGTCATTGGTAAAGATCCACGCATCGACCCTTTCTACGTATGGGGCAATGAGATATTGATGAACTAGCATCAAGTGATGAAGCTGATAAAGATTGTTAGTAAAATGGGTCAAAAGATGGCAATTAAACTATTTGTTTACACTTTATCCAAGACAACAGCGAACTGCAGGATGGTAAGTAAGAACTCTGGAGCCTTCTTTTTACTGCGCATAATGAGTTGTGTTAGATGACAATGTTTGAATCTTTTTCCTTTGTAGTGGTTCCCAAAGCAGTTTACTCAAGATTACCTCTCAAACTACATGATTGGTGGGAATGCAAAGGTTAAAGTATTTCTACCAGAACACGATGACTATCTAGATGTGTTCATGAAGACAGTGAAGGATGGGAGGTCGGCCATCACAAGGGGTTGGACTAGAGTCATGCGTGCCTTCTGCATGGAGGAGGGCACACTATGGGCATTCTGCTTCACCTTGTTTAGCAACCAGAATGTATTTCGCCTCTTTCTTTACCGTCTTTAATAGTACAAGTATACAACTGTGGTTCACCATTCTTTATTTGGTGCTTATGTAATTCTTGAACATATGTACCTGTGAATCGAATAATGCATTGGTTCTTTGAACCTGATGGATATGAATAAAGCTATAGCATACTTTCAAATTCAAATTCAGTACAATTTTAAATAGCAGCAATTAAATTAAGGTGAAATTACGCTCTGCAGGTCGTTATGGCGCACACGGTCGGTAAAACACAAGCGTGTGTGATATACACCATAATCCGACATGGTTCACAGAGAGGAAACATGTGCGAGCATGCACACAGTTGCCGTTTGCAAAGTATGTGTGATGTTAGACAATATCACAAACGGTGCGAGCAAACTAAATGTTTGTGATAGTTGCCTTATCGTACACGATTTACAATCATGAACTGTTTTTGATGTGGTACGCATCATAAACGTTGCACCACAGAATAGCATGTGCGATAGTTATCATGTACGACACTGTTATGGCGTTCCGACGTTTCATAATCCTATCCGACACTCGTACGATGATTAGCTAATCTTCTTAATTAGTTATTGCATATGGTTCGGGAAAAGTGAATGTGTGTGATTGTCTGCTTATCATACACGTTCTATAATCATGAACTGTTTATGATGGGCCGCGCATCGTAAACGTAGCACCACAGAATACCGACTGCGATGGTAATGCTAGCACACATGAGTAGCAAGGATGGAGCATTTGGGATATTAGATATATCACAAACAATTGTGTGAAGAATCGCGTTTGGTATAGGTGCGGGCATTGCATACGCTTTGTTCTGGAAAACGTATGCATTCCTACTCTCTATCCCCGACGGTTTCTGGGTCGTGTGGGAAGGACCCCCCTATCGCCCACACTCACTAGGCGACGGTTTAAAATGCCATCGCAGAAAGGGGTTAAAAACCATTTATATAGCAGCTTGTTGTACCAGTGGATCTATCCCTCTACACCATGTCATCTTGCTTAAGGCGTTACTCTGTTCTTGTTAACTTAATACACTAGATGCATGCTGGATAGCGGTCGATGTGTGGAGTAATAGTAGTAGATGCAGGCAGGAGTCGGTCTACTTGTCACGGATGTGATGCCTATATTCATGATCATTGCCTTAGACATCGTCATAACTATGCGCTTTTCTATCAATTGCTCAGCAGTAATTTATTTACCCACCATATGCTTTCTTTCAATAGAGAAGCCTCTAGTGAAAACTATGGCCCCGGGTGTCATGGACTTAACACGGCAGATGCCCTAGCGAAAGGACTTAGGATTGGAGACATCGCAACTAGGTTAGCTTGAAGGGGTTGAATGGGTTAAAGGACACAGAGGGTTTACCCAGGTTCGGCCCCTCTCAATGAGGTAAAAGCCTACGTCCTGCTTTCAGTTGTATTGTTGGAGTTTCGATTACAAGGGAGCGAATACGCCTGACCTAGCTCTCGATTGATTGTTTTCTTGAGTTAAGCCGCCGCCGGGTCACCCCTTTATATACACAGGTTGATGCCCGGCGGCTTACAGAGTCCCAGCCGGCTCATACACAACATGTCTGGCTCGGTGACTAACTAAGCTTGCCTTACAATACAAGTTAATCATATGGCGGTTCATCCTCTCGGGCCTTAAGTCGCCTCTGGGTCTTGGGCCTTCAATAGGCTTGCTTCATGACCCGCCATCTTCATCTTTAAATCGCCAGTGGTATGACCCGGCCCCTCCTGGGTGGGTCATACCCAATAGTTATATCCCCAACATTAGGCCACAGGTTGATTTGAACTTGTTCACATCAATCTTCAGTACTTGACTTAGCAGAATCTTCCATCATCAACTTTTGTGAACTTGCTATAACCCGCCATGACGTTAGTTCACAGAACCACGGTAACCCGCCTTGACATCAGGCGCATTAATTACACGCAAACCCAGAATATCTCAGCAAATCTTTATCTTCAATGGACCTCTCGAAAATCGAGGCGTCTGTGTAGCCACATAATCATTTTTTCAGTCTCCTCGATTCCCGCGCATGCCATTTATCCACCTCCTTATAAATAGGGACAGGGGTCCTTTTCATTCCCCCCCTTGCCTTCTCGTCTTCGTCTTCTTCCTCGCAACGCCCACGCGCGCCCGAGCTCCGGCGCCGTCGACCTCGTCAACTGCCTCAACTCTGGCCGCTGCATCACCATGAACGAACCAGAACACCGCGACACGCCGCCGCTGTCCAGCAGCATCAGTAAGCACTTCTCCTCCCACATAGCAGATCTCCATTAGGGTTTGCCCAGTTCGTCGGAGTTCTTCTCGGTTCTTCTTTAGATCGAGTAGTTTTGATCTGAATATGATATCAAACTTGTGCGGTAGCAGTTTAGCACTCGTTTTCAATACCAGAATACATCCCTTCTATAAAAGATCTCATCTGAGCACACGAACTCTCTGCTGCCGTCAACTTAGGTTTAGAATTTATTTCATTTTCTGAACTACTGCAGATCCAAAGTTATAGCGCCAATCTGTGAAATTTGTTTGGCTCATTACTTAGCAAATCCTCACTTACAAATCTGAAGTGTAGCAACTGTCTGGGCAGCTTAACTGATAAATCGTGACCCGCCATATATCATTAGTCCCCTTCTAAGCCGCCAATACATGTATTATCTTCCGGCTTAATCATGTCAACCTTTATAGCACTTACTTTTCGATCATTGGCCGGCTTAACAGCATAATCTTAAACCGGCAATATTTTCTCTTTAGGCCTTCATCCTCAACATGACCAAAACTGTCACCTCATGCAACTGGGTCGCTTCCACTGTCACGGAAGAAATCCTTAATGAATTTGTGAACGAAGGCGTCTTGGCTAAAAGGAGTGTGATCCACTGGAGGGCCCCGGGAACCGAGACCACCCCTGAACCAAAAGAGGGTGAAGTTGTAGTTTTCACAGATCACATTCTCCGGGGGTTCAGTCCACCCGGCTCAAAATTCTTTCGTGATGTGCTGCACTTCTTTCAACTTCATCCGCAAGATATTGGGCCCAACTCTGTTTCAAACATCTGCAACTTTCAAGTTTTTTGCGAAGTATATCTTCAACAGGAACCCACTGTAGAGCTGTTCAGGGAATTCTATTATTTGAACCGCCAGACTGAGTTCACAGATGGGCCCAGCCTAGAACTAGGCGGCATTTCAATCCAGAGGCACAAAGAAGCTACTTTCCCAGCAGCTGCACTTCCCAGTCATCCCAAGGACTGGAACTAGACTTGGTTTTACTGCCAAGACACATCTCCAGAAGGTGAAAATCCTTTGCCGGGTTATCGTCAGAGCCAGCTTAGCAACAGGCACCCCCTTCCTGACCAGATCAGCACAGCAGAACGAGCCAAATATATGCCCATTTTTGGAAAAATCAGAGCCTTAATGGCTAATGGCTTAACTGGAGTTGACCTAGTTCGATGCTGGGTCGCATGGAGAATTTTACCTTTAAGCCGCCGGACCGGCTTAATGTGCGAGTATACCTGTGATGTCAAAGATCCACAACGCCACAGCCGAGTGCAATTGGACAACGAGAGCCTCAACAGGATGGTCAAGACATTACTGAACGAAAGCTTGGCCACTTGTAGCAAGACGGGGTTGAACCCCTTTTGCACCCTCAACAAGCCGCCAGCTGTGAGTATTTGTGAACAATTTTCATTAACTCATTATCTGTCAATCTGCCTTTTCATTCTTACTTGAATTTCTGCAGCCTGACTCCTCCTTCTAGATGAAGAAGCTTCAAGATAAACTGGCCAAGAAGACCAGGACCAAGAACTTGGCTAAGAAACCTGCCAAGAAGAAATCAGAAGCAGTTGATCCGTTTACTCTTGATGAAGAGTCGGAGGTAGAACTTGATTCTCTTGGCTCATTTTTTGTACATCTTATTAACAATGATCACTGTCAGGATGACGCAGAAGGTAGCCACGCAGATGGTGAAGACGTAACTATCCTTTCCTCCGACTTAGAACCTGCCAAGACAGAAAATTCGTCCAGCAAGCCGGAAAGTAAGGTTTTCTCACCCTTTAGCTTACTTGGATCCCAACTTTATTTTGAAGAAGCAGCAGCATGAAGCTCAACTAGGACTCAAGTTCCCTTGTTCCTCTGGCGACTCAACTAGGACTCAAGTTCCCTTGTTCCTCTGGCGACTCAACTAGGACTCAAGTTCCCTTGTTCAAAACTGTTCCTGGGTAAGAAACACTTAAGCCTGTTTGCCTTAATACCTTATTTCATTAATACACTAATCTCATCATGAGTTGCTATTGTCAGTGCCATGGCCAAGCCCAGCAAAAAGCTTAAAGTTAACAAGCCGGCTGAAGATTCCAAGGCTATTGACCCGGAGAAGCAGACCGTGTCTGAATCCATGCATCGAACTTCAGAAACGGCTATGGATGACTCGCCACCATAAGAGCCCCTTATCACTATGGACACCATGAATGTTGATCCAGAAATTGCTAAGCCGCCTAGCCCCGCTCAACCGGCTCAAGAGACTAAAGATGTCATAGTCACTGGGACGGCTTATGCAGCACCAGGTAATCCCACCGTCTTATCCAAGCACAGCGCCAAAGAAGAATTTTCTGCTGTTGATAAGGGCAAGTGGAAAGTGGACTTGGAGGATTATGCTCAATTCAATACCTAGGAGCTTCACACGGGCTACCTGAACCGCCTCTACACCAGCCGTGACTTTGAAGCCGGCTTGGTTAAATTAATGAAAGAGCGTTTTGAGGTAAACACTATCATCTTTTCCATATATCTCAGCCAGCCACCAAGTCTACTGGATATGATAGAATTGAATATACTGTAGACTTCAGATAGCCTCTTTAATCTTTCATTACTGTCATAGCGTCTTGGAGTTGCAGAATCAAAACGAGTAGCCCTCAAGGACCGGCTTAAGCTGCATAGCTAAAACCGGTACTTCAAATTGTAGTTCTCAACTTCGCATATGTAGCCCCCAAGGACCGGCTTAAACTGACAAGTTAAATCGGGAATTCAAATTGTAGTACTCAGTTTCGCATGTAGCCCCCATGAGTCGGCTATAGTTATAACAGTGTAGCCGGGTCATCATATAATTGTCTTCAAGAAAAGAGCAATGTGCATTAGCCCCCAAGTGCCAAGTAAAATACTTGTATTATGCTTGGGACTTAAAATAAGATGATCATCAGAACATCATACTGCCTGCCTTTTTATGTGACAGGCTGAATTGAACATGAAGGAATCTCAAGTCAGTGATCTGAGGCAAAACATTCAGACCCAGCAATCTGAGACTTCCAAGGCGAAATCAGAACTGAAGATCGCTTTGGAAAATATTGAAAAACTAAAAAAGGACTTCAGTGCTAAGAGAAACGACTGGGAAACCGAGAAGGCAACTCTACAAAAAAGAGCAGAAGATGCTGAGGCTGCCCTTAAGCCGGTTACTGACGAGTTATCCGGCTTAAAACATCAAATCAATAGCATGACAGCCGCCATCTTTGGTAAGCCATAATATATTTCAATCTTTCATCATCCATGCCTTGAACAATCATTCAGCCGGCTTATCAATCTCTTTGGCAACACAAGCTCCAGAATCTCCCACTTTGGCTCAGACATGCGCATGAAGCTGAAAGCTGCCTACACTCTTATAGAGCAATTATACACTGGCGCTCAATGAGCTATCTCTGCCTCCACCCATAAGAAGCAACCGCCTTCCCTCATCAAGAAAACATTGGAGAAGCTATCTGTGCTGCCACAAAGAGTTGAAGAATTGAAATGATCAGCCGCCAGAGCCGGTGCCATCACGGCTTTGAGCCGGGCAAAGGCGTGGCAAGCAGGGCTTGACCCGGCAGAACTAGCCACCGGCTGCCCGAGCTTAAAAGAAGATGGGTCTCCCTTCAGTGCCGAGGACTTCACAAAAATAGTAAGGGAGATGCGTCCCTTTGCAAGCAAATTGGCCCAAGAGACTGATCTCCAAATATCATCCGGTTTATGATGCTGAAAATGCCAAAGTGAAGGCGCCGGTGTATGAGGCCGTGGACCTTATCCCGCCAACGCGTAAGCACACCTTCGCTCCTGACATTGACCCGTCAATCCTTATAGATGATGAAGCTGTTTTCAAAGCTTTGACTGGGATCGATTGGTCATCGCCTAACTTCCAGACGATAGAGGAGGAAGAGGAATCAGCGCAGGATGACCTGGAAGCCTCAACCCGCCAAGACCAAACGAACTGATGCAAGAGCCGGTTTACCATCCACATCATTGGATGCTGTGTGCATCAAAAACACTTAATTATTTTGGGCCGTCCAATGCCTTGTAATAGGTAGTTGAAAACGATGATCTATCATGCCATCGTGCATGTTTATGTAGAATACTTTTGAGCCGCCGATCCGATGCTGAAGATCTGCCACTTATAATATCGTCAATCATGCACATCATGTTTATCATATTGCCTGCACACAAACAGATAACATGTGCCCTGCCGGTCTACCCCAGGGTGGGTCATAATACCCCACAGAAAATCCACTGGTGACTATATAGTCCATAACCAGGGCAGGATTATACAAACCTCATGCACTCATAACAAGTAAATATCATACCTGTGATATTTGTTCATACTGCTGGCTTACCATGCCATATGCAGTAAGGGTAATATCCCAGCACCCTGTTTCATTTATTCATACCGCCGGCTTACAACGCCGTACGCAGCAAGGGTAACATCCCAAGGACTTAGAGCGCAGAACTCCAAGCGTATAATCAAAATACACTGGCGACTTATCATCCAAAGCCAGGCCGGGTTATCAAACCTTCGAATATACTCAAACATGAGTTATAAGGATCAAGGCTACATGGCCTGAATCAATTTTTAAACCATATATCAATATGGTACAAAAGATGAACCCAAAAAATGTTCAAAGCAAAGATAAATCAGATAAGACAAGGCCTTCATAGGCTACCAAGCCTCAATATCAAGTGCTATTCAAGGGCCGCACAGCCACTGAGTTAATCCTTCATTCAAACTTGTAAACCGGGCCTCACATGACCAATCGCCATTTTAACTTTGACAAGTTCAGGGTCTTTCTAAGATTGACTGTCAAGAGTACGGTGAGTCATTCCAGGATTACCTGGTCGGAGTGGCAGGTATACAAAGGCAGGATAACCCAGATTTTTGGTGAATACACCTGGCGTCCAAGCCTATTACAAGGGACAACAAAGCTCCTGTTTCATTAAACAAAAAGCCCCCAAGTAATTTTTCAATCCAGGCATATAAGCCAGATAAATAGGGTAGTCACAGCTATGCTCAATGAGCAGGAAGCCCCCAAATTATTTGTAACAAGGCATGGAAGCCGGATCAAGAGGGCAATCATAGCTATGCTCAGTGAGCAGGAAGCCCCCAAGTGACCTTATGAATTGACAATAAAGACTCAGATTCTCAGAAATGAAACGACAGAGGCCCTGAATTATCAAGGATGCTGGCTTTATTATACTAATCATAATATATACATTGGTAAAAATATGTACATCACAAGAGCCGGTGGCTCAGGTGTAATAGGGCCGAAGATGAGCAATGTTCCACGGCTGGCGGGTCTCTTCCTTAGATTTGCGTGAGTCCTTGTGCTCTCGAATATCAATGAGGTAGTATGACCCGTTGTTCAGATTTTTGCTGACCACAAAGGGCCCTTCCCAAGGTGGGGATAACTTGTGCATGTCAGTTTGATCCTGGATGATCCGGAGCACCAAATCACCTTCTTGAAAGGTCCGGGTTTTAACCCGGCGGCTATGATAACAACGCGGGTCTTGCTGGTAAATCGCTGAACGAGCCGCCGCAAGGTCACGTTCCTCATCCAGAAGGTCAAGAGCATCTTGACATGCTTTTTCATTATCAGCTTTAACATAAGCCACCACACGGGGCGAATCGTGACGGATGTCAGTAGGGAAAACCACCTCTGCTCCGTAAACCATGAAGAAAGGCGTGTAACCCATAGATCTGTTGGGGGTAGTATTGATACTCCATAGCACTGAAGGTAACTCCTCAACCCAACAACCCGGCGTCCTCTGCAAAGGGACCATAAGCCGGGGTTTTATTCCTCTCAAGATTTCTTGATTAGCTCTTTCAGCTTGACCATTGAACTGGGGGTGGGCCACAGATGAAACGTCAAGACGAATATGCTCTTGTTGACAATTCTTTCATAGCACCCTTAGACAGATTAGTACCATTATCAGTGATGATACTATGAGGGTATCCAAAACGAAAGATCACCTTTTTGATGAATTGAACCGCCGTTGCCGCATCACACTTGCTGACCGGCTTAGCCTCAATCCACTTTGTAAACTTGTCAACTTCCACCAAGAGGTGAGTCTTTTTGTCCTTGGATCTTTTAAAAGGTCCCACCATGTCCAGTCCCCAGACTGCAAATGGCCAAGTAATTGGAATCATCCTCAATTCTTGAGCCAGCACGTGAGCTCGTCTTGAATTTTTTTGACAACCATCGCACTTGCTAACCAAATCCTCTGCATCAGCATGAGCCGTCAGCCAATAAAACCCATGACGAAAAGCCTTAGCCACAAGAGACTTAGAGCCATCATGATGGCCACAATCTCCTTCATGAATCTCTCGTAGAATCTCACGGCCCTCCTCAGGAGAAACACAACGCTGAAACACCCCTGTAACACTGCATCGGTGCAACTCACCATTGACAATAGTCATTGACTTAGATCGCCGGGTTATCTGCCTGGCCAAAGTTTCATCTTCAGGTAACTCGCCCCGGGTCATATAAGCCAAATATGGAACTGTCCAATCAGGATAACATGAAGAGCCGCCACCAACTGTGCCTCCGGGTCAGGAATAGCAAGATCTTCCTCCGTAGGCAATTTAACCAAAGGATTATGCAAGATATCAAGGAAGATATTAGGTGGTACCGGATTACGCTGGGACCCTAGCCGGCTTAAAGCATCAGTAGCCTCATTTTTCCTGCGATCAACATGCTCCACTTGATAACCCTTGAAATGACCAGCAATAGCATCAACCTCTCGGCGATAAGCCGCCATGAGTGGGTCCTTGGAATCCCAAGTGCTTGAAACTTGCTGAGCCACCAAGTCTGAGTCGCCAAAACACCTCACCCGGCTTAGATTCATCTCTTTAGCCATCCGAAGACCATGGAGCAAGGCTTCATACTCAGCTGCATTGTTAGTACAAGGGAACATCAACCTTAGAACATAACAAAATTTATCACCTCGTGGGGAAGTCAAAATAACTCCAGCCCCCGAGCCTTCCAACTGCCTGGATCCATCAAAGTGAATAGTCTAATATGTGCTATCCGGCTTTTCTTCAGGCATCTGCAACTCTATCCGGTCATTAATGAAATCCACAAGTGCTTGAAACTTGATAGCTGTCCGAGGCACATACTTCAAACCATGGGGTCCAAGCTCAATGGCCCACTTGGCTACCCGACCTGTGGCTTCTCTGTTTTGAATAATATCTCCCAAGGGAGCAGAACTGACCATAGTGATGGGATGACCAAGGAAATACTGCTTCAACTTACGACTAGCCATGAACACACCATAGACTAGCTTCTGCCAATGTGGGTATCTCTGCTTGGATTCAATGAGTACCTCGCTGACATAATAAACCGGTTGCTAAACCGGATATTCCTTGCCTGATTCCTTTCTTTCCACAACAATTGCCACACTGACGGCTCGGCTATTAGCAGCCACATATAACAACAAGGGCTCCTTATCAATAGGAGCTGCAAGGATTGGCGGCTCAGCCAACTACTTTTTCAATGCCTCAAATGCCTGATTAGCACCATCACTCCAGACAAAATGATCTGTTTTCTTCATCATCTGATACAGAGGGATAGTCGTTTCGCCCAAACGGCTTTATAAACCGGCTTAAGGCCGCAATACGACCCGCCAGAAGCTGGACGTCATTAATACATGCCGGCTTAGCCAAAGAAGTGATAGCTTTGATTTTCTCCGGGTTAGCCTCAATGCCTCTTTCAAAAACCAAAAAACCCAAGAGCTTACCTGCTGGCACACCAAAGACACACTTAGCCGGGTTAAGCATCATCTTGTAGACCCGAAGATTGTCAAAGGTCTCCTTCAAATCATCTATCAAAGTCTCTTTCTTCCTGGATTTCACAACAATATCATCCACATAAGCATGAACATTGCGTCCAATCTGGTCATGGAGGCAATTTTGAACACACCGCTGATAAGTCGCCTGGGCACTCTTGAGCCCAAAAGGCATAGACACATAGCAGAAGGCTCCAAAGGGAGTGATGAAAGCTGTCTTCTCCTGGTCCTTAACCACCATCTTGATCTGATGATAACCAGAATAAGCATCCAGAAAGCTCAAACGCTCACAACCCGCCGTAGCATCAATGATCTGATCAATACGAGGGAGAGCAAAAGGGTCAGCCGGACAGGCCTTGTTAAGGTCTGTGTAATCCACACACATACGCCAAGTGCCATTCTTTTTGAGTACCAGCACCGGGTTAGCCAACCACTCGGGATGAAAAACTTCAACAATAAACCCAGCCGCCAAGAGCCGGGCCACTTCCTCACCAATGGCCTTGCGCCTCTCTTCATTAAAACGATGAAGGAATTGCTTGACCGGTTTAAACTTTGGATCAACATTGAGAGTGTGCTCAGCGAGTTCCCTCGGTACACCTGGCATGTCTAAAGGTTTCCATGCAAAGATGTCCCGGTTCTCACGAATGAACTCGATGAGCGTGCCTTCCTACTTCAGATCGATATTAGCACTGATACTGAACTGCCTGGATGAATCACCAGGAACAAAATCAACCAACTTAGTGTCATCTGCCGACTTAAACTTCAATAAGGGATCATGCTCCATGGTTGGCTTTTTCAAGGGGGTCATATCTGCCGGGTCAACGTTGTCTTTGTAGAACTTCAGTTCCTCTGTTGCACAAACAGACTCAGCATAAGCAGCATCGCCCTCTTCACACTCCAAAGCTATCTTCCTGTCACTATGCACCGTGATGGTGCCCTTGTGACCCGGCATTTTAAGCTGTAAATAAACATAACAAGGTCGTGCCATAAACTTAGCATAAGCTGGCCGCCCAAACAAGGCATGGTAAGGGCTCTTGATCTTGACCACTTCGAAAGTTAACTTTTCAGCCATGTAATCGTGATCATCGCCAAAAGCTACCTCCAAAGTTATCTTACCCACCGGATATGCCGACTTACCAGGCACCACCCCATGAAAGACAGTAGAAGACGGCTTAAGATCTTTGTCAGTTAAATTCATACGTCGAAAAGTATCATAGTAAAGGATATTGATACTACTGCCTCCATCCATAAGCACTTTAGTAAACTTGTACCCTCCAACCTGAGGCGCAACCACCAAAGCCAGTTGACCCGGATTGTCAACCCGGGGCGGGTGATCCTCACGACTCCACACAATAGGCTGTTCAGACCATCGCAAGTAGCGAGGAACTGCCGGCTCAACCGCGTTCATTGCTCGCTTATGTAGCTTTTGGTCTCGCTTGCATAAGCTCGTGGTGAACACATGATATTGACCACTATTCAACTACTTTGGATTACTTTGATAACCAGACTGTTGCTACTGATTCCCTTGACCAGATTGCAGATTAAAACCACCTTGATTGCCTTGGCCTTGAAAACCGGAGCTTGAGCCGCCATGCCCAAAACCAGGTCCGTGAGAGCCAGATCCTGACCCGCCATGCGGGCCGTGGTTGTTCTGGAAAAAACTGGAATTTCTATATTCCCTCATGATGAAGCAATCTTTCCATAGATGGCTGGCCGACTTATCCTGCGTACCGTGCTTTGGGCAAGGTTGATTCATCATCGCCTCAATGTTGAACTTTGGCCCGCCAAACCGGGGCACTGATGACTTCCCCTTGCGGCGCTGATTATTATTCTGCGTATTGGTGTTCGCCACAAAATCTGAACCGCCGTCCAACTGCTTGCGCTTACCATTGTTACCTTGACCCACCGTACTATGCTGATGTCCCTTTGCATTGCCATTCTTCTTCCCCTTCCCAACTTTCTCTTCATCGGACTCGGGGTCCTTAGTGCTATCAGAATCAACATATTTGACGAGAGCCGCCATGAGCTCTCCCATATCATTGCAGTGGCGCTTAAGCCACCCCAGCTTCTGCTTAAGGGGAAGGAAATGACAATTCTTTTCCAACATCAGGACGGCTGAACCGGCGTTGATACTGTCCGATGAGTGAATAATAGTTGATATCCGGTGCACCCAATTGGTGGTTGACTCGCCTTCACCCTGGACGCAAGAGTCTAAATCAAGAATCGACATAGGCTGCTTTCATGTGTCTTTGAAATTTTGGATAAAACGCGTCTTCAACTCAGCCCATGACCTGATGGAGTTAGGAGGCAATCCTTTCAGCCAAGTGCGCGCCGGTCCATCCAACATCATAGTGAAGTACTTAGCACACGCAACATCACTAACATCCAACATCTCCATGGCCATCTCATAACTCTCAATCCAAGCCACTGGGGGCTGATCCGCCGTGTAATTAGGCACCTTGCGAGGGCCCTTAAAATCCTTGGGCAGGCGCTCATTACGTAAAGCCGGCACTAAGCATGGCACACCAAGGGTTCTAGAGGTCACTCCTGCCTCCACGGACGCTGATGGGTAAACCGGAGATTGTTGATGAGTTGTCAACTGAGCCGCCAGCTCAGCCTCCCGATGTGCCCTGCCCTGATCTACCAAAGTCTGAGCATCATTACCAGCACGCGGCGGGTCATGCCTACAAGGCTGGTTATGGTGCCGCTCACTGCTTGAAACTGCTGGCGAGTCAATATGCCTGCTATAACTCGGGCTTGGCCGCGGGGTTGAGTGTATCTGATCGCGACTGTATGAATAAGCCGCTTGTTGAGCCACTGCGGTTCGAAGGAGCTCTCCGGCTCTCCGTATCTCTATCGCAGCTGGGGATTCACCTTCAACAGGGAGAGCCACCAATCGCGTTGCCGCAGCAATCATGTTGTCCAGAGGGTTAGAATAATGACCCGGTGGCGTCGGAATGTGTTGAGGCGGAGTTGAATTCAAATGAGGCAGGTCTGCAGCACGTGGCTGAATCGGCGCTCCAGTTACGGGTGCCTCAGCAGCCCGGTTTACCACGGGAGGGTCACTAGTTCCTGCCCCGGGCGTGTTAAAAAGATTTCTAGCCGCAAACTCTGTAGGCAGTCGGGACTGGTGCCTCCTCCTCATGACGGCATTTGAAGCATTTTGATCCAAGGTAAGCCAGAAAGATTCTGCCTGAATCCGTTGAGACGCAGCGTCCAGGGTGGCTCGTTCTGCTGCCATCCTAGTATTTTCAGCATTAAACTCCTCCTTGGCTCGAGCTATCTCATCTCGCAGCTTCGCGACATCCACCTTATGCTGTGCTTGATTCTCTGGTGTTACCTTTGCAGCTAATAAGGTCGCCAAAGCCTCCAAGAGCTCAGATAAAACTTGAGCCGACGGGCGCGCAGAGTTACTCGCCGCGGCCGTTGCCGCGGCCGTTGAACCGGAAGTCATGGTTGCAGCAGTTGATGAATTGAGCACCGGTTGAGTGCCGGCCATGAAGATCACGACCCTGTACGGCGGCTCATAGGGGTCCGAAATACTGTCACCATCAGAACAGCCCCCAAGCCTGCCGTCCTGCAGTTGATACATTGAATCAGTATCACCAGTTGAGGACTCACCATCAGAGTAGATCACCGTCTCACCCCTGGACAGAGATCCTTCCTCAAGATCCACCCCATGGATGAAACCAACAAAGGCACGCTTCACAGCGGCTTGAACCTTGGCGGGTCGTGCATGCTGAGCCATCTCGACGAGGTCGGTGCAAGTGTCCGGCTCAGGTCCCGACTCGCTGATCTTGCCGATGAAGACGTGGATTCCGCCGAAGGGGACCCGGTACCCGTACTCAATTGAGCCGGCCTCGGGGCCCCAGCCAGCATCGTTGATGTAGAGCTTGCCGCGACGATTCTCGGTCATCCGGCCCACAGCGTATCCCTTGATCCCTACGAAGTTGCCCTTCAAGAACTCAAAAC
The DNA here is from genome assembly GCA_011799875.1 of Thinopyrum elongatum. Lineage (NCBI taxonomy): Eukaryota > Viridiplantae > Streptophyta > Magnoliopsida > Poales > Poaceae > Thinopyrum > Thinopyrum elongatum. Next base: position 347,466,371 of record CM022302.1, on the reverse strand, counting down.
CACCGCGCGCTGGCCCCACGGTGGGCGCCAACTGTTGTGGATTTAACATGGCAGATGCCCTAGCGAAAGGACTTAGGTGTGGAGCCATCGCAACTAGGTTAGCTTGAAGGGGTTGAACGGGTCAAAGGACACAGAGGGTTTACCCAGGTTTGGCCCCTCTCAATGAGGTAAAAGCCTACGTCTTGCTTTCAGTTGTATTGCTGGAGTTTCGATTACAAGGGAGCGAATACGCTTGACCTAGCTCTCGATTGATTTTTTTCTTGAGTTAAGCTGCCGCCAGGTCACCCCTTTATATACACAGGTTGATGCCCGGCGGCTTACAGAGTCCCAGCCGGCTCATACACAACGTGTCCGGCTCGGTTACTAACTAAGCTTGCCTTACAATACAAGTTAATCATATGGCGGTTCATCCTCTCGGGCCTCAAGTCACCTCTGGGTCTTGGGCCTTCAATAGGCTAGCTTCATGACCCACCATCTTCATCTTTAAATCGCCAGTGGTATGACCCGGCCCCTCCTCGGCGGGTCATACCCAATAGTTATATCCCCAACACCGGGTCTATTTTTATCATATTATTTTCAGATCTATAAAATCAAAAACACAAAAATACCTTGCTGCAATTTATTTACTTCTATCTTATTTTGCACTTTTATTTATCTTTTATATCCAGATCTCATCCTTGCAAGTAACCGTGAAGGGATTGACAACCCCTTTATCGCGTTGGGTGTAAGTATTTGTTTGTTTGTGTAGGTGCAACCATTGGTGACTTCTGTGTTACTCCTACTATATTGATACCTTGGTTCTCAACTGAGGGAAATACTTATCTCTACTTTGCTGCATCACCCTTTCCTCTTCAAGGGAAAAACCAACGCAAGCTCAAGAAGTAGCAGTGGCATGAGATTGGGGTTGGTTGAACCAACAACTTGGCCGAAAGGCGGCGATCCAAGGACAAAGATTGAGGATGAGAATGCTTATTTGAAGAAAGACGTCAAGTTTGGGTGCTTGCAAGAGTTCAAGATTTGGTTGAGTGACTACGCCATTAGGAACCATAGGTCATTTGTTGTTGGTCAATCCAACCAAAGTGTGCGTTACACCATGAAATGTGACAAAGAAGGTTGCCCACGGAAGGTCCATGGAAGAAAAATTCATGAAACCCGAAAGTGGGTCTTGAAGAGTTGTGTGGCCACTCACGAGTGCATACCGCCGGAGAAAGCTGACCGAAGCAAGGGACACTGTCAACTCACGTCTGAGTTTCCCATTATTGAGTAGGTTCCTCCAACTCAATCCCAAAATTACCAAGTAATAATAATAACCCAATTCATTATTTAAATAGAGTGATGAGATCAACCAATAATTCAAATACCAGATACCAGATACTCAAGATGTCCATAACCGGGGACACGGCTAATCATGATTAGTTTGTACACTCTGCAGAGGTTTGCGCACTTTTCCCCACAAGACTCGACCGCATCCATGATCGGAAGATCGAGACATAGCCTTTCTGAAGCATTAACTCTTTACTCTGGGTAGACCGGTACACCTACTTTCCCCTACATCTGCTAGTCTACTGCTGAAAGAGGTCACACAACTTACTCAACTATGCCAGAGCCCATAATGTCTTGTGGCTGCACACGGAAGTTTCTAGGCATGAATAATTATATGATCCCTTTGAGCCTGGGTGGCAGACCTAGGGTAATGACATGGGTACTCCGGGATTCCCTTGGGCAAGCACTGGTTTCTCCAGGTGCCCCAAACAATCCACCCAGATGTGTATTAAAGTTGCCACCTTAAATTTCCCTTAGTTGTTATTACTCTTGCAACTTTCATGAATCTCACATACCAATCCCCGTCTACGAGCATGGCTAAGCAATTATGAGCATAACGAATTCCCGGGGTGATCAAAGGTAATAGGTTCCTACCTCATGAACTACATAGCAATAACCCACGTTCCCAATCCTACTCATGCAATCTTTGAGGGTGAAAACTAATGCATTGTAAAACTGGGTATGAAAGAGTATGATCAAAGTGTAACTTGCCTTGCTGACGATCGGTAAACCCTAGAGATTCGTAGTAGCAAGCTTCGCACTCCGGATAATCTAACGAAGCAAACCATAACATACATAAGCACACAAGCAAAGAATCAAAATATAACCGAAGAAAAGACTTATGAAACTAAAAAAATCAAATAAAACTTCTGTACAGCATGGAATTTTAACAGTAGTAAAATTGTGTGGTTTTGATGTTAACAAAAGGTACATGTGATGAGCTTCGATTTGCAAAAAGAATCACTCCAATCGGAGTTACGAAACTCAAATTATAGCCAAACAAAGTTTAAAACAGATCTGAACAAATTCAAATTTTAAAATTTTAAAACATATTATTAGGTTGGTTATCTGGACAGAAGAGATCATGATGAAGAATTTGGCGTTGGTTTCACTGAATTTGGATAAACGGTTAAAAAGTTGTGAGGGTTTGAAAACCAAGGGCTAATCTGTAAGAAAAGTATTTGCTACTGGGTCCCTGGCTACGAGACAAAACCCAAAGGGTGAACGTCCGCTACAGAAGCATAAGCGACGAATTCGTTCGCTACAGAGGCTAAACCAGCGAGCGTCCGCTAAATAAAAAACATTTTGAAAAAAAATCGAATCGATCTGGATCGTCAGATCCAGATCGGACGGACGAGAGGGAGCGACGGTTACCGCGGCGGTCGCCGGAGTTGGGGAAGGCGGCGGCGGCGGCTTCGGCAGCGGCGGACGGCGGCTTCGGCAGCGGACAGCGGCTTCGGCAGTGGTGGCGGCTACGCAGGGCGGCGGAGCAGCGGAGGCGGCGACTTGCAGCGGCGGCGGCGGTGGTTGCGGCGGCTGCTGCTGCGGCCGTTGATGGAGAGAGACGGGCCGGGGCGGCGGCTTATATAGGTGGGGAAGGGGCGGCGTGCGTGGAGGAGGGGCAAAGATGAGGCGGAGTCCGGCTCGGCGACGGGATCGATGGCGGCGCGGCGGCGTGTTCGCTCGGGACTCCGTCCCGAGCTCGGGGACGAGCGGCACGGCGCGCTGGGCCGGCTGGGCTGGGCGCGGCCCAGTTCGGTCGGTCCGAAACTTTTTTTTAACAAAACATTTTTTCTGTTTTTCCTATTTACAGAAACAATAAACCTCGAAAAAAATAAAAAATGCTAAAAATACCAGAAAAATTCACATAATTCCCTCTCTAAATATATGGGCTTAGGTGAACATTTTTCTGGACCTAAATGCAAATTTTAAAAATAAACTTTTTGCTATGCTAATAAAATTTGCACTAAAATAATTTGTAAATAAAACCAAATAAATAAAATTTGATTTCAACTTCAATTTCCAATATTTCTTTTCTGTTTTTGAAGAAGTCCTTTTATCTTCTCTCTTTATTTTATTTTTGAAATATTGGAAAAGAATTTTGGTGAAACCAAATTTGATCCAAACCCCACTTTGGAAAATAAAACATGGGTCTTTTTGGGAAACTTCCAACTCTCTCAATTGGTCCTTGAGTTGCTTAAAGTCCCTTGGATCAATTTCCAACAAAACAAAATTCAAAAATGCACAAATTATGAATGCATATGAATGATCTAAATAATAACATCCAAATTGAAAATTGGGATGTTACAAACCTACCCCCCTAAAGATGAATCTCGCCCTCGAGATTCGGGTTGGCTAGCAAAAAGGTGTGGGTGGTCCTTCCGGAGGTCTTCTTCTCGTTCCCAGGTGGCTTCCTCCTCGGTATGGTGACTCCACTGAACTTTGCAAAACTTGATGACCTTGCTGCGAGTAACGCGGTTGGCGAACTCGAGAATCTTGATGGGTTTCTCCTCATAAGTCAGGTCACTCTCCAACTGAATTGCCTCTAGGGGCACTGTATCTCTCAGAGGAATATCGGCCATCTCTGCATGGCACTTCTTCAACTGGGAAACATGAAAACACATCATGAACTCCTGACAAATCTTCGGGTAATTCCAACTTGTAGGCAACTTCACCCATACATTCCAAGACTCTGTATGGCCCCACAAATCGTGGTGCTAACTTTCCTTTGACTCCAATTCATTTAACTCCTCGAAGTGGCGACACACGAAGATATGCTCTGTCTCCGACTTCATAGGTTACCTCCTTGCATTTTGTATCGGCATAACTCTTCTGCCTGGACTGGGCTATCTTGAGTCTATCACGGATCAGCTTGACCTTCTCCTCAGAATCTCTGATTAAATCTGGTCCGAACAATTTTCGATCTCCAACTTCATCCCACATCAATGGTGTCCTGCACCTCCTTTCGTACAAAGCTTCGAAAGGGGCCATCTTCAAACTAGCTTGATAGCTATTGTTATATGAGAACTCTACGTAAGGCAAATTATCATCCCAACTAGATCCATAATCTAGCGCACAAGCTCTCAACATGTCCTCCAGAATTTGGTTGACTCTCTCGGTCTGTCCATCTGTCTGTGGATGAAAGGCCGTACTGAACTCTAGCCTGGTACCCAAAGTTTCGTGTAACTGATTCCAAAACTTTGAGGTAAATTGTGTTCCTCTGTCTGATACGATGGTCCTCGGAACTCCATGCAGACATACGATCCTGGTCATGTATATCTGGCCAACTTAGCGCTCGTATAAGTGGTTTTCACGGGGATGAAGTGAGCCACCTTGGTCAAGCGGTCAACTACAACCCAGATGGAGTCATAACCTGAACGAGTCCTGGGCAATCCGGTGATGAAATCAATGCCAAGCTTATCCCATTTCCATTCGGGTATCGGCAAAGGCTGAAGTAATCCTGCTGGTTTCTGATGCTCTGCCTTAACTCTCTGACATACGTCGCATACTGCTACATACTCGGCAATATCCTTCTTCATACCTGTCCACCAGAAACTTTCCTTCAAGTCCAGATACATCTTGGTGTTGCCTGGGTGGATCGAGTAAGGTGAATCATGGGCCTCCTGAAGAATTAACTTTCTGATCTCTGGGTCATCGGGCACATAGATACGATCCTCAAACCATAAAGTTCCGTGCTCATCCTCACGAAAACCTTTAGCCTTTCCATTACTCATCCTTTCCTTTATCTCCGCAATTTCCTTGTCCGTCTTCTAGGCTTCTCGGATTTTCCCAACAAATTGGACTGAATTTCCAATGCCGCAACAAAACCTCTCGGAACTATTTCCAAGCGAAGTTCTCGGAGTTCAACAGCTAACTCCTGAGGTAATCCTCCGGTTATGAGAGTATTAACATAACTCTTGCGGCTCAATGCATCTGCCACCACATTGGCCTTTCCTGGGTGATAATGCAGTCTCATGTCATAATCCTTTATGAGCTCCAACCATCTCTTCTGCCTGAGGTTCAACTCCTTCTGCGTGAAGATGTACTTCAAACTCTTATGATCCGTGTAAACATCACAACGATTTTCGATAAGAAAATGCCCCCAGGTCTTGAGCACATGTACTACGGCTGCTAACTCCAAATCATGCGTGGCATAATTCAACTCATGAGGTCGAAGCTGACATGAGGTATATGAAACAACTCTTCCTTCTTGCATAAGAACGCCTCCAAGTCCCTGACGAGAAGCGTCGCAATATACTTGGAAATCCTTGCGTATGTTCGGAAGAATTAGCACTGGGGCTGTAACCAAACATTTCTTCAACTCCTGAAAACTGGCCTCACAATCCTCGGTCCAATTAAACTTGGTGTCCTTCTTCAATAACTCCGTCATGGGCTTCGCGATCTTGGAGAAATTCTCAATAAACCTCCGGTAATATCCTGCGAGTCCAAGGAAGCTGCGTATCTCTCCAACTGAGGTTGGTGCCATTCATTTGGTGACGGATTCAACCTTGGTAGGGTCTACTGCTATTCCTTCTCCTGATATAACATGCCCGAGAAATCCGACTTCCTTCAACCAAAACTCACATTTGCTGAACTTGGCATATAGCTGATGTTCCCTGAGCTTTTCGAGAACCAAATGCAAATGTTCCTTGTGTTCTTCATTCTTCGAATAAATCAATATATCATCAATGAACACCACAACGAACTTGTCCAAGAACTCCATGAATACCTTGTTCATCATACTCATGAAATAGGCAGGGGCATTAGTCAAACCAAACGACATAACCGTATACTCATGAAGCCCATACCTTGTGGTAAAAGCTGTCTTAGGTATATCCTGCTCTCGGATCTTCAGTTGGTGATATCCTGATTGAAGATCGATCTTGGAGAAAACTTTAGCTCCCTGCAGCTGGTCAAACAAATTATTGATCATCGGCAGAGGGTTTTTGTTCTTGATCATCACCTCATTCAACGCACGATAATCAACCACCATTCTCAAGGATCCATCCTTCTTCTCAACTAGAAGCACTGGGGCTCCCCAAGGTGATGAACTTGGTCGAATATAACCTTTCTCCAATAATTCCTTAATATGCTTCTTAATTTCCTCCAGATCATTCGCGGGCATCCGATAAGGTCTCTTGGATATTGGTCCGGTGCTTGGCAACAACTCGATCAAAAACTCTATGTCTCGGTCTGGTGGCATGCCTGGTAGTTCTTCCGGGAATACATCGGGATAGTCCTTCACAACTGGCACTTCCTCCTGAACAACTCCCGAAAGGGAATTCACTTGAGTCCTCCTTGGCGCATGCCTAGATACATACTTGATCCGTTTTCCCTCTGGGGTGGTGAGAAGAATTGACATACTAGCACAATCAATGTTTCCCTCGTACTTGGATAGCCAATCCATGCCTAGTATCACATCCAATCCTTGTGATTCCAGGATAATGAGGTCAGTGGGAAAAACATGCCTACCTATGGTCAATGGCAACTAAAAACATCCTCGGCTAGCGATGTACTCCGCTCCTGGTGAGCTCACTAACATAGGTGACTTAAGGGCTATGGTTGGCAACTTAAACTTGTCCACAAATCCCCTTGATATGAATGAATGCAATGCACCAGTGTCAAAAAGAACAAGGGCTGTAAATGTATTAATCAAAAACTTACCAACCACTGCGTCGGGCTGCTCATCAATTTCCTCCACGTTGACGTGATTCACCTGACCTCTGGTGAAAGGATTGGGCTTCTTTCCTGAGCTTCCATTGCCATTACCATCCTTTACCTCATGACATTCAGTGGCGTAGTGTCTGGTCTTCCCGCACTTGAAATAGGTAATGTGACTCAGATCTTTCTTTGCAGGTGTCGCGGGGTTGGAACGGCTCTGACTGTTGTTACCTCCATTCCCATTACCATTCTTGGGGCCACTATGGTTGTGTGAATTTCCTCCATTGTGAGAATGGCCTCCATGGCTATGTCCTCCATGGTTATGATGAGTGTGTCCTCCCGAGTACGGGGAATAGCGGGGCTTCTGCTGAACTCCAGAGTTGTACTTCCCCTGTCCATACTTCCGCTTGCGGCTCTCTATCTGCTGCTGCTTGCCTTCAATCATTATGGCCTTGTCTACCAGTTCCTGGTAGTTGTTGAAAGTTGCCACCATCAACAGCATACTCAGCTCATCATTGAGTCCCTCAAGAAATTTCTCCTGCTTCACGGCATCTGTGGCCACATCATCTGGGGCATAGCGAGCTAACTTGCTAAACTCATCCACGTACTGCCCCACAGTACGATCCCCCTGGCGTAAGTTGCGGAACTCACGCTTCTTCAAACTCATGGCTCCAGCTGAGACATGTGCGGTGTGAAAGGCCTGCTGAAACTGATCCCATGTAACTATAGCAATGGGGTAGGTGGTGGTGAAATTCTCCCACCAAGAGGCTGCGGGTCCATCAAGCTGATGTGCGGCAAAGCGCACTTTCTCCGCATCTGTACATCCAGCAGTTGTTAGCTCCCTTCCGATCTTGCGGAGCCAATCATCAGCAACAATCGGCTCGGTGCTGCTAGAGAACACCGGTGGATTCAACCTTAGGAAACAGGCTAGGTTGTCAACTGGGGGTGGTGGCGGTGGGTTGTTGTTGTTGCCTTGGTTCTGGATGAGCATCTGCATCAGGGCATTCTGCTGTTGGATCAACTGGGTGAGCTCTGGCGGGAAAGTGAATCCGGGGTCACGTCTCGGAGGCATCTGGTGGGTTAGAGGGGTGAGAAAGCAGAATAGAACAAGGTCTAATGAGAGATTTCACTACCCATATGCATATGAGACAAACATATTCAAATCACACCACTAAAATTCAAACAAGATCCACACAATCGATCTAAGCTACTATTACAAAATCTCACGAATGATTTCTAACTACTCGGAAGAATCTCTAATAGTAATATGGTGGTCGACTAGAAGTTTTGATCGGTGGAAGACTCCATAATATCAGCACCAGCTTCGTCTTCATATTCATCACTGTCCTCATCATCATCACTATCTTCATCTTCATCATCAATGTCTGTGTCTGTGTCATCTAGTATGATGTAGTCTTCCGAACAAATGTCCACTTCAGGTTCTGGTTTCACCACGGGTATTCCTAGCTTCTTCTTCAGGTCTTCATTCTGCTCCAGTAGCACAGCAATTTCCTCTTCATATCCATCGCGAGTTGCCTTGAGTTCATCCTCTAGCTCCATATTCCGAGTCATCACCTTCTTGGTCTTCTTCATGATAGTGCACATCTGATTCTCATATCGACGAATGTGCTGATCCATCTCCTGTATGTATGCCGCAATATATCCATCCTTCCTGGTGCGAATCATCTCCCATTGCTCATCCCGACGTCCACATATCTGGTAGACGGTGTCTTCGAGATCCTTGTAGTACACCTCGCAAATGCGTCCAAAGGTGATGTGGGCGGCCATGCTCTTTCCTAAGCTCCAAGTTGGTGCATCAAAGGTAAACTCGATGGTGAAGCTTGGTAGGCCGACGTTCAGGTACTTCGTGACTTCCTTCAAGTGTCGTCCGAAAGGGGTGTCGTCATCAGGCTGAGTGAACTTGTTCCTGTGGTCCGACATCTATGGTGTAGAAATAGAGGAGGATTAGAAATGAATGGAGAAGAGTATCATGTGGCTTTTCCTAGTGGTCGCGTCCTACAGTCAGCGTGTGCTCTGATACCATCTTGTAGCGACCGGATCCCAATGGATCGAAGTCTCTGTGCTTAAGTGTCATTCCTGGATCGGTATGCTGACACACACAGTACTCGAGGATTTATAACAGAGTTCAATCACACACTTATTACATCGAGATCCTCATAAAGAGAATTTATTCCATAAATATGGCTGAAGGCCAACTAAATAACATAACTGCGGAAGCTTCGAAGATAAATGAGTCCATCCAACTCCACAGCAAAACTGAGTGCATGACAATGACCTATCGCACCTTAATCCTCGTCTAAAAACTCTACAACATGAGATGTTGCAGCCGTGTAGGTCAGCACATGGAATATGCTGGCAAAATCACACTATAGAGCAATGATGAACAATATCTACCACTACATGCATGTTTGGCTGGTGGAGGCTCTAAGTTTAATTTTTGCATAAAGCTAATTTTTCCCTACAACAAAGGAATAAATTTTATTTACTACCAAGTTTATGCCATTATTGAGTAGGTTCCTCCAACTCAATCCCAAAATTACCAAGTAATAATAATAACCCAATTCATTATTTAAATAGAGTGATGAGATCAACCAATAATTCAAATACCAGATACTCAAGATGTCCATAACCGGGGACACGGCTAATCATGATTAGTTTGTACACTCTGTAGAGGTTTCCGCACTTTTCCCCACAAGACTCGACCGCATCCATGATCGGAAGATCGAGACATAGCCTTTCTGAAGCATTAACTCTTTACTCTGGGTAGACCGGTATACCTACTTTCCCCTACATCTGCTAGTCTACCGCTGAAAGAGGTCACACAACTTACTCAACTATGCCAGAGCCCATAATGGCTTGTGGCTGCACACGGAAGTTTCTAGGCATGAATAATTATATGATCCCTTTGAGCCTGGGTGGCGGACCTAGGGTAATCACACGGGTACTCTGGGATTCCCTTGGGTAAGCACTGGTTTCTCCAGGTGCCCCAAACAATCCACCCAGATGTGTATTAAAGTTGCCACCTTAAGTTTCCCTTAGTTGTTATTACTCTCGCAACTTTCATGAATCTCACATACCAATCCCTGTCTACGAGCATGGCTAAGAAATTATGAGCATAACGAATTCCCGGGGTGATCAAAGGTAATAGGTTCCTACCTCATGAACTACATAGCAATAACCCACGTTCCCAATCCTACTCATGCAATCTTTGAGGGTGAAAACTAATGCATTGTAAAACTGGGTATGAAAGAGTATGATTAAAGTGTAACTTGCCTTGCTGACGATCGGTAAACCCTAGAGATTCGTAGTAGCAAGCTTCGCACTCCGGATAATCTAACAAAGCCAAGCATAACATACATAGGCACACAAGCAAAGAATCAAAAAGATAACCGAAGAAAAGACTTATGAAACTCCAAAAATAACCAAATAAAACTTCTGTACAGCACGTAATTTTAACAGTAGTAAAATTGTGTGGTTTTAATATTAACAGAAAGTACATGTGATGAGCTTCGATTTGCAAAAAGAATCACTCCAATCGGAGTTACGAAACTCAAATTATAGCCAAACAAAATTTAAAACAGATCTGAACAAATTTAAATTTTAAAATTTTCAAAAATATTATTAGGTTGGTTATCTGGACAGAAGAGATTATGATGAAGAAGTTGGCATTGGTTTCGTTGAATTTGGACAAACGGTTCAAAAGTTGTGCTAGATTGAAAAATAGGGACTGATCTGTAAGAAAAGCATGGGACATTTACATTTATGCCCCTAACTGGAACCCACTACTCAGTTTTGCCCCTAGTTTTTGGGTATGCTCAGTTTTGCCCCTCTGCTGTCAAGTCACCTTATACAAATGCCCTTCCGTGCCTTTACCGTCCGGTCAAAGGGCTTTGACCGTCTGGTGAACAGTATCAAAAAAATCTGAAATTTTGTGGGATCGAAGATACTCAGGTGCGCAAGGAGCGTGCAAATTTTCGTGCTGTTTGGACATTCCAGGAGCTCGTGGCAAAGGAAAAACAGTAAATCTGTACGCCTGTGAACAATAAATTCAAAAAAAAAGCAAGAAAATTCAAAAAAATATAAAAAAAATTTGGCATCAAAGAGGCTTGGGTGTGCAAGGTGCTTGCAAGTTTTTGTGATCAAATGACATGCGAGGAGCTCTAGCAAAAAAAACAAAATAGTGCATTTTTTCAAAGTTTTTTTTCTGAGCCAAATTTTGTTTTTTTCTCCACGACCTCCTACAATGTTTAAACACAACAAAAATTTGCACACACCTTGCACACCCGAGCATCTTGGATGCCAAAAAATTTCATATTTTTTAGAATTTTCTTGCTATTTTTTTAATTTACTGTTCACAGGCATACAGATTTACTATTTTCCTTTGCCACGAGCTCCTGGAATGTCCAAACAGCACGAAAATTTGCACGCACCTTGCGCACCTTAGTACCTTTGATCCCACAAAATTTTAGATGTTTTTGATACTATTCACCAGACGGTCAAAGCCCTTTGACCAGACGGTAAAGGCACGGAAGGGCATTTCTATAAGGTGACTTGACGGCAGAGGGGCAAAACTGAGCATACCCGAAAACTAGGGGCAAAACTGAGTAGTGGGTTCGAGTTAGGGGCAGAACTAGAATTGCCCCGAAAAGCATTTGCTACTGGTCCCTGACTACGAGACAAAACCCAAAGGGCGAATGTCCGCTACAGAAGCATAAGCGACGAATTCGTTCGCTATAGAGGCTAAACCAGCGAGTATCCGCTAAATAAAAAAATGTTTCGAAAAAAAAACACAATCGATCTGGGCCTCCGGATCTAGATCGGACGGGCGAGATTGGGCAGGGGAGTACCGCGGTGGCAGCGGCGAAATCCGGCGATGTCGGCGGCGAGATCGGCGGCTTCGGCGGCGGACGGCGGCTTTGGCCGCGGTGGCGGCTACGCGGGGCGGCGAAGCAGCGGCGGCGGCGACTTGCAGCGGCGGCGGCGGCGGTGGTTGTGGCGGCTGCTGCTGCGGCCGTTGATGGAGAGAGACGGGCCGGGGCGGCGGCTTATATAGGTGGGGAAGGGGCGGTGTGCATGGAGGAAGGGCAAAGGCGAGGCGGAGTCCGGCTCGGCGACGGGTGTAACACCCCCGGTGATTAGCAACAGTATTAACTTTTGATAATGACATGTGAGCATGATTAACAGTGCATAATCATCATTTGCATCATATTGCATTTCAACTCCTAAGTCAAATTCAAATTTAAATGAAAGTGAAATATAAAAGTTGTCCAACATAAAAACTAAAATGTTCAGTAAATATCAAATATTGCAGAGGCTAGTCTAAAATTGAAACCAACAAATAATAAGATAATTAGGTGGCTCTAACATAATTAAAATAGTGAGGATTAATGCATATTAATTATTGTAAAAATTGTGGGAGCTCCAATTGCCTCCAAACTAATTTTTGGTAGTGTTAGGTAATGCCTAGTATTTGTTGGAGCAACTCCTATGTTTTGCAAAATACAATATGTGGCCTAACTATTTAATAAACAGGAGAAAAGAAAATAAATAAAAAGAAAAAGGTAAAACAAAACAGAAAAAGAAGAAAAAGGAAACCCCCGCTCCCCCCCCCACGGCCCAACTGGGCCACCGGCCCACCTCTCCCCTACATGGCCTCCCCCAGGAGGCCGAACCCTAGAACCCACCCCCCCACCCACCGACACTTCCCCCCCCCCTCGCGCCCCCTCTCTCCCTCGGCGCTCGACGCCGCGCGCGCCCGCGCCGTCCGCCGCCGCCGCCCGGACCCCCCTCCGCCGGCGTCGCTCCTCCAGCTCCACCCCGAGCCCGCTGCCCGACCCTGCACCGCCGCTGTGAGAGACCCCCTCCTCCTCCTCCGTCCCCCCCTCTCGGCCCCGCCGCGCGCCGGACGCGCCCCGGCCGCGGCCGCGCCGCGCCCGGACCGCTCCCTGCCGCCCGCGCTCGCGCTCGCCGTGTGCCGCGCGCGCACGCGCTCTCCCTGTGCCGACCCGCTCCGGCCCCCGCATCGCCTCCGCGCGCCCCGCACCGCATGCCGCCGCCCGCTGCCGCTCCGGCCACCGCGCCGCCCCGCTCGCCTCCGGCCCCGCCGCATGCGCCGCGCGCCGCCACCCCCCCTGCCGCTCCGGCCCCGCGCGCGCTGCCGCGGCCTCGCCCGCCCGCGCCCCCGTTCGCGCCCGCGCCCGCTCCCGCGCGTGCCATTTGGGCACCGGACATGTCCGGTCCCAAATGGGCACGCCCCGGACATGTCCGCCCCTGGTCCACTGACCAGTGGGGCCCACAGCCCTGGCTGATAAAAAAAATAAAAAAATAAAATAAAAAAATAGTTAATTAAATCTGTTTAATTAAAGTAAATAATTAATTAGTTAATTAACTAATTAGACTAATTAATTAGTTAACTTAACTAACCCTAAAGACTGCTGACATCAGCATGATGTCATGCTGATGTCATCAGTTACTATTCTAGATAATGTTGAATATAATAATAAAAATAAATTCAGAAAATTATTAAAACTTTAGAAAATCATATTAAATAATCCGTAACTCCAGTGAAAATAATTTATATATGAAACTTGCTCAGAATTTCGATACGAACCCGGATACGCCCTCCGTATTCCCGTCAGACGCCCGCAGCTATAAGAACGTTGAACTTTTAGACCGTTTTCAGTAAATGAATAGTGCCCAACTTTAATTAAATAAATCCGAATAAATTCCTAAATTAACTAAATCATTTAGTTAGGCAGTAGAACACCCCGGCATATCATTTAGGCATGTCATACATATTGTTTGCATTATTGCCATGAATTTATTGTTTCCCTCCCCCTCCTTCTCTCTCTCGATAGACGCTGAGACCGACGACGCTGCACCAGGATACGACTACTCTACCGACGAGCAGCCCGTTGACGACCTTCCCCTCTTGCCAGAGCAACCAGGCAAGCCCCCCCCCCCCTTGAGCATTCCAGATATCGCCCATTCTATTCTCCTGCTTGCATTAGATTTTGCTACTGTTAATGTATGCTCCTATTCTGAGGCATAGCCTGCTGTTGTAACCTGTTCATTGCTACCTTACCTGCCTATGATAAACTGTTTAGTATAGGTTGGTAATGAACCATCAGTGACCCCACCACCTTATCCTTGTTGCCCCTGCTTGATCATTGACGACTCGATCAACGTGATCGTCGACCAAAGACCGACACCTCACTTCACACCCCCTTAGTTGTATGACTCTGCGTAGTAACTATCGAGTGCCGAGGGTGATACCTCGTAACGCACTCCCGATGAATACTCTGCAGTGTAGCTGTTCGGTCATGGTCATCGAGGGTGATGCCTCCTTCTCCACTTCCGATACGACTCTGTCGTGCGACCCCTCAGTGTGAACCTCGAGGGTGATACCTCATACGTTCGCCCTGATGATTTCGTCGAGTGGAATCCTCCGAGGGTGATTCCTTGGGTTTCCCCCTTGATGTTATGACCAGACGATTACTTGACCTCTGTTATAGGCGGGTCCACCCTGGTGGGTACCCGCTGGGGATCTATGATTTTCGGGTGTGCCGGAAGGGCACTCGAGTGTGACATTGTGGCGGAGCATCAGAGACTCTGATTGTCTCCGCGTGATACTAATTGAGCCTATTGGATTTGGGTGTGTGATCTGAGTGGGTCGACGTGCCCTATACGCACTACCACCACGCGGGATAATGGTTATGGGACCCTCTGCGAAGTACGTTTCTCCGAAAGCTCGTCTGACGTCATGATTCACCGTGCGGGCTGATTGTCGGGATTGGGCTGGATACTTCACTGACGAGTTTAGTGTCGCGCCTGCACCCCGGCCAGTCTCGCAACACGCAGGGTGCCCAGGGCGATGGCCCGAGACCTCTGGGTGCATAGGTTAGTCCGGCGTGCTGACCTCTCTGCCGAGCCTAGGTAGAGCGCTACTTTGTGTTGATCTTCCGAGGACGGGCATTACCCAGCAAGTGTGTCCGGCCAGAGTTGATCGAGCGTGTTGGGTAACAGTAGTGCACCCCTGCAGGGATGAATCTTCTATCGATAGCCGGTCCTACGGTAAAGGACGCTCAGTTTGTGTATCCCGATCTACTACTTAAACTGGATACTTGTTACTTAACTGAAGCTTCGGGATCACTTTCTCGCTTGGGAGTCGAGGAAGGATCTTTAAGCTGTACTTCAACATGTTTGCTAAATAAAATGCTATTCTACTCTCTTCTACTGCTGCAAGATGATGGCCTTGTGAAGATGTTTGAAGATGCTAGTCTTCGATAGGACTAGGCCTTCTCTCTATTCTGGCATTTCTGCAGCCCAGTCCACTTATACAGCCTTTCTCCATTGATAATGTTGCATATGTAGTATAGATCCTTGCTTGCTAAGTACTTCGGATGAGTACTCACGGTTGCTTTACTTTCTCTTTTCCCCATACCCCACTTTGATGATACACCAGACGATGGAGTCCAGGAGCCAGATGACACCACCGGAGCTTACTACCAGGAGGGTCCAGAGGGTACTTACTACTGGATCGAGCCAGATGACCAGGAGTAGGATCGGAGGCTCCCAGGCAGGAGGCCAACGCCTTTCGATCTAGTGTCGCTGTTTGTGCTAGCCTTCTTAAGGCAAAACTTGTCTAACTATGTCTGTACTCAGATAATATTTGTATGACTGACTTATGTATTCGGATCTTCGGATCCCTGGTCTGTAATATTGTGGACCTCCGTTTAAATTGTGTTAGAGTTGTGTTGTGATATCTTCCCGTGAGTCCCTGTGCTTGATCGTACACGTTTGCTTGTATGATTACTGTACGATTGAGTCGGGGGCGCCACAAGTTGGTATTAGAGCCGACTGCCTGTAGGAAGCCCCCTTCCAATTCCTTGGCCGAAGTTGAGTCTAGAAACCGAAAAAGTAATTTACTAACTTGGCTGTGTGGCTTACGGGCCCACGTCGCCAACTGGGTGGTATTAGGATCTTTTATTCCTCGTCTATACTCTGGGACTCTGATCTCTCTTCTACTCGGGTTAAATAAATTTTACTAACGCCGACAATTAGGATCTCGTAAATCCCATCTACCCGAAGAGCTGGATATCTGTGCGATTTCCCTGTGATTGATCTGATTAGTCTGATAATCATTTTCCTTTCCATTGTTTTGTTTAACCTTTCTCTCCGAGTTGTGTTAAACTTGTCATTGTCGTTTGACAAATCTGAATTTCCTCTGTTTCAGATGGACCGTTTGTTTCCACCATGTCCTACGACACAGCTTGTGCTTCGCACTTGGGCTCGTAATACCCCTGGGTTTCCAGCTGTCCTGATCGCTCTCATGACCAGACTTGGCTACCGTTGGTATCCCGAGTACATGGTCTATGAGGTTTACTGCGAGTTCAACCAGGAACAGTACTATGCTGAAGTTCGGATTTATGATCAGCAGAACAACTCAGACACCGAGCTACACCTTTTTCACGGATTAGGCGTGACGATTGAGATGGCAGTCCATGATGCCGCCTACTCTGCTGTCGTACGTCTCCGAGGAGAGCACAATGCTAACTTGGATGATACTGTGTTTCGGTACATTCCGTATGCACCTGTTGGAGATGCTACTAGATACTACACAGCTATCTATGCCCCGTACGAGTCTCGACGCTACGACCCACAGGTTCTGATTCAGTGCACTCAGGCTCTGGATCGCACTGTTCGGGCTCTTGCCGTCGAGTTGTTCGCCACTCGAGCGCGCTACTACGAGGCTATGACACAGTTGCTACCAGCTGTTCGTGCAGGGATACATCCGGAGTATATTCTTTACCCACGCAAGACCGAGATGCCGCTAGGTATTGATTGGCCCGCAGTGGGAGGTCACACGCCTGCACGTGGACCTCTTCTTACAGTTCGAGACCGGGTTCTGCATCAGAGTGCACATGGAGCACAGGATCCTGCCGCGACGAACATTCATCGTCCGCACTTGCAGTTACCCCGTTTCAGTGGTTTTCTCCGACGCTGATGTAGCCTTTGCTATGTCACGTTGTGTACTTCCTTACCGCGTGCCTGCGTGCCGCCTAGTGTGTCTCTAGTTTTTCAATTTGCGTCGTTATGCTGCCCGATTTTAACCGACAGTGTATGGATCTGTATGTCTTAATCGACTACTGTTATGTATCTGTTACACTACTTAATTTATTGTCGAGTTACATCATGTTGGACACTAAACGCTCGCAATTGCTTTTACTAAACTACCCCCTGTTGATACTTAGCAGGATGGTTAGACCAGGTGGTCGTGGTCGTGGTCGTGCCCCTGAACGCCCACCACCGCCAGACTATATGGCGGCTATGATGCAACAGTTTGAGCTTAACCGTCAGTTCATGGTTGGAATCATGGCTCAGTTTCCGCATCAGAACAACCAGAACCAGAACCCAGCTTCAATAACTTTGACAGAGTTTATGCGACTCAATCCAACGCAGTTCCGCAACTCTGACAAGCCACTGGATGCTGATGACTGGCTCCGCGACATCACTCACGAGATGGAGTCAGCTAATGTCGCCCCTGCCAACTACGTCAACTTCGCGGCCTTTTTCTTAAAGGGCCCCGCTGCTCAATGGTGGGACACACACAAGCGTACTCTGCCTGTTGGAACAGTCATCACCTGGTATGAGTTCCAGGCTGCTTTCCGTACACGTTACATCCCTCAGGCAATTATGGAACGCATGAAGACCCAGTTCTGTAACCTCACTCAGGGCAACAAGACCGTCGAAGCTTATCAGCGGGAATTTCTAGACCTCTCCCGCTATGCAGAAGAAGACATCGCCACAGATGCACGCAGACAAGAGAAGTTCCGTAATGGACTACACCCCGACCTCAAGCTTGCACTAGCTGCTCAAGACTTCAATGACTTTTCAACTCTGATGAACAAGGCTATTCTTGTTGAGACCGCTCAGATGGAATACAAGGACTCGCAGAAGCGCTATCATGATGCTGGCTCATCTTCGGGCTCAGCATCGAAGCGTCGAGTTTGGATTCCCAACAATGCATTCCGTTCCAATACCTCTGCGCCAAAGAACAACTATGCTTCACCACGTCTGCCTCCTCCACCACCGAGGCAGCCTAAAGCTCAAGCTATTCAAAACAATGCTCCTCTTCGTCCTGAAGATGGTCTGTGCTTCAAGTGCCACAAACCAGGACACCAGGCTAAAGACTGCCGCCAGAATCAGAATCAGTTAACCTTTCCTCGTACAGGCCGTGGCAATGGTCGTGGCAACAACCAGACCCGCAACTATAATACTGGGTCTGCTGCACATGGTCGTGGACACGCTTACAACATTGACATTGAAGAAGTCCAGGATCAACCTGCTACTGTGATGGGTACCCTTCTTGTTAACTCAGTACCTGCTTCTGTTTTATTTGATTCAGGAGCATCACATTCATTCATCTCTGGAAAATTTGCATTTATGCATGGCATTCGATATGAGAAAATGCATACTCCGTTAGTCATTAAAACTCCCGGAGGTCACTGTCATGCTGACGTAATAGCACCTGACGTTACCGTCGAAATTAAAGGGTTGGAATTCCTTGCATCGCCCATCGTCCTGAAGTCTTCCACCATAGACCTCATACTTGGAATGGATTGGTTGAAAGCTCACACTGCTTCGATCAATTGTGCCACTAAAGTCGTCCAACTTCTTCACCCCACCGATGAGATAGTGAACTATACCGCCCGCATTACTCGGGATGCTGAAGCTCAGATATATGCTCTGAATGCTTTGAACGCCTCACCTCTGGAAGGGATCGAGAACGTTCCTGTCGTTCGAGATTTTCCAGACGTCTTTCCAGAAGAACTTCCAGGAATACCCCCGGCTAGAGCTATTGAGTTTGTCATCGACTTGAAGCCTGGCACCGTCCCTATTGCCAAGCGACCTTATAAGATGCCTCCGCATCATCTACTCGAGCTTAAGGAAGAAATCGACAAGTCACTTAAGAGTGGTTTCATCCACCCCAGTTCCTCTGCTTGGGGAGCACCTTCACTCTTCGTTAAGAAGAAGGATGGTACTAACCTTTTGGTTCAGGATTATCGGCCCATTAACCAAGCCACAATCCAGAATAAATACCCACTGCCCCGGATCAATGATCTTTATGATCAACTCACTGGATCGTCGGTGTTCTCTAAACTCGACCTGAGGTTGGGTTATCACCAGATCCGTGTCCGTGAAGAGGATATTCCCAAGACTGCATTCGTCACTCGTTATGGCTCCTATGAATACACCGTCATGTCATTTGGCCTAACGAATGCTCCAGCAACTTTCTCCCGTCTGATGAATTATATATTCATGGATTACCTCGACAAATTCGTCGTGGTTTATTTGGATGATATCCTGATATATTCTAAGAATAGAAAAGAACATGCTGAACACCTCCGTTTGGTACTAGAAAGACTTCGAGAACACCAGTTGTATGCCAAGTATTCCAAATGTGAATTTTGGCTTTCTGAAGTAACTTACCTTGGACATGTGATTTCCAAGGATGGAATTGCTGTTAACCCCGAACGAGTTCAGGCTATTCTTGACTGGACTCCCCCGAAGAATGTTAAGCAAGTCAGAAGTTTTCTCGGACTTGCTAGTTATTGCCGTCGATTCGTTGAGAACTTTTCCAAGATTGCAAAACCATTGACAAATCTGCTTCACAAAGGTGTTAAATTTGAGTGGACAGAAAAATGTCAAGAAAGCTTTCAGACACTAAAAGATAAATTGACATCTGCCCCAGTATTAGCACCCCCGGATTCCCAAAAGGATTTCGTGATATACTGCGATGCCTCCCGTCAAGGATTAGGCTGTGTCCTAATGCAAGAACGCAAGGTGATTGCTTATGCCTCCCGACAATTGCGTCCTCACGAAGAAAATTACCCAGTGCACGATCTCGAACTTTCTGCGGTTGTTTATGCCCTGAAGCTATGGCGACATTACCTTCTCGATAACCGTTGCGAGATATATATGGATCATCAAAGTTTGAAGTATTTATATACTCAACCGGATCTGAACCTTCGTCAACAAAGATGGCTCGAGACAATAGCCGATTATGATATGAATATCTCATACACCCCTGGCAAGGAAAATGTAATGGCCGATGCTTTGAGCCGCAAGGCTTATTGCAGCAACCATATGGTTCAGGAATCACAACCTCTTCTTTATGAAGAGTTTCGTAAATTGAACCTCCATATTGTTCCACAGGGTTATCTCAATACCCTCGTTGTCGAACCAGATTTAGAACACAACATCAAAACTATGCAACGGTATGACTCTGAAGTTGAAAGGATCAAGCGGTACCTTGAAAAAGGAAAACCGTCGGAGTTCCATCTTGATAATGATGGGATCCTATTTTTCCAACACCGTCTCTTCGTACCTAAGTTCAAAGATGAGAGGGAACACGTTATGATGGAAGCTCATGACACTCCTCTGTCAATTCATCCTGGTAGCACAAAGATGTACCGTGACATTTGTCAGAGATACTGGTGGCCTAATATGAAGCGAGATATTGCTCGTTATGTTTCTGAGTGTGACGTTTGCCGCCGCATTAAAGCACAACATCAAAGGCCCGCTGGAACTCTGCAACCCCTTGCAATTCCTGAATGGAAATGGGACAAGGTCCAAATGGATTTCATTACTGGTTTTCCCAAATCCCAGAAGGGTAATGATGCTATATTTGTGGTCATTGACCGATTCTCCAAGGTTGCTCACTTTCTGCCAGTTAAAGAGACAATCACTGCTAGCCAGTTAGCAGACTTGTATGTTTCCCGAATTGTGTCACTCCACGGTGTTCCGTTGGAGATCAGTTCTGATCGTGGCAGCCTCTTCACCTCCAGATTCTGGAATAGTTTCCAAGAAGCTATGGGAACACATCTGTCTTTTAGCACCGCTTTTCACCCTCAGTCACACGGTCAAGTTGAACGAGTTAATCAAGTGCTCGAAGATATGCTTTGAGCTTGTGTCATCTCCTTCGGTAAGAAATGGGAGGAATCTCTCCCGTATGCCGAATTCTCTTACAACAATAGCTATCAGGCTAGTCTGAAGATGGCACCGTTTGAAGTTCTATACGGTCGTAAGTGTCGAACCCCTCTGAATTGGTCAAAAACTGGGGAACGCTCACTCGTCGGACCAGACATTATTCAGCAAGCAGAAGATCAAGTCCGCATTGTCCGTGAACATTTGAAAGCTGCTCAGTCTCGTCAGAAGAGCAACTATGACCGAAAGCACCAGGAAATAGTCTATCAACCTGGCGAGCAAGCTTACCTCCGCGTCACTCCGTTGAAAGGCACTCATAGGTTCGGAATCAAAGGCAAGTTAGCTCCTCGCTACATTGGCCCGTTCCGTATTCTTGCCCGTCGAGGAGAGATGGCATATCAATTGCAATTGCCGCCAAACCCTTCTCAAGTACATGATGTCTTTCATGTATCCCAACTCCGTCGCTGCTTCAAGGATCCTATTAGAGCTGTGGATCACGAAGTGCTTGAATTACGGGAAGATCTGTCTTATCCAGAATATCCCATCCGTATTCTTGATGAAGCTGAACGTCAGACTCGTCAAAAGTCAAACAAATTCCTCAAGGTTCAGTGGTCAAATCATTCTGAAGATGAGGCCACTTGGGAACGCGAGGATCGTCTTCGTGAAGAATACCCCTCTTTCTTTCAGTCCTCCTCTTAATTCTCGGGACGAGAATTCTTAATAGATGAGGAGAATTGTAACACCCCCGGTGATTAGCAACAGTATTCACTTTAGATAATGACATGTCAGCATGATTAACAGTGCATAATCATCATTTGCATCATATTGCATTTCAACTCCTAAGTCAAATTCAAATTTAAATGAAAGTGAAATATAAAAGTTGTCCAACATAAAAACTAAAATGTTCAGTAAATATCAAATATTGCAGAGGCTAGTCTGAAATTGAAACCAACAAATAATAAAATAATTAGGTGGCTCTAATATAATTAAAACAGTGAGGATTAATGCATATTAATTATTGTAAAAATTGTGGGAGCTCCAATTGTCTCCAAACTAATTTTTGGTAGTGTTAGGTAATGCCTAGTATTTGTTGGAACAACTCCTATGTTTTGCAAAATACAATATGTGGCCTAACTTCTACTACCAGGAGGTCCAGAGGTACTTACTACTGGATCGAGCCAGATGACCAGGAGTAGGATCGGAGGCTCCCAGGCAGGAGGCCAACGCCTTTCGATCTAGTGTCGCTGTTTGTGCTAGCCTTCTTAAGGCAAAACTTGTCTAACTATGTCTGTACTCAGATAATTTTGTATGACTGACTTATGTATTCGGATCTTCGGATCCCTGGTCTGTAATATTGTGGACCTCCGTTTAAATTGTTTAGAGTTGTGTTGTGATATCTTCCCGTGAGTCCCTGTGCTTGATCGTACACGTTTGCTTGTATGATTACTGTACGATTGAGTCGGGGGCCCACAAGTTGGTATTAGAGCCGACTGCCTGTAGGAAGCCCCCTTCCAATTCCTTGGCCGAAGTTGAGTCTAGAAACCGAAAAAGTAATTTACTAACTTGGCTGTGTGGCTTACGGGCCCACGTCGCCAACTGGGTGGTATTAGGATCTTTTATTCCTCGTCTATACTCTGGGACTCTGATCTCTCTTCTACTCGGGTTAAATAAATTTTACTAACGCCGCCAATTAGGATCTCGTAAATCCCATCACCCAAGAGTGGATATCTTGCGATTTCCCTGTGATGGATCTGAAGTCGATAATCATTTCCTTTCCTTTCCATTGTTTTGTTTAACCTTTCTCTCCAGTTGTGTTAACTTGTCATTGTCGTTTGACAAATCTGAATTTCCTCTGTTTCAGATGGACCGTTTGTTTCCACCATGTCCTACGACACAGCTTGTGCTTCGCACTTGGGCTCGTAATACCCCTGGGTTTCCCTGTCCTGATCGCTCTCATGACCAGACTTGGCTACCGTTGTATCCCGAGTACATGTTCTATGAGGTTTACTGCGAGTTCAACCGGAACAGTACTATGCTGAAGTTCGATTTATGATCAGCAGAACAACTCAGACACCGAGCTACACCTTTTTCACGGATTAGGCGTGACGATTGAGATGGCAGTCCATGATGCCGCCTACTCTGCTGTCGTACGTCTCCGAGGAGAGCACAATGCTAACTTGGATGATACTGTTTTCGGTACATTCCGTATGCACCTGTTGGGATGCTACTAGATACTACACACGCTATCTATGCCCCGTACGAGTCTCGACGCTACGACCCACAGGTTCTGTTTCAGTGCACTCAGGCTCTGATCGCACTGTTCGGGCTCTTGCCGTCGAGTTGTTCGCCACTCGAGCGCGCTACTACGAGGCTATACACAGTTGCTACCAGCTGTTCGTGCAGGATACATCCGGAGTATATTCTTTACCCACGCAAGACCGAGATGCCGCTAGGTATTGATTGGCCCGCAGTGGGAGGTCACACGCCTGCACGTGGACCTCTTCTTACAGTTCGAGACCGGGTTCTGCATCAAGTCACATGGAGCACAGGATCCTGCCGCGACGACATTCATCGTCCGCACTTGCAGTTACCCCTTTTCAGTGGTTTTCTCGTCCGACGCTGTGTAGCCTTGCTATGTCACGTTGTGTACTTCCTTACCGCGTGCCTGCGTGCCGCCTGTGTGTCTCTATTTTTTCAATTTGCGTCGTTATGCTGCCCGATTTTAACCGACAGTGTATGGATCTGTATGTCTTAATCGACTATGTTATGTATCTGTTACACTACTTAATTTATTGTCGGTTACATCATGTTGGACCTAAACGCTCGCAATTGCTTTTACTAAACTACCCCCTGTTATACTTAGCAGGATGTTTAGACCAGGTGGTCGTGGTCGTGGTCGTGCCCCTGAACGCCCACCACCGCCAGACTATATGGCGGCTATGATGCAACAGTTTGAGCTTAACCGTCAGTTCATGGTTGGAATCATGGCTCAGTTTCCGCATCAGAACAACCAGAACCGAACCCAGCTTCAATAACTTGACAGAGTTTATGCGACTCAATCCAACGCAGTTCCGCAACTCTGACAAGCCACTGGATGCTGATGACTGGCTCCGCGACATCACTCACGAGATGGAGTCAGCTAATGTCGCCCCTGCCACTACGTCAACTTCGCGGCCTTTTTCTTAAAGGGCCCCGCTGCTCAATGTGTGGGACACACCAAGCGTACTCTGCCTGTTGGAACAGTCATCACCTGGTATGAGTTCCAGGCTGCTTTCCGTACACGTTACATCCCTCAGGCAATTATGGAACGCATGAAGACCCAGTTCTGTAACCTCACTCAGGGCAACAAGACCGTCGAAGCTTACAGCGGGAATTTCTAGACCTCTCCCTCGCTATGCAGAAGAAGACATCGCCACAGATGCACGCAGACAGAGAAGTTCCGTAATGGACTACACCCCGACCTCAAGCTTGCACTAGCTGCTCAAGACTTCAATGACTTTTCAACTCTGATGAAACAGGCTATTCTTGTTGAGACCGCTCAGATGGAATACAAGGACTCGCAGAAGCGCTATCATGATGCTGGCTCATCTTCGGCTCAGCATCGAAGCGTCGAGTTTGGATTCCCAACAATGCATTCCGTTCCAATACCTCTGCGCCAAAGAACAACTATGCTTCACCACGTCTGCCTCCTCCACCACCGGGCAGCCTAAAGCTCAAGCTATTCAAAACAATGCTCCTCTTCGTCCTGAAGATGGTCTTGCTTCAAGTGCCACAAACCAGGACACCAGGCTAAAGACTGCCGCCAGAATCAGAATCAGTTAACCTTTCCTCGTACAGCCGTGGCAATGGTCGTGGCAACAACCAGACCCGCAACTATAATACTGGGTCTGCTGCACATGGTCGTGGACACGCTTACAATACAAATTGACATTGAAGAAGTCCAGGATCACCCTGCTACTTGTGATGGGTCACCTTCTTGTTAACTCAGTACCTGCTTCTGTTTTTTATTGATTCAGGAGCCACACTTCATCATCTCTGGAAAATTTGCATTTATGCATGGCATTCGATATGAGAAAATGCATACTCCGTTAGTCATTAAAACTCCCGGGAGTCACTGTCATGCTGACGTAATACACCTGACGTTACCGTCGAAATTAAAGGGTTGGAATTCCTTGCATCGCCCATCGTCCTGAAGTCTTCCACCATAGACCTCATACTTGGAATGGATTGGTTGAAAGCTCACACTGCTTCGATCAATTGTGCCACTAAAGTCGTCCAACTTTCTTCACCCCACCGATGAGATATTGAACTATACCGCCCGCATTACTCTGGGATGCTGAAGCTCAGATTATGCTCTAATGCTTTGAACGCCTCACCTCTGGAAGGGATCGAGAACGTTCCTGTCGTTCGAGATTTTCCAGACGTCTTTCCAGAAACTTCCGGAATACCCCCGGCTAGAGCTATTGAGTTTGTCATCGACTTGAAGCCTGGCACCGTCCCTATTGCCAAGCGACCTTTAAGATGATGCCTCCGCATCATCTACTCGAGCTTAAGGAAGAAATCGACAAGTCACTTAAAGTGGTTTCATCCCCCCCAGTTCCTCTGCTTGGGGAGCACCTTCACTCTTCGTTAGAAGAAGGATGGTACTAACCTTTTGGTTCAGGATTATCGGCCCATTAACCAAGCCACAATCCAAATAAATACCCACTGCCCGCGGATCAATGATCTTTATGATCAACTCACTGGATCGTCGGTGTTCTCTAAACTCGACCTGAGGTTGGGTTATCACCGATCCGTTGCCGTGAAGAGATATTCCCAAGACTGCATTCGTCACTCGTTATGGCTCCTATGAATACACCGTCATGTCATTTGGCCTAACGAATGCTCCAGCAACTTTCTCCCGTCTGATGAATTATATATTCATGGATTACCTCGACAAATTCGTCGTTTTATTTGGATGATATCCTGATATATTCTAAGAATAGAAAAGAACATGCTGAACACCTCCGTTTGGTACTAGAAAGACTTCGAGAACACCAGTTGTATGCCAAGTATTCCAAATGTGAATTTTGGCTTTCTGAAGTAACTTACCTTGACTGTGATTTCCAAGGATGGAATTGCTGTTAACCCCGAACAGTTCAGGCTATTCTTGACTGGACTCCCCCGAAGAATGTTAAGCAAGTCAGAAGTTTTCTCGGACTTGCTAGTTATTGCCGTCGATGCCCCCGCCTCGCCTCCGCGCGCCCCGCACCGCGCGCCGCCGCCCGCCGCCGCTCCGGCCACCGCGCCGCCCTGCTCGCCTCCGGCCCCGCCGCCTGCGCCGCGCGCCGCCACCCCCCCTGCCGCTCCGGCTCCGCGCGCGCTGCCGCGGCCTCGCCCGCCCGCGCCCCCGTTCGCGCCCGCGCCCGTGCGTGCCATTTGGGCACCGGACATGTCCGGTCCCAAATGGGCACGCCCCGGACATGTCCGCCCCTGGTCCACTGACCAGTGGGGCCCACAGCCCTGCCTGATAAAAAAAATAAAATAAAATAAATAAATAGTTAATTAAATCTGTTTAATTAAAGTAAATAATTAATTAGTTAATTAACTAATTAGACTAATTAATTAGTTAACTTAACTAACCATAATGACTGCTGACATCAGCATGATGTCATGCTGATGTCATCAGTTACTATTCTGGATAATGTTGAATATAATAATAAAAATAAATTCAGAAAATGATTAAAACTTTAGAAAATCATATTAAATAATCCTTAACTCCGGTGAAAATAATTTATATATGAAACTTGCTCAGAATTTCGATACGAACCCGGATACGCCCTTCGTATTCCCGTCAGACGCCCGCAGCTATAAGAACGTTGAACTTTTAGACCGTTTTCAGTAAATGAATAGTGCGCAACTTTAATTAAATAAATCCGAATAAATTCCTAAATTAACTAAATCATTTAGTTAGGCAGTAGAACACCCCGGCATATCATTTAGGCATGTCATACATATTGTTTGCATTATTGCTGTGAATTTATTGTTTCTCTCCCCCTCCTTCTCTCTCTCGATAGACGCTGAGACCGACGACGCTGCACCAGGATACGACTACTCTACCGACGAGCAGCCCGTTGACGACCTTTCCCTCTTGCCAGAGCAACCAGGCAAGCCCCCCCCCCCCCCTTAAGCATTCCAGATATCGCCCATTCTATTCTCCTGCTTGCATTAGATTTTGCTACTGTTAATGTATGCTCCTGTTCTGATGCATAGCCTGTTGTTGTAACCTGTTCATTGCTACCTTACCTGCCTATGATAAACTGTTTAGTATAGGTTGGTAATGAACCATCAGTGACCCCACCACCTTATCCTTGTTGCCCCTGCTTGATCATCGATGACTCGATCAACGTGATCGTCGACCAGAGACCAACACCTCACTTCACACCCCCTTAGTTGTATGACTCTGCGTAGTAACTATCGAGTGCCGAGGGTGATACCTCGTAACGCACTCCTGATGAATACTCTGCAATGTAGCTGTTCGGTCGTGGTCATCGAGGGTGATTCCTCCTTCTCCACTTCCGATACGACTCTGTCGTGCGACCCCTTAGTGTGAACCTCGAGGGTGATACCTCATACGTTCGCCCTGATGATTTCGTCGAGTGGAATCCTCCGAGGGTGATTCCTCGGGTTTCCCCCTTGATGTTATGACCACACGATTACTTGACCTCTGTTATAGGCGGGTCCACCCTGGTGGGTACCCGCTGGGGATCTATGATTTTCGGGTGTGCCGGAAGGGCACTCGAGTGTGACATTGTGGCGGAGCATCAGAGACTCTGATTGTCTCCGCGTGATACTAATTGAGCCTATTGGATTTGGGTGTGTGATCTGAGTGGGTCGACGTGCCCTATACGCACTACCACCATGCGGGATAATGGTTATGGGACCCTCTGCGAAGTACGTTTCTCCGAAAGCTCGTCTGACGTCACGATTCACCGTGCGGGCTGATTGTCGGGATTGGGCTGGATACTTCACTGACGAGTTCAGTGTCGCGCCTGCACCCCGGCCAGTCTCGCAACACACAGGGTGCCCAGGGCGATGGCCCGAGACCTCTGGGTGCATAGGTTAGTCCGGCGTGCTGACCTCTCTGCCGAGCCTAGGTAGAGCGCTGCTTTGTGTTGATCTTCCGAGGACGGGCATTACCCAGCAAGTGTGTCCTGCCAGAGTTGATCGAGCTTGTTGGGTAAGAGTAGTGCACCCCTGCAGGGATGAATCTTCTATCGATAGCCGGTCCTACGGTAAAGGACGCTCAGTTTGTGTATCCCGATCTACTACTTAAACTGGATACTTGTTACTTAACTGAAGCTTCGGGATCGCTTTCTCGCTTGGGAGTCAAGGAAGGATCTTTAAGCTGTACTTCAACATGTTTGCTAAATAAAATGCTCTTCTACTCTCTTCTACTGCTGCAAGATGATGGCCTTGTGAAGATGTTTGAAGATGCTAGTCTTCGATAGGACTAGGCCTTCTCTCTATTCTGGCATTTCTGCAGCCCAGTCCACTTATACAGCCTTTCTCCATTGATAATGTTGCATATGTAGTATAGATCCTTGCTTGCTGAGTACTTCGGATGAGTACTCACGGTTGCTTTACTTTCTCTTTTCCCCATACCCCACTTTGATGATACACCAAACGATGGAGTCCAGGAGCCAGATGCCACCACCGGAGCTTACTACTAGGAGGGTCCAGAGGGTACTTACTACTGGATCGAGCCAGATGACCAGGAGTAGGATCGGAGGCTCCCAGGCAGGAGGCCAACGCCTTTCGATCTAGTGTCGCTGTTTGTGCTAGCCTTCTTAAGGCAAAACTTGTCTAACTATGTCTGTACTCAGATAATATTTGTATGACTGACTTATGTATTCGGATCTTCGGATCCCTGGTCTGTAATATTGTGGACCTCCGTTTAAATTGTGTTAGAGTTGTGTTGTGATATCTTCCCGTGAGTCCCTGTGCTTGATCGTACACGTTTGCGTGTATGATTA
The DNA here is from genome assembly GCA_011799875.1 of Thinopyrum elongatum. Taxonomy (NCBI): domain Eukaryota; kingdom Viridiplantae; phylum Streptophyta; class Magnoliopsida; order Poales; family Poaceae; genus Thinopyrum; species Thinopyrum elongatum. The sequence goes on along the minus strand of CM022302.1, from coordinate 347,437,362 downwards.
GTGTACGATTGAGTCGGGGGCGCCACAACGGGATCGATGGCGGCGCGGCGGCGTGTTCGCTCGGGATCCTATTACAGAACATTTTTTCTGTTTTTCCTATTTACAGAAACAATAAACCTCGAAAAAAATAAAAAATGCTAAAAATACCAGAAAAATTCACATAATTCCCTCTCTAAATATATGGGCTTAGGTGAACATTTTTCTGGACCTAAATGCAAATTTTAAAAATAAACTTTTTGCTATGCTAATAAAATTTGCACTAAAATAATTTGTAAATAAAACCAAATAAATAAAATTTGATTTCAACTTCAATTTCCAATATTTCTTTTCTGTTTTTGAAGAAGTCCTTTTATCTTCTTTCTTTATTTTATTTTTGAAATATTGGAAAAGAACGATACAGTAATGAAGAGAAAAATATTACAGTGGGGCATTGCCCTACTGTGTACAGTCAAAAAAATAATGATATAGATACAAGGTCAATTATGGGAAGGTATGGAAGGCCAAGGCAAATGCTATTAGGATTCTGCATGGTGATTATGAGGTCGCATACAATATTCTCCTGAGCATGTTGAGAGCCATTGCACATAGGAACCCTGGCATGGGACACGGGGTCGAGGAAATTGACGGGGTGTTTCACCATGCCTTCTGGAGTTTTGGGCAATGCAGTGAGGCATTTAAGCATTGTCGTTAGGTGTTGTCTATAGATGGTACTTTCTTGACCGAGAAATACAAGGGAACACTAATGGTGGCAAGGGCTCACCCGTCCAATGATAACGCGATGCCGGTGGCATTTCCTTTAGTGTCTTTCGAGCACGACGACAACTGGGAGTGGTTCATGGGGCATGTGAGGACCAAGGTGATTGGGAATAGGGAGGTATGCATCATATCTGACCGGCACCATTGTATTCTCAAGGCCATAGACATTGTTATTCCTGGCCTCCCAAAGCTTCACCACCGATGGTGCATGGGGCATTTCGTGGCAAACTTTTACCGGACATGCAAGAGCAAGGAGTTTTGCAAAGGCCTTACCCATGTTTGTGTGGCATTTACCACCGATGCATTCAAAAGTCGCTATGATAAACTCTTGAAGGCGTTGGAAAACAACAAAGGGGAAGAGATTTCTTGAAAAGGAATTTGGAGGAGAAGCACAAGTGGTCACACACTTACGATGAAGGAGGTCAGAGATATGGCGACATGAAGAGCAACATGGTTGAATGCTTCAATGTGCTTAAGGTGTCCGTTATTTGCCGGTGACCGCAATATTGAAATATACCTTCTTGAAGCTCAACAAGTATTTTCTTAGGCATTCCCAAACCACTGCCAAATGGATAGGTGAAAAAAAGAGTATCCCAACAAGGTTGATGATTGGCTGAGGTTTCAAGCAAGAAAGTCTTCACATCAACAAATCATTAGATTCAACGATAAAGAAATGATCTACCAAGTCGACGAGCCAGGTGGCAAAACATGAGACTGTGTGACTTATAGTGGTGTTGTGTATGAGGTGCACCTCAACAACCGGTGGTGTGCATGTGAGAGGCCTCATAAGTATCACTGGTTGTGCTCGCATTTGATGATGGCGGCCAACGCGAGAAACTTGCCCGTTTCCGATGGGAGGACTGTGCGGTTGCAGGAGTTCACAATGGAAGCCATGAGGTTGACATGGGCGCCTCGATTCCATCCTTTCTTTGACCAGTCACAGTGGCCTGAGTATGATGAAAGACATATCGTGCCTGATTCTGAACTCATGGTAGCTACAAAGGGAAGAAGAAGAAAGAAGAGGTCCAGGGGTGACATGGAAGATCTAGCTGGATATACCGACATGAAAAAATTTGGTAGCCGTCATTTCATGGAGCCTCCTCACACCAACAATTGTGGTAAATGCAATGACCCAGGACACAATAACAAGGCATGTAACCAAAGGACAAGGATGGGCGATGCCAACACTAGCACGAGTCAGGTGATGAGTCCAAATTATGTGATTATTTTGTAAGTATCTTTGTGCCTACTCTGTAGGCTTCATGGAATTTTACCGAGTTCGCGTGCTTCTTTTTTGTCATTTTCCTTAGATAAAGCTTTTGGGCCAAATATTATTAATACAGAAGAAATCTCATAAAATGGTAGTGGAATCATGCAATTAAAGTGATAATCACCTACCATAAGAGAAAGAAGTAGTCGCCGTAGGAGGTCCAGAGCAAAAGACAACGTTCCATACGACCGCACCAGCCCATATGAGCGGTCGTATGGAGTGCCATCGTCGCTACCGGATCAACTATATTCGCCTCGTGAAGACGGATCATGGATCAGATGCCTAGAGACACCAGAAACTCATCCAGAAGCAGGAACCCTAGCCGCCAGAGTGATCCGGAGGGAGGAACCGACAAGAGGAGGCCACTACCTCCACCATCCTCATCAAGAAGGCTCCAACATCATCCCCACTGTCATCATCATCATCATCATCATCATCATCATCATCATCTACCTTCTTCCCTATTGTGATATCAAGAACCCTAGAGGAATAACTTGTGTATTACATCTGTGATTCATTCATGATTTCTATCTTCGGTGGCGTGATGTTCGTTGCCTTCATGTGTGAGTAGTTCCCTTAGTTCTTGGGGACATGGATGAACCCTAGTGTGTGATAGATCGATTGATATTAGATTTGATATCCTCTTTGCATGTTTATGTTAATAATCTTCTTGTCGTTGGGTGAAGTGGACCATCCAACGTATGCTAATTTTGGATAGAAGGTTATTATTGTTGGTGAACCATGTGGTTGGCGAGGTGGGTGAGTGACAGACCCCATTTCCCTTTGTAGTGGATCGTTGCAACAGGGGTAAAACATAGATCACCTTGGCTACATTCATGGGGACATTTTCCCCCTTAATTACCGTTTGATAACCGAAGTGGGGAAGAACGGTGGTGGCATATGTGATACGGAGCTGCCGCGTGTGTGCACGTATCTGAACCGGCTCTGCCCACAAAGAGAAACATGTAAAGTGGCTTAGGACTCCGAAGTAGCATTGTGTTTAGGCACCGCTATAGATGCACACTAGCGGGGATTCTTGACTCCACGGGAACGTTTTAATCCTATCTGTCTCCAGACCTTTAAGTAGCTACTCTAGGTGTTTTCTTTTACTTATTTAACTTTGCACCTTCAACATTATCTTTCCATCACATTACTACTACTTTGGAGAACTAACAACTCACAGGCACTCTATTCACATCATTTGAGTGACGAAAAGATTGATTCATGTGCTCCCTGTGGGATCGATACTCTTACTTCAAAGAAGCTACAACTAAACCCTGTGCACTTGCAGGACATCAAGCTTTTTCTGGCGCCGTTGCCAGGGAGCTGAGCGCTTTCGATCTTCGTCTTACTTTTGGTTTAAATTTTGTGAACTAAGTTGTTCGCAGATTCGGAGCTGCCATGCCTGAGATTGGAAATCACTATCAACTATTAGTCATGCGCCTTATGGGACCACCTATGAGAGAAATGTTCACATTGTTGGGCCCTAACCCTGTCGGTGTTGCTTATGAGGTGAACTCAAGCGTCCTCGAATTACTGCGCAGTAAGCAATTTAAAGGTGAGGAAGGTGAAGATCCTTATCAACATTTGCAATTTTTAGAAGATGTTTGTGGGACATTTAAATTAAACACATTTAGCCCTAATGATATGAAGTTGAAATTGTTTTCTCAAACTGTGGCTAATAAGGCAGAGGAATGGTTAGTATCTCACCCTGCAGTTACCTTTGATACTTGGGATAAATTAGCAGAAACCTTCTTGTCACACTTCTACCCAAAAATGAAATCCTATGAAGCAAGGAGGAGAATTCTGAACTTCCAACAGAGGCCCGAAGAAAGTCTGGTAAAAGCATATCAAAGGTATAAAATTTTACTAAATGATTGCCCTCATCATAAACTCCCAGAATGGCTAGTTTTAAACCTTTTTTATGGAGGATTGCAGTATGGTTCAAAAGAAGAACTAGAGTTAGCTTCTGCAGGTTCCTTTATTACAAGTAAAATCCCTGAAGCATAGGAGTTATTAGAAGGTAAACTTGCCAATGACGAAGCTTGGGGGAGTGATGAAGAGGAAGAAGAGGGTAAAGTAGAAATAAATTTTGATTGTATTAAATCCTATTTATAGTCAGGGAGAGTTGATCATATTAGCAAAGAGCTATATCTTGACCCTGATGTTGGTTTGAGGTTTGTTCAAAGTTATGCAGAACATATGGAATTCCCAAGAAAGAAATGGGCAAATTACGCTAATGAGGACCCCAAGGAAGAGGTCATGATTGAGACCTTGGAGGTGGAAACATCAGTTGTCCCCAAAGAAGATGACTATGAACCTAAACCAATATTGCCTTACCCAATAAGGAAGGCGCAGCTTGAATATTTGAACAAAGACCACGTTGAAGAGGGGGATAGGAATATAGGCAATATTCAGGTAAAACCCTAGAAAAGGAAGAAGCAAGAAAGGCCAATTGAAACAATGGAGGAAGACATAACTTATTTTGTGAAAGGTTGTATTAAAGCAGCCGACACCGGTAAACCTGTAGTGCCTTGTTCCTTTGGCAGCACATCTTATTTTGGTCTTATCAATGTGATACCTTACACTCTCTACACTAAGCTTCATGATGAAATATATGCTTGTGATTTGCAACCCACTGATATGTATATAAAAATAGCTGATGACACTTTAAGGAGACCATACGGGGTGGCACCTGATGTTTATGTTATATTAGGAACTTTCACTTATCAATTTGATTTTGTTGTTATGGAAATTCCTGAGGATGACTTTTGCCCCATAATTTTTGGTAGACCCTTTCTTAATACTGCAGGTGCAAGCATTGAATGTAAGAGAGAAGTCGTCTCTCTCAAGTTTGGGGATAAGGTACGAGAGTTTCATTTTTTAGGTTTAAAAATTGTCCCCAACCGTGAGAACATGATAATCATGAAGAGAAAACTATAACACAACTTGCTGCTATATACTTCGGGACTCCTGAAGATGATCTGGAAAGGAGTCTAACTAACTATGAGAAGAGTCTAGAGGACCTAGCCAAAGAAGAAATATATTATCATTTGAATGAAGCACCGGTCCAAGACCTGGTAACCAATAAACAATTTGAAGTGCCAGAAAAGAGAGGGGATGAGGAAGCCCCACCGCTTGAGCTTAAACCTTTACCAAAAGAGTTGAGGTACAAGTTTTTAGATGAAACAAATAAATATCCTATAATTATCAGTGCTAACCTTTTAGATGAAGAGAAAAGTAGATTGATGGATACTTTGAGGGGGCATAGAAAGGCCTTTGGATATTCAATGGATGACTAAAAAGGAATCAACCCCTCTATATGCACTCAGCATATCTTCATGAAAGAAGGAGCTGGACCGGTTAGGGAATATCAAAGGAAGTTGAACCTTGAAATGAAGGAGGTGGTAAGAAAGGAGATCGTCCGTTTACTCGATGCAGGTATAATATATCCATTTTGAAAGTAAGTGGGTGAGTCCAGTTCATTGTGTACCTAAAAAGGGTGGATTTACCGTGGTACCTAATAAACATAATGAACTAATCCCCACTCGAATGATACTTGGGTATAGGATGTGCATTGATTTCAGGCGATTAAACAAGGAGACTCGAAAGGATCACTACCCTTTACCATTCATTGATCAAATGCTCGAAAGGCTAGCCAAGCATACTCATTCTTGTTATCTGGATGGATACTCGGTATTCTCTCAAATAGCAGTGCATCCAGAAGACCGGGAGAAACAACTTTCGCTTGCCCTTTCGGTATGTATTCCTATCGCCGTATGCCTTATGGTTTGTGTAATGCACCAGCTACATTTCAAAGATGCATGAATGCTATTTTTGCTGACTTTGTTGAGGAAATTACAGAAGTTTTCATGGATGTTTTTTCCATTTATGGAACTTCTTTTCATGACTGCCTTCGTAATCTCGATAAAGTTTTGCAGAGATGCGAGGATACTAATCTTGTCTTGAATTGGGAAAAATGCCATTTCATGGTCAACGAAGGTATTTTCTTAGGGCAGAAGATATCTGGTAAAGGTATAGAAGTTGGGAAGGCAATGATAGATGCTATAGAAAAGCTCCCTTATCCTCGAGATATAAAAGGAATAAGGAGTTTCCTCGGTCATGTCGGCTTCTGTAGGCATTTTATCAAGAATTTTTCTAGTATATCCAAACCCTTGACTAACCTATTGTAGAAGGATGTTCCCTTCGTATTCAATGATGAATGTAAAGTTGCCTTTGAAGAGCTCAAACATGCTCTACTGAATGCCCCTATCATTACACCTCCAAATTGGGATATACCATTTGAAGTAATATGTGAAGCCGATGACAATGTGGTAAGTGTCGTCTTGGGTCAACAAGTGGGTAAGAAGTTCATTGTTATTTACTATGCAAGTCATACTCTTACTGACGCTCAAAGAAACTCTGCTAAGAATGAAAAAGAACTTTATGCAATGATCTTTGCATGTGAAAAGTTTAGACCCTATATCACAGATACAAAGGTCATACTCTATACTAGCCGTCAGGCGATAAAAGAGGTCCTTGGCATTAAAGAGACTAAACCTCGCTGGATGAGATGGTCTCTTCTTTTGCAGGAATTTGACAGCAAGATCTTAGACCACGAGAAAGTGGGAGATGTCCTCCCGAATATCTCCTTAGTAAGAGAAGAACAAAAGTATAGCACTTCCAAAATATGTATCCCATATGGAATAGTGGTGGCCTTGGACAGAGCTACCACACGTACCTTTGGGGATACAGAACCATCATTCATTGGGTTGGAAGAGCTGCTTGCAAAATTGAGGGTAAGGGAAGAAAGTGATTTATTCTTTTATACTAACTCCTTGCATCCTAGTAAGCTGCGGAGGACATCAACATCTCTCGTTTCACGAAGGAAGAAGAAGCCTGGGACGAAAACGCATGCTAAGAACAAGGTATGGGCAGCACAAAGAAACGTAGGCAAATTCGCCCCATGACCTTAAATGTTCGTTCTATTCATCTTCATTTTATTTTTCTATAGATAATTCTGTATTTTTGGAGCTAAACAGGCGCTCGTACGACAACAGCGGTCGTATGATACGTTGTCTTTCTCATTGGTTATTTGAGCATGCAAGAGAAGTAATCAAACGGATGCTTAAATGATCAATAGTGGTCATTTGAAAGGCCTTCAAACATTCTGTCCTCCACGACTGACTTTTCATTCCAAAAAGAGAGAGAGAGAGAGAGAAAGCTGAGAAGATTGAACGGGCGGGCACGGCCGTCCAAAAGGCCGTGAAACACTCTTTTTGGAAAGGGCTCGCTGAATGAATCCCATACGACCGCTCTAGACACGGTCGTATGAAAGGCCGGCGATCGTGATTTCTTTCTGATTTCCAACAGAATTTCGCCTAATTTTTCCTGGTTTGTTTCCAATTCTTTTTAACTTCCTTATCTCGTCAAACCCTGTGCCCCTAACCTCTTATTTACAGAACCTTTGCCTCTTCTGCTGTCAAAACTAATAAACCAATCTAGTCTAAGCTTTCTTGAGTTTTCAAGTGTAGGAAGAGGTGGCTCGCTCATGGGACGACAAGAAAAGCTCCTCCCAGGAGGAGGAGGATCTGGAACAAGAAGGCTACTCACCGGCAAGCATAAAGGAGAGGCTCCGGCGCTCGCATGATTGGTCCTCCTCGGAGGAAGATCCGGAGGAACCACCCTTTGAGAGTGGTGAAGAAGATGAAGATGAAAAGAATGGGAAGAAGCCAACGGCGATCCCCATCAACGCAATCAACATCGTCATCAACGAGAACAATGTCGACTTTGTCAAGGATTCTTCCATCACCATGGGGAAGTGTGGTTTTAGCAACTGCACCATCCATGGTCCTTTGGGAGAATCAGAGGAGATCGATCCAAGGGCACGCAAGATGCATATCATCGGTACCCGCATGCATGTGGGACCTTCAAGGAAGAGGCGTGCCACAAACCCTACTCAGCCTAAGGTACATGCCAATAATTTTTCCGTTGAAACTAAATCTATGTCTGAAAAGATCAGGGAGATGGAGATGGCCCTAGCCGTCAAGACCCGTGAGGCTCTTGACACAAGCTTGAGAATCATCACCAACCAAGATGCAACGCTTCGCATGTACCGTTTTCGGATCAAGGACCTGGAGGTTGCCAATACACTCATGATTGACGTCCTCACCAGCATCACCCCTGCACCTTCTGAAGAGAACACTGGTATCAATAAAAAGGAGACTAAATTAATCCAACCGGCTTAGAATGTTAAGCTTGGGGGGATTTTGAGGCCCTTTTGTATCCCCTATTATTATTATTTTGTTAAACTCCATTTGAAAGTTTTTCATTTAGTTTGAATAAGTAAGGACAATCATGCCCTCCTGATAAGAGGGTGAGTTTTATCCAATGAGTTAGGGATGATTTAATGAGTGATCGATCATGATTATTTTGGATTTGCCTAGTATGACTTTGCATCTTCGTGCGCTAGATATTTCTGTTTTTAGACGATGACTATAAGTCTTCCACATCTTTAGTATCAATCAGGAATAAGAAGTTGAAAACTTGATGTGAATGAATCAACTTTCATTTCAGTTTATTTGGTGATTACTTGGCGAAGTTTCTAAACTAATGAGCCAGGCATGAAAAGAGGACAATTTTTTTAAGGTGTTAGCAAAAATTTAAAGGTTAAAATGGTTTTTGAAATTCTCAGTAATAAAACTTCAGCAATCAAGCATACCCTTCATATCACATCTCGAAGAGACAAAAGAAAAATAAAATTCTAGTGATATGGGGTAGGCTTGGTGACTCGAGAAATAAAAGGGAAAAAGGAAAAAATGACTCAAGTAAAAGCAATAAGCCATAAGAGCTTGTCCAACTGAAGGAAAGAAACCAGTATCACTTAGAGTTGCTAGGCATCTTTTTAATGATTGATACTAAGGTGTGGAAGCCTTCATACTCATCCAAAGAAAAGCGAGATATTGCGGTGCATGATAGGGCCCATAATATGATGCAAATTCTGAATTTGTGATGACAGACTCATTCATTTTTGACTTATCCGCATCTCATAATTAAGATGACCTCTTTCTTACAAGTTGCGGCATTTTCTCAGGGACGAGCAAACCTTTAAGCTTGGGGGAGTTTATGAGTCCAAATTATGTGATTATTTTGTTGGTATTTTTGTCCCTGCTCTGTAGGCTTCGCGGAATTTTACCGTGTTTGCGCGCTTCTTCTTGTCGTTTTCCTCAGATAAAGCTTTTTGGACAAAATATTATTATATAAAAGAAATCTCATAAAATGGTAGTGGAATCATGCAGTTAAAGTGATAATCACCTACCATAAGAGAAAGAAGTAAACTGGGCAAACAAACAGTCGCCGCAGGAGGTCCAGAGCAAAAGACGACATTCCATACGACAGTGCCCGCCCGTAGGAGAGGTTGTATGGAGTGCCATCACCATCACCGAACCAACTATATTCGCCCCATGAAGATGGATCATGGATCAGATGCCCAGGGACACCAGAAACTCGTCCAGAAGCAGGAACCCTAGCCGCTGGAGTGATCCGGAGGGAGGAACTGACAAGAGGAGGCCACCGCCTCCACCATCATCATCAAGAAGGCTCCAACATCATCCCCACTGTCATCATCATGATCATCTACCTTATCCCCTATTGTAATATCAAGAACCCTAGAGGAATAACTTGTGTATTACATGTGCGATTCATTCATGATTTCTATCTTCGGTGGTGTGATGTTCGTTGCCTTCATGTGTGAGTAGTTCCCTTAGTTCTTGGGGACATGGATGAACCCTAGTCTGTGATAGATCGATTGATATTAGGATTTGATATCCTCTTTGCATGTTTATGTTAATAATCTTCTTGAAGTTTCGTGAAGTCGACCATCCAACATATGCCAATTTTGGATGGAAGGTTATTACTATTGGCGAACCGTGTGGTTGGTGAGGTGGGTGAGTGACAGACCCCATTTCCCTTCGTAGCAGATCGTTGCAACAGGGGGTAACATAGAGACCACCTTGGCTACGTTCACGGGGACATCTTTCCCCTTAATTATCGTTTGAGAACCAGAGTGGGGAAGAATGGTGGTGGCATTTGTGATACGGAGCTGCCGCATGTATATGCGCGCATCTGAACTGGCTCTGCCCACAAAGAGAAACATGTAAAGTGGCTTAGGAATCCGAAGTAGCATTGTGTTTGGGCACCACTATAGATGCACACTAGCGGGGATTCCGGACTCCACGGGAACGTTCTAATCCTATCTGTCTCCAGACCTTTAAATAACTACTCTAGTTGTTTGCTTTTACTTATTTACGTTTGAACCTTCAACATTATCTTTCCATCATGTTACTACTGCTTTGGAGAACTAACAACTCACAGGCACTCTATTCACATCATTTGAGTGACAAAAAGATTGAATCATGTGCTCCCTGTGGGATGAGTACTCGTACTTCGGAGAAGCTACAACTAAACCATGTGCACTTGTAAGACATCATCAGGCAGGTGGCCGTAGAGGAGGTTTCGGTGGTGAACGAGGAGGTAGGAGTAGTGGCCGTGGAGGACGTACTAGTGTTAGAGGTAGTGCATGAGGAGGCACCAGTGGTGGATGTAGAGGATCGCCGAGTGTTAGAGGTGCCGGTGGTGGTGGTCATGGTTCCGTTGGTAGTCGGAGGCGAAGGAGTGATAGAGGACGGCCTATTGACGTTTTGCTTAATCTGTATGGTTGATAGAATATAAATGGTAAATGTAATATTATTTTTTCAAGCTTGTATTTGTTGTTTTATTGCCTCCACACGCTAAGTTCTTGATATATTTCACTAACAATTTTTATTCTTGTAGGCATGGCTTCATCCGGTTCCATGACGAGGCCGTCGTGTGCTAACCAAGAGGACATGCCGAGCAAGTGGAAGGGCGCAAGCTTGGACAAGACCAAGGAGAAAGATGTGATAACCCTACCATGTTGGTGTGGAGATGTTTGCAAGCTGAAGGTGTCTACTGACCGTAAGAAGTCATGGAAGGAAGGGAGAAGATTTTTTGTGTGTCCCAACTATGCACATGGTCGTGCGTGTCCAACTAAGCCTATGACCTCCCACTGGTATGTTCTAAAAGTAAGATAGTATTTCTCAATTTTGCTTCGCCTCATATTACTAACAAAAAACTTGTTTTGTATGTAGTCACCTCCTCCTCTTTGCAAGTATTTCACATGGATAGATCATGAAGTGCCAAAAGATGTTCAAAAGGACCAATATCGAGACTGCCTTAGGAGGCAGCGGCTATTCGAAGAACCCTTGCAAAGAGCCGAGGATGAGGATCGTCGTGACAAGGAGAAGAAGAAGCAAAAGAACCGTGAGGAGGAGAGGACACACAAAGAGAAGGATGTTCATGAAGAGGAGAGGGCAAGAAAGCTTGCAAGGGCTCGCGATGCGCAAGAGGAGGATGAGGCATGTTACAAGAAGGGAAAAGGGCCCATGTTTTGTTAGTGATCTTGTGATGCGTCTAGTGAAGTTGTATGTCTGAGACTATTCGATACTATTTTGTATGTCCCTAATTTGTATGTCGGATACTTTATGATCTTCTGATGCTTGGGACTATTTTATGCCACTGACTATGTTGAACTTAAGTGTTAAGAGAGACCAATGTTGAACTATTTGTGACCAAAATATTGTCTTCCATTCTATATTACTGTTGTTTGTGTTGTTGTGATCCTTACCTAGAAAATTACACTTGTTTTTCTATTTTTTCATATCTTACTGCCATAGTCCGCACTGGCAGGATGTAGTACCCTACCGCCATAGTCCGTGGCGGTAGGGTAGGTAAACCATGAGAATTTGTGTGTTTGCTCTCTGACCTGTGAACCCTAAATTCTGGGCGGTAGGGTGTGGTACCCTACCGTCATGGACCATGGTAGTAGAGTAGGTCAAACATGAGCATTTTTGTGTTTCCTCTCTGATCGACGAATCCTAAATTCTGGGGTGGTAGGGTGTGGTACCCTACCGCCATGGACCGTGGTGGCAGGGTATGAAAATTTTCTTATTTCCTCTCTGAACCGTGAACCCTAAATTCTGGGGTGGTAGGGTGTGTTACCCTGCCGCCATGACCATGGAGGCAGGGTGCCTGTACTCGCGTGACTCACCAGACAAGGAGGGGCTGCTGTCTGGCTCTGTGCGAAACAATCCTACCACCGGGGTCTCCGAGGTAGGGTATGAAAAATTAGGGGAAGGGTAAATTTGTTTCTTTTTTAAAAATTTGTTGCAAAGGGTCGTGTGTTTATTTCCCTTCTATAATTTGTTACAAAGGGCAAATAGAACCATGCAAAATAAATAAGTTCAAATGGCACATGAAAAATGTCATTTAACATCCACTAGTTCAAATGACATACACATCCACTAGTTCAAATGACACACATCATGTCTTTATAGTTCAAATGACATACACGACATACCAGATGATCGTTATAGCATTAAAGGGTGTGACTCACCCTAAACCCCTGAAAAGTCTAATGCATGCAATGTCTTGGTCACGCTCTAGCATAGGCTCCAATCAAATATCGTTGGATCCCGCCCAATGTATCATCACACCCTCTAGCTCACGTACCCAAGCCCAACAAGCGCGTTGGCTCGGTCTAGACGACGCTCCTTGCTTAATTATCCATCTGATGACTTGTCCGGGCCTTTTCAAGTCAAGCTCTGGAAATTCATCAATGCTAACGGAAAATGCAATCTCCATTGCCAGATCGTGTCTACAATTGTCTTCCTTCTTTTGTAGCTCATAAAGTTTCTTTTCCTTTGCTGCTAGTAGCCGAGGAGGGTACTCACAAATAACATGAAACAGATTAAACTCCCTCATAGCTTTGTTGGCCTCTCTGCAGCTTTTCATCTATCTTTTGAACGATGCTGTCATATGAAGGCATCGAGCTTGTTCCATCAGCTCATGTGCTTTCGGAAGGCCAACACTTTTGTTCATCCTACATGAGTACTACATAGAAGATAAGAGAGTGACATATAGCATAAAACATAACTTAGTTCAAATGGCATACAACACGAAATTATCACGGAGTTCAACTCACAAATATTACATATGGCAAATGATACATGGTTCAGGCCATTATAATTCAAATGACAAACGACAAATGATAAGGGTTCATGCCATTATAGTTCAAACGACATATATTGTAGTTATAACATTTCCGTAGCTTCCAAGAGAGGAGCTCACGGATTTCAACCCCTCTTATTTTTCATGCGTTGAAACTTCCCATGACACTTTGGCTTGGAAGAGCTTCCTGCGGAGCTTCCAGTATCGGAGCCAACGAACGCTTCAATAGGCTCCAGTTCAATATCATTGTGTTGTCTCGGAGCGCAAGCCATGACACCCTCCACCTCATGTACCCAAGCCCAGCGAGCAGCCTGTCTCGGTATCGACGATGCTCCTTATTTGATTGCATGATCAATGATCTGGCCAGGCCTTGTCAAGTTTAGATGTGTGAATTCTTCCTTCGTAGCGCAAAATGTGATCTGCCTTTCTAGATCGCCTCTACAAATCCTTTCGTTCCTCTAGAGTTCATGAAGATTTTTTTTCTTTTTCTTCTACGGCATTGTCAGGGCAATCACACAAACAAAACTTTGCAAAGTCCCTCCCAGCTGCATTCGCTTTGTTGAAATTGCTAACTGATTGCTTGTATCTGCGTTGGTATTTCCCCGAAGAGGAGAGGATGATGCGGCACAACAACGGTAAGTATTTCCCTTAGTTATGAAACCAAGGTTATCAATCCAGTAGGAGAACCAAGCAACACTATTTAAACAGCACCCGCACACAAATAACAAATACTTGCAACCCAACGCGTAAGAGGGGTTGTCAATCCCTCCTCGTTATTGAGATAGATTAAATTGTATTAGATTTGATAAATAGATCGGACAAAAACACAAAATAAAATAAATAAAGAAAAACTGCAGCAAGGTATTTTTGGGTTTTCATAATAATAGATCTGAAAAAAATATGATAGGAAATAGACTCGGGGGCCGTAGATTTCACTAGTGGCTTCTCTTGAGAAAATAGCATACGGTGGGTAAACAAATTACTGTTGGGCAATTGATAGAAGAGCAAATAATTATGACGATATCCAAGGCAATGATCATGTATATAGGCATCACATCCAAGATTAGTAGACCAAAACGATTCTGCATCTACTACTATTACTCCACACATCGACCGCCATCCAGCATGCATCTAGTGTATTAAGTTCATGGAGAAACGGAGTAATGCAATAAGAATGATGACATGATGTGGACAAGATCTATTCATGTAGGAATAGACCTCATCTTTTTATCCTCAATGGCAATGATACATGCGTGTCACTTCTCCTTCTGTCACTGATTGAGCACCGCAAGATCGAACCCATCACAAAGCACCTCTTCCCATTGCAAGAAAAATCAATCTTGTTGGCCAAACCAAACAAAAGTTTCGGAGAAGAAATACGAGGCTATAATAATCATGCATATAAGAGATCAAAGAAGACTCAAATTATATTCATAGATAGATCTAATCATAAACTCACAATTCTTCGAATCCCAACAAACACACCGCAAAAAGTCATTACATCAAATAGATCTCCAAGAACATCGAGGAGAACATTGTATTGAGAATCAAAAAGAGAGAAGAAGCCATCTAGCTACTGCCTACGGACCCGTAGGTCTGTGGTAAACTACTCACGCATCATCGGAGGAGCACCAATGAGGATGATGAACCCCTCCGTGATCGTGTTCCCCTCCGGCAAAGTGCCGGAATAGGGCTCTAGATTGGATCTCGTGGTTCTAGAAATTGCAGCGGCTGGAATTGTTTTTCGTCGACTCCCCTAGGATTTTTGGAATATTTGGGTATTTATAGAGCTGAGAGGCGGTGGAGAGGGGGCCTGTGGGCCCCACTACCCACCAGGGCATGCCAGGGGCCTCTAGCGCGCCCTGGTGCCTTGTGGGCCCCATGGGCCTCCCCTCCGGCACTTCCTTGGCTCCCAAGTTGTCTTCTGGGCAGAAAAAAATCTCCAAAAAGTTTCGTGGCATTTGGACTTCGTTTGGTACTGATATTCTGTGAAGTTAAAAACAAGCAAAAAAAAGCAACTGGCACTCTGCACTATGTCAATAGGTTAGTCCCAAAAAATGATATAAAGTTGATATAAAATGAATATAATACATCCAAGAATGATAATTTAACAACATGGAACAATCAAAAATTATAGATACGTTGGAGACGTATCACTAACCCACTTCACCATCACTTCCTTGATGGCTACGCATTCAAGGTTGTCCGCCTCTTTGGTCTTCTCACACTAGAAAACCAAAGGCATCCTACAGTTCGATCATTCATGATTACCATCAACCTAATTGACTAATCATTATCATTAACTTATCCTTAACCTAACCATAACGAAATCCTGAACCACAACCCTAGTTTTTACTATGATGCATCAGATCCATAGACTTGGCACAATATTGTGCACATCTAAAACCATACAAACCAAAATATCAGTTTATTTAACACAAAATGTCTAAAACTAGGGTTTGCAACAAAGTCAACAATGCAACCAAATGAGATGATTCCATCCAGCAAAAATGAAAGGGGTGAGAGAGCTACCATGACAGATGAAAATACCTCGGATCCACTAGAAAAATCTCAAACAACGAAGATGGATTTGGGGGGGGGATTGAATGGGGGAGGGAGGTGAAAGAGAGAGGACCAACTCGGGAATAAGAACCAAATGAATGAGTGAGTGGGGGGGCTAGCTCATCCCCCAATAGGGCACTTACTCTATCCAGGGCCCTACAGCCATAGTCAGTGGCGGTAGGCTGCGCAACCCTACCACCAAGGTCTATGGCGGTAGGGTCCTAGGCTCAGACCAGAGAACAAAACCCTATGTTAGCATCAACATCTGACATCAACATGTATAAATCAGTATGACAGGAGTATATAAAAGTTCATCACACACAATTATTTCATCACACACAATAATTTCGTCACATATATTAGTATAAAGTCCAACTTTCACCATTAAACATAAGAGATCTTCAAGTCCAACAATGATCTAAACAATAGTACCAAGTTCAACATGACAAAAACATAAGAGTCAACATCACCAAATAGTAGTTCAACATGGTCATAACATAAAAGTTCAACATGATGACATACTACATAGCCACCAAATGCCCACATCACTTTCTTCCTCCCTTGGAGCACCCCTCATTAACGGTTTTCTTGCGGCAACGAGGCATGCTCTTTTTGGAAGGGAGAAGGGCTAAATGGATACTTAGCAGGGCGAGAAAGCCTTTTCACTTTGGCAACCGGTCCATCCCACATTCGTGACATATTCATCTCATCTGGGCCCTTATCCTGCGAGTCCACCTCATCCTCCTCTTTAGATTCCTCAACATGCCTAGAAGAGCTGCCGGCATGGCTAGTAGTAGCACCGGCGTGGCTAGAAGAAGTGGCGGCTCCACTTGCCTATAGTGATGTGCTAGGGGCATGCACATCATCGGTGGCAGGGCTTGTGCACCCAAGCATGGTGACTAGCTTCTGGCAGCATTTGATGAAGTGTTGCAACAACAACGAAAATAGAAACATCTTGAGTGCAAGGATAAAGATTTGTAAAGTAATAAATAGCACAAGGCATTTCAATGCTTAATTTCATCGTTTCCCTCAATAATGCGTCGGACTCCAGAGTGCCGGGGTTATGAACGAGTGCGTTAGTGCCTTCGATGATGTTTATTGAGCACAAAAGTCTACAAATTTAACAAAAGCTCAAACGTGTGCAGAATCAACATGAGCTCAAAACCGTTATCCAAACAAGTTTACAAGACTTACCACTCTGTGAGTCATGGGCGCACACTCCCTATGAGAACCTTGTGTACTTCTCACCATGGCCCCGTACTCATCGTCCGAGTCAGCGTTCGCCTCAAAATCTGCGAGATCAGTGTTGGTCCACCTTGATCTCAAATGCACCCGAAATCTCCTCCCATTGTCATACCACTTCAGAACTAGCTTATTGCACAAGATGGCCGAATTGTGAAGCACCGTGGCATTCTTCCTGCTCTCCACCATAGCGAAGGCGCAGTTGGTGGTATGGATGAAAGTGGCAAACTATATTTGGCGGCTCTCAGTTTGTGCGGGTTGGTGGCAGGGGAAGATGAAGATGATGGGGAGATATGTAGAGTGGAGGGCTCCTTAAGTAGAATGGGGATCAGTGTGTAGTGGGTGGCGGTGGCAGCAGTTATGTTTTTCCACTCTTGGGGAACTACAATCGCCAGTGAATGTATTGGGTAGGCGTCGGCAGCAATTATGTCTTTCCACTCTAGGGGATCTGCAATCGTCAATGTACATAGTGGGTTGGCGGCAACAGTCAGGTTTTACCACTATTGCCTCCATCTGGGTACATTAGTCCCTATTGTATTTTGGGCCAAAGTTTGACCACATATTTGACTAGCAATATGTTAATGCATGTTACCTATAATTATATTGTTGCATTCATATTTGAATGTAGTTTCCATTGATATTATTTTGGTTATGTATAACTTATACTTCCTATCATGTTGGCTGGCTCATCCTCCATCGCAGCAGGCGGCGATCCTCGGCGGCGGCGCTTATAGATAAGAACAGAGTAGTAGGAGGAGCATCAGAAACTGTTCTACGTACCTTCCCGAGGAGGCTGAAGCTTATGTGACAAGCCAGAGGAGAAGGTAGGTAAATCAGGAGCCGTCCATCCTCCATCTGGCGGTTCATAGTGCTTCAAAGAAGATGAGTAGACAGCGACACAGACGCCGCACATCATGAATCCAATGGCCAAGAATCTTACAATGTTGTTGACTAACTATACCTATCCAAAGATTAACATGTTTTGTTTACATTCGTTCAAAGGCTTTTTTACCTCACTGATATGACCACGGTGTGGCGCGTCAGTACAACAAGAACTTAATATAAGTTAAACTAAAACTTGATGAAAATTAATTATACATTACAATTTACCTAGTTTGCATTGGTAACACATGCCAGATTTGAACACCACGGTTCAGATCACAAAATATATACTTCCAATTATAATAAAACTGGAAGGATGGCGCAACCAAATCCAGCAGCATAGCCTTTGAAGTCACTGGTCAGCCTAATTGTCATTGTATGATAGCAGGATGACTGCATCATTGACGGAGGCAGACCCAGAGCCCTTTGCGTCCTGGGTTGCAGGAGGCAAGGTCGTCGAGGCCGCAACTTGCCAAGGGCCGAGTGCTCCAGCGGATGCTCCACCATCGCCTCCTCATACATCACGTCTTAGGATGCAGGATGCGGCGGCAGAGCCGGAGCCGAAGGCCGCAACTTCTCCTGGTCATCGTCGGAAGGAATGGAAACAAAGAAAGCAGTGACCTCTTGATGCGTCTCTTGCAGCCGACGCTGCTTCTCCGCGTACGGAGGGACTCGAAGGAGTAGTCCATGGCAAGCTGCATGTCAGCGAAATCTAGATCCGCATGGTACAGGGTTAGGAGGTCAGAGATGGCAAGTAGCACCTCAATCTGTGCCTCTGCCGTGAGATGCTTCTGCATCGCCACCCCGCCTACCATGTTGATTTCCCACGGCGGCGATGAAGGCGGTGTCCGCATCGGGGATGGCGATGAAGAACCTTCGGAATCTGGGGTATGGGACGGATCTGGCGAGGAGGCCATCGGGACGATGACGAGGGTGCCGACCGATGGGAGAGGGTGGTGGGAGAAGAAATGGGGGGCAGCGGCGCGTTTGTTCGAGGGGAGTCGATAAGCACAATTCATTGTTGGATGGAGGGGATATAGTACCGCCAACATCGATTCTTTTCTTTTTACCAATTTGTTAAGATATATGTAAACATCATCTGTACAAATTCAAACATGAATACTAATACGTCCCAAGCGTATCTACTTTTCCAAACACTTTGCTCTTGTTTTGGACTCTAATTTGCATGATTTGAATGGAATTAACCCGGACTGATGTTGTTTTCAGCAGAATTGCCATGGTACTGTTTTTGTGTAGAAATAAAAGTTCTCGGATTGAGCTGGAAATTTACGGAGAATTATTTCAAAATATATAAGAAATACTGGTGAAGAGAAATACCAGAGGGGGCACCAGGGCGCCACAAGCCTAGGGGGCGCGGCCACCCCCCTGAGGCGTGACTGGTGGGCTTGTGGGCCCCTGGAAGCTCCCAAAACCTTAACTCCAACTCCATAAGTACCTATTCACCAAGAAAAAAATCAGAGAAAAGGAATCATCCATTTTATGATACGGAGTCACTGCCACCTCCTGTTCTTCATCGGGAGGGCTGATCTGGAGTCCTTTCTGGGCTCCGGAGAGGGGGATTCGACGCCGTCGTCATCATCAACCTTCCTCCATCACCAATTTCATGATGCTCACCGCCGTGAGTGAGTAATTCCTTCGTAGGCTTGCTGGATGATGATGGGTTGGATGAGATTTATCATGTAATCGAGTTAGTTTTGTTAGGGCTTGATCCCTAGTATCCACTATGTTCTGACATTGATGTTGCTATGACTTTGCTATGCTTAATGCTTGTCACTAGGGCCCGAGTGCCATGATTTCAGATCTGAACCCTTTATGTTTTCACGAATATATTTGTGTTCTTTTGATCCTATCTTGCAAGTTGTATGCACCTATTACGTGTTATGACCCGCATACCCCAAGGTGACAATAATTGGGATTCTTTCCGGTGATTACCGTAGTTTGAGGAGTTCATGTATTCACTATGTGTTAATGCTTTGTCCCATTCTCTATTAAAAGGAGGCCTTAATATCCCTTAGTTTCCTTATGGACCCCGCTACCACCGGGGGAGGGGGGGTAGGACAAAAGATGTCATGCAAGTTCTTATTATAAGCACGTATGATTATATACGGAATACATGCCTACATTACATTGATAAATTGGAGCTAGTTCTGTGATGCCCTAGGTTATAACTATTACATGATGAATGTTATGCAACATAATTATCCATCACCAATCCAATGCCTACGAGCTTTTCATATATTGATCTTTGCTAAGTTACTATTGTTGCTGCTACTATCACAATTGCTACAAAATTACTGCTACTGTTGTTACCGTTACTGTTGCTACTATTACCACTGCTATCAAACTACCATATTACTGTGCTACTGATCACTCTGCTGCAGATATTTAGTCTCCAGGTGTGGTTAAATTGACAACTCAACTGCTAATACTTGCAATTATTCTTTGGCTCCCCTTGTGTCGAATCAATAAATTTGGGTTGAATACTCTACCCTCAAAAACTATTCCGATCCCCTATACTTGTGGGTTATCAAGACCTTTTTTGGCGCCGTTGCCGGGGAGCATAGCTCTATTTGCTTAATCACTTGGGATTTATATCTGTTGATTACTATGAAGAAACTTAAGGATGATAGAACCAAGATCGTTCCCTCTAGGACTAGGGGAGGTCACTACTGCGGGATGGTCCAAACGCGACACATGGATCAGAGACACTTCGACAAAACTATGTGCGATGCATTAATCGCAAACGGTGGTGTAAGAAAACCGTCAAAAATGATACGAACTGTTTGCGATGGCATAGACATCAAACATGATTCAGATTAGAGTTGCGTGTGCGATATGTGGCATACGGTTGGTCCATACGAACTGTTTGCGATGAGCATAACAACAGAAATGGTCAGCATGATGAGGGTGTGTGCAATATATGGCATACAGTTCACTCGGATGAACTGTTTGTGATTAGACAACACAACAGAAACGGTCAACCAGATCAAGGTGTGTTCTATAGAGGGCATACAGTTCACTCTGGTGAACTATTTGCGATGAGCCAAGACAATAGAAACGGTTCAAAAGAACAAAATGTGTGTGATATGCGGCAAACAGGTCCGTAATAAAAAAATTGTGCAAAGACCGATAATAACACAGACGATTGCTGCTAATAAGCCGTGTGTGTTGCGGGCAAACGCTTGCTGGTATACAATTGTCAGCGATTGATGAATTCATCACCGACGGGTTCCCTAGTTTACTCCGTCCGCGACATGACTTGCTTTGTCTACAGAAGAACAACATATATAACCAAAATAACCATCCAATTACATAAGTGACTATACAAATCATTCGCACGCACCTCAATAAACAATTACATGCATTCTAAACTAGGAGAAACGATCACCTAATCATCTACTTCTTGTGACGCTGCCGCCACTGCTCTGTGGCTCGATCCCTCGTCTGGGGCAGGACGAAGGCACTTCCTCATGTCAACGATCCGCCTGTATATCTCGTAGCCTGTGTACGCATCTATGGCCGCATACTTGACATGTTCTTCATCCAGTCTCTGCTCCCAGGCATTGTGCCAGGCGATCCTGTCCTTCTTGCACTCATCCTTCATCTTCATGTAGTAGGGGTCGATGATGGCCGAGGCAAGGTCAACCAAGGAGTTCTGATTGTTCTTGGTGCTGCCCCTGACCTTGTAGTGGTCACGGATGTTGACAAGATTCCGGCAGGGCAAGCCTGAAACCTCGAGCGCTTTTAGATCGTTGGTGGTGTCCATCGTAGCGAAACTGTAGTCGAGGCTGTTGATAAACCTGGCAAAACGCTCGCAAGGCCTTGTGGCCAGGTTGTAGTGGTAGACAAGGACGTCATGGCGCACACACAACTGGGTGACGGCAACCTTCTGATCATGCCCGGCACGACCAACGGTGAACTCGAGGTCGAAGCCGACCACTTGGTACTTGTCCTGAGCAAGCAACCGCTCCATAGTTTGGATGGAGCTCTCCACCGAGACCGGCTCATTCGTGTACACCACCGAGAGGTCCTTCCCCCTCATGTGGGTGTCCACTATGTGATGCGTGGTGAACTGCCCCCCGTTGTCGTCGTCAGCCGCTGGGAGCACCATTGGAGCCACGGGGAGCGCCGTTGGAACCGCTGGATATCCTCTCTGTATGTGTCGTCGTGGGTGTGCTTATTGTGTAGTGTGGCGCGAGAGATGAAGGTAAATGGCCGCGGGAATAAATGGGGGCCGGGCGGCCTGGATTCTCGGCACGTCCGCATGGAAGTTTTTGCAGTGGGTAACTGCATCATGGCGCCGCGCCCGGCACAACTGCATGCATAATGGCAACACGAACGTATGTGATCGTGTGCCGGCCCCAAACACTGGCAGCGCGCGTGGAGGGACGCGGGCAGAGCGCACGGAGGACGAGAGCAGAGCACGCCACGGCCGCCTCAACCGCGAGCAACCACACGCATAGAGCAGTTGAACGCGCAGGGAATGGTCGTCTACAAGCCGGCCGGCAGTTGCGAGCCGGCGGCATGATGTGAAACTACATTGTGTTCCACATCACACGGTGGTCGAACAATCATTAGCGACGCTGCGTAGAGAGCGGCCGTGCGCTACTACCTCCATCCTGGTTTATTAGTCCCCTTTATATTCTGTGCCATATTTTGACCTTAAATTTAACTAACAAAATGTTAATGCATGTTATAAAAATAATATAGTTGGAAAGTATGTTCAAATATGAATCCAATGATATAATCTTTGGCGACATGCAATCGTATTTTATTATTTAAATCAGGACGGAGGTAGTTGGTAATTAAATCGCAAACATTTTTTTATTAACCGTATGTGTACGTGTCATTTCGTCCTCCTCTCGCATGTCTTGTCACCCTGTTGCCGTAGACGGCTTCGAGCGCAAGCTTGAGCACCGCGCATGCATTCTTTTGGCCAAACGGTGGCTCGAAGTGGCGCCAATGAATCGTCGGTGAGCCCGTTCCCGCGCAACCGCACAGGTACTCGCGCATAGTCGTGCAAGCTTCCCGCCTGACTCAGCAAAATCCCCCAAAATCCCAATGCTTACCAGCCTGCTATATAAACCCTCACGGCCGGCGAGTACTGCGTCGCATTTCCCCCTCCCTCCCTGTAGCTTATCTCGTCTGCTTCTCCCACAATCGCCAATGGCACCGGTCCATCCTCGTCGCTCAGCCACTTAGCCGTCATGAGAGGACAACTCCAGCTAGAAGGCTACACCGCGGCGGCAGCGCAGTCCCTGGCGTAGTGTAGTGTGCGTGGCGTCCCTGTTGGGTGTGCGCACAACACCCACCACACGCTCCACCGCCGCTGCACCTTGGCAGCTGTTGCCGGCCGCCGTTGCCGCCACCACACTGTCTGCCACCATGGCTGCCACACCACAATCGAAAACCAGGGGCATCGTCCGCTCCGCCACCGCGGCCCGAAGGCGGGAGGTGGCCGTCGTGGCCGCCACCCCACTGTCGGCCACCGTGGCCATCACCCGCTCCGCCACCGTGGCCCAAAGGCGGGAGGTGGCGGTCGTGGCCACCACCACACCATCGGCTGCCGTGGCCGCCAACCCATCGTTAACCGCCAGGTTCATCACCCGCTCTGCCACCGCCGCCCGAAGGCGGGAGGTGGAGGTGGAGCCCCGCATGTGCGTCAACGACCTTGCTCACTACATCGAGTTCCTGCGGGAGGAGGAGGAGCGACTGGTCGAGCACGCAAAGAGTCTTACCGCCACCGTGGCCGCAGCACACGCCGCCGCAGAGGCGTGGAATGAGGAGATCTACGAGGAGCATCTGGAGCGGTAGAGGGATGATGGCGCGTATCCGCGTCAGTATTTCCCCGAAGAGGAAGGGATGATGCAGTATAGCTTCGGTAGCTATTTTCCTCAGTTATGAAACCAAGGTTATCGAACCAGTAGGAGAACCAAGCAACACTATGTAAACAGTACCTGCACACAAAGAACAAATACTTGCAACCCGACGCGTAAGAGGGGTTGTCAATCCCTCTCGGGTAAAAGATAGATTTGTTTGTATGATTTTGTATAAATAGAACTCGCGATAAAACAAAATAAAATAAATAAAGAAAAAGTGCAGCAAGGTATTTTTGGGTTTTTAGAATAATAGATCTGAAAACAAAAGCAAATAAAAATAGATCTCAAAGCAAATATGATAAAGAATAGACCCGGGGGCCGTAGATTTCACTAGTGGCTTCTCTCGAGAAAATAGCATACGGCGGGTAAACAAATTATTGTTGGGCAGTTGATAGATCTTCAAATAATTATGATGATGTCCAAGCAATGATCATTATATAGGCATCACGTCCAAGATTAGTAGACCGACTCCTGCCTGCATCTACTACTATTACTTCACACATCGACCGCTATCCAACATGCATCTACTGTATTAAGTTCATGGAAAAACGGAGTAATGCAATAAGAACGATGACATGATGTAGACAAGATCTATTCATGTAGGAATATACCCCATCTTGTTATCCTTAATAGCAACAATCAATACGTGTCTTGCTGCCCCTTTTGTCACTGGGAAAGAACACCGCATGACCGAACCCATCACAAAGCACCTCTTCCCATGGCAAGAAAACTCGATCTAGTCGGCCTAACTAAACCAAAGATTCGAAGAAGAAATACGAGGCTATAAGTAATCATGCATATAAGAGATCAAAGAAACTCAAATAACTTTCATGGATAAATAGATCTGATCATAAACTCAAAGTTCATCAGATCCCAACAAACACACCGCAAAAAGAGTTACATCAAATAGATCTTCAAGAGACCATTGTATTAAGGATAAAAAGAGAGACATGAAGCCATCTAGCCACTAACTACGGACCCATAGGTCTACAATGAACTACTCACGCATCATCGGAGAGGCACCAATGAGGATGATGAACCCCTCTGTGATGGTGTCTAGATTGGATCTGGTGGTTCTGGAACTTGCGGTGGCTGGAATTGTGTTTTGTCGACTCCCCTAGGGTTTTGATTTTCAGGGTATTTATAGAGCAAAGAGGCGGCACGGGAGGCGGCCGAGGTGGGCACAACCCACCAGGGCGCGCCTAGGCCCCCAAGCGCACCCAGGTGGGTTGTGCTCCCCTTGGAGCCCCCCTCTGGTACTTCTTTGGCCCAACAGGTGTCTTCTGGTCCAGAAAAATTCTCCAAAAAGTTTCGCTGTGTTTGGACTCCGTTTGGTACTGATATTCTGCGAAGTAAAAAACAAGCAAAAAACAGCAACTGGCACTGGGCACTATGTCAATAGGTTAGTCCCAAAAAATGATATAAAGTTGCTATAAAATGATTGTAAAACATCCAAGAATGATAATATAACAGCATGGAACAAGCAAAAATTATAGATACATTGGAGACGTATCAGCATCCCCAAGCTTAATTCCTACTCGTCCTCGAGTGGGTAAATGATAAAAACAGAATTTTTGATGTGGAATGCTGCCTAACATGTTCATCACATATTCTTTTCTTTTGTAGCATGGACATTTGGAATTTTATATGGTTCAAAGCAATAGACTAGTTTTGACATGAAGATTTCAATACTCAAGCATATCAACAAGCAACAATGTCTTTCAATATATCAACACTAAAGCAAGTTATCCCTAGCCCATTAAGCTCAATCATTGATCCATTCATGAAACACACTCACATATTAGCTACACCCAATGCTCAAGTATGATCATAGTGCCCCTTAGTTGGTTCTTTATAAGAGAAGATGGAGACTCAAATAAAAATAAAAATTGCATAAAGTAAATAGAAAGGCCCTTCATAGAGGGAAGTAGGGATTTGTAGAGGTGCCAGAGCTCAAAGTGAAAAAATAGAGATAAAACATTTTGGGTGGCATGCTTTTCCTGTCAATGAAAACGATCAAGTAGTTCCCAATACTTTCTGTGCTAGATATATCATAGGCGGTTCCCAAACATAAAATAAAGTTTATTCCTTTTTCCACCATACTTTCACATTCCACGGCTAGTCGTATCCACGGGTGTCGTCCATACCAACACTTTCCAAGGAATTTATTATTTGACAACATAAAGTAAATTCATTTTTCATTTCGGGACTGGGCATCCCTAATACCTTTGCCGTACTCTCGTGCAATGACAAGTGAATAAACACTCATCTTGAGAATAACACATCTAGCATGGAAAAATATCAGCCACCCCCTACCATTTCATGAGTGGTACGAGCACACAAAAAGGAAATTTATTCTGAAAATTAGAGATGGCACATACAAATTTGCTTAGAACGGCACGGGAATACCGCATATAGGTAGGTATGGTGGACTCATATGGCAAAACTGGGTTTAAGGATTTTGGATGCACAAGTAGTATTCCTACTTAGTACAAGTGAAGGGTAGCAAAAAAGATTGAGAAGCATCCAACCAAGAAATGAAAAATCACATAAGTGAGCATTAAGCATAACTAACACCGAATAATGCACCACAAGTAGGATGTAATTTTATTGCATAACTATTGACTTTCGTGCTTGCATAGGGAAAGCATGGCATGAGTGTAATGATTGAGAAGCGTGAGTGTACCGCAGGATGAGTTTCATCGGATGGCTTGGAATGCGGCTTACGCAACGGAAATATCAATCGGTTTACACAAAGAGTTTTCTATAAAAAATAGAGATATGGGCCAGGCGGCTGCTTCCCTTAGTTTTTCCTTTCTTTTACAAGTAGAACGTCTCGGTTTCCAATTTCCCTCAACAACAAAAAAATGTCTCGGTTTCCAATTAAAAAGTAGCGTATGTAAAAATAGTTAAAATGGGACAAAACAAAGCGGAACCAAACCAAGAATACCTATTCCCTTTAATAGTAGGTATAGATATGTCGTGCAATGTGGTGCTCACTTATTAACTGTTTGGTTAATTTGTTGTCGTGTTCAGTTAACTTTTTGGTTCAATTCTGCAATGTGATGTTCAATTCTTCTGGGTGCAATTTTGATTGTCTTCCATGTGAGAAATAAATCGAATTTGGCTATACAAAATACATGAGGAACAAATACAATTGCTATATTTCCAAGTTGTCAAGCATGCTTGGTTTGGTTAACTGTCTGATCTTCTAGTATGTTATATATTGTGCAATGTGGTGCTCAGTTAATGTTTGGTTCATTTGTTGTGGTGTTTAGTTAACTGTTTGGTTCAATTCTGCAATGTGATGTTCAATTGTTGTGGGTGCATTTTTTATTGTCTACCATGTGAGAAATAAATCGAATTTGGCTATACGAAATACATGAGAAACAAATACAATTGCTATAATTCCAAGTTGTTAAGCATGCTTGGTTTGGTTAACTGTCTGATCTTGTATTTGGAGTATGTTATATTGTGCAATGTGGTGCTCAGTTAATGTTTGGTTCATTTGTTATGGTGTTTAGTTAACTGCTTGGTTCAGTTCTGCAATGCGATGTTCAATTGTTGTGGGTACATTTTTGTATTGTTATGCATGTGAGGAATAAATCGAATTTGGCTGTACTAAATACATGAGAAACATATACAATTGCTATATTTCCTAGTTCTTAATCATGCTTGGTTTGGATAAATGGCTTTTCCATGTGGCTCGAATTAATCTGCTAAATCTGCAATGTGTTTATTTTTCATCAACATATTTTACTGATAGTATGCCAACCCTCACTTAACATGATCAATAACTACCTTATATGTGTTGCAGGGAAACAATGGGAAGCTCTGAGGTTTACAATCGAGGTTTTGCACATGCATGGTCCTTTATCTAATAGCACATTATTGTGCAATTGCAGGAACCATTCTAATATTTAGGTTTTTAACAATTTGGTCTTGCACATGTAGGTCCTGCTGTTAGAGGTTTTGACCCACTGTTCGACCCTTTTTGCATATGGGGAAATGAGTTGTCCATGAATATCAGTCAAGTCAAGAAACTCAGAAAGATTGTTAGGATAAAGAAACTAGCGACGAAAAACAACAAGATCTTTGTCTGCACAATGAAGAAGACATCAGTGCACTACAGGATGGTACTAACTATTAAACCTTGTCTTTTTTATTACTTTGCGCCATTTCTAAATTTAGAGAAGATATTTATGCACATCCTTGTTTTCAGGCCTTTCCAAAGCAGTTCACTGATGATTACCTCTCAAACCACCTGTATGGTCAGGAGGCGAGGACGGTATTCATACAACACCCACGGTACAATATTGAATTCTTCCTCAAGAGGACGAAGGATGGATAGCCAATCATCCACAGGAACTTGCCTAAAGTTGCAAGGACCTTCAACATCAATGAAGGCTCAATATTCGCCTTCCGCTTCAGCAGTTTTCCAGATGAGATTCATCTGTCTATCTACCGTCTATGATGCTAATTTTCAAAGGTTATAGATGTTGCATGTAAAACTTGGTGCTGATGCAGTTGTGTAATGGGGTAGCTAGCTATATGCCTATATGGTGTAACCGAGTGCTGAAGCTATATGATGTTGTACTCTGATGTATTTCAATTATGAAATCCTGGTTCCGTAATACGAAAATGAAATATATTGTGTGCTTAATATGAAATGTCAATTTGATTAATAAATGGATTATTAATAATAGGCCAATTAGCTTGCTTATTGGGTTTTTCTATTGCAAACGGTTATTGAGAAAACACCATGGGCGATGACCTCAGACCACCCACACAGTTTCTTGGAAGAAAACATGTTGGATCGTTAGGCCACACGACTTCCTCTCAAAAATTGTGTGTGGGTGGCCACCTTGCGCACGACTTCCTCTCTAAAATTGTTTGCGTTAGGCCACCTTGCGCAAAAGTTTTCCACGTAAAAAGTGTGTGTGATAGACAGCCTATGCCACACAATTTCTTCTACGCACCGTGCGTGACGTGATGCATTCAATAACGCAAATGATAAAATTGTTAATATCGTCTGCAATGACAATGCTATCACAGACAATTTAATGGGGGAAATTGTGTGTGATGTACGTGTGAACGGAAACGTTTGTATGGGATTCTTCGTGTGGGATGTACATACGAACGGAAACATTCTTCTTGGATTGACTGTGTGGGATGTACATACAAACGGAAACGTATTCCTTGGATTGACTGTGTGGGATGTACATACAACGGGAAACATTTCTCTGAGATTCACTGTGTGGGATGTACTTATGAACGGAAATGATTGGGCATGTATAATTGTCTGCGATGGCTAGCCCGATCGCACACGAGCTCATTTTGCGCGGCGTGTGTGACCGGAGGGCCTATCCCCAATGGTTTCTAGGTCGTGTGGGAAGGACACCCCCTATCACCCACACTAGCAAGGCGACGGTTTAAAATGTCATCGCGGAAAGGGGTTAAAACCATTTGCATAACAGCTTGCTGTACCAGTGGGTAAGGAACTGTTATCTAGCTCTACACTTGATTCACCTTCGAGTAAGCTTGCGACACCACCACCTGCTATTAATTCTGATATGTCGCAACTAATTGATGATGCTACTTCTGCTATGAATGATGCTATTGATGATGCTAGTATTCTGCTTGATGATACTATGCCACTAGGTGAATTTCTTGATGAACAACTTGCTAGAGCTAAAGAATTTGAGAATGCTGAAACTGATGAAATTATTGAAACTGAAAATTATGAAACACCTATTAGACCTAGCTCTCCTAGATATGAATTGCCTAAGATACCTGAGGGTTATGTTATGGATGGAGAGATAGCTAGGGAATTTCTTGCTTGTAATGATAGAGATGATCTTAAGAAATTACTATGTAAGCTGAAAAAAAAATCTCTGAATGCTAGAATGAAATAGATCCTAAGTTTGCTACTTCACCTATCTTTGTGACTGATAAGGATTATGAATTCTATGTTGAACCTGAGTTAATTACCTTGGTTGAATCTGATCCTTCCCATGGTTATGAAACTGAAACCGTCGTGGCACATCTTACTAAACTGAATGATATAGCCACCTTATTTGCTCATGAGGAAAAAATTCGCTACTACTATATTCTTAAGTTGTTTCCTTTCTCATTAAAGGGTGATGCTAAGATATGGTTTAATACTCTTGCTCCTGGTTGTGTGCGTAGTCCCCAGGATAATATATATTACTTCTCTAAAAAATATTTTCCTGCTCATAAGAAACAAGCCGCCTTACAGGAAATATTTAACTTTGTGAAAATTGAAGAAGAGAATCTCCCTCAAGCTTGGGGGAGGCTTCTCCAAATACTTAATGCTTTACCTGATCATCCTCTCAAGAAAAATGAAATACTTGATATCTTTTATAATGGACTAGCCGATGCTTCGAGGGATTACCTAGATAGTTGTGCTGGTTGCGTTTTCAGGAAACGAACTGTTGAACAGGCTGAAGAACTATTGAATAATATATTGTAGAATGATAATGATTGGACACTTCCTGAACCACCACCTAAACCAACTCCGAAGAAGAGGGGTATTCTATTTCTCAGTCCTAAAGATATGCAAGAGGCAAAGAAATCTATGAAAGAAAAAGGTATTAAAGCCAAAGATGTTAAGAATTTACCGCCTATTGAAGAAATACATGGACTTGACACCCCGACACAGGTAGTAGAGGTAAATTCTTTTATAAAATTTGATGAAGGTGATATTCCTTACAATAAATCTCCTAGTCAATGCTTGTATGAATTTGACAACTACATTATCAAGCAAGATCACTTTGGTGCTTATGTTATGAAACAATTGAAACGTAATGCCTAAACGATTGATCGCTTGAGTGACTTGTTGTTTAGAATTACCAATGATGTTAAAGGTGTAGGTAAACATGCTTCTATGGTCCAGATTCAGTTAGAATAAGTAGCTAAGTCACAAAAGGATTTGCTTAATGAAATGAATAGTAATATGAATGATCATGTTGTTAGAGTAATGACTAGGGGAGGTAGAATGACTCAGGAGCCACTATATCCTAAAGGTCACCCTAAAAGAATTGAACAAGACTCTCAAAGAATTAATAATGATGCACCTAGTCTTTCTAAAAAGAAAAATAAAAAGAAAAATGATAGGACTTTGCATGCTCCTAGTGAACCTGAGGTAGAAAAACCTTCTAAGAATAGTAATAATGTTTCTCTTTCTGATGCTGAGACACTGTCGGTGTTCTGGGAACCAGGGTACCCAGACTTGCCTGCCTACGACCCACGGCGTGGCTCCATCAACGGCCTGTTACGGCCCATCTACAAGACTATCAAGACAAGACCCTCGCGAGGGGCCAAGCCTTGTGAGGGGGACGACGCCAAGACCTCCCGAGGGAGCGGCCTCCCCGGGCTGCCTCTTGAGGAGCGGAGATTTCTATGCAGGTACCCAACCTCATGAGGTTGCGATGATGCAAGCCATGGAGACCAAGGCCAGGCGGGCGCCAGCGAGCGTAGAGGAGGTAGTTTCCTCTTTGGTGCTAAGGAGGCAAGGACAGTCGCGAGTTCCCAAGGAATCTGGCAAAGGTTTCCATTCCAGTGCTACAAGACCAAGACCGCCAGGACGGCAGGACGGATGTCATTGTCGAGCCCACTGCTGCGTCATGACCAGAGGCTTTGCAGGCGAAGACCACCTTTCGTCAGGATAAGACATACTACTTGTCCCTTTTCGAATTGGCCACTGTGGGATCCCTTCCCGCCTACGATTTGGGGGAAGAGGATCGAGGCCACTATAAGTATAGGTTAGCCACCACCGTAGAAGGATATCGAAACCCGGATTGGATCCATTCCATCCTCACCATCAAAGCCCTCGCGAGGTAGCTCATCCTCTGTACTAGTTCATGCACAAACCTCCTCGTGAGGCCAATCCACCACAAAGAAGGAGTAGGGTCTTACACCGCAAGGTGGCCCGAACCTGGGTAAACTGCCGTGTTCATCTTCTTCCTCACCTTCATGCGAGTCCGGCTAGGCCAGGTCATTGAGTGACGGGTAGGCAGGCTTGAGAGGTTGAGTTCTTCGCACACGCCCCAGAGTTCGAACCTTCTTGGGTCTGCGGAGCCCTGAATCCGACATTTGGCGCGCCAGGTAGGGGCGTGTCGAAGCCTCTCCTCCACCGTTCGTTCCGCCGCCGTTCTGTCGCTCCTATGGCCGACGCTCGTCGTGTTCATGCCGAGCGCCGGGCCGCTCGCGTCGCCCAAACGGTGCCTGTGGGCAACGGCGCTCCTCGCCGCTCTGCCTCCCCGGCGGCTAATGCCACCACTGACCCTGCTACTCGTGAATAGCAGGATTCGTCGCTGCCACCGTCCGTGCGGCGCGATGGCCGCACCGCAACTCCATCACCCACTGTGGCCACGGCGTCGTCTTCTCATGTTCGTCGCGGGCCGGCAAACGCACAGGCTGCGCAACTCATGGCGCAAGAGCTTCTACGTTATTGCCCGGCCAATGACCTCTACGACGACTGGCTCGGCTGCATCGCCGAGCTCGTCAATGCCGCCGGTGAGGCCCCTGCACCGTCCCGTTCGCCCCGTCCCCCACCGTCCCTGGCGGGTGATGTGGCTCACGGCGCGCCTCCTCCTCCTCTGCACGGCGCGGACCCCGAGCCCAAGCGAGAGGCTCCCCAACGCGACCCGCCGCGCAGGGCGCCGGCACGCGATGAAGAAAGCTGCCAGGTGGTGCAGCGGCCCCAAGGAGAAGCGCGCGTGCTTCCAGTGCCGCTGCGTCAAGACCGCGCGCCGCTGGAGGCGGTAGCGCGTGGGCGCCAAGATCAAGCTCCCCCCATGCGACCGGCACCTGTGAGTGCGGCAGGCTGCCGTGCTTTCACCCCGGAGCTGCGCCGCGTCATTTGGCCCGGCAAGTTCAAGCTGGATCTGCCTCCACGCTACGACGGCACCTCCGACCCTGCTGAGTTCCTCCAGCTCTACGAGCTGAGCATCGAGGCAGCGAACGGCAATGACAAGGTCATGGCGAACTGGTTCCCCATGGCCCTCAAGGATGGCGCGCATTCTTGGCTCCTGAACCTCCCGGTGGGGTCGAGCTCCTCCTGGGACGAGCTACGCGAGCACTTCATTGCCAACTTCCAGGGCACTCGTGACTGCGCTCCTGTAGCAGGCGACCTACGGCGCATAAAGCAGCAGCCAGGCGAGACCTTGCACAAGTACATACAGCGCTTCACGAACGTTAGCCTCAAGATCCCGAAGGTGTCGGACGAGGCCATCATCTCGGTGTTCTCTGATGGTGTCCGGGACGTCAAGATGAAGGAGGAGCTCGCCATCCACGAGGACTTGTGTTCGGCTCTGGAGATGTTCAACATGGCAACCAGATGCGTGAGGGCCGAGGAAGGTCGCCTCTCCCTCCTGGAGCTTCCGGAGGTCGATCCTGAAGACAAGAAGGCCAAGGCTAAGGAAGTGAAGCGTAAGGGCCCCGCCGTGCTGGCCGCGGAGCCCGAGATGAAGCGTGGCCGTGACCATGATGAGCCTCCCAGGGGCAACCGCCCGTTCTGCGTCTTCCACAACGTCCACAGCCACAACACCAACGACTTCCAGGAGCTCAGGGCAATCCGCGACAGGCGCCTTGGCCGCCGCCCCGAGCGCAGCGACCGCGACTATGGCCACGGAGGAGACCGCAGTGGAGGCCGCTGGGACAATCACGACCCCTGCCAGGACTGGCACCACCAACCCCGTGAGGACCGCTGGCAGGACCAGCCTCATGAGGGCCCTTGGCGCGACCAGCCTCGTGAGGATCGCCCCTAGGGAAATGCCGGCCTCCCTCCGCTGCCGCCACCGCCAAGGAGAAACGACGACAACTGCCAAGATGATGGGGCTGGGGGCTTCCAAGAGCCTTGTGCGATCGCCTGCATCCTGGGTGGCACTCAGGCTCCCGCTTCTCATCACATCTTCAAGTAGTTCGCTCGTGAGGTGAACGCGGCCCTCCCCAAGCTCAAGGTGTCGCGCCCCCTCAGTTGGTCCAAGCATGCCATCACCTTTGACTCCATGGACCAACTCAAGTGCTCAGCAGCCGCTGGCGTGCTCCCGATGCTCTACACGCCAACCATCAGCAACGTCCTTGTCACCAAGACCCTCATCGACGGTGGCGCTGGGCTCAACGTTCTCTCCGTCGAGACGTTTGAGACGCTCCAAGTGCCCTACGACTAGCTTCTGCCTACCAAGCCTTTCTCAGGGGTGACCGATGGATCCACCGTTCCCATAGGGCAGATTCGCCTCCCTGTCACCTTCGGCAAGCGCGACAACTACCACACCGAGCTCATCGACTTCGATGTCGCCCACATCCGCCTCCCGTACAATGCCATCCTCGGGTATCCGGCCCTCGCCAAGTTCATGGCAGCAACTCACCACGGCTACAATGTCCTCAAGATGCCAGGGAGTGGCGGCATCATCACGGTCACCTGCGACGAAAAGGATGCGGTGTGCTCCCTCGAGTGCGCCTACCAGGCCACGATGGTCGAGAACTCAGGTGGCGAGGGTGCCATCCTACCTCCTGAGGCCATCCCCAAGAAGAAGAAGCAGCTCCTCCCAAAGGGCCGTCAGGAGGCTGGGGCACCCGACGGTCGTGCCTCAGGCCCCGCGCCCTCTGCTAGGACGTCTTTCCCTCTCGCATAGGGAGGCGCACCCGGCGCCCCTCTCAGGACAGGCTTGGGCGCTCTCCTCTGGAGGGCCTCTGACCTGACCAGCGTGACGAGGGAGGCGTTTCGGCACCACGTGGAGGCGTGCTTCCACACACGCCTCCATGAGCAAGGCGCAAGGCACGAGGCACCGGGCGCTCAGGAGTTCATCACCAAGGCAATCGCGGAGCTTCAGGAGGCGCGAGCCATGCGTGGCGAGCGTCGCCCCGCACCACCTAGTGCAGCTGCCGCACCTGACACGGGCGGCGAGCTGCGCGTCTGCGTCAACATCCCAGGCCTCAACAGGGCTGCTTCGCAGGACCTCTTCTGGCCGTCCCGCGTCAGCCGGTGTGGGGGCTACCCCTGCAGCTACGTCCGCATGCCGTTCGGCCTGCTGAACGTGGCCGCCTCGTACCAGCGCCTCACGCAGGGAGCCTTGGCGGCTCACGAGGCTAGGCGCCAGGCGGTCCTGACAGAGGAGGCGCCACTCCCGGGCCTCAGGAGCCGGTCGGTTCATGAGGAGCGATCTCTACAGTACGCATCTGCAGCTACTTCAACGCTTCTACAACGATGGTGCCAGGTGACTTTTTGGTTTGTTCAACTAAGGGCGCCCCTCGGGCTGCATTATCCTCAGGCTGCTAGGGCCCGCCCCAACAGCCACGTCATTTTGATTCATGTACTCCGGACCAGTTATGCATGCTTAAATTGATATGATGATTAACGTTATACATGTCGACCCGTCATCTATGGAGTCGCCCTTCGCGGTCTCCGCGCGTTGCTAGCCTGCCTTTTGCCCATCTCGCGACGGGGGCTGCTGGCACGGCGTCTGTGCTCGGGTCCGTCCCTGCAGTAATGATAAACCTAAGAGACTGAGCTCTGGCTCGTGGCCGGCCCCGCGCACCTCACCTCACCGGGTCCTTACTGCCTTCATCTTCTCGCGGAAAGATCACGGGCAGGATAGCAAGCGTGGCTGCCCTTCGTGTTTTGTGACCAACTCGCAGGAACCTCCGGAGGAAGGACCTCGAGCGGCTTCGCCAACACCCTGTGGTGATGCCGCGCTACGTGCCGCGGGGTGCAGCCCCTCCTAGGTACCCCCTCGGAGCCGGCCACTCTTTTCTCGTGCAAGTCGCTTGCACGTAAAAGGGGGACCCTTGAGCACCATGCCTCAGGGGCTCCTACCAGCTCTCGAGCCTTCACCCCCTGGCCTTGACCATGGCATCGCGACCTGGCATACCAGCGGCGGCGAAGCCTCACTCGAGAGCTAGGCCCCGAGAGCGTAGAGCACCCTAACAAGCGGGAGAGATAGAGTCGGTAGGAGCCCTGCGGGGGGGCACCGTTGGGAGAAAGGCGCAGCCTAACGTCGCACTAGAAGCTCGCCCTCGCGGCAAGGAAACCACAGCAGGCTCGCCAAGATAAGTCGCCTCGCACGCCCAGGCGTGAGCCCCATAATCAGCGTTTTTGTCTCTTGCGATTTCGCTCGGGCAAGGAAACTTCCCTTTCAGTCCTTCGAGAGCCGCTTGCACGCTAAAGGGGACCTCCCGAGCATCGCGCCTCGGGGGCTCTTACCGGACCTCGGGCGGCTCACCTCCTGGCCTTGACCACGGCATCGCGACCTGGCATACCAGCGACGGCCGAAGCTTGCCTGGAGACTGGGTCCTGCCGGCGTAGAGCACTAAGCTACCGCAAGAGTAAAAGGGCGGAACCGTGCCCAAGCGAGAGACGCAAACACAACATAAGTTGGGGACGCAAACATTAAGGCAAAAGTGTCACGATCTTTGCACACACCCGCGGGGCCCTTCATGATTTCTGCGCAGGAATGAAACAAAAGGAAAGGACTTCTTGAGAATCGTGACTCGGGCAACGTCACCTACAACGCCTGGCCGGCACCATTCCTCCCCTAAGCTCGAGTGCGGCGACGCGGTAGCTCGTAGCATTCGTCGTCGCTTGAGCCTGGTCTGGAGGAAGCGCCGTTGCTGCTGGAGGAGTCGCGGACAAGACCAAGGGCAAGTTCACCGCCAGGGGCCCCGTCACCTCACCGGCCAGAAGGAGGGTTGCCGTCTCGATTGCCTCCCCTGGGGCAGCACTCCAGACATCGGCCGTCCTCCCCGAAGACCTTGAAGAAGAGCGTCAATGCCCCATCGTACATGAAGTGGATGGCGTGCCTCCCCTCCGAGCGGCAGGCGCGGGCGATCGCGCCCCATCCCCGGGTCATGAAGAAGTCGCCGGAGTAGACCGCCTCAACCTCCGCCTCTGAAGCTTGGCAGCGGCAGCCGTCGTGCTGCAGCCACAACTCGACGGGCCCCCTCGGCGGTATCTCCCTTGCGAAGGACCGCAGGAGCCGAATCCATGTGCGATGCGGCATTGCTGCCCACACCACGAACTCGCGGGCCATGCCGCTGGCATGTGCCTGCGGGTGAGGTGGTCGTGTGGCCGTCGCTTGCCCTTCCCCTGGCTTCGTCCACCGCGGCCCCCGCGGATACTCCCGAGGTCGAAGCCCTGTGTGCGGATGCTTGCGTCGACGGGGAAACCCGGCGGAGCGCGTTCGCACCAGGTTTGGGTAGCTGTGGGCGAAGGGGAGGTCCTGCTTGGGCGGCCGCGTCTCTTCTTCGGTGGGAGCAGGTCTGGTCCCTCCTTGGGGGCCTTTCCCTTCTTGGCGGCCGAGAACCTCCTCACTGGCGCCCTGGGTGCTCTGGCGAGATGGCGGCGCGGCGGAGAAGAAGAAGGAGCGAGCAGCAAGAAGATGAAGATGGGTTGGGGGCTCCACCCCCCTTCCCCCATTTATAGCCGAAGGAAGGCTAACCGGCGGCCTCTCACATTCCGAGCCATGATGGCCCCACTGCATGCGCCAGGCAGTTATCCAGTCGGACAGTTGCCGAGGTGACTTGGGGAAGCGGAGGAGCCCACGTCCCATAAGGTGCCACGCGTCAGCCTGGCCAGCATGCGATTGGGGCCCGCAGCGCTTCGCCCTTGCCCTTAGGCTTCGCCTCGAAGCCAAGTCCGAGCGCGCCTTGGGCCTGGGGGCTACTGTCGGTGTTCTGGGAACCAGGGTACCCAGACTTGCCTGCCTGCGGCCCACGGCGTGGCTCCATCAACGACCTGGTTTGGCCCATCTACAAGACTATCAAGACAAGACCCTCGCGAGGGGCCAAGCCTCGTGAGGGGGACGACGCCAAGACCTCCCGAGGGAGCGGCCTCCCCAGGCTGCCTCCTGAGGAGCGGAGATTTCTATGTAGGTACCCAACCTCATGAGGTTGCGATGACGCAAGCCATGACGACCAAGGCCAGGCGGGCGCCAGCGGGTGCAGAGGAGGCAGTTTCCTCTTTGGTGCTAAGGAGGCAAGAACAGACGCGGGTTCCCAAGGAATCTGGCAAAGGTTTCCATTCTAGTGCTACAAGACCAAGACCGCCAGGACGGCAGGACGGATGTCATCGTCGAGCCCACTGCTGCGTCATGACCAGAGGCTTTGCAGGCGAAGACCACCTTTTGTCAGGATAAGATGTACTACTTGTCCCTTTTCAAATTTGCCACTGTGGGATCCCTTCCCGCCTACGATTTGGGGGAAGAGGACCGAGGCCACTATAAGTATAGGTTGGCCACCACCGTAGAAGGATATCGAAACCCGGATCGGATCCATTCCACCCTCATCATTAGAGCCCTCGCGAGGTAGCTCATCCTCTGTACTAGTTCATTCACAAACCTCTTCGTGAGGCCAATCCACCACAAAGCAGGAGTAGGGTCTTACACCGCAAGGTGGCCCAAACCTGGGTAAACTCCCGTGTTCATCTTCTTCCTCACCTTCACGCGAGTCCGGCTAGGCCAGGTCGTGGAGCGACGGGTAGGCAGGCTTGAGAGGTTGAGTTCTTGGCACACGCCTCAGAGTTCGAACCTTCTTGGGTCTGCGGAGCCCTGAATCTGACAGACACAATCTGGTAATGAACATTCACCTAGTGATAATGATAATGATAATGAGGATGTTCATGTAGATGCTCAACCAGACAATGATAAAGAACCTGATAATGATGTTGAAATAGAACCTGCTGTTGATCTTGATAACCCACCTCCTAAAAATAGACGTTATGATAAAAGAGATTTTGTTGCTAGAAAACATGATAAGGCAAGAGAACCATGGGTTCAGAAACCCATGCCTTTCCCAACTAAACCATCTAAGAATAAGGATGAAAAAAATTTGAATGCTTTATTGAAATGCTTAGGCCAGTCTTTTTGCGTACTCGTTTGACTGGTATTTTAAAGATGGCCCCTTATGCTAAGTATATGAAAGATATTGTCACTAATAAAAGAAAGATACCCGAAGCTAAAAGTTCCACCATACTTGCAAATTATTCTTTTAAGGATGGTGTACCTAAGAAACTAGGAGATCCAGGAATACCCACTATACCATACTCCATTAAAAGAAACTATGTTAAAACTACTTTATGTGATTTAGGAGCCGGTGTT
Source organism: Thinopyrum elongatum (assembly GCA_011799875.1). NCBI lineage: Eukaryota > Viridiplantae > Streptophyta > Magnoliopsida > Poales > Poaceae > Thinopyrum > Thinopyrum elongatum. The sequence continues at coordinate 347,398,549 of CM022302.1, read as the reverse complement.
AGTGTTATGCCTTTCTCTTTATATAGAAGACTTGATTTGAATAAACTCACACCTACTGAAATATCATTGCAAATGGCTGATAAATCTACTGCTATACCTATCGATATTTATGAGGATGTGCCCGTCGTAGTTGCAAATGTTACTACATTGATAGACTTTGTTATACTTGATATGCCCGAGGACGACAACATGTCAATTTTCCTTGGTAGACCCTTCTTGAATACTGCAGGGGCTGTTATTATGGTAATGAGCATACAGTACACTTTCTAAAGAAGCAATTTCAAGTGAATGGTATTAATGTTATTGAAAAAGCTCCAACAATTACTAGTGGAAGTTTTCAACTCCCTCTTCCTGCTGTCAAAAAGAAATATGATAATCTTATTATTGGGGAGATGCATATCCCCGTTAAGGTAACCTAGTGTTATATGAAGGTTCTTCGGTTTCATGTCATTCAAAAATAGTTTGTTAATAAGACTTGATCAACCTTACTAATGGATTCTTTTTGGGGGGCATGTGATCGATGAATTGAGTAAGCACAACCTACTATATCCCTTATTCACTCTCTGTTATTTAAAGTTAATAAAGTAGAAATGCCATGATTTTCCTATTTTTTGAATTTTTCGTGCAATAAAAAAATGACCAGAAAATAAAAGTTCTCTGAATGCCCTGAAAATTTAGTATGATTTTTTGTAGAATATTTAAGAATTTTTGGCACTGAACACACCCTAGGGGGGGTGCACCTGTGAGCCACAAGCTCACAGGGCGCGCCACCCCCACCTGGGCGCGCCTAGTGAGCTTGTGGGTCCCATAGGTACCCACTCACTTATCCCAGCCACCCACTCCCTTCTTCTTCCTCTAGAAAAAATCGCTTGCTTGTTCAAACCTGTGTTCTTGCTCCTTTGACTGCAAATTCGATCTCCTTGCTCGGAACTCCATTTCCAAAACTGTTTTGGGAGATTGTTCTTCGGTATGTGACTCCTCCAATGGTCCAATTAGTTTTTGTTCAAGTGCTTTACATATTGCAATTTTTTGCTACTGTGGTGACCTTGTTCTTGAGCTTGGATGTAAAATTTATATGGTCCAAAGTAGTTTTGATGCATGATATAGCCTCTAGATGCTTATGGGAGTAGTTTCTATCAGTTTTTTTTAGTTTGGTTCACTTTTATTTCAAGTCAGTAAAAATTTCAGAAATTTTCAGAAGAAGAAAATGTTTAGGAAAATGTTCCAAGCGGTTCCTCGAGCAAGAGCTCTCCAAGGTTGGCTATACAAGGGCCGGACCTCGAACCTCCGCGGGAAGCCCTTGTGTGCCCGTGTGAATGGCCGTCGGATTCTTTCATGACTCAAGCAGGTATTAAGGAAGAGTTTGACATGTAAGTGCACAATGCCGAGTTGACAGAATTCGTATCAGATAAGTGCCCACAGTTCTATAATCTCACTGATACCTTTGTGCGAAAATTTGAGTACGTGCCTCATCGCAATTCTCATGCTGTCATCTTCAACTTATATGAAAATCCTTTTCACATGGATCTCGAGGTGTTTTGTGAAGCATGCAAAATTCCCTATTGGGGGATATGTAATGAACCTCGTAAATCTGATTGCAATGAATTCTTGTTGAATATTACTAGGGGAGAAACTAGAGGCATAACACAAGCTACTATAGGGAGCATCCATTTTCCTGCTATACATTACTTTGCTCTGTTCATAGGTAGATGCATAAATGGTAAACAGGACCCTGGTCATCTTTGTGCCCCTAATTCGAGCATTCTTAAGAGTGCGGTGTTGAGAGATAGACAATTTAACATGGGAGCCATTATTGCACGTCGTTTACACAACAATGCCTTAGTTGGTGATTTCTTTGGTGGAATTTATGCCACTCGCTTAGCCGCTCATCTAGGGGAACCCATTAAAGAAAATGATACCATGTTGCCACCTAGTTTTCTTGATTTTGATGCTATGGTACGCCACCAGTTCCTTGAGATGAACGACCCTCCATTCAGATATAGGCTAATCTTTAACCGGCGTTGTGTCTTCCATATTACTTTGCCTGCTCCTTCTTTCTTCAACTTTCAGGAAAACATAGACATTATATACTTGAGGAGGAAGCGGAGGAGTACGAGAGGGCGGTGGAGACCACCCGCCTTGATGAGGCAGCACTCCAAGTTGTGACAGCTGCATACCAGTACAACCCGAACTACGATTTTGGGTATTATCTAGGCTACCGGGGACTGCAGACCCACTTAGGCCAAAAGCCTAGGCTTGGGGGAGTACGTATTTCTCACCGACATTACATTCATGTACCACAAATTTCATTCCAGTTGTTGGTGTTCAACCTTTTTCGTTGTATATCCATGTTAGTTTTATTTTCTCTTTCTTCTTGTGTGTTTGAAAAACTTTGAAAATCCAAAAATATTTCTTGCTTCTTTTTTTTTTTCTAGTTTAATTAGTTGTAGTATTAAAAGAAAACCCAAAAAGATTTCTCGTTCTTCTTTTACTTGTTGGGAGCTTTCTCGTGTAAATAGTTTTTCTCATTTTTTGCTTTCCTTTCCTTCTTTTAATTTTCTTTCTTCAGAAAAACAAAAACTCCAAAACTATTTTCGTGTGTTTCTCTGATTTGTTTTCTTTTCTTTGGGTTGCCGTGAGGAGAAGACCACAGTGAACATGTTGAGTGGCTCTCATATGCATTATTGTTGATTTAACAAAGAGCCCATATTATCTTGTCTTCTCCTTTGAATAAAATGTTTGCAGATTCCAACTTAGTCCATGGCACACTTGCACTATTATTACTTTCATATCATTCGGCCATGCAAGTGAAAGGCAATAATGACGATGATTCGATGAAGTGATTGAGGTGAAGAAAAGCTGGTATGAACTCCTCTGTTTTTTGTTTTTTGTAAATATGTTTAGCTCATCGTTCTTGATTCAGAATCATTATGAGTAAACATGTTTGTGATGACAATTAGAGATTATAGTTGCTCATGCCATGTTTAATTAGCTAGGAGTGGATAATGATTTATCTTGAGTGTCAACATGCATTAAAATGGTTATGATGTGGTATGATAGTATGGTATCTTCCTCTGAATGATTCGAGTGGCTTGACTTGGCACATGCTCACGCATGCAGTTGATTCAAAAACAACATAGCCACCACGATATTTATGTTCATGGTGTTTGATATCCTACTCATGCTTGTATTCAATATTAATTATTCTCAATGCACGTTTATGACCGTTTTCGCTCTCTAGCTAGTCGCTTCTCAATCTGTTTGCTAGCCTTCGCCTGTACTAAGCAGGAATACTGCTTGTGCATCCAAATCCTTAAACCCAAAGTTGTTCCAGATGAGTCCACTATATCTACCTATATGCGGTATTACCCAGCCGTTCCAAGTAAATTTGCATGTGCCACCTCTAAACAATCAAATAAGCATCTGTTCTGTGTTGCATGTACCGCTCATGAAGTGACAGGGGGCGGTTAGTATCTTCCATGCTAAGAGGGTTATTCTCATGATGAGTTTTTATTCACTTGTGCTTACACGGGAGGGGTTGGTAATCGGGATGCCCAGTTCCATGATCAAATCGCAAAATAATGAAACAAACTCCCCCGAAAATTTGTTGGTATGAAGGGCACCCGAGGATTCGGCTAGCCATGGCTTGTGTTTGTTGGTGGAGGGTGAGTAAACTTTACTTTTTCCGCTTGGGAACTACCGCTAATTTGTTTAGCATGGAAGATATTGAAAACTCTCGGTCATGACGTTGACAGGAATGGCATACCTCCCAAAATTATATTCATCTCTGTTTTAAGCTTCAAGCTCTGGCACCTCTGCAAATCCCTGCTACCCTCTGCGAAGGGCCTATCCATTTACTTTTATGTTATTTTACTTCTATTGTTGAGTCATCACCCTCTCATTTAAGCACAAGTTGGGGAGCACTATTTTCATTATTGTGCATTCAGTATAGTTAATGTTGAGTCTGACATGACTGGATCTTTTGTACCATGAATTACAATGTTTAGTTGCTGCTTGAACTTCAGAGGTGCTCTGCATTTATGTTTTGCGGTCTGAGAAAGGGCTAGCGAGATACCATGTACCATATTATATCATGATTGTTTTGACAAATTGTTGGCATCCGAGATATCTTATTATTGCTCTCTAGTTGGTTATGTTGTTGGTATGAGTAAATGTGAGACCTAAATGTTATCATGAATATGGTTAGTTCATAATCCTTGCTGAAAACTTGAACATTAATTAAGCACATATACAATAACAAGAACAAAAAGAGTTTGTAAAAGTTTTTCTTTATCACTTTCAGTTTGTCAACTGAATTGCTTGAGGACAAGCAATGAGTTAAGCTTGGGGGAGTTGATACGTCTCGAACGTATCTACTTTTCCAAACACTTTTGCTCTTGTTTTGGACTCTGATTTGCATGGTTTGAATGGAACTAACCCAGACTGACGCTGTTTTCAGCAGAATTGCCATGGTGTGGTTTTTGTGCAGAAATAAAAGTTCTCGGATTGAGCTGAAAATTTACGGAGAATTATTTGAGAATATATAAAAAATATTGGCAAAGAGAAATACCAGAGGGGAACCACCAGGCGCCACAAGCCTGGGGGCGCGGCCACCCCCCTGGGGCACGCCTGGCGGGCTTGTGGGCCCCTGGCAGCTCCCGTAACCCTAACTCCAACTCCATAAGTACCTATTTGCCAAGAAAAAAATCAGAGAAAAGGAATCATCGCATTTTACAATACGGAGCCGCCACCACCTCATGTTCTTCATCGGGAGGGTTGATCTGGAGTCCGTTCTGGGCTCCGGAGAGGGGGATTCGATGCCGTCGTCATCATCATCCTTCCTCCATCACCATTTTCATGATGCTCACTGCCGTGAGTGAGCAATTCCTTTGTAGGCTTGCTGGATGGTGATGGGTTGGACAAGATTTATCATGTACTTGAGTTAGTTTTGTTAGGGCTTGATCCCTAGTATCCACTATTTTCTGAGATTGATGTTGCTATGACTTTGCTATGCTTAATGCTTGTCACTAGGGCCCCAGTGCCATGATTTCAGATCTGAACCCTTTATGTTTTCACGAATATATTTGTGTTCTTGATCCTGTCTTGCAAGTTGTATGCACCTATTACGTGTTATGATTCGCATACCCCAAGGTTACAATAATGGGGATTCTTTCCAATGATTATCGTAGTTTGAGGAGTTCATGTATTCACTATGTGTTAATGCTTTGTTCTGGTTCTCTATTAAAAGGAGGCCTTAATATCCCTTAGTTTCCTTATGGACCCCGCTCCCACGGGAGGGTAGGACAAAAGATGTCATGCGAGTTCTTATTATAAGCATGTATGACTATATACGGAATATATGCCTATATTACATTCATGAATTGGAACTAGTGATGTGTCACCCTAGGTTATATCTGTTACATGATGAATGTTATCCAACATAATTATCCATCACCGATCCAACGCCTACGAGCTTTTCATATACTGATCTTTGCTAAGTTACTACTGTTGCTGCTACTGTCACAATTGCTACAAAACTACTGCTACTGCTGTTACCGTTACTGTTGCTACTATTACCACTGCTATCAAACTACCATATTACTGTGCTACTGATCATTCTGCTGCAGATATTTAGTCTCCAGGTGTGGTTGAATTGACAACTCAACTGCTAATACTTGCAATTATTCTTTGGCTCCCCTTGTGTCGAATCAATAAATTTGGGTTGAATACTCTAACATCGAAAATTGTTGCGATCCCCTATACTTGTGGGTTATCAACAACCATCAACACTATGTACCATACGTAATTAGACAATTCACATGAATCGCGTAAGAGTACGTAGGATGCCATATGACGTGAGAACCGGCAACACTACTTTGCATTTGAAATAAAACACCCCGACGACACCATCACACTTAACATGATCATGCTCACTGATGAAGCTACATGCACAATTATGAATATATAATTGTGCATCATGAACCTCTAAGATTCGCCTTCTTTTTTGTTTTTTAGAATCATTCACCTTCGTCATGAGAGTCATGCTTGTACATCATACACGTAATAAAACATGGTACATTGCATCGGTCCAAATAATTGCATAGACCGGTAGATGTTTATAAGCATTTTGAATTGAACAATGACTACAAATGCATAGAAATGACTCAAAAGTGCCGTAGGGGGTGTACTAACGACATTTAGGAATCCAATGCATAATGTGCCATGCATCATCTGGACTAAAAAGGACGGAGGTACGCTTGGATTTATGTTGTTGCAAGATGTTCACGACGCGTTCATAGACAAGGGCTATCACGTAAGAGTACGCAGGATGCCAAGATAAGACGTGAGAACCGGCAACACTACTTTGCATTTGAAATAAAACACCCCCCATGACACACCATCACACTTGACATGATAATGTTCATTGATGAAGTTACATGCACAATTACAAATATATTATTGTGCATCACGATTCTGTAAGATTCGCCTTCCACATCTGAGATTCATGCTTGTACATTGCACACGTCACATGGTACATTATATATATATATATATATATATATGACCCCGGTAGGTGTGTTTTAAGCATTTTGTAATGAACAATGATGACAAAATGCATAGAAATGACTCAAAAGTGTTGTAGGGGAGGTACATAAATGACATAATCCAGTGAGCAATGTGCCATGCATCATCTTGACTAAAAAGGACAGAGTATGCTTGGATCTATGTTGTCCCAAGATGTTCATGACGCGTCGAAGACAAGGGATATCGCATGAGAGTATGCACGTAGGATGCCAAGATATGACTTGAGAACCAGCGACACTACTTTCCATTTGAAATAAAACACCCCCATGACACCATCACACTTGACATGATCATGTTCATTGATGAAGTTACATGCACAATTACAAATATATTGTGCATCACGATCCTCTAAGATTCGCCTTCGACATCTCAGATTCAAGCTTGTACATCACACACCTCATAAATGTGTTGAAAGACGAGGGCTATCGTGTAAGAGCACGTAGGATGCCAATATCTGATGTGACAAACGGCAACATGACTTTGGATTTGAAATTAAACACCCATGACACCACCACACTCACATGATCATGTTCATTGCTAAAGTTACATGCACAATTACAAATATACTGTGCATCACGATCCTCTAGCACGGTACAACTTATAACACACTTAGGTGTGATCCTTCCCTCCCACTTGACTTGCCCTCAAAATAGTGTTCTCTCCAACTATCCTTTTGTTGGAAATAAATTCTTCACTCCAAAATATCTTTCCCTCCAACTAGCCTCCCTCAAAAAAATTCCTTCCCTCCAGAATGTTTGAAAGGCCCACTCGATTAACCCCCACCTCCTTCGTAAATACAACATATACTTCATTATAAGTGTGACCACATCTCCTTCCAACAAACAAAGCGCCTCCTTGTCTCTTTGTTCTAACCTAGTTCCTCCCTCCTCCCCCCACACCGGTGGCTCTATCTCAACCGCAACTAATCGTTTGGTCCAATCGCGACGCACCACATGACCAACAACATTACGATGGACTCCATCTGCTCTGAAGGTAAAAGTATCCAATAGCTCACCTTAGATGACAAGGTCACACCCCCGATCCCACATAATATTTGCACATCTGTCTAGATCTATGCATCTAGTTCCTTGTTCAGTCGGAGATGTAATCTAAGATTGTGTTACTTGTACTAGTACTAACTTTTAGGGTTTGTACCCAGGTTAAGACTGCGGGTCATTCTATCTAGGGTTCTAGTATGTATATGATTTAGTAGTATGGGTATGATGTTATAATGAAATGCAAGGTCGAAAGATCTAATCTATTAGCTAATTACTCCTTTTACTTTATTGGTGAGCTTCCTGTTTGTCCAAACTTTTTTCCATGGAAATTGTTTCTCCAAACTTTGATCCTATCTTGTTCTAGTTCAACGATTATGCCCTTTTGTATTGCTTTTTGATACGTCCATTTTGCATCATGTTTTCCTACTGTTATTTATAATGTTTTTGATCATTATAACACCTTGTAATGCAATTCTAATGCTTTTTCTCTCTTAATTTGCAGGATTTACATGAAGAGGGAGATTGCCGGCAGCTGGAATAATGGACTTGAAAAAGCTATATCAGAGATACCTATTTTGCACAACTCCAAATGAGCTGAAATTTCACGGAGAATTATTTTGGAATATATAAAAAATACTGGGACAAAGAAGTATAGGAGGGGGCCCACCAGCTGCCCACAAGGCACCTGGGCGCGGCCACCCCTGGGCTCGCCTAGGTACCTTGTCGGGCCCACAGCTGGCCTCCGGCTCCGATCTTTTGCTATATGAAGGGTTTTGACCTAGCAAAAATAAGGGCAGGACTTTCGGGATGAAGCGCCGCCGTCTCGAGGCGGAACCTGGGAAGGAGCACTTTTGCTCTCCGGCGGAGCGATTCCGTCGGGGATACTTCCCTCCGTGAGGGGGAAATCGAAGCCATCGACATCATCAATAACCCTCTCATCTTGGGAGGACCAATATTCATCAACATCTCAACCAGCACCATCTCATCTCAAACCCTATTTCATCTCTTGTATTCAATCTTTGTCTCAAAACCTTAGATTGGTACCTGTGGGTTGCTAGTAGTGTTGATTACATCTTGTAGTTGATGCTAGTTGGTTTATTTGGTGGAAGATTATATGTTCAGATCCTTGATGCTATTCAATACCCCTCTGATCTTGAAAATTAATATGATTTGTGAGTATTTACTTTTATTCTTGAGGACATGGGAGAAGTCTTGTTATAAGTAATCATGTGAATTTGGCATACGTTCGATACTTTGATGAAATGTATGTTGTGATTACCTTAGTGATGTCATGTGAACGTCGACTACATGAAACTTCACCATATTTGGGCCTATGGGAAGGCATTGTGGAGTAGTAATTAGATGATGGGTTGCTAGAGTGACAGAAGCTTAAACCCTAGTTTATGCGCTGTTCCGTAAGGGGTTGATTTGGATCCATATGTTTCATGCTATGGTTAGATTTATCTTAATTCTTCTTTCATAGTTGCGGATGCCTGCGAGAGGGGTTAATCATAAGTGGGAGGCTTGTTCAAGTAAGAATAGCACCCAACCACCAGTTCACCCACATATCAAATTGTCAAAGTAGCAAACGCGAATCAAATGAACATGATGAAAGTGACTACATGAAATTCCCACGTGTACTCGAGAACGCTTTGCTTATTATAAGAGACTGTTCTGGCCTGTCCTTTGGTACAAAAAGGATTGGGCTACCTTTCTTCACCTTTCTTACCATTACTACTTGTTGCTCATTACAAATTACCTTGCTACCAAACTATCTGTTACCGATAATTTCAGTGCTTGCAGAAAATACCTTGCTGAAAACCACTTGTCATTTCCTTCTGCTCCTCATTGGGTTCGACACTCTTACTTATCAAAAGGACTACGATTGATCCCCTATACATGTGGTTCATCAACACTCTTTTCTGGTGCCATTGCCGGGGAGTGAAGCGCCTTTGGTGAGTAGAATTTGGTAAGGAATTTTTTACATTACGTGCTGAAATTTACTGTCACTTGTTACTATAGAAAGTAATCCTTTGAGGGGTTTGTTCGGGGTATCTTCACCTTATTCGGAAGGAATTAGAGTTGCCCCACAACCTACTGCACCTACTGAAAATATTTATTATGATATTCCTTCGGGTATGATAGAGAAACTGCTAGCTAATCCTTATGTAGGATATGGAACAATACATCCCGATATGCACTTAATCTATGTGGATGAAGTGTGTGGATTGTTTAAGCTTGTAGGTTTATCCGAGGATGGAGTTAAGAAGAAGGTTTTCCCTTTATCTTTGGAGGGAAAGGCATTGACATGGTATAGGTTATGTGATGATATTGGAACGTGGGATTGGAACCGATTGAAATTGGAATTTCATCATAAGTTTTACCCTATGCATTTGGTTCATCATTATCAGAATTTTATATAATTGTTTGCCTCGTGAAGGAGAAAGTATTGCTCAAGCTTGGGGGAGGATTAAGTATATGATGTACACATGCCCCAATCATGAGCTCTCAAGAGAAATTATCTTACAAAAATTTTATGCTCGGCTTTCTCATAATGATCAATCCATGCTCGATTCTTCTTCTACTGGTTCCTTTATGAAGAAAACTATTGAATTCAAATGGGGTCTTCTGGAAAGAATTAAACGCAATTATGAAGATTAGGAACTTGACAAAGGTAAATAGTTAGGTATAAAATTTGAGTTTGATTGTGTTAAATCTTTTATAAACACCGATTCTTTTCATAAGTTTAGCACTAATATGGACTTGACTCTGAGATAGTAGCCTCTTTCTGCGAATCATTTTCTACTCATGTTGATCTCCCTAAGGAGAAGTGGTTTAAATATCATCCCCCAATTAAACAAAATATTAAGGAACCTGTTATAGTTAAAGATGAAACTATCATTTACAATGTTGATCCAGTTGTGCCTACTGCTTATATTGAGAAACCTCATTTCCCTATTAGGATTAAGGAACATGCTAAAGTTTCAACTATGTATAACAAAAGTAATATTAGAGCACCTAGACCCTCTGAACAAATTTAAGTTGAACCTAATACCGATATGGTTAGGGATCTCTTGGTCGATAATATTGATGTGCATGTTATTTACTTCTGTGAGGAAGCTACTAGAATTTCTAAGCCCGATACTAAAGATAAGAATAAACTTGTAGTTGGCATGCCTATTGTTTCTGTTAAAATAGGACCATGGTTTATGTTATTTGGGTGCTAGTGTGAGTGCTATACCTTTTACCTTATATCAAGAGATTATGAATGATATTGCACCTGCTAAGATAGAGGACATTGATGTTACTATTAAGCTTGCGAATAGAGATACTATTTCACCACTTTGGATTGTTAGAGATGTTGAAGCCTTGTATGGAAAGATCAAATACTATGACGCCCCCAATTCAATCGTACACTAATCATACACGCAAACGTGTACGATCAAGATTAGGGACTCACCGGAAGATATCACAACACAACTCTAAACACAAATTAAATCATACAAGCTTCATATTACAAGCCAGGGGCCTCGAGGGCTCGAATACAAATGCTCAATCATAAGCGAGTCAGCGGAAGCAACAATATCTGAGTACAGACATAAGTTAAACAAGTTGCCATAAGATGGCTAGCACAAACATGGATATAGATTGAAGAGGCATAGGCCTCCTGCCTGGGATCCTCCTAAACTACTCCTGGTCGTCAGTGGCCTCCACGTAGTGGAAGGCACCCTCGGGGTAGTAGTATTCGTCATCAGCGGTGGCAGCTGGCGCTCGGGCTCCGACATCTAATCGCAGCAATCGAGTACCGAAGGGGAAAAGAGGGAGCAAAGCAACTGTGAGTACTCATCCAAAGTACTCGCAAGACTGACATCAGATCTATACTACTTATGCATTGGTATCAATAAAGGGGTAGTATCTATGGACTGAACTGCAGAATGCTGGAATAAGAGGGGGAGAAGCTAGTCCTATTGAAGATTACGCTTCTGGCAGCCTCCATCGTGAAGCATATAGAAGAGAGTAGCTAGTGTATCAACAAGTAACAACGTATAGCAAAATCCTACCCGATGATGCTCTCCTCATCACCATGTGAGATAGCGATCACCGGGTTGTCTTTGGAACTAATATGGGTGTGTTTTATTAAGTATCCGGTTCTAGTTGTCAGAGGTCGGAATACAACTCTAAGCGTCCTGTTACCGTGGACATGGCTATTCGAATAGATCAACTTCCCTGCAGGGGTGCACCACATTGCCCAACACGCTCGATCACTCTGGTCGGACACACTTTCCTGGGTCATGCCCAGCCTCGGAAGGTCAACACGTCGAAGCCCTACCTAGGCTCAACAGAGAGGCCAGCATGCCGGTCTAAATCCTAAGCGCGCAGGAGTCTTGGGCCCATCGCCCGTTACACTCCTGCACGTTGCGAGGGCGGCCGGGATCAGTCCTAGCAACCTGCACTACAAGGCAGTTGCTTTACGCGGACCACCCGGGCGCACGCCGCTCAGTCGCTGACGTCTGGAAAGCTTTGGGTTATACTACGACGCCGAGTGCCCATAACTGTCCCCGCGTAGTTGTGCGTATAGGTCAAAAGACCAACTCAGATCAAATATCCAAACTCGTTAGGTGTGTTATTATGAAATAACCACAGACAACGACGAGGGACCAGGCCCACCTCTCTCCTGGGTGGTCTCAACCTGCCCTGTCGCTCCGCCACAAAGATCCACTCAGAGGGCCGTCGGGAAATATGTCCTTTCAGCCCCCAGTACGTGAATCACTCGTGGGTACTCTGCGAGCCGACCCGACTTTAGTCACCACATTGTGTCATGTATAAAAGTATAGTGTATATATACCCGTGATCACCTCCCGAGTGATCACGACCCAATAGCATAGCATGGCAGAAGGACAAGAATGTAGGGCACTGACAAAAATCTAGCATCCCATACTAAGCATTTAGGATTGCAGGTAAAGGTAACAACAGAAGTAGCAAAGACAGGCTATGCAGTAGAGTAGGATCATCCGAAAGAAGTAACAGCTACACTACTCTAATTCAAGCAGTAGAGAGAAGGAGTAGGCGGTATCGGGATGGTCAAGGAGGTTTTGCTTGCCTGGAAGCTCTGCGGAGAAGGACGGGTCGTCAGGAGCGTAGCCGACGTCAGGAGCAACGGTGTTGGTCTCGAAGTCTACCGGAGAGAAGAGGGGGAAGAAACAATGAATACAATGCAAATAGATGCATGACAAGGCAATAAGCGGTGCTAGCGGTGACCTAACGCGGTACTACGTGATACAGGCGAAGGGGAAAACATCCGGGATTGTTTTCCCGAAGTTTGGCATTCTTCGGACAGATGAATCGAAGGGGACGGCTCCCTGTTTGCAGTGTTAGAGACACGTGACGGGTAAGTGGATGGCATATTCGGATTCTTCATGTTTTTCTGATCACTTTTCATATATAAAACTTTTTCATCAGAGTTACGGTTTATTTTCTATGAATTTACAAAGTTTATTGCATTTTTATTTCCTTTAACTAGTTAATTCAAATATTAAGAAAGGGCATATTACTTTTTATACCCACAAGTGGGCTAGCCTACCTATATGACAGTGGGGGCCAGGGGCCCAATCAACTAGTCCAGTCAGCGTTGACTGGGTCAATGTTGACCAGTCAACCGGGGCATAGGGGCCCACATGTCATTGACTTAGACATTTATTCTAAATCTGTTTTTCTTTAAACTAATAGTGGGTCCATATGTCATTGGGCAAAACTACTAACTAAAGTCGAGTTAACCTATTAGTGGAGGTGTTTTGGGCAAACAGGGGATTAGCCCCTAATGTAACAAAGGGCTGGCCCCAACTACAGTGGCCCATGGCCATGGCTGGGCGCACGTACGTATTCCAGCGAGGCCGCCGGCGGACAAGGTACAGCGCGTGGGGTGGGGGGAACAGGTCGCAGCCAAGGCAGCGGGCGGCGCCGGCGGCGGGCTGCGCCAGCGCGAGGCAGGGCGGCTGGTAGTAGCGGACACAGCGGCGGTAGCGACAGGTAGCAGCGACAACTAGAAAGGCAGGAGCTAGCGGCGGCAGCAGCACATAGTAGCGGTAGCAAGCATTAGCAGTAGCTAGCGGTATCAGCAAATAGAGCAGCAGCGGCAAGGCAGCAACAAAGAGCGACTGCGGCCCCTAGGAGCAGCAGCAGTTCATTCGCGTACATGGAGGTCCATCCACGGTCGTGGGACGGCGAAATACGGCATGTATCGAAGGGGGAAAGGGTTGGAATCAGACGAGGAGCTCACTACGAAGCTCGTGGGAGAGGTTGGGAGGTCGGGCGAGCTCTGGAGGTGGTGAATCCGACGACGAACGGCAGCGGCCGTGGCGGGGAAGACAACCAGATGGCGAGGTTGTGGGCCCTCCCGGCTTGGTTCACTGGTCGGGGGCGAAGGAGGTGACGTGGAGGATGCTCCTGGACGTGGTGGTGCGATGCGAGGCGGCCGGTGGCCACGGGATCGACGGCGAGGCGGCCATGGAGGCATTTGGCGAGACGAACAGAGAGGGTACGAGGCGTGGGGAAGAGGGAAAGCAAGCTAGGGTTAGCAGAGGGCTTGGGGAAGCTCTTAACCCGCATGTGGCAGGGGAGTGGCCTGGCCGTGGGATGGCCGCCACGCCCTCCTGCCCCCACTGTAGCGGGAGGTGGGACGAGACCCCTGTTGGGCTGGGCCAAGTGCACTGTGCACTTAGGGCCCAGTCCAACAGGTAAGTTTGTTCATTTGTTTTTTGTTTCTTTATTTTTTTTGTTTTGCATTTTTATTTAGCCCCAATTGACTTTTGTAAAATAAGAAACTTGCCATGTAATTTAGATTGCATTATTTGGCACTGCCACAAATAGTTTGAACCCCATTTGAAAACATTTGATTTTTTCTTTGAATTTAAACGTGATGGAAGGGTGTTGTTGGGTCATTCAAAAATAGCTAGGGGCATTTTGGAGTCTCACATAATGTTGGTGTTATTTTTATAATTGCTTTGGGAGTTTTTGCAATATTATGATCATTTTAGTTTTCATGTTTGACAAATTTGAATTTTGACTTTATTTTAAATTTGAATTTGAGATTGAAATATTTCTTTTTTTTCTTAGGGCATAATGATGATGACTTGGCATCACTAGTGCGGAGTTACTGTAGCATGATTCTCGGGGTGTTACAAATCTCCTCTACTACAAGAAATCTCGTCCTGAGATTTTAGAGGGGGAGTAAGGGAAAAAGTTCTGGTTGCGAAATTCTAATGGATCTTCCCGTTCTTGGTTAATCTTCTGAAAGAGGTCGATCCATTACATTGATGCCTTCATCTCTCTGCTCCAGGTCATCATGATGAAGTCATCATCCTTTCTTCGAGGTCTTCATCGTACTTACGAAAGGATAAGGGGTAACTTCGGAAGAACGGTCCTCTTCAAGGTTGCTTATCTGGTAGTTAACATCAGGGAAGGTGGCGGAAAGTAACTCTCGAATTGAAACTTAAGAAAACATCGAGAGCAAAGTAAAAAGGTACCATGAAGTTTCGAACGGCAGGCAATTGTTCGATGCCTATTCAGAAGGTGAAAGGGTTCGGAGCAACGAAATAAATATTGCGCTTGAAACTAGAGTAGATCATCTCTAGGAAGGTGGCTCGTCATCTACATACAAAGCCAAGCATGAGGAATAACTTTGGAAGCAGGGGGTGTACAGGAGAGTTAGGTTTCGATCCTATGGAACTGTGGGTTATGGGCCCACCATGTGGGTTAAAAGTAGAAAAGGGGCGCTGACGTCTTGCACGGTCATGATAACAAGGCATGTTAGAGAATAGCCTGTCAGTTATGTTGGCAACAACGCTGGTACCAAGGGCGAGGGACGAAGAGAACCACTTTCCTGCTCGTTGAACGAGGCGGACCAATAGGCAAAGTTCTCGTCCATCGGTGGTTACCGGATGTCATCAACAATAGTAACTGGGTCTTACTGACAAGTTGTACAATGAGGTGTTTACATAAGCAGGGAGATATTACTGCTTATATCATATAGATCACAGGAAAGATTAAACAAAACAATGGAAAGGAAAATTGTGTTTAAACACAAGTATTAGGAGTATATCCTTCACAAGAACAGGCAGAGCAGGATATTCATGACAGGATAGCAAGTAGATAACCACTTCAGTAAAGGGGCGAGGAAATTCATGGCGTTACCCATACCATGGTGTTTGGATAATTGATCAAGAAACATATAGCATGGCACTTCCAATGTTCTTGTTGATGATCGGAGCAGCATAGACATGCTTCGGGATAGTATTGACATGGTCATTAGGTAAAGGTCAGACTTTGGATACAGAAAGGATCCATCAGGAACAACTTATAAAATAAGTCATACAACTTCAACAAGGAAAAGATGAGGATGTGGTCAACGGGCTCAACAACAATTCACCGAGAATTCCATAAACAAGGATTTCCACAATTAAGTGAACAAGGTGATAGCATTGGACATACCAAAGTATATATTGAATTATGTTCTAGGAGAACATCCACAATTAAACATTGAATGAAAGTGCACCTGAAAATATGGACCAAGTAGCACGATCAATGTTAGAATGGTGATTCAATAACCAAAATACTTGGAATGAAACTATGGACCATTCACTTCAAAGCAATTGGGTTGCTAGAAGTTTTGAATTCACACATCATGGTTCAATGGTCGGTATTCTGGTTAGAAACAACACGGGGAACAAGATATGAACGGAGATGGCGAGAAGTATTACTATATCAAGAATTCTTAAGAGGTGGTGAAATTATCACAACATTCTTGACATAAAAGTTGGTAATACTCCAAGGTAGAACATAACATAAGTTGGATAGCAAGGAACTCAAGGTACAACACATAACAAGAACAAGTTTTGTGTTGGAGGGAAAGCAAGAATGTTGCCGATGTTAACACAAATCATCGAGGGGGCAAGGATGGTATTTCTCATCATGATTTCGATTGATATCCTGGATGAGCTCAGAATGTTGATGATGATCACGACACATTTGTCGACAGATATCATGATGATGTAATTGATCGGCGATGACATCAAGCCAAAGGAATGGTGAAGCAAAAGGTTACCGGAACCACAAATAAGATTGCAAGCTCAGAATCAAAATTGCCTTTCAAGACAAACAATATGATGTTGAAAGCTCGATATAGCTTAGCGCACTATCGTGATTGTGTTCCGGGGATGAAGGACATAGACAACATGGGTAAGCTTTAGCATGACGATGATGATATACACAATCGATTGGGAATGACATGTTTGAGTACAAACTCATAAGCAATGAAGATTACTATGAGTTTATGAATCGCAGTGCAGACTCGATTCAGTTATCAGTGTCATTGAGTGTTTATCAACTCAAAACCCGAGGACAAATTGGAATCGGTGGGAATTAATACTTGATGAAGAACTCATAAGAAGTTAGGTAGTTTCGTGATATTCTCGAGATACCCGAGGGTAAAATTTGAAGGTAGATCAGAATAGAGGTTAGACTTGTGTATTGATCTATGGAAGACCAGTACTTTAACTTATCCGATAAATGGGGTCAAAGAAGAACAGTATGGTCGGAACCACGATTGCAAAAGACCAAAACTGAGATATAAGATGAACTTATAACATGGGGATAATTATTTTTAAGAGAAGCTTCCATGATAAGATATACATCGTGTCCATGGGCATGAACACAAAGTTCAAGGTCGACTCCCATTTCTCCAATGCCTAACCATTCATTCACTGCTCTATTAAAAATTATTTGAATGTGAAGAACTACCTGATGATTTACCAGAGGAGTATGACCCGTGAAATCCTTCGGGTTCACGGAGATTAGGGATGGTATAGGTTCAACCCATATGGCCATCTTAGGAACATATACCGCAAACTTCAGGAGTAATTAACACAAGCTCGAAAGCAGAGCATGGTTGAAAAAGGAGAGGTTACAATTTATCAAAGGCATTATGTTTCAGAGAAAGAACTCACAAGGAGATTAAATATGAAGGACACTGTCGAATAATAATCCAACAATGGATATGGCGATCCTCAATGGAGCTGATGTGAGTATTGGTACTCAATCAGAGGAAGAAAGAATGCAAAGGCATCGGTTTATCGAACATCTGAATAATTCGATGTTTAAATAACAAAAGAATTATGATTTCCAAAACTAAGGATCAGAAGCAGACGCTCTGACCAAGGATGGATAAGTTGAATAGACATAGATCGACAATCAATCAAAGTTTGATTTGCCGAGAACCAGCTCATGTCTGGAGTGACGTCTGAGCCGAAGGGATGAATTCTATTTAAGATTGATGATTTCGAGTATTCACAAATATATCGAATCAAATGCTCAAAAATACGATGATAAAGGATGCTAATGAATATTGCTAAACATATGGAACGCATCCATAATGCAAGCAGACAAGTATTTGCAGAGCAATAGTTGGCAGAGGATTACCGGAAGATCGGATAGTATTTCAAAGTATCTTATGAAACATAATAACAACTGGGGATGGACATATACTCAGTAAGTGAGAGGAATTATTCGTAGGGGTAATCAAGCGGCAAAGAACTGCAAGGCAGTGGCATAAGGGATTCTTAAAAGGACGGAGAATATTTCGATGTATCTTGTAATGACAAGAGCAACTGGGAATGATTGTATGTATGACAAGTGTATGTCATTATGTCATTATCCATATGGATATATCAGGGGTAAGGAATGGCAAAGGCAGTGGGCACAAGGGTCTCGGGAAAACATTAAATAGTATCTTCGGAACCTTCTGATGAAGCAGGCGATCATCTGGAATGAAGGGCTCTCCGGGAGGAAGTAATTACGAGAACCTAAGGTTAGAGTTAGTAAAATCATTTAACCCGAATAGAAGAGAGATCAGAGTCCCACAATATAGATGAGGAATAAAAGATCCTAATACCACCCAATGGCGACGTGAGCCCGTAAGCCGCACATCCATGTTAGTAAAAAAAATTAATGACTAGACTCAACTTCGGCCAAGGAGTTTGAAAGGGGGATTCCTATAGGCAGTCGACTCTGATACCAACTTGTGAAGCCCCCAATTCAATCATACACTAATCATACATGCAAACGTGTATGATCAAGATTAGGGACTCACGGGAAGATATCACAACACAACTCTAAACACAAATTAAGACATACAAGCTTCATATTACAAGCCAGGGGCCTCGAGGGCTCGAATACAAATGCTCGATCATAAGCGAGTCAGCGGAAGCAACAATATCTGAGTACAGACATAAGTTAAACAAGCTGCCATAAGATGGCTAGCACAAACATGGATACAGATTGAAGAGGCGCAGGCCTCCTGCCTGGGATCCTCCTAAACTACTCCTGGTCGTCAGCGGCCTCCACATAGTGGACGGCACCCTCGGGGTAGTAGTAGTTATCATCGGTGGTGGCAGCTAGCGCCGGGGCTCCGACATCTGATCGCAGCAATCGAGTATCGAAGGGGAAAAGAGGGAGCAAAGCAACCGTGACTACGCATCCAAAGTACTCGCAAGACTGACATCAGATCTATACTACTTATGCATCGGTATCAATAAAGGGGTAGTATTTGTGGACTGAACTGCAGAATGCTGGAATAAGAGGGGGAGAAGCTAGTCCTATCGAAGACTACGCTTCTAGCAGCCTCCATCTTGAAGCATATAGAAGAGGGTAGCTGGTGTATCGACAAGTAACAATGTATAGCATAATCCTACCCGACGATCCTTTCCTCGTCACCCTGTGAGAGAGCAATCACCGGGTTGTCTCTGGAACTTATCTGGGTGTATTTTATTAAGTATCCGGTTCTAGTTGTTAGAGGTCGGAATACAACTCCAAGCATCCTATTACCGTGGACACGGCAATTCGAATAGATCAACTTCCCTGTAGGGGTGCACCACATTGCCCAACACGCTCGATCACTCTGGCCAGACACACTTTCCTGGGTCATGCCCGGCCTCGGAAGGTCAACACACCGGAGCCCTACCTAAGCTCAACAGAGAGGCCAGCACACCGGTCTAAATCCTAAGCGCGCAGGGGTCTTGGGTCCATCGCCCGTTGCACTCTTGCATGTTGCGAGGGCGGCCGGGATCAGTCTGGCAACCTGCACTACAAGGCAGTTGCTTTACGCGGACCACCTGGGCGCGCACCACTCAGTCACTGACGTCTGGAAAGCCTCGGGTTATACTACAACGCCGAGTGCCCATAACTGTCCCCGCGTAGTTGGTTAGTGCGTATAGGCAAAAAGACCAACTCAGATCAAATATCCAAACTCGTTAGGCGTGTTATTATGAAATAACCGCGGACAACGACCAGGGACTAGGCCCACCTCTCTCCTGGGTGGTCTCAACCTGCCCTGTCGCTCTGCCACAAAGATCCACTCAGAGGGCCGTCAGGAAACATGTCCTTTCAGCCCCCAGTCCATGAATCACTCGCAGGTACTCTATGAGCCGACCCGACTTTAGTCACCACATTGTGTCATGTATAAAAGTATAGTGTATATATACCCGTGATCACCTCCCGAGTGATCACGGCCCGATAGCATAGCATGGTAGACTGATAAGAATGTAGGGCCACTGATGAAAATCTAGCATCCTATACTAAGCATTTAGGATTGCAGGTAAAGGTAACAACAAAAGTAGCAAAGACAGGCTATGCAGCAGAGTAGGATCATCCGAAAGTAGTAATAGCTACACTACTCTAATGCAAGTAGTAGAGAGAAGGAGTAGGTGGTATCAGGATGATCAAGGAGGTTTTGCTTGCTTGGAAGCTCTGCGGAGAAGGATGGGTTGTCAGGAGCGTAGCCGACGTCAGGTGCAGCGGCGTCAGTCTCGAAGTCTACCGGAGAGAAGAGGGGGAATAAACAATAAAAACAATGCAAACAGATGCATGACGATGCATGACAAGGCAATAAGCGGTGCTAGCGGTGACCTAACATGGTACTACATGATACAAGCGAAGGGGAAAACATCCGGGAATGTTTTCCCAAAGTTTGGCACTCTTCGGACAGATGAATCAGAGGGGACGGTTCCATGTTTGTAGCGTTAGAGACATGTGACAGGTAAGTGGCTGGCATATTCGGATTCATCATATTTTTCTGATCACTTTTCATATATAAAACTTTTTCATCGGAGTTACGGTTTATTTTTTATGAATTTACAAAGCTTATTGCATTTTTTATTTCCTTTAACTAGTTAATTCAAATATTAAGAAAGGGCAGATTACTTTTTATACCCACAAGTGGGCTAGCCTACCTGTATGATAGTGGGGGCCAGTACTGGTACAGCGAGGTGCTATACAAACGGTTTTTAACCCCTTTCCGCGACGGCGTTCTGAACCGTCGCCTAGTGAGTGAATGCGATAGGGGGGTCCTTCCTACACGACCCAGAAACCGTCGGGGATAGGAAGCCTTGATGCATACAGTTGTCCCTATAAAACCGTTTCTGATATCTCAAATATCCCAAACGCTTCATCCTTGCTATTCATTTGTGCTCGCATTGCCATCGCAGTCGGAGTTCTGTCGTTTTACCTAAAACCAGGCACATTCCAGGCACGGGAGTTTTCCAGGCACATACCAAACTGGCTCTACGTTTACGATGCCTGGCACATCACAAACAGTTCATGATTGTAAACCGTGTACGATAGGTAGACAATCACACACATTTAGTTTTCCCGCACCGTTTGTGATAGTGTCTGACATCACACAAGCTTTGCAAACGGCAACTGTGTGCATTGTTACACACAGTTCCTCTCCGTGAACCGTGTCGGATGATGATGTATATCGCACACGCTGTGCTTTATAGACCGTGTGCACCGTAATGACCTGCAGACTGTAATTTCACCCTAATTTAATTGCTGCTATTTAAAATTGTACCTAATTTGAACTTGAAAGTAGGCTATAGCTTTATTCATATCCATCAGGTTCAAACAACCAATGCATTATTCGATTCACAGGTACATATGTTCAAGAATTACATAAGCACTAAATAAAGAATGATGAACTAGGGTTCTATACTTGTACTATTACAGATGGTAAAGAAAGAGGCGACAGACATTCTGGTTGCTGAACAAGGTGAAGCGGAATGGCCCTATTGTGCTCTCCTGGATGCAGAAGGCACGCACAACTCTAGTCCAACCCCTTGTGATGGCCGGCCGCCAATCATGTAGTTTGAGAGGTAATCTTGAGTAAACTGCTTCAGGATCCACTGCAAAGTAAAAAAGATTCAGACATTGTCATCTAACACAACTCATTACGGGCAGTAAAAAGAAGGCTACAGAGTTCTTACCATCCTGCAGTTCACTGTTGTCTTGCATAAAGTGTAAACAAATAGTTCGATTGACATCTTTTGACCCATTTTAAGAACAATCTTTATCAGTTTCCTCACTTGATGCTGGTTCATGAATATCTCATTGCCCCATACGCAGAAAGGGTCGAAGTGTGGATCTTTGGCAATGACATATGTACCTAAAAGCACCAAATTAATATTAGAAGCTAAACAACAATTGCAAAATGATGTAGGACAACACTCCCTCCATCCCATTATATAAGATTTTATTACATGTATATCTAGACATCATCAGAACATTAAGGTAACACTCTTCCTTGTTGCTATGTAGCCTGGGATTGCATATTTAGTCATTCAGTGAAATGCATGTTGCTATGTAGCCACAGATATATTAAATATGGCCCTAGTTAACCTACTGATAAATGGGTTACAGATATATTCAGTGAAATGTCCGATTCGACGATTAATCCCTTATCAGCCCCCAGGCTATATGGTACCAGCTACCGATATCCTGAATAGTGAGTACATATAAGCAATGCGATGAAACTAACCTCGATGGAAAACAACACTATTCTCAATATTGTCCTGTATGAGTACATATAAAGGCATGTTAAGCACAACAGGCTAAACATCAACCAAATATATCTAGGGTAGACAACATAACCTACAAATGATAGCTTCAGTGTGCAGGTTTAAGCACGCTAGTTAAGCAAAACAAGAAGTGGAAAGGTGTGTTAACTGAATCAGGCATAACATTTAAAAACAAGCAAATGGTCATTCAAACTGGTATTGTGCAGGTCTAAAGTACACTAGTTATTGTTAAAAAATGAGAAGGCATGTTAACTACAACATCCTTAACATCAACCAAATATCGTAATTCATAGTGGTATTGTTGAAACTGTTATTGATGAAATTGAACTGCACGGCAAATAGTTGCACATATAGAGCATCACATTGTGAAGAATTGAAATAAACAAGGCATAAGGCCATCTCTAGCTGATCCTTTAAAAGTTAACGGACTAACAAACTTAAGTGATATATATATATATTATATATATATATATATATATATATATATATATATATATATATATATATATATATATATACTCCAGCAATTTTTGGCCGTTTCTAGTCGATCCCCTAAACTTAATGTTGTAAACTTCAATTTGATCAAGTTCAAAGCAGGTTCAACCGAAAGTAGCATGCATTCAAACATAAACATAGATAGTTTTGCATAACCGAACATAAAACATAAATTTAAACTAAGCTAAACTACTTTCGGTCGAAGTGGAGGTCAAGCCAATCCTTCCTCTTCAGGTACGGTGTGCTGCGAGTTGGGTCCAGGCCGGTGCCGTCGTCGGGGTCATTGGGGAAGACACTCCTCCACTCGTCAACATCGATCTCCTCGTCCTTGCCGCCCACCTCGATGCCCTCCGCACTACCGTCCTTGCCGTCGTCGACCTCGTCAGAGGAGGAGAGCACGATAACCTCGCCGCCCTTCGCGCCGGCAAAGATCACCCGCTCCGCCTCCACGAGCTCCGGGTGCTACCGGCGTAGCTCTTGCATGTAGGCCTCATCGGCGGCCTCAGCCTTGAGGCCCTCCCATGCCTCGTGGTCCTTCCACGCCATAACCGAGCTCACCACCCCTGGCTCCGGCGGAACGAGGTCGATCGGATGTGTGCCGAAGGGGAAATTGAGCCTAGCCGTCGTGCCATGGTAGCGGACCTACCAGCGGTCGTACTCCATGGCCGCGAGCTCGGCCGTGTGGGAGCTACCGAGCCACCGGCGGGTGTGGGTCTCCCGATTCATAATCTCGGCCACCCACGTCCCCCATCGCCGCTGCTGGACCCCGAGGTAGGACCTCTTCGGCGGCCGGGCCCGAGGGAGGATGGGGAACTCCTCGAACTGGTGTAGGGGCGCGGCGGCGGGCGGATCGGGTGACCGGCGACGCGGATCGATAAAGAGCCCACGAAGGACGATGGGGACACCTCGGCGGCCACCTCACCGGCGTCGGGCGAAGAGGCCGCGATAAACCTATTTTTTGCCATTGGCTCCTCGAGCTCCCTGGCACACAGGCAGAGGTTGAGGATGGAGGCGGCGGCGAAGGCGATGGTGGCGACCTACCAATGGTTTCGAGCGAGGGAGGGGTGGTGTGTGTCTGTGTGAGCGAAGGTTTTGGGGAGTGTGTGGTGTGTGTGGAGGGGGGGCAAGGTGGTGTTTGAGGAAATACCGCGGCAACTGAAAATTTTACTAGGCGGGAGTAAAATGCCGGGCTACTGAAAATTTGGATCAAGGGCGAGCAGATATTTTTGAGATTGCGAGGGATGCAGAGGCTGTAGTAAAATGCCGGGGCAACTGAAAATTTGAATCAAGGGCGAGCAGATATTTTTGAGATTGCGAGGGATGCAGAGGCGGGAGTAACAAGGTGGGGCTACTGAAAATTTGAATCAAGGGCGAGCAAATATTTTTTAGATTGCGAGGGATGCAGAGGCGGGAGTAAAATGCCGGGGCTACTGAAAATTTGAATCAAGGGATTGAAGCAGAGCGGGAGTAACAGACATCGCACACGGTCCGCACATACTAATCGTGTGCTATCAAACATTAAAACCTTCCAAGCGGTAGATATTTTTGAGATTACGAGGCAGTAGATATTTTTGAGACCGGGAGGCAAGCCTCGTGGAGCCCAATCTACTATGCAGATGTGAGTGACTGCAGGGCACGGGCGTGGCACACGGGTAGTCTGACCGAACCATGTATGTTGCGTACCCAATCGCAGACGGTTTCTACATCCAACTCGTGTGTTGTTTATAAATTTGGCAAAAAGAATAACGCGGGAAAGGGTCAGAACATGAACACACTTGCATGTGGACCAAATATATGTATGAAAATGGTGGTTTGATGTTCGAATACCCAATGCATAACTTTGATGTGGCACCTGTCGCACAAAAGCACAGTATTGCTAGTCAGCCACCCCCTACGAACCCCACTTCGTGTCGGCGGTAATGGAATCCTAGCTACGAATGCATGCCCCCAAATAGCTAGGTCCGAATCTCACCCTACCGTAACACAAAACCTATAGGATTCCATCATATATATATGGTCAAACTTCCCCTTTCACTTCCCAACAAAGGTGGACCGTGTGCTGGCCCACAAATGTGTGCTTGTGGCGCAAGATGGGTGAGACCACATATGAACCACATGCGGGTGGCCCTACTATATGTATGAAAAGGGTGTGGTTTGATATTTAACTACCATTCACAACTTTGATGTGGCACGTGTGCCTCGCAAATTAACCGGACTTCCCTGACTCCACGGAGATTGCAGGTAGTGCGAAGTAGCCTCCCCCCCCCCCATACACACACGTCGGGGGGAGGGCATCTCACCAAGACATACTGTAACACGGACCAAGAAGAATCCAACTTGGTCGTACAACCTCTCCCGCTCGTTGTTGGTCAAAGTGATGGATGTCCACATGGCCCCGCAAAATGGGCTAGCTTGTCGCCGATAACCTCGCGAGGGAGTACTATATGAAGACAAACCCACTCTATGCATGTGGCCCAAGTATGTATATGGAAGTGGTGTGTGTGGTGTTTGAATATGCAATGCGCAAATTTGATGTGGCACCATGCTTTGGAACTGTAAAATCCCCACACTGAGCGAGGGTTCACGACGCGTAGCATGCGCTCAAACTTAATTAGGCTTGGAATGGTCGACCTACTATACGGTAACTCGAAGCAAAGAAGAAGAATCCACCCTGGTAACCTTTCTCGTCGTTGGTCGAAATGATGGACGTCCACGCGGGCCCACGAGTATATATAGGCTTGCCATCCATAACCAAGCGAGTGAGAGTGTGTCCAAAGACAACCATTGCATGCGTGTGTCCCGAACATATTTATGGAGGTGTGTGATGCATGCATATGTATTGAATACCCGACCCAATGCACAACATTGATGTGGTGCATGCGTTGAAAATCGCAGAGGTCCCCACACAAAGCAAGAGGTCGTTCATGACATGTCGTGTGTTCGCCCCCCCCCCCCTTCGATCCAGCGGGATGGATTCATGTGTACACATGCGCTATTATATATATGTAATCTCACATCATGATCTATATCATGAGACAAAAAAAAATTTAATCCCCTCCTAAGTCAAATTAGTTAACCTCTCTCGCTGTCGGTGAAAGTGATGGACCAAGCGGGCCGACAGATGGAAGCATCACCGATAACCGCGTGAGTGAGTGCCATATATAGGACAACAACCATCGCGCTTGCACGTGTGCCAGAACATATATATGGAGAGGTGTGTGGTTGTGATGTTTTGAATACCTAATGCACAACTTTGATGTGGCATTTGCCTCAAAAACCGCAAAGTCCCCACACAGAGTGAGGTTCATGTGACACCTAGTATATATATGCTGGTCACCCCCACCCTTCGACACGTACTATACACCTAGTAACACAGCCCTAAAAGAATTAATCCTCCTTATTCGTCAAACATATCTCTCTCTCGCTGGGTCAAAGTGATGGACGACGAACTCATGGGCCCAGCACAGAAGCGAAGCGTACGTCGCACGCGAGTGATCATCCTATATAGGACTACGTACCACCGTCTGCATGTGGCCCAAAGAGGTGTTATTTGTGTGAAGTTTGAATACGCAATGCACAACTTTGATATGGCACCACATATATAGGAAACCAAAAAGTCCCCACAGAGAGCGCGAGGTTCATGATGCGTGGTATGTGCTATATGTATGCCCCCATTCGACGCATGGTATATATGTACTTCTACTGTATAGCACAAACCAAAAAAGAATCATTCCTTGATGGTCAAATTAACCTCTCTCTTGTTGGGTCAAAGTGATGGAGGACAACCTCGCATGCCCACGGATGGAAGCGCCACATGCGAGTGAGTTCCTATAGGGTAACCACCGCCTGCATGGTATTGCGTGATGTTTGAATACCAATATAATATACAACTTTGATGTGGCACCGGCCTCGGGAACCGGAAAGTCCCCACATGGAGCGAGGTTATGACATGCATATATATATATAGTATTCATGTTGCCCCCTCTTTGACATGTACATACTCCTACCATGCATATACGTAACACAAACCAAAAAAGAACCATCCTTGTTGGTCAAATTAACCTCTCTCTTGTTGTACGTTCAACTGGTCGACGACGACCTCGTGGACCCACAGAGAGAGTCACACGCGAGTGAGTGTCATAGGACAAAACCACCGCGTGCATGTGCCCGTGTGTTATGTGATGTTTGAATACCCAATGCAGAACTTTGACGTGGCACATGCTTCGCAAACCGGAAATGCACTACACCACGATGCCGATGGGAGGGTGTGTACGCACGTGCTCGAACTTTGATATGGAATCTCACCATGATCCACACCACACACATGCCAATATGA
Source organism: Thinopyrum elongatum (assembly GCA_011799875.1). Taxonomy (NCBI): domain Eukaryota; kingdom Viridiplantae; phylum Streptophyta; class Magnoliopsida; order Poales; family Poaceae; genus Thinopyrum; species Thinopyrum elongatum. Next base: position 347,371,232 of record CM022302.1, on the reverse strand, counting down.
ATCCACCTTTTGGTCAAATGCCTCTCATTGTCGGTGGAAACTGAAAACCTTTGCGGGCTAACGAATGGGCACGTCGCTGATAACCGCATGAGGGAGAGTGTCCGAGAGGACCACCAATGCATGCATGTGGCCCGAACATGTATGTATGAAAGGGTTGTGTAATGCTTTAAATAACCAATTCACGACTTTGATGTGGCATATATGACTCACAAAATGATCAATAATCCCACATGGAGGTTCACGACTCGTAGTGTACTGCCGGACCCCTCCCCCCTCCCCCCACACACACAGACACACACATCCCGCACCACCACAGCCACTCTGAGGCATGTCAAACTTTTTCTGCAGTGAACATGTGACCAAAGGAGTGTCGTGTTAAAATTAGAAAACAGACATCATTCGACCATTTTTATACATTCATTGATTTCCTAGGGATTTAATGTGCAAAAATCAAATTTGAGCTACATGTGCACCAAAATGGATTGCAAAATCATATGTGTCCCTGGGTGCATGTTTCCCCATGCAAGAGATTTCAAAACATTGAGAATATAGATTTTTAAAATTCAGTAAATCCAAAAGTTAGTTGAAATTCATGAAACTTATCGTGGTGTCATATATGGACACCAGTAGACTGTGATATTGTATTTTTTCGTCAAATTTGAGACACGTTTTGATATAATCTTCTTACAAACAGGAGATTGTTAATAACTGGCAACCAATATCTCATATGGATTATTTATTCGGACCGTGTGCGTTCACTAAAAAAAAAGACACATCCGTGACATTTTGGGCTGAACGAATTTTTTTTTGTGTCATGCTTATGACACTTCTATGACGATAATTGTGACAAAAGCACGTATCATCATAGATGTGGTGGGCTCCTACTTCTATGACAAAAAATGGGCTTTTTGTCCTGGGCGGGCCGGGGACGCACCTGCATGACATTCTTTGGGCCGTCCATGATGGAAAAAATCATGGTAGAAGTGAGGGCGAGGAAAATTTCGGGGAGGCTGGATGATCGGGGCTGAGCAATGCACGGAGGTTTGCGCGTTTCTCTCGTAGACGTACACGCGTGTGTGCGAGGCGTTGGGCTCTGACTTAACCCGAGCGAGGCGTTGGGCTCTAACTGAACCCGAGCGATTGCACTAGCTACGTTACTGAACCCCGATCGATCCCTTGGCTATTAACTGAACCCGGGTGATTCCTTCGCTACTGCTGCTAACTAAAGCCGATCAAAGCTGCCTCTTGATGAATAGTCCCCGGTGGGGGTTGGATGAACAGTTCCTGGTGGGGGTTGGATGAACAGGATCCCGTGGTAGTAGAGGCCGTTGCCGCTAGATGAACAGGACCCCGATCGAGGAGGTGGGGGTGGATGAATAGTAGCCGGTGGAGGGACCCCGTGTGGAGGGCTGGTTGAACAGTAGCCGGTGGAGGCTGGATGAACAGGACCCCCGTGGTGAACAGTAGCTGGTGGAGGCTGGAGGAAGTGGACGGTGGATGAACAGTAGCAGGTGGAGGCTGGAGGAAGTTGATGGTGGATGAACAGTAGCCCGTGGAGGCTGGAGCGAGGCAGTAGACGGTGGATGAACAGTAGCCCGTGGAGTCCCATTTTGTGGTACGCCACACCCCTCCCGATGAACAAGACCCCCGTTTCGACCATAGGTGCTCCAACACAAGTCCGTTTCCTCCGTTTTGTGGTATGCCACACCCCTCCCGATCAACAGCACCCCGTTTCGACCGTAGGCACTTGAACACAAGTCCGTTTCCTCCGTTGTGCGGTACGCCAGACCTTTCCTGATGAACAGGACCCCGTTTCGATCGTACGCGGTCGAACAAAAGGCCATTTTCCTCCGTTTTGTGGTACGCCAGACCCCGTTCCGGCTGCTCCATCCAAGCTAGTTGGCTCCCGTTGAACGCGACCCATTCCGACCCAGTGGCTTCGCTCCCGATGAACAGGACGCGTTTCGACGCAGTCACTTGGCTCCCGGTGAACATGATGTTGTTTCCTCCGTTCTGACCCAGCCGGTTAGCTGCCGATGAACAGGACAACGTGGCTGCCGTCCGTTGCCTCTCCATGTACACGAGCCCTGGCCGTCCGAATGCGTGAGTACGCGTTTCGAGACCCCGCTCGTATGTACGTACGTGGCCGTATTTTTTGGTGTGTGGTTGTATTTACGTGTACACGGTTTAGACGGGACAGCCTGAACTGCTACGTGGGGGGGCTCTACTATGACATGTGCTGCTACTTACTCGGCCACGGTTCATCGTTGCAGAGCAACCGATCGACCAGTATGTACATACACATTCGCGACAAGACAGACAACTCTACATACGCTTCGACCGGGTGGGTCCCAGCTGTCAGGGAGGACAAGGACGCACTTCCTTGTGTGCGAAGATATAGCTGCTGGGTCCCAGCTGTCAGGGGGAGGAATCATTTTTTTGCCCATAATAAGGACACACATCCTTGCTTGCGAAGATGTAGCTGGTGGGTCCCAGCTGTCAGGGGGAGAAAACATTATTTTTCAGGGTAAAAAGGATGCAGTTGCATGCATGCATCCATGGGCGTGGTGCGTCCCCACTGTCAGCCTCTCACGTACAGTCATCTTCCGATGACTCTCGTTTGTTGACACGTTGACCACACCGTGCCGAGCGCACCAAGGCCGGTGGACGACGGCGAGGCCCCAGACTGGAATGACCCGGAGATGGGGAAGAGTGGAGTCGCAGATGGAGAGGAGTGGGAAACTTGACTGGTTCGGGTGCACGGTAGCACTGTCGCCCACGGGAGACAGGAGCAAGAACAGAGGTTGAAGAAGCAGCACGGCTGTTGGATTAACGTCCAACGGTCCAGCTGCTAGAATCATTTGTTGATTAAGTTGACAAAGCCCTGCGTACACGTCAGCTTAGTAGGCCCACAAGTCAGCCACCAAATCTACCGGGTCCCAGCTGTCATCGGGAGGAATAGTTTTTCTCGCATAACAAGGAGGCACTTCCTTCCGTGCAAAGATACAGCCGGTGGGTCCCAGCTGTCAGGGGGAGGAAAGATTTTTTTCAGCTTAATAAGGAGGAACATTCCTTCCGTGCAACCATGGACCTCGTGGGTCCCAGCTGTCAGGCTCTCCATGTACAGTCCTCTTCCGATGACTCTCGTTTGTTGACCATGCCGCGCCGAGCGCAACAAGGTGGTGGACGACGGCGAGGCCCCGGACGGGAATGACCCGGAGATGGGAAGACACGGTAGTGCAGTCGCAGATTGAGAGGAGTACAAGGGTTATAACTGGTTCCGGTGCGGCATGGGGCTGCAGTCGGTGAAGAATAACAGGAGGTGTGGAGGGGTGGAGGGATAGCCTGGCCGGCGGTGGGGTAGCGCTTTGCAGCGATGCGTACTAAGCAGAGCCGCTAGCCGCCGGAGGCCGGAGAAGGCTGTCCCGGCGATGCTGGAGGAAGAAGACGAGAGATTGAAGGTGCATGCTGGCCATTGGATATAAATCCAATGGCTGTGGATGTCAGAATCATTTGTTGACTAAGTTGACAACGCCTTGCGTAGGCTTCGACCTATTGGCCCACATGTCAGCCTGCAAAAATGTGGCATATATTTAACCCATGTTTTGTAGAATTTACAGTCCATTTGCTGGGTTGGGTGAACAAATAATTTTGCGTCAATGCGGCACATTTAATATTTTCTAAGAAATCCCAGCCCATTTGCACTTTCTTGAAATACATGAATTAGTTGGGCTTGTTCTATATTTAATGTTAGGTTAGAAGGATCAATTAATATCAAAAAATAAACCGGAGCTACACATTTTATTATATATAAAATTAACAAATTAGCGAGTTGTTGCTCAAAAGAAAAATGAGCGCGTTATTATTACATTGGTCCTTAAAACCTTCGCAAACTTTTGTACGCAATCACCAGGATTTTCCTTGCCTGTGAGTCAAAAACAACCAGGATTTTCCTTGCCAACTTCTGTTAAACATTTACTTTTATAAGTTAATAAGACGTGGGATGCTTTTATAATGTATATATAAGTCTCTATTAAATATACGATAATAGTAATAATATAAATATATATAATGTGGTTAGAAGGGAAAACATAAATTGGACACTGCATTATTATTCTTATATATAGATAAATAGAACAGAGATCTGCGTTTTATTAAAAAAATACATTGGGTTGCCGATGTTTAAGAAAAAGTAAAACCTACGCTGAGAGGCCCATAGGCCGGTACGTACATGATGGACCTCAAAAAATAAGTTGAAACCACTGTCTCGGTATGTCGTGGGCTACGCATGTTAAAAAACAAAACCTAGGCCTAGCTGATACTTGTTCGCCCTCTGAAAAAAATGATACCAGCTAGATACCCGATACCCCTTTCCCGCAACAAAAAAAAATCCCCGATACCCCTGAAAAAAAGCTCCCCGATGACAGTCATCGTTGGAAATTTATTTGGTTTATTGACTAGGTTGACAAACCCGTGGGCCCCAACGTCAGTATACAATTAGGAGGAAGCTTTTTTTCCAATGAGGCACTTGCTTGCGTATGGCTTGGACCTGGTGGGTCCCCACTGTCAGCCTCTCAGCGTAAAGTCCTCTCCGAATTCCTCTCGTTTGTTGAGCATGTTGACAATGGCATACGGCGGCGCCACGGCGAGTGCACATGGACGGGAAAGAACCGGAGCCAGGGAAGACGCCTTCATTCTTTCGAACATACCACACTGGCCCGGTGGCTGCGGCCCTCTCACCCAAAAGCTGTACTGCCCGGGTTTGATTCCAACTGGTGCAGTTGAAAAATATCTAACACTTGCCAAAATTTCGTGCCTGGTTTACCCAGTTTTTCGCACACTCAACATTGTCTTGCCATTTTGAAAATAGCATATCTTTTTGACTTTGCATCATATGAAGGTGTGCTATACATGAATGTTGATCAGCATGATGTTAACTTGTTGTTAGTTCTATTTTTTACCATGAATAAAATTTCCAACATTCTGTTATCCATGTTTGAAAAGTGTCTGTTGATTTAAATGCTCTGCCTCTGAAGCATGCAGTTTCTTATCTGAAAATCACTTGGACAAGCAGCCATCGCCGGTGTTGGATTTGATGCCGCGCTTCTTCAATCCCCCGGCAGCGCGAGGGGGAAATAAACTTCCGTCCCGTGCTGCTGGTTGGGGAATGGAGCGAACTGGATTAAAGAGGGGGCTGGCGGCGCGACTGAAGAAGCACATCAGACGCGATTTTTTTCCGTGGATGGCTCTCGATGGCATTTTTTGTTACTTGCCTCTGCACCATACAACTTGTATTTTTAGCCTCCCAGTCCGTGGTGGACCAGCAGCCCATTTGCTGGGCGGGCCAACCTATAGAAAGCAGCACTTGATTTTTCATCAAGGCCCAAAAACAACGCAGTACTATGTTTGTTTTGAGGCCGAAAACATTATGGCAGGGGTTGAGCGGGGGAGGGGGAAGACAGAGCAAAAAGATAAAAAAGAGCTGATGCGCCGTTGCCACCCTAACAAGCAGGTGCAATTCTTCTCGGGAAGAAGGTGTGCCGTTGACACTCACACTTCACAATCCCACAGTAGACATTCTAACAAGTTCACACACAAGTACAATAGAAAAGGTAAACATTCATATCAAACTCAGGTTCACAGGACACGTTCATATTCATAGCCAACATTCACAATCAACAACTCAAAAGATTCATATATACACTAGTTCAGCATGTCTATGCATCCAAATGATTGATAGATCACAAGACAATATTCATAGATAATTCACAAAAAGATTCAGATATACACATGTTCAGCATGTTTATGCATCCAAATGATTGAGATCACAGCCAATATCATCCATGGAAAAACTTTAATTACCTAGGGTACAGACTGGTAAATGGTGTTCACTTGGTGGTACTTCTTTCTAAAATTAATGCTTGTACGAGTAAACTTTCGAGTACATAAGAGGCAGCATAGACAATATGAACTTTGCTTGTAGGTTTATCCTCGAGATAGTGGCCTCGATGCCGAGGGAGGTTTGAGCAACTTGGCCACTACTTTCATCCAACTAGTTTACTGGCTCATCTTGGTCCTGTAGCTCGCCAAAATTCTACATTGCGGACAAGAAAGGAGGCGGTCGATAAAATGAACCACCCAAATTTTTTGTGTAGTTCAACTGAAATAGAGCATCCCTGGCGTGCAGACTGATCAAGTGCCAGATGAATATACGCGTCAACCAACTTATCTGGAATCTTTAGACTCCATGCCATACAGTGCGCTACCATATGTGCCGATAACTGATGACCCACAAGTATAGGGGATCAATCATAGTCCTTTCGATAAGTAAGAGTGTCGAACCCAACGAGGAGCAGAAGGAAATGACAAGCGGTTTTTAGCAAGGTAATGTCAGCAAGCACTGAAATTATAAGTAACGAGTAGTTTGGTAGCAAGATAATTTGTAACGAGCAAGTAACGGTAATGGTAACAAAAGTGCAACAAGGTAGCCCAATCCTTTTGAGGCAAAGGACAGGCCAAAACGGTCTCTTATGATAAGCAAAGCGTTCTTGAGGGTACACGGGAATTTCATCTAGTCACTTTCATCATGTTGGTTTGATTTGTGTTCACTACTTTGATAATTTGATATGTGGGTGGACCGGTGCTTAGGTGTTGTTCTTACTTGAACAAACCTCCTACTTATGATTAACCCCCTCGCAAGCATCCGCAACTACGAGAAAAGTATTAAGAATAAATCTAACCATAGCATTAAACTTTTGGATCCAAATCAGTCCCTTACGGAATAGCGCATAAACTAGGGTTTAAGCTTCTGTCACTCTCGCAACCCATCATCTAATAACTAATCCACAATGCATTCCCTTAGGCCCAAATATGGTGAAGTGCCATGTAGTCGATGTTCACATGACAGCACTAAGGGAATCACAACATACATATCATCAAAATATCGAACACATATCAAATTCACATGATTACTTGCAACAAGATTTCTCCCGTGACCTCAAGAACAAAAGTAACTACTCACTAATGATAATCATGCTCAAGATCAGAGGGGTATTAAATAGCATAATGGATCTGAACATATAATCTTCCACCAAATAAACCATATAGTAATCAACTACAAGATGTAATCAACACTACTAGTCACCCACAAGTACCAATCTATAGTTCCGGTACAAAGATTGAACACAAGAGATGAACTAGGGTTTGAGAGGAGATGGTGCTGTTGAAGATGTTGATGGAGATTTCCCTCCCCAAGATGGGAGAGTTGTTGGTGATGATGATGATGATGATTTCCCCCTCCGGGAGGGAAGTTCCCCCGGCGGAATCGCTCTGCCGGAGGGCAAAAGTGCTCCTGCCCAAGTTCCGCCTCGAGACGGCGGCGCTTCGTCCCGAAAGTCCTCTCCTTATTTTTTCTAGGTCAAAATGACTTATATACCAGAAGAGGGGCACTGAAGGTGGGCCGAGGAGAGCACAACCCACCAGGGCGCGCCTGGGCTCCCTGGCGTGCCCAGGTGGGTTGTGCCCACCTGGTGGGCCCCCTCTGGTAGTTATTTGCTCCAATAATTCTTATTTATTCCATAAAAATTCCTCGTGAAGTTTCAGCTCATTTGGAGTTGTGCAGAATAGGTAGCCTGACGTAGCTTTTTCAGGTCCAGATTTCCAGCTGCCGGAATTCTCCCTCTTTGTGTGAACCTTGCATATTATGAGAGAAAAGGCATTAGAATTACTCCAAAAAGCATTATTATGCTTAAAAACATCATAAATAACAGTAGGAAAGCATGATGCAAAATGGACGTATCAACTCCCCCAAGCTTAGACCTCACTTGTCCTCAAGCGAAAACCGAAATCAAAAAACATGTCCACATGCTTAGAGAGAGAGGTGTCGACAAAAACAAAATACGGACATAGAAGCATCATGCATATTATTATAATAGCAACCAACTTTAATATAAAACTTTATCATAGAACTTTTATCATATAACTTCTCATGAACAAGTAACAATTCATCACAACATCGAAGTATAAAGCATAAACTCTATTGAAAACCAACAAACTATGTTCTCAGTCAACTTTGCAACTACAATTCATCATCTTTTCAAGAAGGGTCACGTATCGGAGCCTTTTTGGCAAGTCCACATACTCAACCATCATATAGTCTTCTATGATTGCTAACACTCACCGCATACACATGAGCAAAACGTTTCATACACATGAGCAAAACGTTTCAACCGGACACATAAAAAGATAGGGGCTTAAAGTTTCGCCTCCCAACATACTCACCTCGAGGGTGATGTCAACAATAATAACTCATGCTACTCATATCCAACTGGATATATGTGCCTAGATCTTTCCTCACCACATGATGCTTGCCAAAAGAGAAAATAAAAAGGAATAGAGAGAAGAACTTTGACTCTTGCATAAAAGTAAATACATAAAAGTAAAAGATAGGCCCTTCACAGAGGGAAGCAGAGGTTGCCATGCGCTTATTTGTTTGTATTCTCAATCTCTTAGTGCAAAAGAACGTCACGTTATATTGCCCCTTGTAATAGAAACCTTTATTATGCAGTCTGTCGCTTTTATTCTTTGCCATCACAAGTTCGTACAACGCTCAATTTTCTCTTACACTAAATGATCCAACACTTTTAGAAGCAATTTTTATTGCCCTATTTGCACCGATGACAACTTACTTGAAGGATCTTACTCAATCCATAGGTAGTTAAGGTGGACTCTCAAAATAAGATTTGGGTTTAAAGGTTTTTGGATGCACAAGTAGTATCTCTACTTAGTGCGGAATTTTTGGCCAGCAAAGATGGGGGCAAGCACCACATGTTAAAGGATCTATGACAATATAACTTCTATGTGAATATGAACAAACATAAATCATTACGTTGTCTTCCTTGTCCAACGTCAACAATTTTGGCATATAATATTTTGATGGGGGCTCACAATCACAAAAGATGTCCAGGATAGTGTATTTGCATGTGAATCTTCTCTTCCCTTAATAATTCTTTCATGAATTGCATCATTGACCAATGCTATGTTTGTCAATCTCCAATAAAAATTTCTACTTATACTCTTCCTTATGTGATGTCATTACTTACCATAAAATTAGCATATGATCTTTTTCATTTATTTCCTTTCTTTTTATTGAACATGAAAGTAAAGAAAACAAAACTCAAACTAAACTTTATTATATATCTCTTGCACACAATTACAAAGATAGATCACTAAGCAAACACTCGAAAAGAAAGGATCGAACTAAACTTTTATTCATCTAAAGCAAAAGATAACTATGGATCGAACTAAGATAAGTAAAGGCAAAAGATAGTGAAGGTGATACAATACTGGGGCACCTCCCCCAAGCTTGGCACAAGCCAAGGGGAATGCCCATACCCGATTACACAATTTTCCTTTGGTGATGAAGAAGGAGGTGGTGGTGATGAAGTAGTGGATTTGTCTTTCTTCCTTAGCTTACACTTTAGGACGGAATTTTCCTCCTTTAAATCACCGATCTCCTGCTCGAGCTCTACTATCCTTTTGCATAATTCTTGCTTGTTTTCCTGCAAGAGACAAAAAGGAATAAACTAGACCTTAGGTTTCTTTGCTTTGCTGGGGAGACTTGATTTCTTGAATTCCACGTGCATGTCCCCAGGTTGAGGCAATGGAACTTCAGCTTCGTCTGAGCTTGTCTCCTCCTCCCTTTTAGGGTCATAGTCTTCTTCTTCCTCTTAAGTCCGGCTATAGTGTTCCACATCCCCATAAACCTTGGGGTTTGCGATATAATCAGCAACATAGCTCTCACCCTCCGAGTCTTGGGATGACATATTTTCAGATCTGTCAGGAAAACAGCGAGAAAAGAAAACAGAAGATTTCTCCGTGATACGGTGGTCAATAGGTTCGGGAGGGTATATAAAGATTGTTTATCTTGGGAAACAAGCAAACGAAAGAAAAATGGAGTCTGGAAGGTACCCGAGGTGGGCACAACCCACCTGGGCATGCCTGGCAAGCTAGGGGTGCCTTCCTGGTAGTTTCTTATTTTCCTAACTTTAGTTATATTCCAAAACTGACAAAATATATATTTTTCGGATTTTTCGGAGTCCATTTACTTACCGTATCACGTACCTCCTCTTTTTTCAGTTATTCTGGAGTGTTCCGGAAGGTTTCCTTTATGTGTTCTTCCGGTGTCATAGTTTGGATAATATTGCTTTCAACATTAGTGGGCGTACCTGAGATATAATGTTTTATTCGTTGCCCATTGACAACCTTCGGGTTAGTACCTTCGGCATTATTTATCTTGATGGCTCCGGATCGATAAACCTCCTCAATAACATAAGGTCCTTCCCATTTGGAGAGGAGTTTTCCTGCAAAGAATCTGAAACGAGAGTTGTACAAAAGAACATATTCTCCAACTTTGAACTCACGCTTTTGGATTCTTTTGTCATGCCATCTTTTAACTTTTTCTTTAAATAACTTGGCATTTTCATAGGCTTGGGTTCTCCATTCATCTAGTGAGCTAATATCAAATAACCTCTTTTCACCGGCAAGTTTGAAATCATAGTTGAGTTCTTTAATTGCCCAATATGCTTTATGTTCTAACTCAAGAGGCAAATGACAAGCTTTTCCATAAACCAGTTTATACGGAGACATACCCATAGGATTTTTATATGTTATTCTATAAGCCCAAAGTGCATCATCTAACTTCTTAGACCAATTCTTTCGGAAATGTTAGTGCATGGGGATGTGAGAGTACAATCTTTATTGGGCCCCTTTGTAATTTGTGCTAAATTTTGACCAAAGATTTAACTGCCAAAATGTTAGTGCATGTTAACAAAAATTATATCCTTGGATTCGTATTTGAACATAGTTTTCAATGATGTAACTTTTTGTGACATGCATGAACATTTGGTTAGTTAAATTTATAGTCAAAATTTGGCACAGATTATCATAGGGACCAAGGACCAATAAACCAGGATGGAGCTCCTCGTCTATCGTCCAAACTACTATATGACTAGTCGCTCTATTACATGCGGGGCATAAAGCATCCGAGCTAGCGTGCCATTCACCAAATCACACCGAGGTGCTACAGTCGAGACTCACCAGTCACCCCGGTGTGGCCGTCATGACCCGTCATATCACAAAACCCACACCTTTACCAGCAGTGGTAAAGTGGCCTCGAAGTTGGACTAGACGAAGCAACCATCATTTCACTGGAACGCTCGTTGAAGCCCTTTCTCCCCTTTCTTGAAGAAAACCTCACTCTAGGCTACTCACTTCTGCCATTTTTCTTCTGTACCGACGAAGGAAAGGTGGGCAAATCAGTGATGCTACTATATTTTCATTCCAAGAATCTTCTTTTTGCGAAGCACCGACCGATTCTCACTGCCTATTCTTTTCCCGTTTTCATTGCGATTGTGGTTTCCTTTTGATTGCTTTTTGTTTGTCAGTTTATTGATGGATCCTGGAGCACTAGGCAAAGAGTTGCCGGCGAACAACCCACTCGAGACAGAGATCTCCAGGAAGCGAGCACCGACCAATGAGTTGGCCATGTTGGCGGGCCAACCCATGGAGACGAAGAACTCCAAGAAACAAGCACTGGCCAAAGAGTTGACGACGTTGGCGGACGAACTCCTCAAAGAAAGCAGGAAGAACAGCAAGGGCCCCACCGTGCCTACCCCAGAAACTCTAATGGCCACCTATGAGAGGCTCAAGGCCGAGTTTGAGGAGATAGTCACCGTTGAGAAGCAGTATTTCCCTGGCAAGGCGATGGCCCCCGGAGGGATGGGATCCCCCGATGAGCTGCACAAGGTAAAAAAATGGCTTACCATAGTTGTGGTTTTTGATTATTTGCAATGTGATTGCTAATATGTTAGGGTTGTGCAGGTGCCGATGGACGTCCTTGATGATTCCGATGTCGCGGTCCGTCCTGTGGACATTGCCCCAGAGATCGATTCCGATGCCGCTGTCCGTCCTGTGGACATTGCCCCGGAGATCGATTCCGATGCCACTGTCCGTCCTGTGGACATCGCCCCAGAGATCGATTCCGATGTCGCGGTCCGTCCTGTGGACATCGCCCCAGAGATCGATACCCATGCCACTGTCCGTGCTGTGGTCATTGCCCGAGAGATCGATGACAAGAAATAGTTGGTCGCGCTAATCCTTCAAGGTAGTTTGCATTGTGTTTAATTAGCAAAACGATGCATGCTATCAAACCATCTTAGGGCTAGTGCACTGTCGTGTGTGGGCGGTACTTGCTACTTTTGTTTGATAGTGAATTAGGCGAACCCTCTCTGAGTTATGGAAACATATGTATCCTCACCAGCTTTTTATGTAACATATGGCATGCTTAGATGTAAGTTTGAACTATTTATCATATCAGCAGGGCTTGTTTGATGATTCTTGGTGTTAGTACGCTAGGTACTGTGCGAGCTATAGCACTTGCAAACACTCACCAAAGAGAAACATTGGGGCTGATGAGCTCGTGGTACGCTTATAGGTCTGATTCGTCGTCGATCGGCCAATAGCCCAAGCTCCTAAAATTGTAGGCTTAGCGATCAATCAGACAATAGTCCACAATTATACATTAATTCACATCAAACTCAAAGAGTTGGTTCATGGCTACATTCACATTGATAGCCAGCAAAATTGGCACGTACTTGTAACATGAGTGAATGTGTAATTTTTTGTTGGAAGCGTGAATGTGTAGTGACGTCGTACTTTCGGAGTGGCTATAGAGAGTGTGTACGTGTGCTAGAGGGGTTGTGGGATGGAGAGAGATCTAGAGAGAGAGAAAGACCCTCCGGCCTCCTTTGGTTTGTAGGAATTTTGTAAGAACTCTATAGGATAGGATTTGCAAAGGAAAAATTCCTTTGAAGCCCTTTGGTTTATAGGAATGGATTACTATTCCTATGTAGGATAGGAATCAATCCTTCATATTTTGGAGGAAAAAAATTAGCCTAGACTGAATGGAAAAATTCCTATCCTATGCACCAAATAACATCTCTTTCTCTATCAGAATTGAGATGCATGTCATCTCACTTCCTATGATTTTCCTATTCCTATAAAATTCATATCCTATGAACCAAAGGAGGCCTCCATTTCTTTCTCCTCCTAATCGTTAGATTGACAAAGGATATTTTTTGAGAACACAAAATCATAGCAATACAGAGACGTACAAATCCTAGGCGGGCTAGTTTGGCCTAGTGGGTTTCAGTGATATGACGTGCTACAGTGCCGTCCAGTCTTCGCGTGTGGTAGCAGTATTGCGGGTATATTAAGTTTTCTTGAAGAAGCAGAATTCAACGAAGTCATGATGGTTCCTTCGTCCAACCAACTTACAGTGGGAAAGGTTGGGCCCGCGCTACGACCGGGGTGGACCAGGATAATTTTGTGCACGGCAAGTGGACCAGGATGGTCGACGTCCCACATGTCGGCGAATGAAAGTATTCTTTCCGATATCGAGGACGAGCAAGGAGTATTCATTGTTTATTTTTTATGAAAGCTATTGTCTCCACTGTTACGACGGAGGAGTGTGAAACACGGCAGCCAAGTGAACTTGGCATGTGCACAACTCCCTCCTTTCTCATGTGCCACAGTGTTGACTATAAGGTTGGCTATAAGGTTACAAATTTTTCTCACTTTCTCTCTATCTATTTCCTCTCAAATGTTTTTTACCTTCTTTTTTTTAGACACAATTGTTTTTTATACCTTTTTTTTAGAATTAGTTTTTTTATACCTAGGAGCACGTGTAGAGACGGGCTCTTGCAGAGCCCACTAATTCACTTTTTCAATGCCTCTCTCCTCCACACAAGCGGGCTTATAGCCTAGTATTGTATTTGCTATGAATGCGGGCAGCTGGCGCCTGAGGGGGGAGCGTGCGCGGGAGGGGGGAGGGGTTTTCTGGTGGGCCAGGGCAGTCAGAAGCGGACTTGGAAGCGGTCCGGACTCCCGCATGGCCCACCTCACATTATCACCATATTTCTTGGAGTCCGTGCGCGGCGGGCGGGCAATCTCTTCTCCCTCCCCGTCTCTCTCTTCTCAGCCGACGCCTGCCGAGCGATTAGATTTTGGCTATCGACGGTTTATTCAATTGCAGTCCCACATGTCAGTGAAAATGCAAGACAACGCGTGTCCCCTTTGGTGAGTGGCGTGCGAGCCGGACTATCGGGGGTGCGACGCGAATGCGACAGGCATGCTTTAAGTGTGCCGCCTTTTCCCTTTGAACTTGCAAAGTGTAACATTTTCGTGAGATCGATCGATAGAAATCCAGAACAAAATGATGAGAGCGGGGCTTTCCCGCGCGTTAGGCGGGCTAATTTGGCCTAGTGAGTTTGAGTGATATGACGTGCTACAGTGACGTCCACTTGCTCCATTTTTATGTAAGCAAGCGTCTCCACTCTTACGTGGGAGGAGTGCGAAACACGGCGGATCTGATTTTGATCGAGGGATAACTGTTCCCTGCGAAATAATGGAGCACTGTTAGCGATTATAGCATGATAGTTAGGGCATCTCTAGCGCTGACCCACAAATTTACACCGGCATCTGTCCGAGGACACTGATACCAGAGGATGCCATCTGATGCTGCCCGCATACCTTTCGACAACTATATGAACTAACCGGACAAAATTTGTGCAAACAAAGCAAATTTCAAATTAACCGAATGAAATTCATTACATTTCGAAAACTTTTCCTATAAACTGGACGAAATTCATTACATATTTCGCAAAAACCATACTAAAACCTACTGTAAACCCAATATAAACGATCGCCGGCGCCCGAGCACCATGTCCGGCCATGAGCCCCGAGAACTGATGCTCCGGCTATTGCCTTTGCCTCCTCCTCATCCGCCTTGGCTTTGTCCAGCTCTGCCTCGATAACCTCCTCCTCCGGAGCACAAGGTTCTGAAGATTTCCACCTCCACGTCACCGTCAAGCGGCTAATCGGCCGCTGATGTTTACCCCACCAAGCTTGGGGTCGACTGAGTGGAGGAGCGGTGGCCTTCCTGGGACCAAAGCGGCGGTGACCTACCATGTACTACTCTTCCTCGCTGTCGGCTGCGCCCGCGCATGCATGCCGGCTTCGTGGTCGTGGAGGCGGAGGGCGGCCGGGGGGGAGCCGGCGATGTCCTTCGTCTGCTCCTACGACAGTACGTCCAAGAGAGCTTTGGAGCGTGCCCGGAGCAGAGCCCGTGATGTCCTTCGTCTGCTCCTGCGATAGTACGTCCAAGAGAGCTTTGGAGCGCGAGGAGGCCATGGTTGGAGTGGTGCCGACAGAAGGAAGGGACCAGGGGAGAATGACTGTGGGTCTTTGGCTATGGCTGGGGGCTGAGGCTGAAGTTAATATAGCGGGCGAATGGCAATGAGCCGCGGCAGACGGATGGACGGCTGGCACCGGAGTAGGTTCGTTGGCAGCCGTGTGTCATTAATGTGGGTGGCGGACGGACGGATGGCCGTGGTGTCATTAATGCGGAGCAGTCGCTTGCACCGGGATGCCGCGTGGGTGGCGCTCTCTCGGCCGTCGCGCTGCTGCAATGCCGGCGCCAGTGAGAGGTCGCGTCGGGCGTGAATGCGGCATTGACGTTCTGGAGCGACGGTGACCGTTTCAGGCGGGAAGCGCGCGCTAGCGATGGAAGGGGTTTCGGTAGGCCAGGGCGGTCAGACGCTGGCGTGGTGGTATATTGTTTTTGTAGTTTGCAAAAGTACTCAATTAATGTGGCAGTTCACTTTTTTTTTCTATGATCAACATACACCCTACAAAGCACCGTGTTCAAATTTGGCATTTCTCCGGGTTCATTTACCATATTTAGGCCATTATGTGCATTTTGTAGAAATTCACTACCACTATAAGAATTAATGAACATCTACATCATGCATATATGACTCAAAGCTTACATGCTATAGTGTGGTATTTATTCATAATTTGGTGGCCAAATCTCATGCGTGCAATGCACGTGTACCTTACTAATAAACATAGTTTCTAGTGATATTATTTGTAGTTACATGCATCAACCAGGACGGAGGTGCAGAAACATCAAATCCCAGCTACAGCTACACGGGTGTGATGATAGGGACCGTATGATCACCATATCTCGTATATAATGACCGTATTGACCGTATTCTTAAGTACAATGATCAAAGTGAACTATCAAGACAAGTTCGATGACCGCCAATGCATTTTACTCGGTAATAAATGACCAGGATTGAAGGGGAATCCAAATTTCCTTCATCGTTTGTCCTTGAGCTCTTGACAAACCAATGCACTATACGGTTATCCGGCCACTCCGCCCTAGAGCTCTCACCATGCGTCGTTCATGCCACCGCGCCGCACACTAACTGGTAAGGAAGCGATGGCATCCCGCCACGCTGAGTTCCTCGCCGCCCACGACCACACACAAAATGGTAGGGAAGCGATGGCATCCCGCCGTGCCGAGTTCATCGCCGCTCGCGACCTCACACCTACGTGAGCGGACTTTGAAGCTGCCAAGGCCGAATGGGCGGTAGAGCAAGAGGCAGCCAAAGCCGCACAGAGGGAGCGAAAAAGGCAGGAAGCACTCAAGAAAAGAGAGGCCCGCCGCCACAAGAAAGAAGAGGACGCACGCGCTGCTGCGGAGAGCTCGGCAGAGATCCAAGCACAGTGGGGTGTCGCCGACAAAGCCGGGAAGGAGAACGACGGCATCTGGCCAGCATGTGAGAAGTAGTAGTACTAGTAGTTAGTGTGTGTGTCTGTGTCGCCCGTATGTTTGTTTAATTAATTACGAGCATGTACCAGTACTAGTTACTACTGTAGTTTTTAGAGCAAATTACCAGTACATTAGCCTAGACTCAATGGAAATATTCCTATCCTATGCATCAAATGGCATCTCTTTCTCTATAGGAATTGAGATGCATGTCATCTCACTTCCTATGATTTTCATATTCCTATAAAATTCCTATCCTATGAACCAAAGGAGGCCTCCACTAGAGTACAGTACTACTGTAGCTAGCAGTACTGCTGGTATAGTAGTTTTCTTCAAGAAGCGGAATTCAACGAAGTCATGATGGTTCCTTCGTCCGAGCAACTTTACAGTGGCAAAGGTTGGGCATGTGATTTGATGGCTCATTAGTCATTATTACTGCGACGCGACGACCGGGGTGACTCTCCCTTGGAGTTGTGCGTGCATGGCAAGTGGACCAGGATGGTCGACGTCCCACATGTCGGCGAACGGAAGTATTCTTTCCGATATCAAGGAGCAAGGAAACCGCATGGTATAGTATCACTGCTGATTTATATTTATTTTTTATTTTTGATGAAAGCTAGCGTTTCAACTCTTACGACGAAGAAGTGCCAAACACGGCACGTGCTGGATGTCCCACACGTCAGCGAACGGAGTGCGACATGAACAACATGGTAGAGCGTCTCCACTTCTTCCACTTCTAGGTCGGAGACCACACGTAGTACTAGTAAGGTACACGTGCATTGCACGCATGAGATTTGGCAACCAAATTATGAATAAATACCACACTATAACATGTAAGCTTTGAGCCATATATGCATGATGTAGATGTTCGTTTAATTCTTATAGTTCATCTCATTCAAAATCAATTAGTTTTATAAAAAAGTTAATATATTTTAATATTCATGGAATTGTGTATTGTAAAGCATAAAGTAAAAAACAAATAATAGCAATTCATTTTAAAAAAAAGTTTGGGCAATTATGATCCGGAAGATTCTAGAACAAAGGAGAAGTGCTTGTGTTTTGAGGTTTGGGCATTATGCTTAAGTTCAACCACGGAGTCTTCTAGATTGTACATGTGGCAGAATCTGGTGGAATCTAGATGATATCCAATGGCCAGTAGTGCTCGGATTTGCCATCTCTGCACCGTCGGATTGGCTTCATCCAACGACCATCTTTCAAAGTTATTCGCACAATATATAGGGGTATAGATGAACGATACAAAGTGCGACCCGGAGAGAAAGACGCGTCTAGTTGGAAGGTCTCGGGCCATACATGTAAACAAATATAAAACCTAATATGTGCCTCTAATTAATATAGTAGTAGAGTACTTAGGCACGTACATCATAATATCACCGTGCATTGCACGTACAACATTTAGTGGTAGTAAGAGACAAATGCCTATATGCCACGCATGTTCATATTATTTGTGCCTTTCTACTTCACTTACTACGCTACATTACTCAGGTTCGTACATCCCTGGGTACATGTCCATCTCGTAGTTCCAGTCCCATGTGTTCTTCATAGATGGAACGATCCATAACGGTGGGCAACGGGAGTCCATATCATCGCAGCTTCTTAAGTGTGGCTCCCCACGATGGAGACTCGTCCAAACTGAAGCGGCATAGATCACGGATAGGGGCGTTCAAGATATGAATCCGTCGGTGTACAATGAAAATGCACCCATTCTTCATGAACGGCAGGACGTCGGCGTCGTGCATGGAAGGTGGCATCGTTTGCACTATGGGGTAGTTGTCCCCGATGAAAATCGAGTACTCTTCAAGTGTGTTCATCCGCACCCAGGTAGCATCACGGGGGTCGAACACGCCGCCGTCCATCTGGTACACCTGGCATCTCAAACCTGGATACATGCTGACGTGCATGGTTATGGTCCATGCAGTATAATAAGGTGACATAAGCAGGGGATACGGATTAAAATAAAATACTTTATATTGCTTATTTCTATGAGGGGGAACGGAAGCAATGTATAGACTAGCTGCGGCACGGGCGACGACAAACAATTTGAGAGTGTTACCTGGGCCATGTACATTAATTAAAGTAGGAGTAGTTTTGTTTGATGGGATTATGGCTACCTAGCTAGTACTACACGGAATTGAAATTGTTAAGTCCTTTATTGTTTATACAACTGGCATTATAAAGTTGCGTAGATGACTATCCCAATCAATAAAAAAAGAAGGAAAGAACTACTCATGCTCCTGGAGTACAAAGAGACATGTACTGAAATGTTATAAGATGACATGGCAATAAGATGTGGGAGACGAAGATGAATGAGGGAAGGCCTTATCTGCAAATGTGGAGAGGGGTGCGGGTATCTTTTTGCAAAATTGCCATAGTTTGCTTTCTATCCGTCAGATATAGATCGGACGGTCTATATTGCAGGATGGCAGGCACACCATCATCACCAACTCGGTTTTTTATATTTTTTTATTATTTATTACTAGCAAGATGGCCGTGCGTTGCACGTAACATCAAGATGCATTTGTATGAGTAGTTTATCTTGTGAGAGAAAAGGATGAACGAGGGAAGGCCTTATTTGCAAATGTGGAGAGGGGTGTGGGTATCTTTTTGCAAAATTGCCATAGTTTCCTTCCTATCCGTTAGATATAAATCGGATGGCCTATATTGCAGGATGGCAGGCACACCATCATCACCAACTCTGTTTTTTATAAGAGTAGAGAGATAGATAGATAGATTATTATTATAAGAGTAGAGATAGAGATTAGGGAGCTGGCGGGCGGTTCGTTGTACGGCACATTCGCGTCCATCCACTAGCCCGGAATTAAAGCACACACGACATTTATAGCGACTGGGATTAGTTGTTTTCTGGGCGCATGGACCAACGCGGACTAGCGGACCTGGTCGCCCTTTTTCGAGCACGCCTTCGACAAGTACGTGCGTGACATGCATGCATGCAAATCTTGCGTGACCAAACCGTGTGAAGCGGAGTGATAGGCTGTCGAACTACAGCCTGCATGTTGCAGCCATGTCATCCACACGCAACCTAAAGGCCAATTCATACTCCGCTGGACTATACTGTACTACTATGCATTGTTTGGCACGAACGTTCCTTGGAGCTCGTGCTGTAACTGGCGTACTCCACAGCCCGCTTCCCTTCTCCTTCCTCTTCCACCGCTCGCACATGTTCGCGGGAAGCGACCGGTCAACCCTTATATAGGAGTGCTAGCACAAATAGATGCATGCATGACCACTAAAATTTCCTTTCTTTATCTCTATGAAATAAATGTGGCGTGAAACTCAAAGCCCTTTAAGTCTGAGTATAATGGAAATCATCGTCCTCCTCCGGCTCCGCTTCGCCCGCGTCATCGTCCTCCTGTTCCGGCTTCGCGTCGTCATTCTCCTCCTCCGGCTCCGCGTGCTGCTCCGCCTCCAACGCCTCCTCGTCCAGCTCCGGCTAGTCCGGACACCAGAGGCAGGGCGGCTACGATCCGGGCTTCGCGTCGCCTCCAGATCAAAGTGCCGCTCCGGCGGGAGCATGGCGTATGTCGTTACCTTTGGCCGGGCCATGGCTATCGGGCGACGGCGACCAGAGAAGAGGCAGCGGGAGGGGAATGAATGCAGCTACTGTTTGGGTTCGCCGTCCGGCTTAAATAAATGCGCACCATCACGTGTACCCGCGGGTGCACAAATTGTAACATACGGGTCTGCTTAGGGGGCGTCACGTAACTGGTATGTGTGTGAGATTCTTAGAGACAGAGTGCGTGTGTGCGACTCTACTCTTCGGACATGTACTCCACCTTTTGCATCGGGATATAAGTATAATGGTATTACACTTTAGCTTGTGATTTACGTGGCCATGTTAACGTGGTTGTGTAACAAAATGACACTTCCTGCTCGTGATTTGCGTTATATAATTATGAGAACTTTGCTAACTACTAAAATAAAGTTGAATTTGTCCATGTTATATGAGTAAATTAAGGTGATTGTTTATCATACGGGTAAGGTTGGATGAAGGGTGGTAGGAACAAATGCTCCACCTAGAGCATGTGTGTGTGAGATGGAGTCTTAATGTGTATGTGTGTGTGTGTGTGAAGCAGAGTCTTCAGTGGCGAAAGTAATTTAATGTTGTGTGGTTTCATCGTAGAGAGGTGATGTGTATGGCAGACGCCACCAACGAGGGGGGTGCGAGAGAGAAGAGGCCCGTAAAGAGGGAAGAGAAGGCATGTGCGTGTGAGAGGAGTCGACATCGAGATAACGTGTTTGTTCGAGAGACACCGAGGAAGACTACTATATATCGATGGTGCATGTAGGCGGGAATTAAACAAAGGGATGGTCTTATTGGTTTCGGGGATATAGGGGAAGAGTGAGAGAGGGGGTAGCTAGAAGGAGATTGTTAAGTGTGAGTGTGTGTTTTAGAGAAGAGACCCATCCAGGCGGAAGTCATGTGCACACAAGAAGAGAACGATTCGATGTGGGATTAGGGCTGATGGTAATTAACTATGTATGGAGACATAGGAGACCTTGAACATGCATGTGCGAGAGGTATACATGTATACGTGGGATATGTGTGTGTGCGCGCATGATCGAGATAAAATAAAGAAGACATAAGTCATAAGATCAACGACATGGGAGAGACGGATCGGTATGACAATATGCATGCATGTGAGAGTGGAGGGAAGAAGACCCAATAATTGAGCATGTGTTTTTGTCTTTAAGAGATAGTGGCGTGGGCTCGAGCATGCATCTATGGCGAGCAGAGAGAGTGAGACACAACGATTGTGCAAAAGAGATCAACCTATAGATGCATGTCTAGAGAGATAGATATAGTGTGCGTGATAGAAAGCAAGAGTGCGTGCGAGAAAGAAAGGTTGACGGAGAAACTGCAGATAGATAGAGAGATAGAGATGCTAGCTAGAGGGACATCGGCTAGTTTGTGTGTTAGAGATGACCGCCGAGTGGTTCAGAGGGGTGAAGTTATGTGTGTGTGAGAGAAAGATAAAAAGAGGACGCATGACTGCATGTAGAGAGAAACATATATAGTGTGCGTGATAGGAAGCAAGAGTGAGGGCGAGAAAGAAGGTTGATGGAGAAACAGATAAATAGAAAGATAAAGATGCTAGCTAGAGGGAGATCGGCTAGCTAGTGTGTGTGTTAGAGATAAGAGTCGAGTGGATCAGAAGGCTGAGTTATGTGTGTGGGTGTGAGAGAGATAGAGAGAGGGTGCATGTGAGTCACATACAAGCAAATATCAGAGAGAAATGAGATCCTGAGAGACGGAGTTTTGTGTTTGCGAGAGAGAAAGATATTTCACAAGGAGAGTGATAGCTAGAGAGACATATCAGGGAACGCGAGATATCTCTAGGGAGAGAGAGTGTGTGTGAGCGACATACAAGGGAATGGTGGAGAGATATGAGACCCTGGGAGACAGAGTTTGTGTTTGTGTGTGAGAAAGAGATATTTAAGAGGGAGAGTTGCAGCTTCTCATACCTAAGGAGCTCAAGACATCTCTATGTGAGAGGGGGTGTGCGAGTGGCACACAGGGGAATAGTAGAGAGAAATGAGACCCCGGGAGACGAAGTTTGTGTTTGTGTGAGAGAAAGAGATTTCACAGGGAGAATAATAGTTAGAGACACATAGCAGGGAGCAAGATATACTTAGAGAGAGATAGAGTGAATGTCGAGGGAGAGAGTACCGTCAGTGTGTTACGAAGATAAAAGATCATTGTCGACATACAAGTAGCACGAGAGATACCCAAGAGACGATGAAGGCGTATAGGTCTAGAGAGATATACAAGCACGAGTGATAGCTATATGAGACGAATATCTGGATTAAAGGGGATTCAAATATTTAAACTCGAGATCACGACATCGATAATATCATAACGAAAATTGGTCTATCAAACATGCATATTCATTTGAATTTGGGGACACGTGTAATGTTATATAGTTTATCAATATTAGTGATCCATAGATTCTTTAATTAGAGACAATGCATGGTTTATATGCAATTAATGTCTAAACGGGATTACACTATATGTTGCGTGTGTCAAACACATTATACGTGTTTGAGAAGTAAAAAAAATGCATGAAACACACATTAATTGGAGACAGTTAGCGAGGAATGCATACATTGGATTTCAACATAAAGTGGTTTCAAATATTTGAAAATCCAAATTAAGATTTATCCAGCCTTATGAATCTGAGATCATGCCATTTGTAAACCATATTTATGTATAAAGGGTGTTGTGCTTTTGAAAGTATATATAAAAAAATGATGTATATAGATTTGTATTCGAATACAAAATGGATCCTGCCCGAAAAAATAAATACAAACTGGATTCGAATTGAGTTGGCACAGTAAACATGCACTCTTTCTCTGCAAAAATTTGAACGAAGCGGGGAAACTCGTAGTAACCGCCCGAAACCAAAATCTGCGAGATGGAAATTACTGCCTATCCCTGACACGCAAAGCCTATCGGCTCGATTTCTATAGGTTTTGCTAGGGGTAGGCTTGTAATTTCACTCAAATGTGACATAACCGCCTCCGCCTCTCACCTCCCCGATTCATACACAGTGGGCGCCAAAACACAATTTCTCCTCGGCCGAAATCGCCTCTCACCTCCCTCCCCGATTCATACACGGTGGGCGCCAAAACAAACTCTCCTCGGCCGAAATCTCCGTCGGCAAATATTCGGTGTATGCGAGATTACCGTCCTATCCCCAACCGACTAATATTGTTGTGATGTAGGAAATTTTAAACGGGGGCTAAGTTTGTAAATTTCCTCGCATTTGAGACAAGCGCGCCCTGAAGACATGGTTCCCCCCTTCCTCTCTCCCTCCATTTCCCCATTCGTACTCCGTGGGCGCCAAAACACCCTCTCCACCGCAGTCTCCTCCGTCCGCCACCCCATCCACCGCTGTCCTCCTCCACCATGCCGGAGTTGATACCCCGACGCCGTCGTCCATTACAAGAGATCGACCTCTCTCATCCACGGCTTCGGACCAGGATCCTTGCATCGCGTCCTCTCGCTTCATCCACGCCATCGTCCACCTTGCCGAGGCCGCTCGTACGACCGTCTCGTCCACCGCGCCGGGATATTTCCCTCGCCGCCACCGTCTTCCCTCCTAGATCTGCTTCCACGCTGCTGATAGCCATCGCTACCGCAGCACCCTCAACGCCTCAGCAGATGCTTACACAGTGCCACACCAGAGGCGGTACTCTTTCGTATCTGCTCAAGTTATTTTATCTCAACAAGAAAATAGATCGCCACTGCTTTACTGTGATTTCTTGTCCATCACTTAGAATCTTACTTGTTAGTTGAAACTAAACATTGGTTGCGAAGTTGCCTTTGTCCGGTTTGCACCTTCAGATTCGCCATGGCACGCGCACCACTATACTAGCAATGCTTATGGTTTTCCCCTTTTATATTCCACATTAGCTTAAATGACAGTCGACTGAATTTCAAATTGGGGTCAGTCCATTTTTGGGAGTTCGCCGAAGGGAAGGAAGGGGCTCGCCGGAGGGCTGCCCCATTATCTATCTTAGGGTTTCGAGTGGGGACCGTGGTTGTCGGGGGCTGTCGTCAGGCTATGGTGGGGCCTCGCCGAAGGCAAAACTCGACGCGGGTGGGGGGTAGGGTTAGCTAGAGGGATGGCCGGGGGCGGCGGAAGACCGGAGGTGGTGGGCGGTTCAGGGGAGGGCGGGGGCCGGTGGTTCGGCCGGAGGCCCGTGCGGTGGTCTTTAGGGGAAGAATAAGAGGCGAGGAAGAAGCAGGGTTAGGAGACGTAAGATCTTCATCCAACCGCCTGAAATGGTCGACTGACCCAAATAAGGAAAGTCAGGCGACTTGCATGTAGACATTCCCATATATTCAGTACCATTATCGTAGGTGCTTCGAGACATACGTGCAAGCAGTGCTCCTCAACCCATCAAGTTAAACAACATGCCACTCATAATTCCAAACTTAGTTGCTCAAATACGAATCTGATATGATGCTGACATGTACTAAAACAGAGAATGTTTAATTGGTTAGCTAATGTTCCTACTTTACTTTCGAAAAGCACATGCACCACATATCGAGGGACAGCAGGGAGTTGCGTTCTTAATGCGCTCTGGTTCATCATGTGTGGCCAACCAACATCTTATTATCCAAAATCTGCTTGCTCTTCTTTAGCATGCTCCTCTTCTGTTCTTCTTTTGTAAGTACTCTCTCCGTACCTAAATATAAGTCTTTGTAGAGATTCCTCCATGGACTACATACGTAGCAAAATGAGTGAATCTACACTCTAAAATGTATCTATATACATCCGTATGTGATCCATAGTGGAATCTCTACAAAGACTTGTATTTAGGAACGGAGGGAGTATAATAGTTGTACAGTATGTTCTTTGTAGTGAAGAGGAGCAGGGACATTTGCAGTGTACAGGTCTATTCGGTCACTTGTCATGGACGCTTTCAACTCTTCGTGTTGGTCTTCATGTCGATTGTCAGGGATGCTTTCAACTCTCCGTATTCGGTCGTATGTGTCGCCTTTGAGAGTTAGACTGATAGTTACAGTACTGCGCCTTCAGTTGTAGAGAGCTGGTATCCGAAGCCTTTCTAGCCATACCGGCAATACTAGCACATATATTCCAGAAAGTTCCACTTTCCTGATTTTAGTCTTGATGCTTAGGGTTTTCCCATTATATCTACACTATTGTGATGCCCCCGGCTCAATCGTGCACTAATCATACACGCAAATGCACACGATCAAGCCTAAGGACTCACGGGAAGATATCACAACACAACTCTAAAACATAAATAAAGTCATACAAGCTTTATATTACAAGCCAGGGGCCTCGAGGGCTCGAATACATAAGCTTGCGTACAAGTGTCAGCGGAAGCATCAGATATCTGAGTACAGATATGAAACAGAAACAGAAAGGCCTTTAGAAAGGCGGGGCAAAATAAAACACTACGATCGAAAGGCGTAGGCCTCCTGCCTGGAACCCTCCGATCCTACTCCTGGTCGTCAGTCAACTCGTAGTAGTATCCATCCTCTGGGTAGTAGTAGTAGCCAATCGACGGGGCATCTATCTCAGGGGCTCCGTCATCTTGGTCACGTCAAACTGATATGGGGAGAAAAGGAAAACAAAGCAACCGTGAGTACTCAGAAGTACTCAGCAAGCAAGGATCTACACTACATATGCAACATTTTCAAAGGGAGGCTGTATGTGTGGACTGGGCTGCAGAAATGCCAGAATAGAGAGGAGGCCTAGTCCTATCAAAGACTAGCATCTTCAGAGGTCTTGCAGCATTAGAAGAGTGTAGACAGTACAATATAAGGTAGCAGTAATGATATCAACCTCACCCAGAGATCCTTTCTCGACTCCCTGCGAGAAAGCAATCCCAGAGCCATACAGTCATCAACCTCGTCCTGAGATCCCTTCTCGACTCCCTGCGAGAAGCAATCCCAGAGCCATAGTATCCAAGTATCCAATTCTAATTGTATCAATCAGGATACAACTCCGAGTGTCCTTTACCGTAGGACAGGCTATCGATAGAAGTTTTCTTCCCTGCAGGGGTGCACCAACTTACCCAACACGCTCGATTAACTCCGGCCGGACACACTTTCCTGGGTCATGCCCGGCCTCGGCCAAACGACACACCGCAGCCCTACCTAGAGCTCAGCACAGAGGTCCCCGTCGGTCTACATCCTAAGCGCTCAGAGGTCTTGGGCCATCGCCCTGTGCACTCCGAGTCGTTGCGTGCAGGGGGAAGCCAGGCACCAGGGGGGCGCCGGTCCGTCCCGGCCGCAATGCTGAACTGGATGTCTGACAGAGCTTTCGGCTGATGCATATGATGCAGAACGCCCATACTATGCCCACGTGATGGTTAGTGCTATCAGGCCAGAGGCCTGCTCGGATCAAATATCCAAATCGTTAGTACCTTGGGCTTGCGGTAACGAGCAGAGACTCACGAAAGATGTGACCCCGTCGCCCCGTCTCGAGGACTTGCTGCAAGGGTTAAGAATGCCCGGCCGCGCCTCGTATTCATCACTCGGGCACCATACAGGCAACCCGCCTTCACAACACTCGCCACTTTGGCGCACGCGGGTACCCCTCAGGGTCGACCCGCTTTTCCAAGTAACAGTGTAAAATCCAGGTATCCGTGTGTCCATAACATCAGGGGAATCCGAGGTATCACCCTCATTGGATTCCTACTCGATGTATCCGTCAAGGTGAACTCGGAGGAATCACCCTCGCTGGGTTCACACTTGAGGTGTTGTACGACGGCGTCGTTATCGGAAGTGGTGAAGGAGGAATCACCCTCGATGACCATGACCAAATAGCTACTCTACAGAGTTAACATCAGAAGTGCTACACAAGGTATCACCCTCGGCACTCGATAGTAACGCTGCAGTGTCGTTACAACTAAGGGGGTGATGTGCGGTGCCGGGGCCTGGTCTTCAATCCCGTTGATCGGGTCTTCAGATTATCCAGCGGGGCAATCGGGATAAGTGGGGTCACCGATAGGTCTCTACCCAGCCTACACTGAGCAGTTTAGGATATGCAGGTAATTATCAACAGCAGGTTACAATAAACAGGCTATGCATCAGAATAGGTAAAGCGGTAGCAGCAGCAATTCTAATGCAAGCATGAGAAAATAGAATGGGCGATATCGGGATGATCAAAGGGGGGGCTTGCCTGGTTGCTCGACGGCAAAGGCAAGGTCGTCAATGGTGTCTTTGGTCTCCGGAGCTGCATCGGTCTCGGGGACGACGTCGGGGTCTAACGAGAGAGAAGAGGGGGAGGAAACAGTAAATACTAAGCAAACAAGTGCAGCACAAAGCATAACATGGCAATACGCGATGACAGAGGTGATCTAACGCAGTGCCGGGTGATACTGGCGAAGGGGGAATTCATCCGGCAAAGTATTCTCGGTTCCGGACAAATGTCGGACAGATGACCGGAGGGGAACGGTTCCATGTTCAGGTAGTTAGGGACTCGTGACGAACGAACGGACCGCTGTTTCGGATCCGCCTCGTCGTTCTGAGCAACTTTCATGTATAAAGTTTTTCGATCGGAGTTACGGATTAAAAGATATGATTTTCTAAAGTTTTTATTAATTTCTAGAATTCTTTTAATTACTAAATTCATTAGAAAAATGAATTATGACATCATCCTGGCGTCATCACTGCGTCAGCGGTCAACAGACCAGTTGACTGGTTAACGGGGCCCACGCGGGGCCCACTGGCAGTGACTGGGCGTTGCCCGGCCAGCATTTGACTGGGTCAACGGGACCAAGGGGCCCAGTTGTCAGTGGCAGAGAGGCGGGGCCCACCGGGGCCAGGTCAGCGCCGGCCGCCGGAGCTCTCCGGCGAGCCCAAACGATGGCGTCTACTCCGGCGAGCTCGGGATCGAGCTATGGTGCACGGTTTTGGGAGATTCTTCTTGCGTTCGAAAGCTGAGCTTGAGCCGCGTCGAGCGGTGCTACTGGCCGGAGCTGGGGTGGTCTGAAATGAGCGGCACGACCACATCGGCGGCGACGGTGTTCGGGTGGAGCTCGGGATTGTTGCTACGGCGTGCGGGCGAGCAAATGGAGCAGTCAGGGGGACTCTACGCGCGAGGGTGAGCAAAACGGGCACAGGCACGAGGCCCAATGGTCGTCGTGGCTACGCCGGCGACGAGCTCACGCGGTGGCGGGCTCGGGCACAACGGGGACGGCGGCTAGGGTTCGACCGAGAGGGAGAGAGGAGAGGGGAGAGGTAGGGGTGCTCACAGGGAGCCTGCAGGTGTGCGTAATGGGCTCGGGGAAGGCTTGTGGTTGCCGGAATCGGCGACGTCGTGCGGTGGCGATCCGAGGAGGAAGAAGGCTCGAGGAGGCGCTGCGGTGGCCCTCGTCTTCGGTTCGTCGGCATAGTCGAAGGAGGGGACGACGGCGAGCACGTTGGACACGTCGGGGAGGTGAACGGGGCACGGTGATCGCGAGCTTCATGGTGCCGTGGTCATGGCGGCGCTCGGGCGAGGTGGGGGAACGAGGGAGGAAGGGGGGAAATGGCGAGGGAGACGCCAGGGGTTCACGGGGGTTGCCCTTATCCCCTACGCGGGCGCTGCGACGCGCGTTCTCGACCAGGGAGCGAGGGGGCCAGGGCGGCGAGCGCGGGCGCGGGCGACAGCGCGGCGAATTGAACAGGGGAGGTAGGGGACGACGCTAGATGGGCTGGGCCGCGGCTGTAGCGAGCAGGCCAAGTGCACAGTAGTTCCTTTAGGCCTTTTTTCCTTTTTCTCTTTTTCTGTTTCTTTTCTTTTCTGTTTGCAAAATGTTTGAGCACCAAATGAACTTTGTTCAAAGTGTGACCTAGTCCATAATTAGCAGTACAATGTACCCTACCACCAAAAACTAGTTTGGGTAATTCATCATTTCATATTTGACTTAGATTAATTAAAAGGTTATTAAATATTATTCTCAGCCACTGTTAGAGGAGGTTTGGGTTACCTAATTAATTTATTAATTGTTGGTTACAATTTTAGAATTGTCTCTGGAATATTTACAATATTATGAACATTTTAGTTTCTATGTTGAACAACTTTTATTTTCCACTTTCAGTTTTAATTTGAATCTTGAGTTAGGAGCTGAATGCAAATGATGATTAGGCACTAATAATCATGATGACATGGCATAATCAAAAGGGGATTACTGTAGTTAATCACTGGGTGTGTTACAAGTCTCCTCCACTAACAAGAATTCTCGTCCCGAGAATTAAGAGGTAGAAGGAAAAGTTCGGGGTATTCCGCACGAAGATTACCCTCGCGTTCCCAAGTGGCTTCATCTTCAGTATGATTTGACCACTGCACTTTGAGGAACTTGGTAACCTTCTGACGGGTCTGACGTTCAGCTTCATCGAGAATGCGGATTGGATGCTCCTTATAAGATTGGTCATCTTGCAATTCGAGCACCTCGTGATCCACAGCTCGGTGCGGAGATTCCTTGAAGCATTTACGAAGTTGCGATACATGGAAGACGTCGTGGATATGAGAGAATTGCGGCGGCAGCTCCAATTTATATGCCACCTGACCACGTTTAGCAATAATGCGGAAAGGACCAATGTAGCGTGGAGCTAGCTTGCCCTTGATTCCAAAACGGTGAGTGCCCTTCATAGGAGTGACTCGCAGATAAGCTTGATCACCAGGTTGATAAGTCAAACCCCATCATTTGCGATCGTAGTTGCTCTTCTGGCGGTCCTGAGCCGCCTTGAGATTTTCCCGGATAATACGGAGTTGTTCTTCGGCGTGTAGAATAATATCCGGACCCACGAGCGGTCGTTCCCCAGTTTATGACCAATTCAGAGGGGTTCGACACTTACGTCCATATAGAACTTCAAAGGGAGCCATTTTCAAGCTGGCTTGATAGCTGTTGTTATAAGAGAAGTCGGCATACGGGAGAGATTCTTCCCACTTCTTACCGAAAGAAATGACACAAGCTCGAAGCATGTCTTCAAGCACTTGATTGACTCGCTCGACTTGGCCTTGGGATTGGGGGTGATAAGCTGAACTCTAGGTAATATGAGTTCCCATAGCTGTTTGGAAACTTTCCCAGAATTTGGAAGTGAAAAGGCCACCACGGTCTGAACTGATCTCCTTCGGAATACCGTGGAGTGATACAATTCTGGAGATATACAACTCTGCTAACTGGCTAGCAGTGATAGTTTCCTTGACGGCCAGAAAGTGTGCAACTTTAGAGAGTTGGTCGACGACGACAAGAATAGCACCGTGACCCTTCTGTGACCTGGGAAGACCAGTAATGAAATCCATCTGAACCTTATCCCATTTCCATAGAGGAATAGGAAGCGGTTGCAGAATTCCAGCTGGTTTCTGATGTTCTGCTTTAACGCGACGACACACATCACATTCAGCAACATATTGAGCAATATCCTGCTTCATTTTAGACCACCAGTACCTTTGACGGAGATCATGATACATCTTGGTGCTACCCGGATGAATAGACAACGGGGTATCATGTGCCTCCTTCATGACTTTGTCAGTCATAAGCTCGAAGCGAGGTACCACAATGCGGTTTCTGAAATACAAGGTTCCATCTTCAGACAGCGAGAAATCCATGTACTTTTCAAGGTGAAGATTTTTCTTCATGAGATCAATTTCAGCATCTTTAGCTTGCGCATTCTTAACAGCTTTCTCAAGATCTGGTTGTATCACAAGGTTATTAAGAGAACCCTGTGGGACAATACGGAGATTCAGCTTGCGCAGTTCTTCAAAAAGACGAGGTTGAGCTCACCTAACCATGAGGTTGTCGCAATAGGACTTGCGGCTTAAGGCATCAGCCACCACGTTAGTCTTGCCAGGGGTATAGGAAATACCCAAATCATAGTCCGCAATGGCCTCCATCCATCTTTGTTGGTGGAGGTTCAGGGATGGTTGAGTGAACAAGTACTTCAGACTTTTATGATCCGTATATATCTCGCAACGATTACCGAGAAGGTAATGTCGCCACAACTGCAGTGCATAGATGACAGCAGCTAGTTCTAGATCATGTACCGGATAATTCTCTTCATGTGGGCGCAACTGACAAGAGCCATAGGCAATCACTTTACGCTCTTGCATTAGGACACAGCCTAATCCTTCACGGGATGCGTCACAATAAATCACAAAGTCTTTGCGGGTATCTGGAGGAGATAGTACTGGGGCAGATGTTAGCTTGTCTTTGAGTGTCTGGAAACTTTCCTGACAATTTTCTGTCCATTCAAACTTAACGCCCTTGTGAAGCAGATCAGTCAGGGGCTTAGCAATCTTAGAAAAATTCTCGACAAATCGATGGCAATAGCTTGCAAGGCCAAGAAAACTTCTCACTTGCTTGACGTTCTTCGGAGGAGTCCAGTCAAGAATAGCCTGAACTCGTTCTGGGTTAACAGCAATTCCAACCTTGGAAATCACATGACCAAGGTAAGTTACTTCAGAAAGCCAGAATTCACATTTGGAATACTTGGCATACAACTGGTGTTCTCGGAGCCTTTCCAGTACAAGACGGAGGTGTTCGGCATGTTCTTCTTCATTCTTTGAATAAACCAGAATATCATCTAGATATACCACGACGAACTTGTCGAGGTAATCCATGAATATATAATTCATCAGGCGGGAGAATGTAGCTGGAGCATTTGTTAGGCCAAATGACATTACAGTGTACTCATAAGAGCCATAGCGAGTAACAAATGCAGTCTTCGGAATATCCTCTTCACGAACACGGATCTGATGATAACCCAACCTCAAGTCGAGTTTAGAAAACACTGATGATCGATCAACTTGCTGGATCCTACTCTCCGTGTGCACTCTGATGCAGAGTCCGGTCTCAACGAATAACAACTCGGAGTATCATACAACTCGGAGAGAAAGGTTAAACAAAACAATGGAAAGGAAAATGATTATCAGACTAATCAGATCAATATCAGGGAAATCGCAAAGATATCCAGCTCTCCGGGTGGACGAGAATTATGAGATCCTAAGTGTCGGCGTTAGTAAACTTTATTTAATCCGAATAGAAAAGAGATCAGAGTTCCAGAGTATAGACGAGGAATAAAAGATCCTAATACCACCCAATTGGCAACGTGGGCCCGTAAGCCACACAGCCAAGTTAGTAAAACAGTTTTCGGTTACTAGACTCAACTTCGGCTAAGGAGTTGGAAAGGGGTTCCTACAGTCAGTCGGCTCTGATACCAACTTGTGACGCCCCCGGCTCAATCGTGCACTAATCATACACGCAAATGCACACGATCAAGCCTAAGGACTCACGGGAAGATATCACAACACAACTCTAAAACATAAATAAAGTCATACAAGCTTTATATTACAAGCCAGGGGCCTCGAGGGCTCGAATACATAAGCTTGCGTACAAGCGTCAGCGGAAGCATCAGATATCTGAGTACAGATATGAAAGAGAAACAGAAAGTCCTTTAGAAAGGCGGGGCAAAATAAAACACTACGATCAAAAGGCGTAGGTCTCCTGCCTGGGACCCTCCGATCCTACTCCTGGTCGTCAGTCAACTCGTAGTAGTATCCATCCTCTGGGTAGTAGTAGTAGCCGATCGACGGGGCATCTGTCTCAGGGGCTTCGTCATCTTGGTCACGTCAAACTGATATTGGGAGAAAAGGAAAGCAAAGCAACCGTGAGTACTCAGAAGTACTCAGCAAGCAAGGATCTACACTACATATGCAACATTTTCAAAGGGAGGCTGTATGTGTGGACTGGGCTGCAGAAATGCCAGAATAGAGAGGAGGCCTAGTCCTATCAAAGACTAGCATCTTCAGAGGTCTTGCAGCATTAGAAGAGTGTAGACAGTACAATATAAGGTAGCAGTAATGATATCAACCTCACCCAGAGATCCTTTATCGACTCCTTGCGAGAAAGCAATCCCAGAGCCATACAGTCATCAACCTCGTCCTGAGATCCCTTCTCGACTCCCTGCGAGAAGCAATCCCAGAGCCATAGTATCCAAGTATCCAGTTCTAATTGTATCAATCAGGATACAACTCCGAGTGTCCTTTACCGTAGGACAGGCTATCGATAGAAGTTTTCTTCCCTGCAGGGGTGCACCAACTTACCCAACACGCTCAATTAACTCCGGCCGGACACACTTTCCTGGGTCATGCCCGGCCTCGGCCAAACGACACACCGCAGCCCTACCTAGAGCTCAGCAGAGAGGTCCCCGTCGGTCTACATCCTAAGCGCTCAGAGGTCTTGGGCCATCGCCCTGTGCACTCCGAGTCGTTGCGTGCAGGGGGAAGCCAGGCACCAGGGGGGCGCCGGTCCATCCTGGCCGCAATGCTGAATTGGACGTCTGACAGAGCTTTCGGCTGATGCATACGATGCAGAACGCCCGTACTATGCCCACGTGATGGTTAGTGCTATCAGGCCAGAGGCCTGCTCGGATCAAATATCCAAATCGTTAGTACCTTGGGCTTGCGGTAACGAGCAGAGACTCACGAAAGATGTGACCCCGGCGCCCCGTCTCGAGGACTTGCTGCAAGGGTTAAGAATGCCCGGCCGCGCCTCGTATTCATCACTCGGGCACCATATAGGCAACCCGTCTTCACAACACTCGCCACTTTGGCACACGCGGGTACCCCTCAGGGCCGACCCGCTTTTCCAAGTAACAGTGTAAAATCCAGGTATCCGTGTGTCCATAACATCAGGGGAATCCAAGGTATCACCCTCATTGGATTCCTACTCGATGTATCCGTCAAGGTGAACTCGGAGGAATCACCCTCGCTGGGTTCACACTTGAGGTGTTGTACGACGGCGTCGTTATCAGAAGTGGTGAAGGAGGAATCACCCTCGATGACCACGACCAAATAGCTACTCTACAGAGTTAACATCAGAAGTGCTACACGAGGTATCACCCTCGGCACTCGATAGTAACGCTGCAGTGTCGTTACAACTAAGGGGGTGATGTGCGGTGCCGGGGCCTGGTCTTCAATCCCGTTGATCGGGTCTTCGGATTATCCAGCGGGGCAATCGGGATAAGTGGGGTCACCGATAGGTCTCTACCCAGCCTATACTAAGCAGTTTAGGATATGCAGCTAATTATCAACAGCAGGTTACAATAAATAGGCTATGCATCAGAATAGGTAAAGCAGTAGCAGCAGCAATTCTAATGCAAGCATGAGAAAATAGAATGGGCGATATCGGGATGATCAAAGGGGGGGCTTGCCTGGTTGCTCGACGGCAAAGGCAAGGTCGTCAATGGTGTCTTCGGTCTCCGGAGCTGCGTCGGTCTTGGGGACGACGTCGGGGTCTAACGAGAGAGAAGAGGGGGAGGAAACAGTAAATACTAAGCAAACAAGTGCAGCATAAAGCATAACATGGCAATACGCGCTGACAGAGGTGATCTAACGCAGTGCCGGGTGATACTGGCGAAGGGGGAATTCATCCGGGAAAGTATTCCCGGTTCCGAACAAATGTCGGACAGATGACCGGAGGGGAACGGTTCCATGTTCAGGTAGTTAGGGATGCGTGACGGATGAACGGACCGCGTATCCGGATCCGCATCGTCGTTCTGAGCAACTTTCATGTATAAAGTTTTTCGATCGGAGTTACGGATTAAAAGATATGATTTTCTAAAGTTTTTATTAATTTCTGGAATTCTTTTAATTACTAAATTCATCAGAAAAATGAATTATGATGTCATCCTGGCGTCATCACTGCGTCAGCGGTCAACAGACCAGTTGACTGGTCAACGGGGCCCACGCGGGGCCCACTGGCAGTGACTGGGCGTTGCCCAGTCAGCATTTGACTGGGTCAACGGGACCCAGGGGCCCAGTGGTCAGTGGCAGAGAGGCGGGGCCCACCGGGGCCAGGTCAGCGCCGGCCGCCGGAGCTCTCCGGCGAGCCCGAACGACGGCGTCTACTCCGGCGAGCTCGGGATCGAGCTATGGTGCACGGTTTTGGGAGATTCTTCTTGCGTTCGAAAGCTGAGCTTGAGCCGCGTCGAGCGGTGCTACTGGCCGGAGCTGGGGTGGTCTGAAATGAGCGGCACGACCACATCGGCGGCGACGGTGTTTGGGTGGAGCTCGGGATTGTTGCTACGGCATGCGGGCGAGCAAATGGAGCAGTCAGGGGGACTCTACGTGCGAGGGTGAGCAAAACGGGCACAGGCACGAGGCCCAATGGTCGCCGTGGCTACGCCGGTGACGAGCTCGCGCGGTGGCGGGCTCTGGCACAACGGGGACGGCGGCTAGGGTTCGACCAAGAGGGAGAGAGGAGAGGGGAGAGGTAGGGGTGCTCACAGGGAGCCTGCAGGTGTGCGTAATGGGCTCGGGGAAGGCTTGTGGTTGCCGGAATCGGCGACGTCGTGCGGCGGCGATCCGAGGAGGAAGAAGGCTCGGGGAGGCGCTGCGGTGGCCCTCGTCTTCGGTTCGTCGGCATAGTCGAAGGAGGGGACGACGGCGAGCACGTTGGACACGTCGGGGAGGTGAACGGGGCATGGTGGTCGCGAGCTTCACGGTGCCGCGGTCATGGCGGCGCTCGGGCGAGGTGGGGGAACGAGGGAAGAAGTGGGGAAATGGCGAGGGAGACGCCAGGGGTTCGCGGAGGTTTCCCTTATCCCTTACGCGGGCGCGGCGACGCGCGTTGTCGACCAGGGAGCGTGGGGGCCAGGGCGGCAAGCGCGGGCGTGGGCGACAGCGCGGCGAGGTGAACAGGGGAGGTAGGGGACGACGCTAGATGGGCTGGGCCGCGGCTGTAGCGAGCAGGCCAAGTGCACAGTAGTTCCTTTAGGCCTTTTTTCCTTTTTCTCTTTTTCTGTTTCTTTTCTTTTCTGTTTGCAAAATGTTTGAGCACCAAATGAACTTTGTTCAAAGTGTGACCTAGTCCATAATTAGCAGTACAATGTACCCTACCACCAAAAACTAGTTTGGGTAATTCATCATTTCATATTTGACTTAGATTAATTAAAAGGTTATTAAATATTATTCTCAGCCACTGTTAGAGGAGGTTTGGGTTACCTAATTAATTTATTAATTGTTGGTTACAGTTTTAGAATTGTCTCTGGAATATTTACAATATTATGAACATTTTAGTTTCAATGTTGAACAACTTTTATTTTCCACTTTCAGTTTTAATTTGAATCTTGAGTTAGGAGCTGAATGCAAATGATGATTAGGCACTGATACTCATGATGACATGGCATAATCAAAAGGGGATTACTGTAGTTAATCACTGGGGGTGTTACAACTATGATCTGCGTAGGTGCTTTGTGTCCTACTAGCAGCTGTCCACCCTTTAAAGCCAAATAACACACCAATCATACGTCCTAAGGTTCTTCAAATATGAATGTGATATGATACTGACATTAGCTAACAGACACACATTTAATTGGTTAGCTAATGCTCCCACTTGAGTCTCCAAATGCATGTGGCCACATATAGAGAGACATCATGGAATGACATTTCTTTGGGCGCTCTGATTCATGATGGGTGGGCAACCAACATTGTATAGAAAGAAGGGGAATCTCAATAATATGCTTCCCCTTCTATTCTTTAACATGTTCCTCTTCTGTTCTTCTTTAGTAAGTACAGTATGTTCCTTGCCAGGAAGGGGAGCAGGGACATCTGCAGTCGATAGCTCTATTGGGCCGGTTCTGCTACATGATTTCGCACTTCGAGTTGGTCTGCCATAATATCCCGGAAATGGTGGGAGCTGCGCGGTCTTTGATAGACTAGACTGATAGTAACAGTTGTGCGCCTTCAGATGAATAGAGCTGGCCTGTAGGTGATCGATAGGCTGCATATTAGTAGCGTCAAAACCCTGTATTTTCCAGCCAGTTCCGCTTTCCCGATTTATTTATGGTGGTTATGGTGTACCCCTATTATCTACACTACGATCTGCCTAGTGGCTGTGCACTCTCGTTATCATGGTTTGGCAATAAACTTTCTATACGGTATATTATGAACCTATCATCTGCCAACTATCCTTACATCTGGAGCTCCCAACAGGGAGCCTATTTTTTTGTGTAGTTGTGCCAGATTATATTAATCTACTCACCATATTACAGCACACATGGACTCTCTCATCAGAATCCAGTGATAGCACACAAGGGTTTACAGGGAGCCCCAATTATATTACAATATCCTCTGCATTACAAAGATAATCTCACTACTATTTATGCTTTCATGCTTTTCAGATATTGTACGTAATCACAATGAATATAAGAATGCACACATCAGAAGAATATTGCGGAACAGTTCAATGGGTAACAAACTTGGCATCAAGGGATTGAGGTCCATTGTGGATGCAATGAAACCCACATGCTCCCGACCTATAGATTCGTATTCAGAATATGATCCTGATGACTATTCTGAGCTCAAGGAGTCAAAGAAAGATGGCCTAACCTGTTCATCCAATAAGGTGCCTGTTCTAATTTGGCAAGGTTTTATTGGTTGCACATATCTTGCATAAGGTGTCTTGCATTTCTTTTGCTTCGTTGCACCGCCATCTGCTTAGTTTACTCATGATATATGTGAAGATGCCATGCCCATCCATTATCAATACCTATTCCATTTGTTGTCATATCATGTTTTTCCATTCAAATGCTGTTCTTGTGTTTCAGACATCCAAAAGGAAGAGGGTGATTGTAGAACCTGAAGGAGTACAAGCAAAGTCCTTGAAAAAGGTGGTGCTACCGAAGAAATCAGATAGCACCCCATGTATATTGGCGATAGAACCAATGTCGCAAAACCTAGGATATCACAACTATGCTGGTCGCTGCTTTGCTCTTGTGAGTACCTATTATCCTATTGCTGTACTTACATTCATACCTGGTGGATTATGTGACATCATTGTGCATTATAGCTTGCTTATCCACTGTTTGCTCCAAATTATCAGATCTATATTAATGCTTACATTAATGTAGAATAAACCCAATGCTTATGAAGAAATTTAGTTCTGCATTGTTCTTGTAAGTATCTGCTGTCCTTCATCACTGTACTTATATTGTTAGCTAGTTCTTCATGTACACTTTGCAGCTTATTTTCCCTTGCCCTCCATTTTCTACACATCAGATCTGCATTTACTCTTACGAAAATATTGAATAAAACCAATGTTACTGAAGAAGTTTAGCTCTGCATTGCTCTTGTTAGTGCCTTTTGCCTGTATGCTGTATTTACATTTGTACGCTGCATCTTAGGTTAAATAATCGCCATTTATTCCTATATTTTCACATCTATATTTACTCTTAACAAAATGTAGAATAAAGGCAATGCTCTTGAAGAAGAGTGTGCGGTAAACTTCTTGAATTGCCCCCCCCCCCCCATCAATATGGACAAGGGCTTTATAGAGCCGGTCTTCACTCCTAATGTAAATTTGTCCTCCTCGAGCCTTCAAACTTTGTTGTGTATATTTGGATAGCTATGAGTGCAAATGCTGTTTATTTTTGTCATCTGCATCAAATTCCTTGTTCAAAGTTTATAACGAAGTACATAAACATAAGTTTGTCCTTCTTAATTTCAGTCTTTAGTTGTACAACCTAGTTCCTTATTTCAGTCTTTAGATGGCGAGGTTGCGGGCCCTCCTGGCTTGGTTTACTGGTCCGGGGCGAAGGAGGCGACGTGGAGGATGCTCCTGGACGTGGTGGTGCGACCCGGGGAGGCCGGTGGCCACGGCATCGACGGTGAGGCAGCCATGGAGGCGTTTGGCAAGACGAACAGAGAGGGTACGAGGCATGGGGAAGAGGGAAAGCGAACTAGGGTTAGCAGAGGGGGCTTGGGGAAGCTCTTAACCAAGAGGGGGTTGGGGGGATCGACGCACATGGCAGGGGAGCGGCCTACCCGTGGGATGGCCGCCACATCCTCCTGCCCCCCACTGTAGCGGGAGGTGGGAGGAGACCCCTGTTGGGCTGGGCCAAGTGCACTGTGCACTTAGGGCCCAGTCCAACAGGTAAGTTTGTTCATTTGTTTTTTGTTTCTTTATTATTTTTGTTTTGCATTTTTATTTAGCCCCAATTGACTTTTGTTAAATAAGAAACTTGCCACATAATTTAGATTGCATTATTTGGCACGGCCACAAAAAGTTTGAACCCAATTTGAAAACATTTGATTTTTGCTTTGAATTTAAACGTGATGGAAGGGTGTTGTTGGGTCATTCAAAAATAACTAGGGGCATTTTGGAGTTTCACATAATGTTGGTGTTATTTTTGTAATTGCTTTGGAAAATTTTGCAATATTATGAACATTTTAGTTTTCATGTTTGACAAATTTGAATTTTGACTTTATTTTAAATTTGAATTTGAGATTGAAATATTTCTTAGTTTTTTTCTTAGGGCATAATGATGATGACTTGGCATCACTAGTGCGTAGTTACTGTAGCATGATTCTCGGGGTGTTACAAATACCCTACTGATTTTCTAGTTCTTGGTTCTCCACAAGATGATTTTTGTCCCATTATATTTGGTAGACCTTTCCTGAATACAGTTAATGCTAAAATTGATTGCAATAAGGAAACAATCAGTGTTAATTTTGGTAATGTGTCTCATGAGTTTAATTTCTCTAAATTTCATAGACAACCTCATGATAAAGAATTGCCCAGTAAGGATGAAATAATTAGTCTTTCTTCTATTGTCGTACCTCCTACTGATCCGTTAGAACAATATTTGCTAGACCATGAAAATGATATGCATTTGAATGAAAGACATGAAATAGATGAGATATTCTTTAATCAAGCACCTATCCTTAAACATAATTTGCCTGTTGAAACTCTTGGAGGTCCTCCTCCACCGAAGGGTGATCCCGTGTTTGAACTTAAGAAATTACCTGATACATTGAAATATGCTTATCTTGGTGAAAAGAAGATATATCTTGTTATTATTAGTGCTAAACTTTCAGAGCATGAAGAAAAGAGATTACTTAAAACTCTGAGGAACCACCGTGCTGCTATTGGATATACTCTTGGTGATCTTATAGGGCATTAGTCCCACTCTATGTCAACACAAGATTAATATGGAACGTGATGCCAAGCCAGTTGTTGATCATCAATGATGGTTGAATCCTAAGATGAAGGATGTGGTAAGAACTGAAATATTAAAGCTTCTGGAAGCAGGTATAATTTATCCCATAGATGATAGTAGATGGGTAAGTCCTGCTCATTGTGTTCCTAAGAAAGGAGGTATAACTGTTGTTCCTAATGATAAAAATGAACTCATTTCACAAAGAATTGTAACTAGTTATAGGAAGGTAATTGATTTTAGGAAATTAAACAAAGCTACTAGAAAAGATCATTACCCCTTGCCTTTTATTGATCAAATGTTAGAAAGATTGCCCAAGCATACACACTTTTGTTTTCTAGATGGATATTCTGGTTTTTCTCAAATACCCGTGTCAAAAGAAGATCAAGAGAAAACTACTTTTACTTGCCCTTTTGGAACTTATGCTTATAGACGCATGCCTTTCAGTTTATGAATTTTTTTGACTGCGCCACGACGCTCAGATGTGTGAAATTCATTCACATTTCTTGCATGGGACCTAAACATTCACCCAAGGACACATTTATGAATTTTTTTAACCCATTTTGATGCACTGGAGCATGTGCATGCAGTTCAAATTTGAATTATGCACATTAAATGCCTAGAAATTCAATTAATGTATAAAAAGGCCAAATTAACCCGAAATAATTACAAATTTTAGCACGGCACCCCTATTGGTCTATGTTGCCTCTGTAAAAAAAATCAAGGCATGAAGAGGCAGCGTATGTCGTTTCGCCCACAAAGGTGCACATTCCCTATCGGAACCATGAGGCTTGGTGAGAGAAACTCCAGTTTGCAAGAAGGTTATACCAAAACTTGTCCCAAAATCGGACATTTTTTTACCACGCCATGCTGGTGACATGTCAAAACACCATGCCAAGTTTAATGATTTTCAGGCGAGTTTTGGATTTACAGGAAATAAAAAATCAAGTTTCTCAATGTTTTCGGCCGCGCCACGATGCCCAAATGTTTGAAATTCATTTACCTTTCTTGCATGGGACCTAAACATTCACCCAAGGACACATTTATGATTTCTAGGAATTTAATTAAATAAATGGCAAGCCATTGGCCATGTTTGAAAGAAAATATGAGTCACAACCGTGTTGAAAAGGGTAACAACAACTAGCTCCAGCTTACAAACGGTACATACGAAAGCACAAGGATTAATTGTTCATCAAGTTTAGACAAAACCCAGATTGAATAGGGTAATAACATCTAACTCAACCAAAGTTTTCGGTAGTTACAATTAAATGGATCAGTCTGATCCATAAAATCAAGATCCTGGGCCAGAAAATCTACTGGTACATGAAGACAAGTTGTTGTAAATAGAAGTCGAGCACGTCCAGAAGCCCTTTTGTCCACCTGAAACTTCTTTTTATGCTCTTCAACATATCCATCTATGAGAAAAATTTTGTTAGAAAACTTAATCCTCACGGACAATAGTACCCCCGCATTCAACAGGAAGAATGTGACAAAGCTAGTGTTTGCATGGTTGGATGCATATCATTCCAGCGTTATTGTCCTCAAAAGAATGTCATGAGAACTGAGAAAATCCCGGTGCTTCTTATGCCACCAATTGGTTATTACCTTTTTGTCCATCTTCTTTTGCCTAAATAGACATGAAGATTGAAAACAGTTAATGTCTAAAAAAGAGTATGTCGAAAGAGGGACAACTGAACGGTTAATTCTAGTACATTATATATGGGCTTTCAATGTGCGTGAAATTATCACCTCTATATACAAATTCTCCAGACATGGAAAGCACCGCAGCAAGCCAATAATCGTGTTCATATCAAAACACCACATACTAATATGTAAGGTCTTGGCAGAATCCAACACCATTGATAGGTTATCCATGGACAAACTCTTCATTGAGCATAGAACATAATATTAGTACCAAAAGTGTACTCCAAGATGATATAAAACTTATGCGCACAAATGAAAAATGCAGCTTATGATTACAAAAGTGTTGATGATAATATACAGTACCTGAATAAGTGTGGAGCCAACCACCATCTTCTAACCTTTAAACGGATCATGAATTACACCCAAGGTCCCCAGTTTAGGCACAGAGACCATAGTTATTTGCAAAGGTGCATAACAATAATCAAGGAGTAACCTTTGAAGTGAAGGGGCATCTTCGATGATGAGCTCTTGTCCTTTAAAACAAGTTCCAATGCTTACAAGGTGAGGCGACTTTATTTGGAGACAACAGATACAGATTTCTTTTCCAGAAACAAGCAGCATGCGCTCCAGGGCAGGGCAGCTAGAGTGGATGATGTTGTGCAGTGAGGCCTCCAACAGATCAACCACCACAAGCGCAAGTTTTTTTTTAGCAGTGGGAGTCGAAGAATTTGTACCAGATTGTCTGCTAGATGGCACCGGGCTAAAGTGGCGGTGTGGAGAGAGGAGGAAAACCATGAGATGGACATCGGTGGTGAGGGCACAGATACAACGGTTGGTGGTAAGCTATTTTCGTAGTAATGGTAGGACTCAAGCTGCTGGAGTTTTTCGAATTGACGGGATGTCAGCCAGGCGTCCACCATGCAGGGTATGTGCAGCAGGCAGCATGCCGGGATGCAGAGGCGTTAAACAGAGCCCTGGTGGGAGGAGATGATGGCTCCATGGAGTTCAAAATCATGAACGATAGATAGCTGACGATAGTCGAGATTAAGAGGCAAGGCGCGCCACAGAGTGCGCCACCGAGATGCGACAAACTATGCGCGGCAGCCATCCTTGGTGGGGAGAAGGGAGATGATCTCCCCAAGGATGGCGTCCGGGAGATCGCTGATGTGGTCCGCCCGAGATTCTACGGGTTCCTCGGATCCAGGGGCATGGTCGCTTCTGCCCGCGCTACCGGGTGCATCATCTACAACCGACGGTGGCGCTGGCCGGAGCCTCATCATTCTACATACCAATCTGGGGGAAAATTGGCACAAACATATATGTCAGACATTGAAAATCAATTCTCAAGATCTGGAAGAAAATTGGCACAAACATACATGTAGGACATTCAGAATCAATTCTCAAGATCTGGAAGGAAAAAAATGGCACAAATATATATGTAGGACATTCAGAATCAATTCTCAAGATCTGGCTATGAATTATTAGCACGAACGCTAACCCTAGTCAGATTATTAGCAAAAAATCATTTGTACAAAACAAATAATTAATCACTAACCATACACAGATACCATTGAAACAATCAATACACTACACGGATCTAACAAATCTTACTCTGATTTCATGGACTGAGAGAACATAACCATAGAGTTTCTATTCCAAAAAAA
Organism: Thinopyrum elongatum; assembly: GCA_011799875.1. NCBI lineage: Eukaryota > Viridiplantae > Streptophyta > Magnoliopsida > Poales > Poaceae > Thinopyrum > Thinopyrum elongatum. Next base: position 347,327,752 of record CM022302.1, on the reverse strand, counting down.
CAAAGGGGGGAGGGGGCAAGAGTAACCAGAGAAAACACATGATATGTTTGCCGCAAAAATGGGTATAGATGACTAACCGGTTTTCCATCAGAGTCGGAGTCATTGTTGGAGTTGCTGTGGACCTCCAGCTCTGGCTGGGGAGGCACAACGGCGGCGACGAAGTCAAGGTCGCGCTGCTGCCCGCGCAAGACCTCGTCGGCGGCCATGGCAACCTCTGTGCCTAGCTTCACGTGTTGCGCAGGTGCTTCACCAGCCCCAGCGTTGCCACTCCCTCTGATGGTGCGCTTCGGTGGCATCCTCATACACTCCAGACGGCGGTGACCACTATGGACGGGCGGTGCGGCCGCCTATTATGACCAGCGGCCTGGGCCCGCCATTAATATGGAGCAGTGGGAGCGAGGCGGGCGGTAGTCAAAGGGCTGGCTCGCCTCCTGGGGAGCCTGCGCAGCGGACTGCTGGCATGCCTAGCGTCTTTTCACATAGCTACTAGCACGCCTCCCGGTGACACTACACAGTGAACACACGCACGCCTCCTGGTCTGCTCACGCGGCGGACTGCTCGCATGCGTCCCGTCAACTCACGCCTGCTCGTACGGCACACGGGACGTGTGGCGGCATGTATTATATTGTTTTTCCTTTTTGATGATTAATTCTGCCGCTTTATTGCTTAACCGAAGCATGGCATGTACATTGTTGGTCTAACGCCCATGGTTCTAATAAATAATCCCTTTGCGATGTTGGTTGCCAATTATTAATAATCTCCCGTTTGTAAGAAGATTGCATCAAAACTTGTCTCAACTTTGACAAAAAATACAATATCACAGTCTATTGGTGTCCATATGACACCACGATAAGTGTCATGAATTTCAACTAAGTTTTGGATCTACTGGATTTTAAAATCAACATTCTCAATGTTTGAAATTTCTTGCATGGGGACTAAGCATGCACCCATGGACACGTACACATATGATTTTCCAATCCATTTTGGTGCACTATCACGGGTCTCATGTAGCTCAAATTTAATTTTTGCACATTAAATCCCTAGGAAATCGATCAATGTATAAAAACGGCCGAATAATCTCTGATTTTTTTTCAAATTTTAACACGACACTACTTTGGACACATGTTCGCTGCAGAAAAAGTTTGACATGCCTCTTTGGGCCACATGCACACGGTGGTCCTGGGATACTCACTCGCGTGTGATGCTCTCTGTGGGCCCGTGAGGTTGTCGTCCATCACTTTAACCTACAACGAGAGAGGTTAATTTGACCAACAAGGATAATTCTTTTTTGGTTTGGGTTACATACGGTAGGAGTATATATATAGTATGCATCGAAGAGGGTGGGGGCAACATATGCTTGATATGTCTCCAACGTATCTATAATATTTGATTGTTCCATGCTGTTATATTATCATTCTTGGATGTTTTACAATCATTTTATAATCATTTTTTGGTACTAACCTATTGACATAGTGCCCAGTGCCAGTTGTTGTTTTCTGCATGTTTTTTACATCGCAGGAAATCAATACCAAACGGAGTCCAAACGCAGCGAAACTTTTTGTGGATTTTTTTTGGACCAGAAGACATTCAGTGGGCCGGAGAAGCACCTGGGGGGTGCTCCGAGGGGAGCACAACCCACCAGGGCACGCCTGGAGGCCCAGGCGCGCCCAGGTGGGTTGTGCCCACCTCGGGAGCCTCCCGCGCCACCTCTTTGCTCTATAAATACCCCAATATTCCAGAAACCCTAGGGGAGTCGACGAAAATCAATTCCAGCCACCGCGAGTTCCAGAACCACCAGATCCAATCTAAACACCATCACGGTGGGGTTCATCATCCTCATTGGTGCCTCTCCGATGATGCGTGAGTAGTTCATTGTAGACCTTCGGGTCCGTAGTTAGTAGCTAGATGGCTTTCTCTCTCTCGTTTGATTCTCAATACAATGGTCTCTTGGAGATCCATATGATGTAACTCTTTTTGCGGTGTGTTTGTTTGGGTCCGATGAACTTTGAGTTTATGATCAGATCTATCTTTTTATCCATGAAAGTTATTTGAGTTTTCTTTGATCTCTTATATGCATGATTGCTTATAGCCTCATATTTCTTCTCCGATATTTGGGTTTTGTTTGGCCAACTTGATCTATTTATCTTGCAATGGGAAGAGGTGCTTTGTGATGGGTTCGATCTGATGGTGCTTGATCCCAGTGACAGAAAGGGAAACGACACGCATGTATCGTTGCCATTAAGGATAACAAGATGGGGTCTATTTCTACATAAATAGATCTTGTCTACATCAAGTAATCATTCTTATTGCATTACTCCATTTCTCCATGAACTTAATACACTAGATGCATGCTGGATAGCGGTCGATGTGTGGAGTAATAGTAGTAGATGCAGGCAGGAGTCGTTCTACTAATCTTGGACGTGATGCCTATATAATGATCATTGCCTGGATATCATCATGAGTATTTGAAGTTCTATCAATTGCCCAACAGTAATTTGTTTCCACCGTTTGCTATTTTTCTCAAGAGAAGCCACTAGTGAAAACTACGGCCCCCGGGTCTCTTCTTTAATATATTTGCCTTCAAGATCTATTTTGCTATTCGCTCTTTTATTTATTTGCAACTTTTATTTTCAGATCTATTAATCCAAAAACCCAAAAATACCTCGCTGAATTTTATTTGCTTTTATTTGCATCTTTCAATCTACTACAATTTTATCTATCTCGTTACCCGAAAGGGATTGACAACCCCTTTTACACGTCGGGTTGCAAGTATTTGTTCTTTGTGTGCAGGAGCTGTTTACGTGGTGTTGCGTGGTTCTCCTACTGGTTCGATAACCTTGGTCTCATCACTGAGGGAAATACCTACCGTCGTTGTGCTGCATCATCCCTCCCTCTCTGGGGAAAAACCGACAAAGTTCTAGCAGACATCAAGAGGAGTTTCTGGCGCCGTTGCCGGGGAGACATCATCAACATCAACCAGGTTCCTAATCACAAATCTCATCTTCTTGCAATTTACATTATTTGTCATTTGCCTCTCGTTTTCCTCTCCCCCACTTCACAAAAATTTGCTGTTTTATTCGCCCCCTTTTTCGTTCGCCGTTTTCTTGTCGGATCTATTCGCGTTCTTGCTTTCTAGTCAATGGCTAGTTTGACCACTGCTCCTTTGTTACCAGATTTTGAAGTTCTATACTTCAAACAAAGACAAGGAGAAAATTTGAAAGATGCTTGGTATAGGTTAATGGAATCCTACCGTGTTTGCAACTTAAAAGGAGACGCAAAAATTTTGCTTCGTAATTTTTATGTAGGATTGTCTTTGCATCATAGACAACTTTTAGATTTTGCCGCAAAAGGGAATTTTATCGAGCTTGATGTTAATACTGCCTATGAAATCTTAGAAGGAATTTTGGGGGTTCCACCACAAAAGAAAGGGTTTTCTTTCACCCCAGAGGGAGTTCAAATTTTGGACAAACTTGGTGATTTGCACAAGCATATGGTTGAATTGCAGAAATATAATGAACCACTCAAACACCTCAACAGTAGTATCAATCGTATGAACACCTTGATTAACCTTTGGAATAAACGATTGGATATTTTAGATCTCAAGATGGTTTCCTTCCCTAAAAATTTAGGGAAGCGCAAAGATCCTCCCGAATTTGAAAAGACCCTTACTAAAGTGGCAAAGACCACAAATGACAACACGTAGATCTTTTGCGTTATGCCTAGCTAGGGGCGTAAAACGATAGCGCTCGTTGGGAGGCAACCCAACTTGTATCTTTTTGCTTTTTGGTTTTCTTGCTGTTTTCAATAAAATACCCAATTATGCCTCTGGTTAGATGTGTTTTTGTGGTTTAAATTAGTGTTTGTGCCAAACAAAGCCTTTGGGATGATTTGGGTGATAGTTGATTTGATCTTGTTGGAAAACAGAAACTTTTGCGTCCAGTAAAACAATTTTGAAATTCACAGCCGAGACTAAAAATTCTGAATTTTTTACAAAATATTGATATACAGATTGTCTCTGTTTTCATAATTGTTCAGAATTTTTGGAGTTACAGAAGTATGAGAAAAATTCGTATCTTTGCAGACTGTTCTGTTTTTGACAGATTCTGTTTTCTTTGCATTGTGTGCTTATTTTGGTGAATCTATAGTTTTCTTTTGAAGAGTTTTTGCCATAGAAAAGTTAGAATATAGTAGATATAATGCAAGAACAAAATTTGAATGGGTTTTCTACAGTACTTAAAGTAAAGATTGGTTTTCTTATACTAACGGATCTCACGAAGGTCTTGTTGAGTTTTGTGTGATTGAAGTTTTCAAGTTTTGGGTGAGATCACGATGGATGAAGGAATAAGGAGTAGCAAAAAGCTAAGCTTGGGGGTGACCGAGGCACCCCAAGATAATATTCAAGAAGTATCAAGCAACTAAGCTTGGGGATGCCCCCAAGTGGCATCCCCTCTTTCTTCTAACAACCATCGGTATTTTACTTGGAGCTATATTTTTATTCGTCACATATTATGAGTTTTGCTTGGAGCGTCTTGTATGATTTGAGTCTTTTCTTGATTTGCTTTTTATTTTAAGTCTTGAATCCTTGCTGGACACACCTTTTTGAGAGAGCCAAAAATTATGCTATGCTTGCTCCTATGCTTCACTTAAATTTTAGAGCTATGGAATTGCTCTAGTGCTTCACTTATATCTTTTTTAGAACGGTGTGCTTTGTTATTTTTGAAGAAATGCTCTCATGCTTCACTTAGATTTATTTGGGAGTTAGTAAAATTTTGAAGAAATTCTCTCTTGCTTCACTTAGATTAATTTGAGAGAAAGAAATATTATGCTCATGTTCTTCACTTATATTTGTTTGAGCTTATTAAAAGCAACATATGAAACTAGACCCAAAGTGATAGATATCCAAGAAGGATATAATAAAAACTTTCATGAAGATCATTGGACAAAATAAACTTGGTTCTTAGTAATATTTTTGAGATATGACGATATAATATGTGAGCCATGTTAATGAGTAATTATGCTTTAGTAAGAATATTGGTGTTAAGGTTTGTGATTCCCTATGCAAGTACGAAAGTCAATAGTTATGCAATGAAATTATATCTTACTTATGGTGCATTATTCGGTGTTACTTACGCTTAATGCTTGCTTACGAGATTATTCGTTTCTTGGTTGGGCGCTTCTCAATCTTTTTGCTAGCCTTCATTTGCACTAAGTATGATCACTACTTGTGCATCCAAAACCCTTTAAACCAGTTTTGCCATATGAGTCCACTATACCTACCTATATGTGGTATTTCCGTGCCGTTCTAAGCAAATTTGTATGTGCCATCTCTAATTTTCAAAATAAATTTCTCTTTTGTGTGCTCGTACCGCTCGCGAGGCGGTGAGGGGTGGCCGATATTTTCCATGCTAGATGTGTTATTCTCACGAAGAGTGTTTATCCACTTGTCATTGCACGAGAGTACGGCAAAGGTATTAGGGATGCCCAGTCCCGAAATGAAAAATGAATTTACTTTATGTTGTCAAATAATAAATTCCTTGGAAAGTGTTGGTATGGAGGGCACCTGTGGATACGGCTAGCCATGGAAAGTGAAAGAAATGGTGGAAAAAGGAATAAACTTTATTTTCTGTTTGGGAACCGCCTATGATATATCTAGCATGGAAAGTGTTGGGAGCTCTAAGTCATTTTCATTGGTGGGAAAAGTATGCCTCTCAAAATGTTTTTATCTCTCAATTTAAGCTTTGAGCTCTGGCACCTCTACAAATCCCTACTTCCCTCCGCGAAGGGCCTTTCTTTTACTTTATGCAATTTTTATTTTTAATTTGAGTCTCCATCTTCTCTTACAAAGCACCAACTAAGGGGCACTATGATCGTACTTGAGCATTGAGTGTATCTAATATTCGAGTGTGTTTCATGAATAGATCAATGATTAAGCATGACAGGCTAGGGATAACTTGCTTTAGTGTTGATATTTTGAAAGACATGGTTGCTTGTTGATATGCTTGAGTATTTAAGTTATCATGTCAAAACTAGACTATTGCTTTGAACCATATAAAAGTCCAAATGTCCATGCTATTAAGAAAAGAATATGTGATGAACATGTTAGGCAGCATTCCACATCAAAAATTATGTTTTTATCATTTACCTACTCGAGGACGAGCAGGAATTAAGCTTGGGGATGCTGATACGTCTCCAACGTATCTATAATTTTTGATTGTTCCATGCTGTTATATTATCATTCTTGGATGTTTTACAATCATTTTATATCATTTTTTGGTACTAACCTACTGACATAGTGCCTAGTGCCAGTTGTTGTTTTCTGCATGTTTTTTACATCGTAGGAAATCAATACCAAACGGAGTCCAAACGCAGCGAAACTTTTTGTGGATTTTTTTTTGGACCAGAAGACATCCAGTGGGCCGGAGAAGCACCTGGGGGGTGCTCCGAGGGGCGCACAACCCACCAGGGCGCGCCTGGAGGCCCAGGCGTGCCCAGGTGGGTTGTGCCCACCTCGGGAGCCTCCCGCACTGCCTCTTTGCTCTATAAATACCCCAATATTCCAGAAACCCTGGGGGAGTCGACGAAAATCAATTCCAGCCGCCGCAAGTTCCAGAACCACCAGATCTAATCTAAACACCATCACAGAGGGGTTCATCATCCTCATTGGTGCCTCTCCGATGATGAGTGAGTAGTTCATTGTAGACCTTCGGGTCCGTAGTTAGTAGCTAGATGGCTTTCTCTCTCTCGTTTGATTCTCAATACAATGGTCTCTTGGAGATCCATATGATGTAACTCTTTTTGCGGTGTATTTGTTGGGATCCGATGAACTTTGAGTTTATGATCAGATCTATCTTTTTATCCATGAAAGTTATTTGAGTTTTCTTTGATCTCTTATATGCATGACTGCTTATAGCCTCGTATTTCTTCTCCGATATTTGGGTTTTGTTTGGCCAACTTGATCTATTTATCTTGCAATGGGAAGAGGTGCTTTGTGATGGGTTCGATCTGACGGTGCTTGATCCCAGTGACAGAAAGGGAAACGACATGTATGTATCGTTGGCATTAAGGATAACAAGATGGGGTCTATTTCTACATAAATAGATCTTGTGTACATCATGTCATCGTTCTTATTGCATTACTCCGTTTCTCCATGAACTTAATACACTAGATGCATGCTGGATAGCGGTCGATGTGTGGAGTAATAGTAGTAGATGCAGGCAGGAGTCGGTCTACTAATCTTGGACGTGATGCCTATATAATGATCATTGCCTGGATATCGTCATGAGTATTTGAAGTTCTATCAATTGCCCAACAGTAATTTGTTTCCACCGTTTGCTATTTTTCTCGAGAGAAGCCACTAGTGAAAACTACGGCCCCCGGGTCTCTTCTTTAATATATTTGCCTTCAAGATCTATTTTGCTATTCGCTCTTTTATTTATTTGCAACTTTTATTTTCAGATCTATTAATCCAAAAACCCAAAAATACCTCGCTGAATTTTATTTGCTTTTATTTGCATCTTTCAATCTACTACAATTTTATCTATCTCGTTACCCGAAAGGGATTGACAACCCCGTTTACACGTCGGGTTGCAAGTATTTGTTCTTTGTGTGCAGGAGCTGTTTATGTGGTGTTGCGTGGTTCTCCTACTGGTTCGATAACCTTGGTATCATCACTGAGGGAAATACCTACCGTCGCTGTGCTGCATCATCCCTCCCTCTCTGGGGAAAAACCGACGTAGTTCTAGCAGACATCAATACTGCACGTCATAGGACAGTCACTCATGTGCGACGCTTCCATCTGTGGGCCCGTGAGGTCGTCCTCCATCACTTTGACCCAAAGAGAGAGGTTAATTTGACCAACAAGGAGGATTCTTTTTGGTTTGTGTTATGGTAGGAGTATATAGTACGCGTCGAAGAGGGGGGAGTGGACCAGCACATACTACATGTCATGAACCTCGCTCCTTGTGGGGACTTTTCGGTTTCCAAGGCAAGTTCCACATTGAAGTTGTGCATATTGGGTATTCAAACATCACACAAACACCTCTTTGGGCCACATGCAGACGATGGTTGTCCTATAGGACACTCACTCGTCTGAGACGCTTCCCTCTATGGGCCCGCGAGGTCGTCGTCCATCACTTTGACCCAACGAGGGAGGTTAATTTGACGAACAACGAGGATTATTTTCAGGTTGTGTTATGGTAGGAGTATATATTATGCGGCGAAGAGGGGGGAGGGGACCAGCATATAGTACGCGTCATGAACCTCGCTCCGTGTGGAGACTTTACGGTTTCTGAGGCACGTGCCACATCAAAGTTGTGCATATTAGGTATTCAAACATCACAACCACACACCTCCATACATATGTTTGGCCCACATGCAAGCGATGGTGGTTGTCCTCTAGCACTCACTCACGCGGTTATCGGCGAGATGCTTCCATCTATGGGCCCGCTTGGTCCATCACTTTGACCGATAGCGAGAGAGGTTAATTTGACTTAGGAGGGGGTTAATTTTTGGTTTGTCTTATGGTATAGGCCATGCTATGAGATTACATAATATACTTTGAGTGCATGTGTATGCATGAATCCCTCCCACCGAATCGAGGTGGGGGGGGGAGGGCGGGCGAGCACACGACGCGTCATGAACCTCGCCCTGTGTGGGGACTGTGCAATTTTCGACGCATGCGCCACATCAATGTTGTGCATCGGGTATTCAAATATATATATATATATACATGCATCATGCACCTCCATACATATGTTTGGGACACATGCATGAAGTGCTTGTCTTCGGACACTCTCCCTCGCTTGGTTATCGGAGGCGGCCTATATATTCATGGGCCCGTGTGGACGTCCATCACTTCGACCGACAACGAGAGAGGTTACCAGGGTGGATTTTTCTTCTTTTGGTTCATGTTACCATATAGTAGGTCGATCATGGTGAGATTCCAGACCTAAGTTTGAGCGCACGCGTACGGATGAATCCCTCTCACCGGCTCGAAGTGGGGTGACATACATACATATATACTATGTGTCGTGAACCCTCACTCCGTGTGTGGACTTTCCGGTTCCAAAGCACGGTGCCACATCAAAGTTGTGCATTGGGTATTCAAACACCACACAACACTTCCATACATGTGTTTGGGCCACATGCACGCAGTGGTTGTCTTCGGGCACTCCCTCATGTGGTTATCGGTGACAAGCTAGCCCATTTGTGGGGTGTGGCGCCCCCGGCTCAATCGTACACTAATCATGCACGCAAACGTGTACGATCAAGATCAGGGACTCACGGGAAGATATCACAACACAACTCTAAAACATAAATAAGTCATACAAGCATCATAATACAAGCCAGGGGCCACGAGGGCTCGAATACAAATGCTCGATCATAGACGAGTCAGCGGAAGCAACAATATCTGAGTACAGACATAGGTTAAACAAGGTGCCATAAGATGGCTAGCACAAACAGGGATACAACAGATCGAACAGGCGCAGGGCCTCCTGCCTGGGATCCTCCTAACTACTCCTGGTCGTCGGCGTCCTGGACGTAGTAGTAGGCTCCGTCCTGGTGGTAGTAGTCGTCGAAGGTGGCGTCTGGCTCCTGGGCTCCAACATCTGGTTGCGACAACCAGCAAGAAGGGAAAGGGGGAAAAGGAGGGGGAAAGCAACCGTGAGTACTCATCCAAAGTACTCGCAAGCAAGGATCTATACTACATATGCATGGTATATGTGTAAAGAGGCAATATCGGTGGACTGAACTGCAGAATGCCAGAATAAGAGGGGGATAGCTAGTCCTGTCGAAGACTACGCTTCTGGCAGCCTTCATCTTGAAGCAATAGAAGAGATTAGTTGGAAGTTAACCAAACAACAACGTAAAGCATAATCCTACCCGTCGATCCTCTCGTCGCCACCATGCGAGAGAGCGACCACCGGGTTATATCTGTCACTTGTAAGGGTGTGTTTTATTAAGTATCCATTTCTAGTTGTCATGAGGTCGGAATACAACTCCGGGTCGTCCTTTTACCGAGGGACACGGCTATTCGAATAGATAAACTTCCCTGCAGGGGTGCACCACATATTCCCCAACACGCTCGATCCCCTTTGGCCGGACACACTTTCCTGGGTCATGCCCGGCCTCGGAAGATCCACACGTCGCAGCCCCACCTAGGCTCAACAGAGAGGTCAGCACGCCGGACTAATCCTAGGCACTCTGGGGTCTGGGTCCATCGCCCAGTGCGCTCCTGCACGTTGCGTACGCGGCCGCGAGCAGACCTAGCAACCCACACGATCACGGCGGTTACGTTAGCGCGGTCCAACACGGCGCGCGCCGCTCAGTCGCTGACGTCAAGAAGGCTTCAGCTGATACCACGACGCCGGGATACCCATAACTACTCCCGCGTAGTTGGTTAGTGCGTATAGGCCAGTGGCCAGACTCAGATCAAATATCCAATCTCGTTAAACGTGTTATTAGGAAGTAAACGCGAACGCCGACCAGGGCTTGGCCCACCTGTCTCCTAGGTGGTCTCAACCTGCCCTGTCGCTCCGCCACAAAGATCCACTCAAAGGGCCGTTGGGACAAAGGTCCTTTCAGCCCCCAATCCGTGAATCACTCGCGGGTACTCTTCGAGCCGACCCGACTTTAGTCACCATTTGTATAGTATGTATATATGTATAGTATAACCCGTGATCACCTCCCGAGTGATCACGGCCCGATAGTATAGCAAGGCAGACTGACAAGAATGCAGGGCCAATGATGATATACTAGCATCCTACACTAGGCATTTAGGATTGCAGGTAAGGTATCAACAACAGTAGCAACAATGACAGGCTATGCAGCAGAATAGGATTAACCGAAAGCAGTATCATGCTACACTACTCTAATGCAAGCAGTATAGAGGAGAATAGGCGATATCTGGTGATCAAGGGGGGGGCTTGCCTGGTTGCTCTGGCAAGTAGGGGTCGTCAACAACGTAGTCGGTCGGGGCACCAGCAGCTGCGTCGGTCTCGTAGTCTACCGAAGAGAAGAGGGGGAAGAAACAGTAAACACACGGCAATAATGCAACAGGGATGCATGACATGTCTAAACGCAGGGCCGGGGTGATATACAGCCTAACTAAGCGATTTAGTTAATTTAGGAATTTATTCGGATTTATTTAATTAAAGTTGGACACTATTCATTTATCGGAATCTGTCTAATTGTTCAACGTTCTCATAGCTGCGGGCGTCTGACGGAGATACGGAGGATGTATTCGGGTTCGTATCGTCGTTCTGAGCAAGTTTCATGTATAAAATATTTTCATCGGAGTTACGGTTTAAAAGATATGATTTTCTAAAGTTTTTATTAATTTCTGAAATTTTAATTAATTATTTAATTCAACATTATCCGAAACAGTGCGCGCTGACGTCAGCATGACGTCAGCAGTCAACAGAGGCGTTGACTGGTCAACTGACGTGTGGGTCCCGTTTGTCATTGACTGAGATTAACTAAAACAGATTAATTACTTTAATCAGTAATTAGGTTAATCTAATCAGGATTAGTTAAGTTAATTAATTTAGTTAACTAATTAAATAAATAATTAATTAATATTTTTATAATTTTCTTTTAATCCTTTTTTTTTCTTTTTTTTAAAATGTTCCAGGGGCTAGGCCCCACATGTCATTGGGTCAGGGGGGCCATAGCGGGTTCGGGCGTTGCGGGCGCCCGACCCGGGCGATGACCCGCGGGAGCGGAGGGGCGCCGACGCGGCGCGGGCGCCGGGCGCCGGAGATGGCCGCGGTGAGGCCACGGCGAGACTGGCGGCGCGCGCAGCAGGGGGCGACGGGCGCGGTCGAGTGGTGGACCGGAGCGGGGCGAGACCAGCGCGCGGCAGCAGCAGGAGCCGGCCATGGCGGGCGACCCAGGCAGTGGCGGGGGCGCGAGCACAGCCGCGGGACGCGGTGAGTGTGCCAAGGGGGAAGAAGGGAGCGGCCACGCAGCGGGGCAGCGGCGATGCGGCGAGTGCGCACGCGACGAAGGGCACCAGTGGGGAGGGCGAGTGACGGCAGGGCTCGCCGGCAGGGGCACGCGGGGGGGGGCGCGGTGGCGCGGGGCACGCGACGCACGAGGCCACCGCAGGCGGGCGACGCAAGCAGCGGCGCGGGGAGGGAGAGAGGAGGAGAGGGAGGGGCGCGGCTCACGGAGGGCGTAGGGATCGTGGCAGTAGCGCGCGAGGTGGATGACGGGGACGACGGCGGAGAGGAGAAGCAGGCCGGCGGGGGAGCGCTCCGGCGACGGCGTCCAACGGCAATGGCAACGGGGCGGCGTCGGGCGGCAGGGTCGGGGCGTCGCGGCGACCTCCACCTCTCGATCCCGATCCAATCGGGGGAGAGGGGGGGGATATATCGGGAGAGGGGGGAAGTGGGGTGGTGGCTGGTTAGGGTTTCCCCCCCCATGGGGATAAGGCAGGGGATGGGGCTGGGCCGGCCAGTTGGGCCAGGTGGGTCGGCCAGCTGGGCCGCCTGGCCCAGTTGGCCAGGGGGGCCTTTTCTTTTCTTTTGTTTTTCTGTTTTGTTCTTTCTCCTTTTATCTATTCCTATTTCCCTGCTTAGTAAAAAGTTAGGCCTCAAAATGATTTCTATACGACATGGCAATTGTTCCAGTAATTACTAGGCATTCCCTAACACTACCAGAAATTAGTTTGGAGACAATTGGAGCTCCCACAAATTTTACAATAATTAATATGCATTAATCCTAGCTGTTTTAACCATGTTAGTGCCACTTAAACATTTTACCATTTGTTGGTTTCAATTTTAGACTAGCCTCTACAATATTTGTTATTTACTGAGCATTTTAGTTTTTAGGTTGGACAACTTTTATATTTCACTTTCATTTAAATTTGAATTTGAGTTAGGAGTTGAAATGCAATATGATGCTAATGATGATTATGCACTATTTATCATGATGACATGGCCTCATCAAAAGGGTGATCTCTGTAGCTTAATACAGGGGGTGTTACAAATCTCCTCCACTACAAGAAATCTCGTCCCGAGATTTAGGAGGTAGAAAGAAACAAAGCGGGGTATTCATCGCGAAGACGATCCTCGCGTTCCCAAGTGGCTTCATCCTCAGAATGGTTTGACCACTGAACCTTGAGGAACTTGATAACCTTCTGGCGTGTGCGACGCTCGGCTTGATCGAGAATGCGGACCGGATGCTCTTTATAAGAGAGGTCTTGTTGCAGTTCAAGCAATTCGTGATCTACTCCGCGGATAGGGTCTTTGAAGCAGCGGCGGAGTTGCGATACGTGGAACACATCGTGAACCTGAGAAAGGTTCGGTGGAAGTTCCAACTGATATGCCACTCTACCACGCCTTTCAAGAACAGTGAAAGGACCAATATAGCGAGGAGCTAGCTTGCCCTTGATCCCGAATCGGTGTGTACCTTTCATCGGTGTGACTCGAAGATAAGCCCTTTCGCCAGGTTGATAGACCATATCTTTGTGTTTGCGGTCATACTGACTCTTTTGACGTGACTGAGCAGTCTTCAAATGCTCGCGGACAACGCGAACTTGATCTTCGGCAAGTTGGATAATATCCGGACCGAAGAGTGGACGTTCCCCAGTTTCTGACCAATTTAGAGGGGTTCGGCACTTTCGTCCGTACAATACTTCGAAGGGGGCCATCTTCAGACTGGCTTGATAGCTGTTATTGTAAGAGAATTCGGCATATGGGAGAGATTCTTCCCATTTCCTTCCGAAGGATATGACACAAGCTCGAAGCATATCTTCGAGAACTTGGTTCACTCATTCAACTTGTCCTTGAGACTGAGGGTGAAAAGCGGTGCTGAAGGACAGATGAGTTCCCATAGCTTCTTGGAAACTTGCCCAGAATCTTGAAGTGAATAAGCTGCCACGGTCTGAACTGATAACCAGTGGAATACCGTGAAGTGAAACAATTCTGGACATGTAGAGAGTTGCGAGCTGACTAGCAGTGATCGTCTCTTTGACGGCTAGAAAATGTGCAACTTTGGAAAGTCGGTCAATGACGACAAGAATAGCATCATTACCTTTCTGTGATTTGGGAAATCCAGTGATAAAGTCCATTTCAACATGGTCCCATTTCCATTCAGGAACAGCAATTGGTTGCAGAGTTCCGGCGGGCCTTTGATGTTCTTCTTTGACGCGACGGCAAACATCACATTCAGCAACATAGCGAGCAATGTCTTGCTTCATGTTTGACCACCAGAATCTTTGACGGATGTCTTGGTACATCTTGGTACTGCCGGGATGAATAGACAACGGAGTGTCGTGAGCTTCTTGCATGACCTCCTGAGTCATACCCAGGTTACCTTTAGAGGGGACCACTAGACGACTTTTAAAGAACAATGTGCCAGTATCATCAATAGTGAAGAACGAAGGCCTTCCTTCAGCGAGATAGCGCTTAATCTTGTGGGCTTGAGAGTCATAGCCCTGCAGCGTCTTGATGCTGTCCACGAGATCTGGTTTAACAACCAGGGTATTAAGAGAACCCTGGGAAACAACGTGGAGGTTCATTTTGTAGGAACCTTCAGGAGGGGGAGCGAGTGCTCCACGAGGAACAATGTGGAGATTCAGCTTTCTGAATTCTTAAATAAGCGAAGGTTGAACTTCGTGAAACTGGAGGTGACTGCAATAAGACTTGCGGCTCAAGGCATCGGCCATTACATTAGCCTTGCCAGGGGTATAAGAAATACCCAAGTTAAAATCCGCTACGGTCTCCATCCATCTCTGTTGACGGAGGTTCAGGTCTGGCTGAGTGAACAGATACTTCAGACTTTGATGATCGGTGTAGATCTCGCAACGATTACCGAGAAGGTAATGTCGCCACTGTTTTAGTGCATGGATGACGGCAGCAAGCTCGAGGTCATGTACTGGGTAATTCTCTTCGTGCGGACGCAATTGACGCGAAGCATAAGCAATTACTCTGCGGTCTTGCATTAGGACACCGCCTAATCCTTGACGGGATGCATCACAATAGATGACAAAATCCCTCTGGGAATCAGGAGGGGCAAGCACTGGGGCAGAAGTCAGCTTGTCTTTGAGCGTCTGGAAACTTTCCTGACACTTTTTCGTCCAATCGAACTTGACGCCTTTATGAAGCAGGTTAGTCAGGGGCTTGGCGATCTTGGAGAAGTTCTCAACAAATCGACGGCAATAGCTGGCGAGTCCGAGAAAACTTCGAACTTGCTTGACGTTCTTTGGAGGAGCCCAATCAAGAATAGCCTGAACTCGCTCGGGGTTGACGGCAATACCATCCTTGGAGATGACATGCCCAAGGTATGTTACTTCGGGAAGCCAGAATTCACACTTGGAAAACTTAGCATATAGTTGATGCTCTCGAAGTTTTTCCAGAACAAGTCGAAGATGTTCAGCATGTTCCTCTTTGTTCTTGGAGTATACTAGGATATCATCCAAGTAAACCACGACGAACTTGTCAAGGTATTCCATGAATATATAATTCATCAGGCGGGAGAATGTGGCGGGAGCATTGGTTAAGCCGAATGACATGACGGTGTACTCGTATGAGCCATATCGAGTAACGAAGGCGGTCTTTGGGATATCCTCTTCACGAACACGGATCTGGTGGTAACCCAACCTTAAGTCGAGTTTAGAGAACACTGATGAACCCGCCAGTTGATCATACAGATCGTTTATCCGAGGAAGGGGATATTTGTTCTGGATAGTTGCTTGGTTAATAGGACGGTAATCTTGGACCAATCGGTTTGATCCATCCTTCTTCCTGACAAAGAGAGAAGGTGCTCCCCAAGCAGAGGAACTTGGGCGAATGAAACCCTTACGAAGTGAAGCGTCGATTTCCTCCTTAAGTTCAAGGAGTTCATGCGGCGGCATCTTGTAGGGTCGCTTGGCGATAGGAGTGGTGCCTGGTTTCAAGTCGATGACAAATTCGACAGCTCGAGCAGGGGGTATCCCTGGGAGTTCTTCTGGGAAAACACCTTGGAATTCGCGAACAACTGGAATGTGCTCGATGCCTTCAAGTGGTGATGCGTTTAACGCATTCAAGGCATAAAGCCTCGCCTCGGCATTTTGGATGATTTGAGCCTGGTAGCTTATTATTTCATCAGAAGGGTGTAGAAGATGGACGATCTTTGTGGCGCAAACTATAGAAGCAGTATGCGCTTTCAACCAATCCATTCCGAGAATGAGGTCGATACTACAAGACTTTAGTATGAAAGGGGAGGCGTGAAACTCCAGCCCTTCAATTTCAACGGTGACGTCGTTGCTACCCATGGAGGTTTGACATTGACCCGCGGGGGTGTGTATTACTATTGCAGTGTTCATGACCTCACATTTAATGTCGTGTTTGTATGCAAATTCTTCGGACATGAATGAATGCGATGCTCCCGAATCAAATAAAACAGAAGCTGGTACTGAATTAACAAGGAGAGTACCCATCACGGTGGCAGGCTGGTCCTGAGCTTCATTGAAATCGGTGTGGTTGGCCTGAATACGCCCATAAGACTTGGCATTGTTGTTGCGAGGCTGATTGTTCCTACGGTCAGTTGCAGGAAGTGCCAGTTGGTTCTGGTTCTGAATGCAGTTCCTGGAAAAATGACCTGGCTGCCCACACTTGTAGCACAGACTATCATGGGGATTAGGAGCAGGAGCTCGGGGTGGTGGAGCTGGAAGTCCTGGCTGCCTAGGTGGTGGAGGCAGACGTGGTGCAGTATAGGACCGTCTTGGAGCAGGTGCAGCTGGACGGTACACGCTGTTTGGAATCCAGATCCGACGCTTCTGTGCTGGCTGGCTCGAAGATGAACCAGTGTCACGGTTGCGCCTAAGAGATCCCTGGTGTGCCTGCAGACCAGTCTCGACCTGGATAGCCTTGTTTACCAAGATGGAGAAATTATCAAATTCATGCACAAGGAGCGCTAGCTTGATGTCAGCTTGAAGTCCTTCGCGAAACCTTTCCTGACGGCGAGCATCAGTGGGAATGTCTTCTTCAGCATAGCGGGATAATTCCAGAAACTCCCGCTGATAAGCTTCCACTGTCTTGTTGCCCTGGGTGAGGTTGCGGAACTCTTGCTTCTTCCGGTCCATGATTCCCTGGGGAATGAAACGGGCACGGAAGGCAGCTTGGAAATCCGGCCAAGTGATGACTGTGCCAGCTGGTTGAGTGCGCCTGTGGCTGTCCCACCATTGAGCAGCGGGGCCCTTGAGAAAGAAGGAGGCGAAGGTGACATAGTTTGCAGGGGCAACGCCACCAGATTCCAACTCATAGGTGATGTCGCGAAGCCAGTCATCCGCATCCAGGGGCTGGGTTGAGCCGCGGTAGACGGTTGGGTTGAGGCGCATAAAGTCCTGCAAGGTCCCTGGGCCCGGATACTGGTTCATATTGGGACGAGGAAACTGATCCATGATCCCTTGCATGAACTGACGTTGCAGTTCAAATTGCTGCATCATTCCAGCCATATAGTTCGGCGGTGGTGGATCGTTGGCACCACGGCCACGACCACGACCAGCGGGTCTAACCATCCTGCTAATTTACAACAGGGGGGTAGTTTAGTAAAAGCAAGCGCGAGTGCTTAGTGACAAGCATGATGTAACTCGACAATAGTTTAAGCAGTGCATCAAATACATAAAAGTAGTCAATTAAGACATACATATCCTTACACAAAGTCAGGTACATGCGGACAGCATAACGGCGCAATTTCATAAACTGGACATGCTAGGCGGCGCGCAGGCACGCGGTAAGGAAGTACACAACGAGAGATAGCAAAGGCTACATCAACGTCGAGAAAAACTGGTGGGGCGAGGAATCTGCAAGTGACAACACAGGGTGCCCTCGATAAAAGGATCCTGTAAGCAGAACCTGGCCCACAATCTCGAAGCAAGGGGGGGAAATTTTCAGAACTCCGGTGGATGTGATCACGAGACCCTAAGTGTCGGCGTTAGTAAAATTCATTTAACCCGAGTAGAAGAGAGATCAGAGCCCCAGAGTATAGACGAGGAATAAAAGATCCTAATACCACCCAGTTGGCAATGTGGGCCCGTAAGCCACACAGCCAAGTTAGTAAAACGGTTTTCTTTGTCTAGACTCAACTTCGGCCAAGGAATTGGAAAGGGGGATTCCTACAGGCAGTCGGCTCTGATACCAACTTGTGGCGCCCCCGGCTCAATCGTACACTAATCATGCACGCAAACGTGTACGATCAAGATCAGGGACTCACGGGAAGATATCACAACACAACTCTAAAACATAAATAAGTCATACAAGCATCATAATACAAGCCAGGGGCCACGAGGGCTCGAATACAAATGCTCGATCATAGACGAGTCAGCGGAAGCAACAATATCTGAGTACAGACATAAGTTAAACAAGGTGCCATAAGATGGCTAGCACAAACAAGGATACAACAGATCGAACAGGCGCAGGGCCTCCTGCCTGGGATCCTCCTAACTACTCCTGGTCGTCGGCGTCCTGGACGTAGTAGTAGGCTCCGCCCTGGTGGTAGTAGTCGTCGTAGGTGGCGTCTGGCTCCTGGGCTCCAACATCTGGTTGCGACAACCAGCAAGTTCCTCTGGATAGTTGCTTGGTTAATGGGACGGTAATCTTGGACCAATCGGTTTGATCCATCCTTCTTCCTGACAAAGAGAGAAGGTGCTCCCCAAGCAGAGGAACTTGGGCGAATGAAACCCTTACGAAGTGAAGCGTCGATTTCCTCCTTAAGTTCAAGGAGTTCATGCGGCGGCATCTTGTAGGGTCGCTTGGCGATAGGAGTGGTGCCTGGTTTCAAGTCGATGACAAATTCGACAGCTCGAGCAGGGGGTATCCCTGGGAGTTCTTCTGGGAAAACACCTTGGAATTCGCGAACAACTGGAATGTTCTCGATGCCTTCAAGTGGTGATGCGTTTAACGCATTCAAGGCATAAAGCCTCGCCTCGGCATTTTGGATGATTTGAGCCTGGTAGCTTATTATTTCATCAGAAGGGTGTAGAAGATGGACGATCTTCGTGGCGCAAACTATAGAAGTAGTATGCGCTTTCAACCAATCCATTCCGAGAATGAGGTCGATACTACAAGACTTTAGTATGAAAGGGGAGGCGTGAAACTCCAGCCCTTCAATTTCAACGGTGACGTCGTTGCTACCCATGGAGGTTTGACATTGACCCGCGGGGGTGTGTATTACTATTGCAGTGTTCATGACCTCACATTTAATGTCGTGTTTGTATGCAAATTCTTCGGACATGAATGAATGCGATGCTCCCGAATCAAATAAAACAGAAGCTGGTACTGAATTAACAAGGAGAGTACCCATCACGGTGGCAGGCTGGTCCTGAGCTTCATTGAAATCGGTGTGGTTGGCCTGAATACGCCCATAAGACTTGGCATTGTTGTTGCGAGGCTGATTGTTCCTATGGCCAGTTGCAGGAAGTGCCAGTTGGTTCTGGTTCTGAATGCAGTTCCTGGAAAAATGACCTGGCTGCCCACACTTGTAGCACAGACTATCATTGGGATTGGGAGCAGGAGCTCGGGGTGGTGGAGCTGGAAGTCCTGGCTGCCTAGGTGGTGGAGGCAGACGCGGTGCAGTATAGGACTGTCTTGGAGCAGGTGCAGCTGGACGGTACACGCTGTTTGGAATCCAGATCCGACGCTTCTGTGCAGGCTGGCTCGAAGATGAACCAGTGTCACGGTTGCGCCTAAGAGATCCCTGGTGTGCCTGCAGACCAGTCTCGACCTGGATAGCCTTGTTCACCAAGATGGAGAAATTATCAAATTCATGCACAAGGAGCGCTAGCTTGATGTCAGCTTGAAGTCCTTCGCGAAACCTTTCCTGACGGTGAGCATCAGTGGGAATGTCTTCTTCAGCATAGCGGGATAATTCCAGAAACTCCCGCTGATAAGCTTCCACTGTCTTGTTGCCCTGGGTGAGGTTGCGGAACTCTTGCTTCTTCCGGTCCATGATTCCCTGAGGAATGAAACGGGCACGGAAGGCAGCTTGGAAATCCGGCCAAGTGATGACTGTGCCAGCTGGTTGAGTGCGCCTGTGGCTGTCCCACCATTGAGCAGCGGGGCCCTTGAGAAAGAAGGAGGCGAAGGTGACATAGTTTGCAGGGGCAACGCCACCAGATTCCAACTCATAGGTGATGTCGTGAAGCCAGTCATCCGCATCCAGGGGCTGAGTTGAGCCGCGGTAGACGGTTGGGTTGAGGCGCATAAAGTCCTGCAGGGTCCCTGGGCCTGGATACTGGTTCATATTGGGACGAGGAAACTGATCCATGATCCCTTGCATGAACTGACGTTGCAGTTCAAATTGCTGCATCATTCCAGCCATATAGTTCGGCGGTGGTGGATCGTTGGCACCACGGCCACGACCACGACCAGCGGGTCTAACCATCCTGCTAAATTACAACAGGGGGTAGTTTAGTAAAAGCAAGCGCGAGTGCTTAGCGACAAGCATGATGTAACTCGACAATAGTTTAAGCAGTGCATCAAATACATAAAAGTAGTCAATTAAGACATACATATCCTTACACAAAGTCAGGTACATGCGGACAGCATAACGGCGCAATTTCATAAACTGGACAAGCTAGGCGGCGCGCAGGCACGCGGTAAGGAAGTACACAACGAGACATAGCAAAGGCTACATCAACGTCGGGGAAAACTGGTGGGGCGAGGAATCTGCAAGTGACAACACAGGGTGCCCTCGATAAAAGGATCCTGTAAGCAGAACCTGGCCCACAATCTCGAAGCAAGGGGGAAATTTTCAGAACTCCGGTGGATGTGATCACGAGACCCTAAGTGTCGGCGTTAGTAAAATTCATTTAACCCGAGTAGAAGAGAGATCAGAGCCCCAGAGTATAGACGAGGAATAAAAGATCCTAATACCACCCAGTTGGCAATGTGGGCCCGTAAGCCACACAGCCAAGTTAGTAAAACGGTTTTCTTTGTCTAGACTCAACTTCGGCCAAGGAATGGGAAAGGGGGATTCCTACAGGCAGTCGGCTCTGATACCAACTTGTGGCGCCCCCGGCTCGATCGTACACTAATCATGCACGCAAACGTGTACGATCAAGATCAGGGACTCACGGGAAGATATCACAACACAACTCTAAAACATAAATAAGTCATACAAGCATCATAATACAAGCCAGGGGCCACGAGGGCTCGAATACAAATGCTCGATCATAGACGAGTCAGCGGAAGCAACAATATCTGAGTACAGACATAGGTTAAACAAGGTGCCATAAGATGGCTAGCACAAACAGGGATACAACAGATCGAACAGGCGCAGGGCCTCCTGCCTGGGATCCTCCTAACTACTCCTGGTCGTCGGCGTCCTGGACGTAGTAGTAGGCTCCGTCCTGGTGGTAGTAGTCGTCGAAGGTGGCGTCTGGCTCCTGGGCTCCAACATCTGGTTGCGACAACCAGCAAGAAGGGAAAGGGGGAAAAGGAGGGGGAAAGCAACCGTGAGTACTCATCCAAAGTACTCGCAAGCAAGGATCTATACTACATATGCATGGTATATGTGTAAAGAGGCAATATCGGTGGACTGAACTGCAGAATGCCAGAATAAGAGGGGGATAGCTAGTCCTGTCGAAGACTACGCTTCTGGCAGCCTTCATCTTGAAGCAATAGAAGAGATTAGTTGGAAGTTAACCAAACAACAACGTAAAGCATAATCCTACCCGTCGATCCTCTCGTCGCCACCATGCGAGAGAGCGACCACCGGGTTATATCTGTCACTTGTAAGGGTGTGTTTTATTAAGTATCCATTTCTAGTTGTCATGAGGTCGGAATACAACTCCGGGTCGTCCTTTTACCGAGGGACACGGCTATTCGAATAGATAAACTTCCCTGCAGGGGTGCACCACATATTCCCCAACACGCTCGATCCCCTTTGGCCGGACACACTTTCCTGGGTCATGCCCGGCCTCGGAAGATCCACACGTCGCAGCCCCACCTAGGCTCAACAGAGAGGTCAGCACGCCGGACTAATCCTAGGCACTCTGGGGTCTGGGTCCATCGCCCAGTGCGCTCCTGCACGTTGCGTACGCGGCCGCGAGCAGACCTAGCAACCCACACGATCACGGCGGTTACGTTAGCGCGGTCCAACACGGCGCGCGCCGCTCAGTCGCTGACGTCAAGAAGGCTTCAGCTGATACCACGACGCCGGGATACCCATAACTACTCCCGCGTAGTTGGTTAGTGCGTATAGGCCAGTGGCCAGACTCAGATCAAATATCCAATCTCGTTAAACATGTTATTATGAAGTAAACGCGAACGCCGACCAGGGCCTGGCCCACCTGTCTCCTAGGTGGTCTCAACCTGCCCTGTCGCTCCGCCACAAAGATCCACTCAAAGGGCCGTTGGGACAAAGGTCCTTTCAGCCCCCAATCCGTGAATCACTCGCGGGTACTCTTCGAGCCGACCCGACTTTAGTCACCATCTGTATAGTATGTATATATGTATAGTATACACCCGTGATCACCTCCCGAGTGATCACGGCCCGATAGTATAGCAAGGCAGACTGACAAGAATGCAGGGCCAATGATGATAAACTAGCATCCTATACTAAGTATTTAGGATTGCAGGTAAGGTATCAACAACAGTAGCAACAATGACAGGCTATGCAGCAGAATAGGATTAACCGAAAGCAGTAACATGCTACACTACTCTAATGCAAGCAGTATAGAGGAGAATAGGCGATATCTGGTGAGAAAGGGGGGGGCTTGCCTGGTTGCTCTGGCAAGTAGGGGTCTGGAAAAAGTAGGAGGCTCCCAGGCTAGGCGGGGGCGCACAGCAGCTGCGTCGGTTCTCGTAGTCTACCGAAGAAGAGGAGGGGAAGAAGAGAACAGTAAACCACACGCAATAATGCAACAGGGATGCATGACATGTCTAAACGCAGGGCCAGGGTGATATACAGCTAACTAAGCGATTTAGTAATTTAGGAATTTATTCGGATTTATTTAATTAGGGTTGGACACTATTCATTTATCGAAATCGGTCTAATTGGTCAACGTTCTTTATAGCTGCGGGCATCTGACGGGAATACGGAGGATTGTATTCGGGTTCGTATCGGCGTTCTGAGCAAGTTTCATGTATAAAATATTTTCATCGGAGTTACGGTTTAAAAGAGAAGATTTCTAAAGTTTTTATTAATTTCTGAAAATTTAATTAATTATTTAATTCAACATTATCCGAAACAGTGATTGATGACGCTAGCATGACATCATGCTGACGTCAGCAGTTAATTAAGTTAATTACTAATTACTGTTAATTAACACTAATTAGTTAATTAGATTAACCTAATCAGGATTAATTAACTAATTAATAATGAATTAATTAATTAATTATTTTAATTATCTTAATTATTTATTTTTAGTTATTTTATTTAAAATGTTCGGGTCCGTGACGCCAAATTCGTAAGCTTAGAAAAGCGGTGGGAGGAGAAAAAAGGGGGAAGTGGAAAAGGCGGTTCCCGACGGAAATTACCCTCAGGACGGGCTTATTCAGGCGGAGGGAAAAGGGCGGGGAGCATATAAAGGTACAGGGACTAGGCGCGGGAAAAAAGGGAAGAAAGCGATCGAGGCCTCCGACAGCGGGCCCGACCCACACCTGCGATCCCAATCATACCTCTGGACACCCTCAATGGAGAATGGGAGAGTGCAGCACCCGAAGCCCCCTGTGCCATCCCGGGACTAGAAAGTCTCCACCCCGCCTCTGCTTTCTCTCAACTGAGACAAGAACTCTCGAGCCACTGGCAAGGAGGTGGACGATCGCTTATTCCGGAACGGAGGCCGGAGAATGGTACTCCCACCCGGGGAGCAGGGAATCCCTATAGATCTCCCCCGTAGAGCGCAGACCATCGGCGGTGAGGGAGACGGGCTCCCAGAGATCATGGATTGCGTAAAGACCAGACGTCAGCGCACCACATCCGCCGGCAGCCCCCCGCTCCCCCGATGGCCCTTCAGCATGCCTTCGAAAGAGTCACCGGAGGATCTTCGTGTGACTGAAGAGGACTGGGGAGGCATAAGAGGGGCCGACCGGGAACCGGAAAGGAGGCCGGGAGTGGGACGGAGGAGAGGAGAGAAGACCCTGGGAAGATGACCGGTTCCACTTTCCAACGTGAGCAGAGAGAAAGAACTAGGGGGAGGGAGACGACGCGAGAGTGAGGAAGAGCAAAGGACGAGGCTGAGGGTGCGAGGACAAGGGCGAGTGCGAGAGCAGAGAGGGGGGAGAGGCAGAGGGCTAAACCGTGTCCGTAGGGAAGGGGCGGTGCAAGCCGGGGGAAAGGGCAGCGGGTCGCGGCAGCGGGAGGTCGGGGTGGCGTCGGGGGGGAACCGAGGCAACGCACGGCAGATGGGGAGGCAAGGAAGGAGAGGGAGAAGGAGAGGTCGGGACAGAGGCAGTAAAAAGGAGCACGGAGAGCGCAGGCCGAGGTAGTCAGACAGGAGCAGACCATGTAGGGCGACGGGGTCGTGCTCCGCGATCCGATCCAATGCTGGATCGGGAGGTGGGGCTGAGAGGGGTGGACCCAGCCAGAGCGGCGACGGGTGGACCGCGGCAGGAGGATCGCGGCATGGCATACGTACAGCGTGGCTTTCGCCGGAAGAGGGGATCGGGAGAGAATCCCGTATCAGATGGTGGTGGGGAGGAAAAGAGCGAGGGGGAGGGGGGATCGGGGGTGAGGGCTATGGTTTCGGTCTCCTCGGGGAGGCCAGACTAACGTAGCGCCGGCTGGGCCGGCATGGGGACCGGTGGCTTGCGGCCGAGGCCCAGTGGGGGGGGGGGGGGGGGTTCCTTTATCCTTTTCTGTTTCTTTTTCCTTTTCTTTATTCTCTTTTCTCCACTGTTAAATGTTTAGGCCCCAAATGGTTTTTGTAAAAAGTGTGACCTATTTCATAAATACCAGTGCATTATCCCCTAACACCTAAAATTAGTTTGGACAAAACATAATTCCATATTTATTTCAGATTTAATAAATGTTTATTAAATATTATCTTTATCCACTGTTTGAGGTTGTTCGAGTCACCTATCCAATTCCAATGATGTTGGTTTCAATTTTAGAATAGCCTCTGGAATATTTGTTATTTATCTGACATTTTAGTTTCTATGTTGGACAACTTTTATATTCCACTTTCATTTAAATTTGAATTTGGCTTAGGAGTTGAAATGCAATATGATGCTAATGATGATTATGCACTATTAATCATGATGACATGGCCTCATCAAAAGGGTGATCACTGTAGCTTAATACAGGGGGTGTTACATGGGGCCACATGGATGTCCATCACTTTGACCAACAATGAGAGAGGTTATACGACCAAGGTGGTGACTCTTATTGGTCTATGTTACAGTACGTCTTGGTGAGATGCCCTCTCCCACCGACTCAAAGTGTGTGGGGGGGGGGGCAGGGGCACTACTTCGCACTTCCTAAACCTCTGTGGGGCCGGGAATGTCCCGTTAATTTGTGAGGCACATGTGCCACATCAAAATTGTGAATTGGGTATTTAAATATCACACCACACCCTTTTCATACATATAGTTGGGCCACCCGCAGGTGGTTCGTATGTGGTCTCACCCATCTCGCGCCACAAGCACACATTTGTGGGCCCACACACGGTCCACCTTTGACCGGAAGCGAAAGAGGGGTTTAACCATGATGGACTCCTATAGGTTTTGTATTATGGTAGGGTGAGATGTCAGACCTAGCTATTTGGGGGCATGCGTTCATAGCTAGGATTCCCCTCCCACCAACACGAAGTGTGTGTCTGTGGGGGGTGGCAGACTAGCAATAATAACATGCGCTTTGTGAGATAGGTGCCACATCAAAGTGGTGCATTGGGTATTTGAACATCAAACCACCCTTTTCACACGTATATTTGGTCCACATGAAAGTGTGTTCGTGTTCTGACCCTTTACCGCGTTTTTTTGCCAAATTTATAAACAGCAGACGAGTGGGATGCAACAATCGTCTGCGATTGGGGACGCAATAGACACGGTTCGCTCAGACTACCCGTGTGCCACGCCCATGCCCCTGTCACTCACATCAGCATAGTAGATTGGGCTCCACGAGGCTTCCCTCCCACTCTTGAAAATATCTACTCCCTCGCAAACTCAAAAATATCTACCCGCATAGAGGTTTTTTTGTTTGATAGCACATGATTATCATGTGTGGACCGTGTGCGATGTCTGTTACTCCCACTCTACTTCAATCCCTTGATCCAAATTTTTAGTAGCCCCGGAATTTTACTCCCACCTGCATCCCTCTCAATCTCGAAAATATCTGCTCGCCTGGAGGGTTTTTCTGTTTGATAGAACACTATTATTATGTTGACAGTGTGAGATGTTTGTTACTTCTGCTCTGCTTCAATCCCTTGATCCAATTTTTAGTAGCCCCGACATTTTACTCCCACTTGGATCCCCTCGTAATCTCAAAAATATCTGCTCGGCTGGAGGATTTTTCTGTTTGATAGAACATGATTATTATGTTTTGACCGTGTGTGATGTTTGTTACTTCCGCTCTGCTTCAATCCCTTGATCCAAATTTTCAGTAGCCCCGACATTTTACTCCCACCTAGTAAACTTTCCAATAGCCGTGGCATTTCCTCAAACACCACCTTGGCCCCCCTCCACACACACCCCAAAACCTCCCCTCACACACACACCACCCCTCCCTCGCTCGAAACCCTAGCTAGGTCGCCGCCACCGCTGCCGCTGCCGCCGCGCCGCCTCCATCATCAACCTCCGCTGGTCTGCCCGTGCAGGTTACCCACTGATCTACATACCTTCGCCGACCTGAGTTTCTTAGATGACGCCTGCGAGACACCCCCTTTCCCATAGATCCCCATCCCCACCCCCCTCCCCCACTCAAGAGTGTCGCAGCCTAAGCCCGGCTACGTTTCCCGGGGAGCTCGAGGAGCGAATGGCCCAAAACAGGTTTACCGCGGCCTCTTCGCCCGACGTTGGTGAGGTGGCCGCTGAGGAAGCTGACGATGCTGACTAGGCGCAGCCTTTCAATCGGTGGGCTAGAGAATTATGGTATGTCGCGGACGCCGGCTACGACATCGAGGTCATCGACAGCGACAGCTTGACGCGGGCTATGTCACAGGTTAAGTTGCCCACCCCCAACCCCTCGGGTTCGACCGTCGTCGATCTCATTGATGGCCCTGCTGCTGATCTCCTCTAGCTCGTTGTCAACAATTTACCATCCTTCAACGCCATGGAGCCCCTTTTGTCATTTCTGGAGGACATGTTCTGCGATGCTGGCTTGGGATCCTAAGCTGCCAAATCGGACCTCATTGATGGCCGCCACGAGGAGCCCATCTGTGACAAGTGAGGAAACCCATGATTTGTTTTGCCGTGCCTCTTCATAGGGGGAATCCCATGATTTGTTTTTTCAAACCCCTTTTGTAGCGAGAATATGTCCAGTTTTTATTGTTGTATTTGGTTGTTTGCATTATGCCATGTTTATTTCAGTTATTCACAATGTGATGCTCTATATGTCCAACTATTTACTGTGCAGTACAATTTCATCAATACCAGTTCAACGACCATATTTGTTTCCTATTAAACCTGGTGTAGGTAATACGCCCCCTCTTTTTTCACATTGTGATGTTCAATTATACAATTTGATGTTTAAGCACAAGCTACGTTCTATGCAATTTCAACAATACCACTATGAATGGATATATTTGCTTGTTGTTAAGCCTGTTATAGCTAGCATATGCCTCTTTTAACGGTTTTTGGTTGTTCGGTTGTTTGTAGTTAGCATATGTCCAGTTTCAATTGCTATCTTTGGTTGTTCATAGTATGCCTTGTTTATTTTAGTTATTCACAATGTGATATTCTATATGTGCAAGTATGAACAGCGCAGTTCAATTTCATCAATACCAGTTTCAACAATATTTGGTTGTTGTTAAGCATGTTGTAGTTAACATGCCTTTCCATTTTGATTTAACAATAACTAGTGTACTTAGACCTGCACAATACCAGTTTGAATGCCTATGTTTGCGTGTTTTTAAATGTTAGGCATGTTGCAGTTAACACACCTTTCCACTTATTGTTTTGCTTAACTAGCGTGCTTAAACCTGAACACTGAAGCTATCATTTGGAGATTATGTTGTCTATCATGGATATATTTGATTGATGTTTAGCCTGTTGTGCTTAACATGCCTTCCGATGTACTTACACAGGACAATATTGGGAACGACTGTTGTTTTCCATCGAGGTTAGTTTTATCCCATGGCTTATATATACTCATTGTTTAGGATATCGGTAGCTGGTACCATGTAGACCGGGGGCTGATAAGGGATTAATCTGTGAATTGTACATTTAACTGAATATATCTGTAACCCATTTATCAGTAGGTTAACTAGGGCCATATCTAATATATCTGAGGCTACATAGCGACATACATTGTACTGAATGTCTAAATATGTAATCCTAGGCTACATAGCAACAAGGAAGAGTGTTACCTTAATGTTCTGATGATGTCTAGATATACATAGAAGAGCAGCAGCAGCAACAACAACAGCAGTTAACTGCAATTAATCAGCCGATATTTGTAACAATGTAATAAACTCCCTCTGTCGCATAATATAAGATGTTAATTCATCCAATATGTGAGTATATTGGATGTAATAAGATCTTATATAATGGGACGGAGGGAATGTTGTACTACATCATTGTTCAATTGTTGTTTAGCTTCTAATATTAACTTGGTGCTTTTAGGTACATATGTCATTGGTAAAGATCCGCGCTTCGACCCCTTTTGCGTATGGGCCAATGAGATATTCATGAACCAACATAAAGTGAGGAAACTGATAAAGATTGTTAGTAAAATGGGTCAAAGATGGCAATTAAACTATTTGTTTACACTTTATCCAAGATAACAGTGAACTGTAGGATGGTAAGTAAGAACTCTTCAGCCTTCTTTTTACTGCTGATAATGAGTTGTGTTAGATGACAATGTCTGAATCTTTTTCCTTTGTAGTGGTTCCCAAAGCAGTTTACTCAAGATTACCTCTCAAACTACATGATTGGTGGGCATGCAAAGGTTAAAGTATTTCTACCAGAACACAATGACTATCTAGATGTCCTCATGAAGACAGTGAAGGATGGGCGGTCAGCCATCACAGGGGGATGGACTAGAGTCGTGTGTGCCTTCTGCATGGAGAAGAGAGCAATACATGCATTCCGCTTCACCTTGTTCAGCAACCAGAATGTCTTTCGCCTCTTTCTTTACCGTCTTTAATAGTACAAGTATCCAACCCTGGTTCATCATTCTTTATTTGGTGCTTATGTAATTCTTAAACATATATACATGTGAATCGAATAATGCATTGGTTGTTGAACCTGATGGATATGAATAAACTTATAGCCTACTTTCACATTTGAATTCAATACAATTTTAAATAGCAGCGATTAAATTAGGGTGAAAATACGCTCTGCGGGTCGTTATGGCGCACACGGTTTGTAAAGCACAAATGTGTGAGATATAAATCACAATCTGACATAGTTCACCGAGAGAAAACGTGGGTGACCATGCACACTGTTGCCGTTTGTGAAGCGTGTGTGATGTCAGACAATATCACAAACGGTGCGAGCAAACTAAATGTTTGTGATAGTCGCCTTATCGTACACGCTTTACAATCATGAATTGTTTCTGATGTCATACACATCGTAAATGTTGCACCATAGAATAGCGTGTGCGATAGTTATCACGTACGACACTGGTACAACAGTTCAACATTTCATAATCCTATCCGACACTCGTACGATGATTAGCTAATCTTCTTAATTATATATCACATATGATTCGGGGGAAGTGAATGTGTGTGATAGTCTCCTTATCATACACGCTTTACAATCATGAACTGTTTGTGATGGGGTACGCATCATAAACGTTGCACCACAGAATAGCATGTGCAATGGTAATTCCAGCACACACGAGTAGCAAGGATGGAGCATTTGGGATATTCGATATGTCACAAATAGTTGTGTGACGAATCGTGTTTGGGATAGATGCGGGCATCGCATACGCTTAGTTCTGGAAAACGTATGCATTCCTATTCCCTACCCCCGACGGTTTATGGGTCATGTGGGAAGGACCCCCCCCCTATCGCACACACAGGCAAGGCGATGGTTTAAAACTCTGTCGTGGAAAGGGGTTAAAAACCATTTGTATAGCAGCTCGTTGTACCAGTGTACCCTTGAGGTAAATAAGTTCGGAGGCGACTATCTTTCTATGTGTCTGACTATAAGCCCCATAGGTTCGGAGGTGACGGTTTGAAACTATAAGCCCCTATCTTTCTATGTGTCTGGCTGAAACTTTTGCTCCATATATATGTAGTGAGTGTCAGCAATCATAGAAGATTAAATGATAGTTGAGTATGTGGACTTGCTAAACAAAAGCTCTTACATGAGACCCTTCCTGAGAATATGATGAATTGTAATTGCTTTGTTGACTGAGAACATAGTTTTTAGTTTTCAAGAAAGTTTGTGCTTTATACTTCATTATTTTGATGAATTGTTACTTGATCATGACAAGTTTTATGATGATATATTACTGCTATGATAATGATCATGATGCTACTATGTCCGTATTTTGTTTTTATCGACACCTCTCTCTCTCTCTCTCTTTCTATCTAAACATGTGGTCATGATTATCGATATCGACTTTCGCTTGAGGACAAGCGAGGTCTAAGCTTGGGGGAGTTGATACGTCCATTTTGTGTCATATTTTCCTACTGTTATTTATGATGTTTTTTATCATTATAACACCTTGTGATGCAATTCTAATGCCTTTTCTCTCTTAATTTGCAAGATTTACATGAAGAGGGAGATTGTCGGCTGCTAGAATTCTGGACCTGAAAAAGCTATATCAGAGATACCTATTATGCACAACTCCAAATGAGATTTTCATGGAGAATTGTTTTGGAATATATAAAAAATATTGGGCCAAAGAAGTACAGGAGGGGCCCACTAGCTGCCCACAAGGCACCTGGGCGAACCACCCCCTGGGCGCGCCTAGGTACCTTGTGGGGCGCACAACTAGCCTCTGGCTCCCATCTTTTGCTATACGAAGGGTTTTGACCTATAAAAAATAAGGAGAGGACTTTCGGGACAAAGCGCCGCCGTCTCAAGGCGGAACCTAGGCAGGAGCACTTTTGCTCTCCGGCGGAGCGATTCCGCCGGGGATACTTTCCTCCAAGAGGGGGAAATCGAGGCCATCGACATCATCAACAACCCTCTCATCATGGGAGGACCAATCTTCGTCAACATCTTCACCAGCACCATCTCATCTCAAACCCTAGTTCATCTCTTGTATTCAATCTTTGTCTCAAAACCTCAAATTGGTACCCGTGGGTTGCTAGTAGTGTTGATTACATCTTGTAGTTGATGCTAGTTGGTTTATTTGGTGGAAGATTATATGTTCAGATCGTTGATGTTATTCAATACCCCTCTGATCTTGAACATGAATATGATTTGTGAGTAGTTACTTTTGTTCTTGAGGACATGGGAGAAGTCTTGTTATAAGTAATCATGTGAATTTGGTATTCGTTCGACATTTTGATGATATGTATGTTGTGATTCCCTTAGTGGTGTCATGTGAATGTCGACTACATAACACTTCACCATAATTGGGCCTAAGGGAAGGCATTGTGGAGTAGTAATTAGATGATGGGTTGCTAGAGTGACAGAAGCTTAAACCCTAGTTTATGCGCTATTCCGTAAGGGGCTGATTTGGATCCATATGTTTCATGCTATGGTTATATTTATCTTAATTCTTCTTTCGTAGTTGTCGCGAGAGGGGTTAATCATAAGTGGGAGGCTTGTTCAAGTAACAACAGCACCCTAGCACCGGTCCACCCACATATCAAATTATCAAAGTAGCGAACGTGAATCAAATGAACATGATGAAAGTGACTAGATGAAATTCCCATGTGTCCTCAAGAACGCTTTGCTTATTATAAGAGACCGTTTCGGCCTATCCTCTACTACAAAAAGGATTGGGCTACCTTGTTGCACCTTATTACCATTACTACTTGTTGCTCGTTACAAATTACCTTGCTACCAAACTATCTGTTACCGATAATTTCAGTGCTTGTAGAAAATACCTTGCTGAAAATCACTTGTCATTTCCTTCTGCTCCTCATTGGGTTCAATACTCTTACTTATCGAAAGGACTACGATTGATCCCCTATACTTGTGGGTCATCACTTTTCCTCTAGAGTAAATTGTGTTGAGAAACTACGTACATGTTTAACTCTCTTCATTATTGTACAGCAGCTGATAAAAGCTCACCAACGGAATTGGAGATTATTCAAGCAGTCCCCAACAAGGATAATGGGTCTCAAACCGAAGAAGTGATGAACTGCGACGACGATGATAATGAGCCAATGGTTGAACAGCTGGCCTATGTTGCAAATATGATTAGATGTCTAGAAGAAAGCGGGAAGGAAAACCTTACAACTCTGGTAACAATATGTTGACATTGTTCGACATTCAAAAAGGTACTGCTAAATGTAGATTATAATCTTATATGTTGAATTACATCTTAGTAGGCATTTTTCTATATCATTAAGGAAGGAGAGGTGACTGTTACGCGAAGCTCAGGGGCGTCCAAGAGAAAGTGGGATGAACCTGTTAGTCAACGTACTTTTTACCCTATAAACACTTATTTCAAAAGGATATTTAATATATTGTCTTTATTTCCTTTACCACTGCATATTGCACAAATGCATTAATATTTTGGAATTGTGCAATACCTAAATATTAAACCAAATCGAGAACCTGGATATGTGATTTCTGTAGGGACAGTTGGATTTCACATATGCTGACTTGAATGCATGTCCAGGAGGCCAGCATGAAGAAATTGGACCTATGAAGATACAACATAAACAACCTAAAACAGTCAAGAATGCTTTGGTAGAGGAACATGAGCCTATTGCTGTGAAGGAGGCCCTGGCAGATCAATATGAAGAGACTGAAGCTGACAAGGGGTGCGTAGCATATTAGCATGAAGAGGCTGAACCTACCAAGGAGGCCCTAACATAGTTTCATGAGGAGGCAGGAACCGGCACGGAGATTGTGCCCGAGCAGCATAAAGAGTCGGAAGCTGGTAAGGAGGCCCTGCCAGAGCAACAGGAAGACCTTCAAGTTATCAACAATGTTGTGGCCTAGTAGCATGATGAGCCTGAAGCTTGCAAGGATGAATCGCCTAAGCAACAGAGAGACCTTGAGGTTGTCAAGAAGGCCCTAGCAAAGCAGCAGGAAGAACTTGAAGCTATCAAGACGGCCTTCGCAGAGCAGTAGTAAGAACTAGAATCTGTCAAGAAGGCCCTGCCAGTGCACAAGGATGAACTTGAAGGTACAATGAAGAAGTTGTAATGCCCTATAGACTAAGTAAAGTTGTCATCAAGGCAATTCAAGAGCAGTATGTTGCAGTTGAAAGTGACAAGTGTCATATTTTGTTGTGCGATACTTTGTCTGATGGTGCTTAATTGTAATGTCGCCAATTGTGCGATACTTTGTCCCATAGAGCAAATAATGAAGTTTGTTCCATTTTGGCAGCAAATTTAAATATAAAACAAATTATCAGAGTCTACACATTGTGACAGTATGGATATCGTCACTAGCGTATGGACCCACATGTAAGCAGCCACGTCGCCCACCTCTAGTCCCACATGTAAGCAGCCATGTCAGCAATTTATGGGCCCATAAATCAGTGGTGTTGGCCTGTCAAAACTGACGCCCAACTTATTACTGACAGGCACCATCGGTGATAAAACCTCGACAGGGCCCAGCTGTAAGGTGCCACATCAGCAGATTATGGGCCCGTATGTCAGAAACATTGACTGGTCAGACATGGTTGGTCGGTTGTTAGTGTCGGATGTATCGTCACCAAAAACTACGATGAGGGATGGTTGTCAGTATACGGTGACAGTTCTAGTGACATTTTTTGCCCGTCGCAAAAGACAGGTTCAGCAACGTTTTTGGATTCATCACCTGAGATACGATCTTGCGAGATGAAAAAAGTGGTACCATCCAGATTTTATTTTCCATGACGGTGTTTCGGTGACGGTGGGGGCGACGGCCAGAAAATTTCATTGGGTTATTTTCAGCGACGAAAAAGGGTTATATGTGACACAAGTGAACCATCGCAAAATAGAGCAAATTTTGTAGTGATATTTGCTTGGAAACTCCAATCGCGAGTGTTAATGTTACGTGGGCGCTTTACTTAAATTTTATTCCTAAAACATGCAAAGTATTGGCTCATTGTATTAATGCCATAAGATCAACACGCAAAGCAATTAGCATTATTCTCAGGACGCACGCGATCAACTCATTTTCCACCGTTTCACACAGACCATGACAAGTTTGAACAGTTTGTTAGGGTTGTTGTCCCCTTCATCATCATGCCATCTTTCATGGCTTCTAAGACTCACAACCAAGTCATAAGATTCCCATAATAAGTACAACAAAGATGCCTATGCATCTCAATGATTCACATATCAGAGCCAATATTTACTTTACAACTAAAACAAAGTTGTGAAAATGTATAAAAATAAGGAGAAATCGATCGATGCTTCTCTCGGCAAAGGTAATCCCTAGAAAAGTGCCAATATATCTAGCAACCCATAAACCTAATTTATGTAAGCAATTTGATTCAAGGATTTGCGCAACACTGAAACCAATCTCGTTTACGGGCACACATGTCAAACATTGCCGGACAAACATGCTTTGGGTCACTAGTGGAACTACCACTTCAAATATTTTCATAAGCGGGTCGCCAAGAAATTGTGGAATGCTTTCATCATCTGAACATCTGTGTTGTTCCAAGCCACGTTTATGGTCACTGGTGGCACTCACACTCGTAATATCTGCATATGCGGGTTGCCAAGAACTTGTAGAATGCTTTAACCATCCGAACATTTGTGTAGTTACACTAAAATGTAGCCGAGTAACCCTATTTGCACATATATTGAAAAAGCGTGATTACTATAATAGTGGCACTAGTTAATGAAACATACACTCACAAATAGAAGCATCTTCATTTTCTTAATGGGAAAAAATTGCAACACAACAGCTTTAATAAAAAAATACAACAGTAGCACAATATGACAAAGCATGATCATGTGTATGAAGGATAGTACTGACCTGTGTGAGATGACTTTTTGAGATCAAGTTATTCTTCAGGTCCCCGTATCTTGCCATGAAGGCAATTCGTTGAAAACTATGAACAACTTCAATGTGGCAATAGAAGGAGGGGCCGAGTATTCCAATCTCTATTTTGTGCAGTTCAATCAAAATTAAGCATCCCTGTTTGCAGAAATACTTAAACATGTCATTAGTTCAAGAAAGGGACTAGTTGATGAAACATGTACTCACAAAGAGAAGCACTTCCATTATCTTCATTAGAAATGAAATGATAGCAAAGACAGTAGCTCTATTTTAACTGTATTATTACTTCATTTTGTTGTGGCACTAGCGGGCCAAAACATTGCCTCAAATTATTAGTGGCATTAGATTAAGATGCAAAAACAATAGCTTATTGCTTTCTCATGGCAGTGCCAAAATAGTAGCACGAGATCACTAGCTGCATGTGATGGAGCGAAATACCATGAGATCCCTTAGCTGGGGTCCAAGCGCAGCTGGAACTCATGGATCGGAGGTCACACGATGATTATGAGCTTGCGCGCATGAGAAGAATACAACAGAATAATGCCATGGTTGACAAACTTGGCATTAAGGGACTGAGATCCAGTCTGGATGCAATGGAATGCACACGCTCTCCACCTGCAGATTCGTGTTCAGAATATGATCCTAACAATGATTCTGAGCTAGAGGGAGACCTAAGTTAATGTAGCTCCCTAGTGGAGGAGTGAGAGGCAGATGCCCTATCTTATTCACCCATCAAGGTGCTTGCTCTAACTTTGCAAGATTATACTGGTCGCACATATCTTGGAAATGATGCTTTGCATTGCTTCTACTATGTTGCACCGCCATTTGCTTAGTTTACACATCATATATGTGAATATGCCCTGCCTATCCATTTTCAATACATATTCCATCTGTCATCATACCATATTTCACCATTCAAATTGTCGTGGTTTTGTCACGGCAGATGCCCTTGTGAAAGGACTTAGGAGTGGAGCCATCGCAATGTAGGTTAGCTTAAAGGGGTTGAGCGGGACGAGAGACACGAGTTTACCCAGGTTCGGCCCCTCACCGATGAGGTAAAATCCTACTTCCTGCTTTGTACTATATTGATTGAGTATTGATTACAAGGGAGCGGAATCGCCTAACCTAGCTCTCAATTGATTGTAACTTGACTTAACCCGCCGCAGGGTCTCACCTTTATATACACAGGTCGAGGCCCTGGATTTACAAGAGTCCAAGTCGGATCATTCAACGTGACCAACCCGGGTTCTAAATCACCCTGCCTTGCTAGGCAAGTCGCCATTGGGCGGCTCACACCTCCGGGTTATGATGCTATGCCCGGGTCTTGGGCCTTCAACATGCCCGCCTTGTGAGCCGCCTCCAGTCTTCATATCTTATCTTCTTGGGCCCACTAAGGCTTTCACTTATGAGTCACCAACAGTGTAACTCGGCCCCTCCTGGGCGGGTCACACCGCGGGGTTATATCCCCAACATTAGGCCCCAGATTGATTTGAACTTGTTCATGTCAATCTTCATCCTCCGGTTGGCGAGTCTTCTTGAATTTTTCTTAAAGCTTGACTTTGAATAAATCTGCATGACCCGCCATAAGAAAAGATGACGCCATATTATTAAATTAAGAAAAATCCTCATGACATCACAACGGATCTTTGTATTAACCAGCCATTCTGAAAATTGAGGCACCTTTTTTGGTGAGATAATTATCACGCCTCCTTGATCTCCACGCATGCCATTCACTGTTTCACCTTTCCTTGTAAATAGAGACGGGGGGCTTTCTTTTCACCTTTTACCCCCGTCTCCTCTTCTTCTTCCTCCTTGCGCCGTCCGCCGTGACCGGAGCTCCGCCGCCCCAGCCGAGCTTCAACAGCGACTCCATCCAGGCTGCTCATCCGCTCTTCATCAACACCGTCAGGTATCCTTTCACCTCCCTCCTCGGATCCACATTAGGGTAGTCGAGTTCATAGAGTTCATCGTTGTTCCTCCATGTTCATCCATCTCCCTC
This sequence comes from Thinopyrum elongatum, assembly GCA_011799875.1. Classification (NCBI taxonomy): domain Eukaryota; kingdom Viridiplantae; phylum Streptophyta; class Magnoliopsida; order Poales; family Poaceae; genus Thinopyrum; species Thinopyrum elongatum. Next base: position 347,290,591 of record CM022302.1, on the reverse strand, counting down.
TTAGAAGTCGTGTTTCAAAAACAAAATAGGAACAGAGCGGTAGCAGTTTTAATCCTTACTTGCATCTTGGATAGATCCCCTTTCTTCCTCAGAATCAGCAAACAATCTGTTAGTTCTTCTACTGCCGCCTGTTAGGTTTAATATTTATTCTCCTTTTCTGGGCTGCTGTAGATCCGTAATTGCAGTTGCAATCTAAAAAACTTGTTTGCCCCACACTTAGCAAAAATTTCAGCAACCTCAGATCCATAGATAATTGACCCGCCCTTCATTGATCGGGCGGCTTGATAATGACTTTGTAACCCACCAAAAATTCCAAGGATGCTTCCTTCTCTTAACCCTCCAACATGTTGTCGGCTCATACTTTCATAACATAACACGCCATATACTTATGGCCTGATAAATACTCTCCCATGGCGAGGGCGGCTCATAATTCCTTTAATGGGTCACCATAATATGTAGTACTTTAATTGTAGCCAGCTCACTCATCATTGAATCATCATATAATCATTCTGGCGGCTTATCATAGCAATTTTAACTCGCCATACTGTTATTTCTTGGTCGCAGCTTTTTAATCTGGTCAACCATGACTAAGACTCCCACATCTTGCGACTGGGTTGCCTCTAGAGTCTCCGAACTCTCACTGAATGACTATGTAGACATGGGGGTCATACCAGCCAAAAACATCATCCACTGGCGGGTTCCAGGTGTTGAAACTACTCCTCAACCACAGGAGGGTGAATTTGTTATTTTTGCGGATCACCTTCTCCGTGGCTTTTCACCGCCCGGGTCAAAGTTCTTCCGAGATGCTTTGCACTTTTACAACCTTCACCCCCAAGATATTGGACCCAATTTCGTCTCAAATCTATGCCACTTCCAAGTGTTTTGCGAAGTATATCTTCAAGAGGAGCCCACTGTGGACCTCTTTCGAGACTATTTTTACATCAACCACCAGACTGAGATGTTAGATGGGCTCAGTCTTGAACTTGGAGGCGTTTCTATTCAGAGGCGGAGAGATGTAACTTTTCCTTCAGCCGCTCTGCCAAGCCATCCCAAAGATTGGAACTATACTTGGTTCTACTGCAAAGACACCTCCCCAGCTGGAGAGAACCCCCTGCCGGGTTACCGCCCCTACCGGCTCACCACCATCGGCCAGCTTCCAGGTCGATTAACTGCCGCAGAACGCGGTCAATATGCCTCCACTTTTTCGAAGGTAAGAGCCTTGATCGCCAATGGCTTAACCAGAATCGATCTGGTCCGCTGCTGGGTCGCCTGGAGGATTTTACCACTGAGCCGGTGCGGCGGTTTAATGTGCTGATACACCGGTGACACAAAGGACCCCCAGCATTTCAACCCAACACAGCTAACTGACAAAGAGATCAATGGCACTGTCAAGTCGCTGCTTGGGGAGTCACTAGAAAACTGCAGCAAAGCGGGTCTGAACCCTTTCTGTGCTCTTAACTCGGCTCCTCCTGTGAGTATTCCAAAACTTCATCTTGTTTATCCATCTTTTGTGTCTTATATCCTCTCAACCATTGCTTATGTACATATGTATATAGGCCGACTCTTCTTTCTGGAAGAAGAAGGTAAACACTGCCCAGCCCACTAAGAAGACCAGGGCAGCTAAGCCTCATGGCATGAGCCGCCGCAAGAAACCAACTGCATAAGAGCTCTTTGAGCTAGATGAGTTGGAGGTAGAACTTGACTCCCTTGGCCTTTTCTTTATGCTACTTATTGATGCTGATTCTTCTTAGGACGAGGTAGAGACAAGCCACGCCGATGCAGCAGAGGTAATTCTTATCTCCTCCGACTCAAAACCTTTGCCAAGAAAGAAAACACGGCGGGTCATCCGAAAAGTAAGATTTTATCATCCTCTTGCTTATTTGGACCCCAACTTTCTTTTGAAGAAACAGCAGCATGAATCAAGGCGGATGACCCGGAGTGATGGCACTGGAGATCTTGTGTCCGGCTTACCCAACACCCCAGCTCCTCGAAAGCGCCGTAATGAGGTGCCACATAGCCCGACTCTTTCCCTTCCAAAGGCTGGTCTCATTCGTCAACCTCTTAATCCTTCCGACTCAAATTATCAGGGGACGCCTCCGTCATCCGGTGACTCAACTGGAACTCAAATGCCTGCTTTCAAGATTGCCCATGGGTAAGTATTTTCATTTGTTCATAAGTGACTTATAGTGATATACACATGGACTCTTGTATTCTTGTCACAGAGGCATAGCAAAGGCGGGCAAGAAACAAAAGGTGGGCGGTTCTTCAAAGGACCCCAAAGCTGCTGAGCCAGAGAGGCAGGTGCCAGAGGCCCCTGAGGCTTCAATCCAAAATCCTGAAGACCTTGCCAATGATCCGCCACCCCAAACTGACACTGTTGTCTTTGAGGCAATGAATACTGAGATTAACCCGGCCGCCAGTCATGACCCGCCAAGTCCTAAGTCACCGACTCCTGCGAAGCCAACTGAAGAGATCTCTCCTGAGAAAAATTCTGATGATATTGCTGTCACTGGGACGGCTTATATAGCGCCAGGAGCCTCAACTGTGCTAACCAAGCATAGTGCCAAAGAAGAATCACCTTCCTTGGAGAAAGGCAAAGCCAAACTAGATCTGGAGAGCTATTCCTCCTTCAGTGTAGGTGATGTGTACGCAGGCTATTTGAGCCGCCTTCACACAAGCCAGGGCATGGAGGCTGGGTTAGTCCAGTTGATGAAGCAGAAATATGAGTTATGAAGATATCCAACCCCTCTTTAGCCTTGTGCATATACATATGTCCATACTAGCCCCCAAGCCTGAAGTATAGGAAAATTATTGAGTATGCTTGAGGCTTGTGAAATTTTCTAGTGTAGCCCCCAAGGGCCGGCTTAACTCTGATAAGATGAGCCGAGTCTTTAATGACTTTACAGAACCAAACATGTAGCCCCCAAGAGCCGGCTTAACTCTGATAAGATGAGCCGGGTCTTAATGACTTGACAGAACCAAATACGTAGTCCCCAAGGGCCGGCTTAACTTTGATAAGATGAGTCGGGTCATAATAGAGATTGAAATGACCTACATTAGCCCCCAAGTGCCAAGTATATTGCTTGCAATGTGCTTGGGACTTGATTAACTGTATCACGAAAACTTGCTCCTTGTGTTGTAACCATTGCCTCAATATTGTATTTCAGGAGACGTTGAACGCAAAAGAGTCACAGCTTAGCAATTTAAAGAAGAATACAGAACTGCAACAAGCAGAAACTTCCAAGGCTGAGTCAAAGCTGAAAACTTCATTGGAAGCAATTGAAAAAATCAAGGCGGGTTTTGATGCTGAAAGAACCGCCTGGGAAACCGACAAGGCTGTACTGCAAAAAAGAGCAGAAGATGCTGAGGCTGAGCTTAAACCGGTAACCGAAGAGTTAGCCAGCTTGAAGCAACATATCTCTCAAATGTCAGCCGCCATCTTTGGTAAGCTTAATATGCAACTCAACATCTATTTTAATATGTCTTTAACCCGCCTGGCGATTCATAATATATAATCTTTGACCCACCTGGCGACTCTCGTGCAAAAAATTAAACAGGCCCCAGAAGCGCCAGTCTTGGTCAGAACATGTTGCTCAAATTGAAAGCGGCTTATTCATTGACTGAGCAGTTGTATGCTGGAACACTGCACTACCTTGTAGCTTTGTCAGGTGGCAAAAAACCTCCATCTCTTATCAAGAATGTCCTAGATCATCTGTCAATGGTGCCGGCTCAAATTGAAGAAGTTAAATTACCAGTCGCCTGTGCCGAAGCCATTGTTGCTCTAAGCCGGGCCAAAATTTGGTCATTATAGCTTGACCCAGAAGAAATGGCTACCGGATGCCCAGAGTTCAAAGATGACGGGTCAATCTTTGAAGAAGAAGACTTCAACAAGTGCGTCAGAGAGATGCGGCCCCTGGCATGTAAGCTTACAAAGGAGCTGGGTTTGAACAAGTACCAGCCAGCTTACGATGACAACAACAATAAGATTAAGCCGCCCTCGCATGATGTTATGGACCTTATTCCTCCAAGGAGTAAGCATACCTTCGCCCTTGATATTGATCCTTCTTATGCTTAATGATGAAGCCACATTTGAAGCTTTAACCACCATCGACTGGACCTCGGCCAATCTCCAGATGGCCATCGATGAAGAGCCGGCACGGGATGATCTGGGGGCTTCAAGCTCAAGGTAGCAAGATGACAACAACCCGCCAGGCCAAAACCCGGACGGCGTTGACGGCGGCTCACTGGAGTAACTTAACTCCAAAAAACACTTGTTCAGAAATTTTTTGGGCTCAGCTGAAGCCATGTAATAGGTAGCTGAGAACAATTGCCTGCTCTGCCATGCCTTCGTGCATGATCTTATTAATTTATGCTTCAACAGCTTGAATTTCTGTGATCTTATGATGCGCATCTATTTTGCAATATTACCCAAGACTTTGGCGACTTATATAATCCGTCAAGGAGCTATTAACCCTTCAACTGGCGACTTATAATCATAATCCAGGGCGAGTTATATAATTCCTCAACCAGGGTGACTTATTGCCCTATCCAATTTTGGAAAAGACCACCTTGGTGGCTTATAACCTCAATAAGCTCAACATAGAGCAATATAACCCATGACCCGACAACTTTTCATCTGTAAGAGGTTTCTGCAAAACAAAAATAAAGAGTATGCATAACTCAAATACTTGTTAAGCCGGCATATAAAGCACAACCGAAATGGATTGATTTTTGAAAAAGCTCAAGTTTTTGCTTCAAAGAAGCTTGGCATAAAAGCCTGTAATCCCGTAAGCTGGCTCTCACGTGACATAAATCCATCGTTTAAACCTTAACTAAATCAGGGTCTTATTGAAAGATTAACTGTTTAGAGTACGAACGGGCCACGTAGCAGAGAGACTACATCAGACAGGTGGATTTATCCTAGCTCACTGTAAGCCGGCTCTCACGTGACATAAGCCGTCATTTTAACCTTGATGAGTTCAGGGTCTTTTAAAAGATTAACTGTCAAGAGTACAGTGGGTCACCTGGCGGAGTAGCAAGTTGCAAACAGGCAGGTTTAACCCAGTCATGTCATAAAAGCCGGTCAAAATGGGTTATACGCTATACTCATTGAGTAGGAAGCCCCCAAACGACCCATAATATGGCATAAAAGCCGATCAAGAGGGTTATACGCTATGCTCATAGAGCAGTAAGCCCCCAAGTGACCTAACATGGCATAAAAGCCGATCAAGAGGGTTATACACTATGCTCGTAGAGCAGGAAGCCCCCAAATAACCAAACATGGCTAAAAGCCGATCAAGAGGGTTATACGCTATGCTCATAGAGCAGGAAGCCCCCAAATGACCAAACATGGCATAAAAGCCGATCAAGAGGGTTATACGCTATGCTCATAGAGCAGGAAGCCCCCAAATGACCAAACATGGCATAAAAGCCGATCAAGAGGGTTATACGCTATGCTCATAGAGCAGGAAGCCCCCAAATGACCAAACATTTGTTGATTGGAGAAGGTAGTGAAGGAAGAGGGTGATTGCTGATTGTGAAGGAACACGAACAAAGTATTTGGAGAAGGTAGTGACACCTGATAAATCAAATAACCCATTCCCACAAAACACAGGCCCAACTCTAGTAGACTCTACCCCTACTCCACTGGCCATCTCAGATGCCCCAACTCAGCAAACCCCAACTGCAACAAACAGTATGACGATGCCAGTTGACATAGCACCAGCTCTACGACGCAAAACCCCCATTACAGCAAAGAGTATACCAACTCCAATTGCCAAATCCCTTTTCGAACCGGAGAGAGCCCCAAATACAACAAATAGGACCCTTGTTCCACTTCTTCCCAGTTTAGAAGATAAAGCTTTTATTACTGTCAGGAACTTTGTGCGCATCTTTCCTTCATGGAAAGATTATATACTGTAGACAAAGAACAATTTCCAATCTTCCTCTGCAACTTACGTGTAAGTAATGTACTAATGTTATTCATGGTAATTAGTGCCTATGTTTCTACTGACAGAACACAAAATATTGCATTCTTTTAAATAGGTGAGGACCAAACTAGATAGTCCAGATGAGTAAAGGTTGGTTGCGCTGTTCAAGCACGCGTTGATGAAGTGTCGTTGCTACCTGAGGCAAGCGTACTTCGATGGCAAGTCTCTAAACGAAATTTCTGCTAAGTCTCCGGTACTACATTTACTAGACAATGACTGGAATAAGCTTGTTACACATTGGTCTCGTCTGTAGCGTAACATACTGTCTATGATATCACATCATAGTTTGAACTACATTTATGCGTGTGCCTTACCATCTCACTTGTATGAAAACTGATTGTAAAAGAATATTCATTCACAAGGGACCACAGAATCTCGCAACTATACTGCACATTGCACTGCTCTTGTGAGTACCTCTTGCCCTATATCACCATACTTACTTTCATAGCTGGTTTATTATGTAGCATCACTGCACATGTTAGCCTCCTTATCCTCCATTTTGTGGACATTATAAGATATGTATTGACTCTTACATAAATTTAGAATCAACCCAATGCTTTTGAAGAGGTTTAGCTCTGCACTCCTCTTGTAAGAACCGAACGTCTTGTATCATTGTACTTACATTAACAGCTACTCCCTCTATCCCATAATATAAGAGCATTTTGTATAGTACACTAGTGTACAAAACACTCTTATATTATGGGAAGGAGGGATTGGTTCATTGTGTAGCATTACTCTGCATCTTATCTCCCTCGCCCACCATTTCCTAAAAATTATCAGATCTATATTTAATCTTACCAAAAAGTTGAATACACACACAATGCTAGTGCACAAGTGTAGCCCATTGCTCTTGTTAGTACATTTTGTTCTATAACGTTGTACTTACATGGATAGGTATTTGATTATGTAGCATCAATCTGCATCTTATCTTCATTATCCTCTATCCTTTCCAGTATTATCATATCTATAATTACTCTCTACAAAATGTAGAGTACAGGCAATACTTATGAAGAAGATTTTGTGCTGAAAATCTTGAGTTATCCCTCCCTTGACATGGAGAAGGGCATTATAGAGTTGGTGTTAACTGTTAATGTAAGTCAGTCCTTCTAAAGCCTTTATCCTCGACTGCTATTTAATTTGCTCATACTCCCTATCGTCAACTACTGTTTAGTTTGTTGTTTCTATCAAAATGCATGTTCGCAACAATTGTAAGTTCCAAGTTTTAGTCATAAAACCAAATTCCTTATTCATACCATGCACACTATTCAATACAGATCCAATGATTTTCTTTAGCCCTGCATGTATGCTTGTTTTGTTGATCTGTAATCCAGTGCGTGGTCAAGCTGCCAACATTTGCACCTTGTCACTTCCTGCTTTATCTTACTGATCTAGATGATGATATGAACAACATGCCATGCACATTAACCAAAAGATATACAATGATTGTCTTTTGCCCTGCATCTATGCTTGTTTTGTTGATCTGTAATCCAATAGTGTGGTGAAGCTCCCCGCATTATGAACAATGCCAAATTATGCTATTGACATTTTGAATTGTCTCTTTATTTTCTAATATGAAATTGGATGTAATTGACAATGCAGTTACCATCTTTGTTTATATACATGCAAAAATTGTCATCTGTCTGCTTGTTTCAGGGTGATATGCCTAATGGCACGCACAAGTCTATTGAAGGCTATGAAACAATGTCATGCGTACGACAATCTATGGGACCGGCAAAGGCCCTTTTGCGGTTCGACTGGGGATATCAACAAGCACAAAGAACAGAACTAGCAATCAACATGAAGATTTACCCAGGTTAAGCGTAAAACCCTACTCCTGCTTTGTGTATTGGATATGTTTGAGCTCAAGTACAAGGAGCGCGACTTGCCGGCAAGGTGCGCGGGAAGTGCAGCTACGCGTGTAATTGAACAAAGTGTCGACCTTTGTAAAGGTAGCCATAGGCCTCCTTTTATAAATGAAGGGGTCACCACAGTGGCAAAACAGTCTTTACACAAGGTAAATAGTGGCTATAGTGCCACATACCTAAATCTGGCGGGCTAGGACAAATGCATTAAATGTGCCGTGAGGTGTCACGCTGGAGAGGCTTGCTAGCAAGGATCGTCTCTCCTTCTATGTCGTTCGCCCAACTACCTCGTATTATCTTGACACACCTCCATGACGGGTGTCATAAAGTTGATCCTTTGGCGATGAGCTGGCACATGCCTAGACAGAGCTCACCAAATAGCCTACCCGCTCGACACCTACTTGACAGACGACTGGCATGTCGCTGATGTGGAGCGGTGGAGTTGTAGTGGAAGCTTGCCGGTACGAAGCTTGTCGGGTCTCTGCTTGCCGTCAATTAGCTTGCCGGCAACCAAAGTCTTGATCTTCAGTACTAAGCTAGTACTTCTCAATGGCCTGCCTTGAGATCTTCTTCATGGTCTTGTACACCAAGTCTTGTGTCTTGTGTAGAGTCATCCTCCAGCAAGCCCTGCCGTCGGGAAGGCTACAACTGCCAGTTCACAAGTCAGGGTATTAAAGCATCTATGTCTTGGTACACCGATAGGAGCCCCCGGGCCTGGGCCACACATGCATGCAAGGCGTTGTTAGGCTAGGCCCAAACAGTGCACAGACACGCATGGCAGAGGATAACTGTCACAATCTTCTCTTTTACCATGCCCCCCACGATGCACATTAAATGCAGAACATGGGAGAGGTGGACTGAAATGGCTGCCAGGGGTAGTGCACCTAAAAAAGCACATCCACGTAAGACAATAAAGAGCCAGCCCTCGCACCTTCCCCATAAAAAGGAAACCGCGAGGGGCGCTGCTCATTTTACCTCCTTCTCTTCCGATCTAGCATCCGCCTTCATCTTCAATCTCGCGCAAGAACAGAACACAGCTCCTCCACCCTGCTCCGCTCGCGCAATTCCTCAATTCCCCCACCCCTGCAATTGCCATGGCTCCAAAGAAAGTGAAGAAGGCAGTTGACTCGGAGACGGAGAAGAAGAAAGCCGAGACAGTAGCACGGCGGCGGAATAACGCCATCTTCTCAATGGCCCTGACAGCGGACGATGTGGATCGAAAGTATGCATATGTCTAGTCCAGCAATACCAAGGATCATCCGGCTACAGAAGTTCTTCCTGAATCCGTTGTAGAGACAGATGACAAGTTCCACTTCTTTGCTGGGTATTTTTACTATGGACTCTACCAGCCCTTCTCGGATTTCTTCGTAGAAGTCATGCTATCATATGGATTTCATCTGCTAGACTTTGCCCCCAATGCTATCACTTGCATGTCCATTTTCGAACATTTGTGTGAAAATTTCCTGGGGGTAGCACCCAATCTTGCCCTGTTCTACCACTTCTTCATTCCCCGGATCGAGAACGACGCCCCTTCCGGTAGCGTCACTTAGATTCCAAGGATGGGGATGAAAAAACATTACCTTGACGGCAAGCTGCACATCAAATGGAACGAGTGGAGGGCAGATTGGTGCTGGATCAAGCAAGACAACATTCCTCAATTCTGCCATCTTCAGACTCAGACAATCGAGAAGAACAACACCTGGGTAATGTCGGCCCCAGCGATGCCAAGTTGGGGATTGCACTATACAGGCTCCTCAGCCTCAAAGCTGCTGGCTTGACCATTGAGATGGTGGGGGCGGACTTCGCCTATCACTGGATTGCCCTGCTGCATCATAGAGGAGGCCAAAGTGCTTGGGAGTATAAGAATCCCGTAGACATGATGCGCCTCTACGCCGGTCTTAACAACAACTTGACGGTGATGGAGCATTACTGGCTCATCTGCCAGCTCTTCGATAGAGGTTGTGTATTCCACTTGCCGGTGAAGGTAATTCCGCTCCACAACAACACTGCCAAGAACTACATTCTGGCAAGGATGCCGGAATGCAACGCCATGGGTGTTGTGGACGAGTGGAAGGTGCCCATCAAGAGAGAGATAGAAGAATGGCTTGCTGGCTTGAAGGAAGAAGCCGTTAGAGTGGAGGATGATATGGTTCATCCCACCAAAAATGATGAGGCCAAATTCCTCCAAGCGAGGATTGAAGAGGCCAAAAAGGTTGCTCGTCTCCGGGAAAAAGCCAAAGGTGCCAGCAAGGGAAAACAAAATGTGGAGCACATCAAAGAGGGCGCCGAAGAGCATCCCGAAGAACACGCTGGAGATGATGATGAGCATTCTGATGATCATGATGGTGGTGATACGGAGCACGCATGTGAGATCGAAGGGGATGATGACGAGGAGGAGGAAGAACCCTATGTCCCTCCTACTCACATCAAGACTGCTGTCGCGAAGAAGCCTAGCAGGAAGAGGACAATGCGTGTTGATCCGAAAAGTGGCGAGCTTGCTAGAACAAAGGCGGCTGGCAAGGCTCCCCGAGCCCAGCCTATTCGACGACAACCTCGCTGTGGTGTCACTTCCCGGCAGCCAATTCCATCAATTGTTGAGGAGGATGGTACTTCACAGCCCCCATCTCCCTCAAGGACAAAACGGGCCAGGAGTACTCTGCCATCATCCACCACTACCAGAGCCGAAGAAATGGTGCTCTACGACTTGTCTTTCCTCAACGACTCTGATGAGGAAGAAGAGTAAGCACTTCCTCCTTCCATCATCGTATTTCAATTGAATAAATTGTATATGTTGTTGATTCTGATTGTCTTGAATAACTTGGCCTTGCAGAGATGAGGTACCATTAGCGGAAAGACGCCAAAAGAAAGCCAGGATTGACGAAGAGGGTGAGGCGGCAACAAACACTGACCAGGATCCTATCCTTTCTGGGGTTGCCGACTCCAGCCCCCAACGCGAGTCCAACCTCCAATTTCTACTGGCAAGCTCCACTGATGAGGTCATCATGGAGACCAACAAGGAGACAGAGGGCAATTTGCTAGAAGGAGAGCACCAAGGAGTGGATCCTTTGACATCACCCTCAACTTCTATTCCTCCGCCAAGCAACTCGCTGACAAGGTCTACTCCTCCTCCAGAAGAGCGCCAAGAAGAGCTTGTCCGCATTGAGGACCCGCCGACAACTAATGTTGCCGAAGACCGAGCGATGGCAACTTACGTTGCCGGAGAAGAAACAAGGTCTCCTCCACAAGCCCACCAAGGTAAACCTTTGTCCAAGTGCTATCTTATCCTTGTTGGTTTTTCTTTTTGGTTTCTTGAACTTGATCTGATTCTTGAATTTTCTTCTGCTCCTTGCTTTTCCTTTCTCATCTTACATACTTGACTCCATTGGAAGCGGAGGAGCTTATAGTAGATGTGCAGGAAATTACAAAGAGTGCCGCTGATGAGGCTGCCAAAATTTCTGCTGCAGAGGCTGCGGCATCTGAAGCTGAAGAAAACAAAAAAACTACTGAAGAAGCTCACAGAGCCGCCAGCAACACATCTGCTTCTGCCAGTACAGACGTCGAGATGAGAGAAGCCGGTAATGAAGATCAAACTACTATCAACCATCCCGTCTTGCCCGAAGCACAGCCAGCAACAGACCCATTAGCACATCCTCATCAACTGCTACAATTTGAAGCCCCCGGCTCATCTGATGCCAGGGAGATTGCCCTTGAAGATGCATTTGCCGGGATCATCATTCCCTTGACTCACAGCATCAAAGAGACATACAACTCTGACAACAGCGCTACTTGTCTTGCCTTCTTAGAAACCATGGTTGCTGGATTCAAAGATGTGCAAGTACACTACAATAAACGCTGGAATAAAATCCAAATGGAGTGGCAGGCAATGAAGTTGGCCAAAAAGAAGCTGGATGAGAGGATTGAAGAGATCCGCAAATGGTATGAAGATAAACTTCAAAGCATCAACGGAGAGGAAGAAAAGCTCACCACTGCCAAGAAGGAAGCAGCGGTTCTGGACGGCAGGTTATCTGAGCGAGCAGCACAGCTTGACATGAAGGAAAAGGACTTTGCCACCAGAGAAGTCGCTTGCCACCAAACTGTCTGGCAAGGACGAAGAAATCCAAACTCTGCTCGCACAACGGACCAGGAACTAGAGCTAAATCACAAGGTAATAGAAGCTCAAGTTTTGGATCATGCTGGCAAGCTTGCGGAGTCCATCAAGGCTGCAAAAATTGTTGAGGCTGCCAAGATGGAGTTGGACGTCAAAGTTAAGAAGCTGGAAGAGGACCTAGCCAGCAATAATAAAGAGGTCTTGGCGCTTAAAGCGGATGTAGAGAAGGTGGCTCACACTTTGGCTGAACTATAAACTTCCATTTCTGCCAAGAACACCATTGCTGATTTGAAGCTGAAGCTCACAACTCTAGAACAGGAGCTCAGAGATGGCAAGGAGAGGGAGAAGAACTTGCTGGTGAACTGGAATAATGAGAAAGCTTCACTTGCCAGTGCTGAGAAATCCTTCAATGAATAGAGGAACGGTGTGGAGATCTGGACCATAGGCCTCGTCGATATTGCAGAACGCCTCAGTTCGTAGTTGATCACCATGAAAATGGATAATTACACCTTCACTGACGACAAGCATGAGATTCCAAGCACCAGGCTCACACTCTTCTTCGAAAATCTCATCAAAGCATTGGAAAAGCATCATGAAGAGAGATCTGCACATTTTGCCAATGAATCTCACAAGCTCTGATGTGACATCCTCTCCAAGGTGCTTGTTAAGATTTCATATCGAAATCCCAGCATTAACGTCTCCAGGGCCTTCAAGAGCTTGCCGAAAGGAGCTGGCACCAAGGCCACCGAAGAGCTCATCGCCCCTATCGTCAGCAAGGTTGGCCAGATTCTGAGGACTGAGGGCCAGCACAAGGACTAGGCCCCTAGCATCATCTTGTCGCCAGCGCAATTCACGTAAAAGACACATTTATCTTAAGTTAGAACCGCACTTGGCTTGTGATGTAATATAACTTATGTTGTTGAATGTATGTATGCTATCTTCCTGGTTTTATCCTATCTTTGCATGATATTTGTACCCTACGCTTGCCGAAAACTTGCCGGTGCGCACACTCTTGCCGTGAGCGCTTGAGGAACAGATCCTTAGCAGCCTGCCGGAAGTGCTGCTGTCGGCAAGGTTATGCTTGACGGTCACAACGCAGCTACTTAAGTTGTTGTGCGGACTCAAAACAAAGTAAGAGCGCAATTGATCATGACAAGGTTCCTTCGCGTGCAGCTTTCTCATACAAAGGCCAGAATCGTTCAAGGAGAAATAACAACTACAACAAAGAATTTGTTTCAAAGTTTTTCAACTTAGCTTTTTCTTTGTTGTACTTCTTGTCATGAAATGATAACTTGAATGTCATTTAGTGGTATCCACACCGTCACTCCCCCCAGGAAACTTGCACGCAAGGTAACCTTCTATCCTTTGAGAAAAAGAATGAAGAGAAAAGAAGAGGCTGGAAACCTTCACTGTTCATTGAGCATCTCATACAAGGCAAAATGAAACACAACATTACATATAGACATGCACAATTTAACATGCAAATTGACAAGAGTTGTGAAACACTTAGCTTTATTTCACTATGCATAGGGTTTGTGTCTGGCTTTGTACAAAGGATTACCTGTCTTTCCGACAAACTTGTACAAAATAAGTTGTCGGGAGGCCCGGCAACCGCGCCTCATGGGTAGAACTAGCGAAGATGCTCAATATTCCATGAGTTCTGCACCGCGGTGCCGACTTCGGTCCCCAGATGGACTGCGTGGGTCTGGTGACTTGTACTACCCGATAAGGGCCTTCCGCTTTGGCGTCAACTTGTTTGATCCCTTCGCGGACTGGATCCGATGAAGAACAAGGTCACCTTCCTCAAGGCTTCGGGCATGAACTTTGTGGCTATGGTAGTGGCGCAAAGCTTGCTGGTAGCATGTAGCTCGCACAGCAGCTCGAAGACGATCTTCCTCAAGGAGTGTGGCGTCATCTTGCCGCAGATGCTCTTGCTCAGCTTTATCATAAGCGAGCACTCGAGGTGACCCGTACATGAGTTCTATGGGGAGCACCGCCTCTATACCATAGACTATGGAGAAGGGTGTCTAGCCGGTGGCTCGATTTGGTGTCGTCCTAAGTGACCAAAGAACCGCTGGCAACTCATCAATCCAGCACCATCCACACTTGTGCAGCTTGTCGAAAGTTCTTGTCTTGAGGCCACACAGCACTTTAGCATTTGCCCCTCTCCGCTTGGCCGTTGCTTCTTGGTGAGCAACAAACCCAAAACAGATCTTGCTTCCAAGTTCTTGGATGTACTGCATGAAGGTGCGGCTCATGAACTGTGTGCCGTTGTAGGTGATGGCCCTGTTAGGCACTCCAAAATGGCAAACTAGTCCTTTGAAAAACTTGCTGGCTGACTGTGTTGTCACCTTCCTCACCGGCTCTAACTCAGGCCACTTTGTGAACTTGTCGATTGCGACGTACAAGAACTCAAAGCCCCTGGTAGCACGGGGAAAGGGGCCCAAGATATCGAGCCCATAGACCAAGAAGGGCCGGGAGAGGAATTTTTGAAGGGCTTGAGTTGGCTGATGTGTACTCTTGGAATGGAATAGGCACGCTTCACACTTGGTTACTAGTGCAGTTGCATCCTGGAGAGCAGTGGGCCAACAAAAGCCTTGCCAGAAAGCTTTGCTGACAAGGGCTCTTGATCCTATGTGGAAACCACACATGCCTCTATGTCTTTGCGCCAATAGCTTCTATCCATCTTCCCAACAAATGCACTTCAATTTCACCCCATTTGGTCTCTTTCTATGCAGAATGTTGTCAACAAGCTGGTTCATACTTGATTGACGGGCTATTTCCTCAGCTTCTTCTTGCTCTTTGGGAAGTTCTCTTGTTTGAAGGAAATGGACGATCTGTTGTGCCCATGTCGGAGCTTGTGGCTCTATGATAAGGACTAAAGGCATCTCTTTTCTTGCGGGAGCGCTTGTCTCGATGGTAAGAACCTGTGGTTCCGCCGGAGCCTGCTGCTCGCCGACAAGCATCATGTTGTTCCGGGAAACTTCCTTGCCGATGGCTATTGGGAGCTCTGCCAGAAAGTACTCGCCAGTGTTCAACTTTCTTCTCTTGCTTAGCCCCGTTGATGGTGTAACAGATGGCTGAGTTAAATGGAGCACAAAAGTTCCTGGTTCCATAGGTAGCTTTTGAGCAGCACGCTTTGATAGATCATCAGCAATGTTATTTTCTACACGAGGAACATGCTCTATTTGCAATCCGTCAAAGTGCTCTTCCAATTTCCTCACTTCATCTACATAGGCTTCCATCAATGGGCTTTGGTAATCTTTGTTGACCTGCTTCACAACAAGCTGCGAGTCACCTCTGATGATCAACTTTCTGATCCCAAGGTCCACTGTGATCCCGAGACCGGCAAGCAGCCCTTCATACTCAGCAGTGTTGTTTGTAGCTTTCTCCCTGGGAAAATGCATTTGAATGACATACTTGAGGTGCTCTCCGGTGGGTGCGGCAAGTAGCACACCAGCAGTGGCGCCTTGCAGCGAAAAGGCACCATCAAAGTACATGATCCAATCTTGCGTTGTTTCCTTGCCTAGGAGAGAGGTCTCTTGAATCTCTTTGTCTTGCGTTGGTGTCCATTCTGCAATGAACTTTGCCAAAGCTCTGCTCTGTATAGTTGAAGTGCTTTCAAACTTGAGATCAAAACTTGATAGCTCCAACGCCCACTCAACTATCCTACCGGTGGTATCTGGATTTCTCAAAATGCGTTGCAACAGAAAGCGAGTGACGACGGTGATCTGATGTGCTTGAAAGGAATGGCGCAGCTTCCTTGAGGCCATGAGGAGGCCAAAGAGAAAGTTTTGCACACCAGAATACCTTGACCGCCCCCCCTGGAGAAGGGAGCTAACAGAGTAAACTGGGCGCTACACCATCTTCTTCTTCGGCACCACTTGTTGATTTGTTGCATTTGCTTGCGGAGTATCTGACTTGTCGGCATCTGGACTTGCCAAAGAATATTCTGGCTTGTCATTTGATGGCTCCGCAACTGTTTCTTCTTCATCATCATCTTCTCTCTCTGCCACTAATGCAGCACTGACCACTTGACTTGTTGCCGCTAAGTACAGCAACAACGGCTCTTGTGGCTTCGGCGCAACTAGTGTTGGCGGAGAGGAGAGGTACTTCTTCAAGTCATGCAGCGCGGCCTCCACTTCTGGAGTCCATTTCATTGGACCTGCCTTTTTCAAGATTTTGAAAAACGGCAGGGTGCGCTCAACGGACTTGGAGATGAACCTGCTTAATGCAGCAACACAACCAGTAAGACGCCGCACATCCTTGACACGCTTCAGTGCTTCAATCTGCTCAATTGCCTTGATCTTGTCGGGATTGGCTTCAATTCCATGTTGAGATACAAAGAACCCGAGAAGCTTGCCGAATGGAATGCCAAACACACACTTCTCAGGGTTGAGCTTCAGATTGATCTTGCGCAGATTCGCAAATGTTTTTTCTAAATCTTGAATGAGGGTTGATTTGTCCTTGGTTTTGACCACTATATCATCCATATAGGCTTCCATATTTCCATGCAGCTGAGGCTCAAAACCAATCTAGACTACTCTTGCAAATGTTGAACCAGCACTCTTCAATCTGAAAGGCATACGTATGAAACAGTATGTGCCACATGGAGTGATGAATGCGGTTTTATTCTCATCTTCCTTAGCCATGAAAATCTGATGGTAACCAGAATAGGCATCAAGAAAAGAGAGTAAATCATAGCCGGCAATGGAGTCCACAATCTGTTCAATGCGCGGCAAAGGAAAGGGGTCTTTTGGACAAGCTTTATTGATATCTGTATAGTCAATACAAAGACTCCACTTTCCATTTGCTTTTTGCACTACGACTGGATTGGCCAACCTTATTGGATGAAGTACTCCTCTAACTAGGCCTGCCGCTTCTATCTTTTTGATCTCTTCGGTAATGAACTCTTGTCGTTCCAAAGCCTGCTTCCCGACCTTCTACTTGATGGGTCTCGCATGAGGGCAGACAACAAGGTGGTGCTCAATTACCTCCCTAGGAACACCGGGGATGTCAGATGGTTGCCATGCAAACACATCGACATTTGCCCGCAGGAAGGCAACGAGTGTGCTTTCCTATTTGTCATCAAGGGTGGCACCTATAGTGAAAGTGCCTCCCATCCCGTCCTCCTTTGCGGACACCTTCTTGGTTGCTGGTGGAGCTGCCCTGGATTTCTCGCTCTTGCCGGCAGAGCTCTCTGGCACGTCCTCAACGGGTGCGCAACACTCCGAAGAGTTGCACTTCTCGGAGTCCTTGTCAGAGGTCTTGCCGGTCTTCTTCTTTCACCCAGGAGCTTTGTCAGTAGAAGCAAGTGCCTTGGTGGTAGATGCTGCAACTGCTTCTCGATAGAGTTGATCAGCGTAGATGAATGCGTCTTTCTTCTCGGAGTGGATGGTGTGACACTCATCGGCACTGGCATCTTGAGCATGTTGTAGGCATAGTGGGATACTGCCATGAACTTTGCCAGCGCTGGGCGACCAAGAATCCCATTGTAAGGCAATGGTATGTTGACGACGTCGAAGAAAATCTTCTCGGTCTTGTAGTTCAGCTCACTGCCAAATGTCACCAGCAATGTGATCATTCCCTTGGGTTGGCTCCTTCCCGAATTGATCCGTTGAAACGTGCCCATCTTTTTGAGATTTTCATCGGAAATTTGCAGCCTCTTGATCACATCATGTGAGATCAAGTTCGAGCCAGCCCCACTGTCAACCAGCATCTTTGTGACCTTCAAGTTGCGAATAGTTGGTGAAACCAACAACGGCAAACACTTGACCGCAGTTGTGCGATCAGGGTGGTCCTCGGCATCAAAGATGGTGGGTGTGTTGGACCACCTGAGCGGCTTCTGGGCTTCTATTGCTGGCTCTGCAGCATTGATCTCACGCGCCCACTGCTTGAGTTGGCGGTGAGAGGAGTGCAAAGATGCAACTCCATCAATGCACATGGCCTTTGTAGCTTTCTGGAACTCTTGTTCACTGGACTCCTCTTCGTCCTCGTCGTCATCCTCATCTTCCTCCTTCTTGTCGAGGCCTTGAGGAGGCTTCTCCTTCTATTGTTTGGCCTTGGCGCGGTGACCTCCACGGCCACCACGACCTTTATTGCCAGATCCACCAGCATCGTCTTGACCCTTCTCCTTGTCACACTTTTCATATTCAGCCTTTTGCTTCTCAGCAAGTTGCTCAACTTGTCAGCACTCCTGGAGGTCAAGGCCCTTGGTGCAGTGGATCTTGCAGTATGGCTTGACGGGATTCTCTGTCTTCTCTCCTGTTGTAGGCTCATGACAACAAGTGCATCCGGCAACTTCCTTGCTGGAGTTGTTGGTCTTGGGCTTCTTGCCGGCATTGGAGTTGTCGGAACCCTCAATAGCCATCACTACCTTTCCCTTGCGCTTCCTGTTGCGCTTACGGCCCTTCTTCTTCGGGGTTGATGCATCATCGTCTTCGGAGTCGACCTCTGTGCCTACATCTTCCCCTGGAAGTCTCCTCCCCTCTTCAGCACGCGTACACTTGTTCATGCGTAAAGCTCGGTGACATCCCTCACCTTATTCATGCTCATCTCCTCTCGCATTTTGCGATTGTGCACATTTGTATGAAATGCAACAATCACAACAGCAGGGTGGATGTCAGGGATATTGTGTTGCACGCGTCTGAATCTGTGTATGTACTTGCAGAGAGATTCGCCATCCCTCTGCGGCAGCACATGTAGATCACTGGGCTGACCGGGAACCTTGTGTCCCCCAGTAAAAGCACCAACGAACTCATGGCACAACTCCGACCCAGAGGAGATGGAGTTCTCTGGCAAGTTCATCAACCATGACCTGATGTTGGACTTGAGTGCCAACGGAAAGTAGTTGGCAAGAACCTTGTCGTCACCCCCCCCCCCAGCAGCTTGCACCGCAATGGTGTAGATGCCTAGGAACTCTGACGTGTTGATCTTCCCGTCAGATTTTTCCGGCAACTCAGACTTGAAGCTTCGGGAATTGGGCCACTAGATTTGCCGCAGGTCATGAGTGCACACTAGGCAGCCCAGCTCGTAAGGCAGGCACCCAGGGTACCCTGGCGCAGGCTCATCAACAGTGTGCCCTGTACACCTGTCGGGTTGATGGCGTGCTTCCCGTCGTCGCTCAATGGTGGTATGAGCGTCTTCTCCATGCCACTCCTGAAGAACTTGGCGTTGATCATGGTGAGCTCGCGGATCAAATGAAGCCATGGACACATCGTCATGGGTGTTGACCCGCTGGCTCTGCCGTTGATGTTGTTTTCGTGGAGGGGATTGCACTGCCTCCGGTCCACTCACCAGCAGCACGCACTGGAGCGGTGGGCTGCTGCTGCGAGGGCCTTGCCTGCTGTGGCTTGTTGTTGTTGGCGAAGCCAATGAGACTCTGGATGGTAGCTCTCCATTCCTCCATCTTCTCCGCAGCAGGAGGGAAGTCTAGGAGCAACTGTGCTCGTGCCAGGGCTTCTGCCGGCGTGCTTGGCATGGCATGGCGCAAAGAACGGGCAGAGTTCTTACTCCTGACAGAGTCAAAAGGAGCTCCGTCCCGATCCTGCAGCCGTGGCCGGTTCTCGCCGACATGCTGGCATGGATGTTGGCCTTGCACATCCTAGGAATGATGCACATGGGCTTTTCCATGGCGATGTCTGGAGCCCCCGGCGTCGTGGCGCTTCTCGTCACGCATGACCTGAGATGGTCTAGGTGTATGCGCCTTTGTGGGTGTCTTGGATGCCGCAGTGCCATCCTTGGAGTTCACCATGCCGCCCGTGGGCTTAGCAGCTCTGTCCTAGGACCTGGTGGCGTGCAGGTTGTTGTTGTTCCTGCTCTGGATGACGCTGCTCACCTGGCTTGGGTCGCCAGAGCGTCGTGTAAGCTATTCTACGCCTCCGTCTCCTCCACTGCCTCCTCCACCGCCATCCATAGGCGTCGGCGTCGGAAGCTTGGACGTAGACGAGCCGGCCGCCATGGCATCCTTCTTCTTGGGAGCCATGACGATGAAGATGATGAAGCTAATGTGCTGACTACTAGATCAGGTTAGCGCAAGCGATCCCCCTTCCTGGAGCGCCAAAGATGTCATGTGTACGATGATCTATGGGACCAGAAAATGCCCCTTTGCGGTTCTACTGGGGAGATCAACAAGCACAAAGAGCAGAACTAGCAATCAACGTGAAGATTTACCCGGGTTCGGGCCGCTGTGAAGCGTAAAACCCTACTCCTACTTTGTGTATTGGATATGTTTGAGCTCAAGTACAAGGAGCGCAACTTGACGGCAAGGTGCGCGGGAAGTGCAGCTACGCGTGTAATTGAACAAAGTGTCGGCCTTTGTAAAGGTAGCCATGGGCCTCCTTTTATAAATGAAGGGGTCACCATAGTGACAAAACAATCTTTACACGAGGTAAATAGTGGCTACAGTGCCAAATACCTAACTCTGACGGGCTAGGACAAATGCATTAAATGTGCCATGAGGTGTCACGCTGGAGAGGCTTGTCGGCAAGAATCTTCTCTCCTTCTATGTCGTTCGCCTAGCTACCTCATATTATCTTGACACGCCTCCATGACGGGTGTCATTAAAGTTGATCCTTTGGCAGTGAGCTGACACGTGCCCAGGCAGAGCTCACCAAACAGCCTGCCCGCTCGACACCTACTTGACAGAAGACTGGCCTGTCACTGAGGTGGAGCGGTGGAGTTGTAGTGGAAGCTTGCCGGGTCTTCGCTTTCCATCAACTACCTTGCCAGCAACCAAATTCTTGATCTTCAGTACTAAGCTAGTACTTCTCAGTGGCCTGCCTTGAGATCTTCTTCATGGTCTTGTACACCAAGTCTTGTGTCTTGTGTAGAGTCATCCTCCGACAAGCCCTGCCGTCAGGAAGGCAACAACTGCCTGTGCACAAGTCAGGGTACTAAGGCACCCATGTCTTGGTACACTGACAGACAAACCCAACATATATTGCAGAAACATCTTGAAGATAATGAGACAACCCCAAAGTCATGTCTTGATGCAGTGTTCAAGTTACTCAAGACTAGCAGTCACACAAGCTCACAGAAGTCGCTGCCTGAATCAGTTCGACTTCTTCAGTCTCAACTTCAAGCAGAAAGGCATTCTACAACTCAACTTTGACTTGAATTCCAATCTCTAAGGAAGATCGCACAGAACTCCAATGAGAACCTCATTGCTAAACAGCTACAGCTGGAAGATATGACCAACATGCTAGGCCGGTCTCACTGCCTTGCTCAGCTGCTTGCGTAGTAGCTGTCGTGCAAGGCTAATGTTTCTTGAACTTTCTTGAAGTGGTCTTGGTTCAGTATTATTTTGTTGCACTGCAATGGCAGGACCTTTGATGCCTAGTTTTTGTAATTTGCTTCTTGGTTGCGCTTTATGATCATTGGTGGCGAACTTTGATGCCTAGTGGATGTAATATACCCTTAATCCTTTATTTTATAGTGTAGGTTTATTCTAAGTTACTATGTCGTAATTTCTTTATTGTATAGGGTAGGTTTGTTCTTAGTTCCCAATTACTGTATATGCCATCATTCGCTATCAGAAAAAATGGCAAAAATCTAATGGAGGCGAGCGTGTCGAAACATTCGCCCCTAACGGGCCTGCATTTCAATGGGCCATAATCAGGTCGGCCCTCAACAGGCTTTACTTGGGCCTACGTGGAACTACCATATGGGCCCTTCATGGACATGATGCGCCAGGCCCATA
This sequence comes from Thinopyrum elongatum, assembly GCA_011799875.1. NCBI lineage: Eukaryota > Viridiplantae > Streptophyta > Magnoliopsida > Poales > Poaceae > Thinopyrum > Thinopyrum elongatum. Next base: position 347,268,931 of record CM022302.1, on the reverse strand, counting down.
ACTCACATGGGCCTTTAGTGGGCCCAACGTTTAGTTGGGCCCATGTAGCTTCGGGCCATTAACAGGCCAAATATTCTGCTGGCGTGTTATGGCCCAAAAGACACCATAGGCCTTTAGCAGGCCAAAAAGCATGTTGGGCCTTAATTTTCAAGAGTCATCCACGGGCCTTTAGCAGGCTGAAATATACCTTGGGCCATTATTGGCCCAGTTACATGACAGGTCGTTATCAGGTCAAAACATATCTCGGGCCTTGGTTGGCCCATTGATATCATGGGCCTTTAATAGGTCGAAAGCTTAATAGAGGCATCAACGAGCCGAATTGTACAACATGCCTTTAACAGGCCCAAAGTCAGGTTGGGCTGAACTGTCACCACCGAGATCACGGGTCATTAATGGGCCGAATGTCACGTCAGACCATATATGGCCCATGCGCAACACGGGCCATTACCAGGCCGAAAGACACAACAGGTTAAAATGGGCCCATGTCTACATCGGGCCTCTAACAGACCGAAAACTCACTGGATAGTACTGGGTCCAAAGACTGAGCAAACAATTAATGGGCCCGATCTGGCGGTGGGCCGTAGATGGGCCATGTTTAAGCAGGCCGTTAGTGGGCCGGACCACTAGTACTTGAGCAAATCATATGGGCCTTTGACTAGGCCGGCCTTTTTAACCTAAATGGACTATTGTTGGGCCATGTCATGTGTCTCTTTTTCATAGACCCATTTCGCCCATTGGATGAATGACATCGGTCGCGACGCCGAGCTGACACGTGGTTCCTTAGGCCAAGGAGAATTTTACACGTGGAAAATCGCCGTTGGTCCGGGTTATTAACGGGTTATCGGATCCAAACTGGAACCCGATAGCTTAACAGTGACCCGTTATGGTGGATGCCACGTGTTGGTTACCTTTGACAAAAACACTTCCATGACGCGTCATTTATCGCCATGGAAGTGGTCACTTCCGTGATGATAATTTGAGTATTGTCATGGAACACTTCTACGACAGCACATGTATGACTATCTTGATTCTGTCATAAAATCATCACGGATGTACATGCATGACAGAAATCATGACCTACTATGACAAACACATATCATCACGGATGTGTTTTTTTGTAGTGATTGGGGTAATCTAGGCACATAGGTTGATACATGTTTTCATCCTAATTTCTCTGATAGATACTTTGGGGTACTCTTTGAAGTTCTTTGTGTTGGATTGAATATTATGAATGTGAAATTGTTTGATGCATATCAAATAATTGACTCACGGATACTTGTGGTGACAATGGAGTATCTGGGTGACATTAGAGTTGATTGATGCGTACCATATGGTGTTATTTTAGTACAAACTCTAGGTCTATTTGTGACACTCTTAATAGATTTATCGAAAGATAACTTTGAGGTGGTTTGCTACCTACAACAATTTCATCTTATGTTCTCCACTATTGATAAGAACTTTGGAGTGATTCTTTGTCGCACATTGAGGGATTGTTATATGATTCACTTATGTTAGCACTGTTGAGAGATTGCAGTAGTGAAAGTATGAACCCTAGGCCTTGTTTCTAAGCATTGCAATACCATTTGTGCTCACTTTTGCTACTTGTTACTTTGATGTTTTTATTATTTTAGATTACAAAAACCGTGGGCCTCCTACCCGAGTACCTATCATACTGACCATGGGCCTCCTACCTGTCATACTGACGATGGGCCTCCTACAAGCCATAGGATCCATGGGCCATACTATTCGTGGGCCACACCCAAACCGCAATATGGGTCGTAAATGGGCTAAAAGTTGAACGGTCCATTTACGGGCTCAGAACATAACTGGTCGTTAACAGGCGGAAGATATCAAAGGCTTAATACTATCGACAAGCATAGCAGGACGTTAATGGGATGAAATACACGACGGGATGAAACGGCCCAATGGACTAACGAGCCACAAATCGGCCGAATGTAACCACGGCTGAATTTGGCCCAGTAGCAAAACAGGCTGGTAACAGATTGAAAGTAATCAATGGCCAGAAATGAGCCCAAGAATTTATGGGCCTTTAAAAGGCCGAAAGATAACACAGGCTGGAAACGCCCAACTAAATCATGGGACGTTAATGGGTCCAAAGCCATTTACTATTCTTTTTGGGCCAAAATCACCATGGGTCGTTGAAGGGCCAAGAGATACAAAATGCCTCATATGGGCCAAAAGACGTTACGGGCCACACATGGGCCGAAAGGGTCAATGAACTGGAATCGTATTGGGTGGCCCACATGACCATAATGGGCTGAATTCAAAAAGGCCATAACGGGTTGTGCGTACCCGAGCCGTAAATGGGCTATATGCAAACAAACCGTTAACAGGGTTTCAATGGGCCGGCCCGCAAACTTTTGACCAAGTCAAGCGAGCTAGCCTTTTAACCTAAATGAGCCACTGTTGGCCCATGCCACATGTCGACGCTTCATAGGCACATCTACTCCATTGGATGGATGACATCTGTCACAATGCAGAGCTGACGGGTGGTACCATTAGCGAATGAGAAATTAACACGTGGAAAATTGTCATTGGTCATTGCTGTTAACGGGTATCAGGTCCAAGACCGGCACCCGATAGCTTAACGACGACCTGTTACGGTGGCTGCCATGTGTCGATTACCCTTGACAAAATCACTTCTATGACGCACCATTTATCATCACGGAAGTGAACACTTACGTGATGATAAATGGATTACTGTCATGGAACACTTCCGCGACAGCACATGTACGACTATCTTGATTTTGTTATAAAATCATCACGGATGTACATGCGTGACATAAAACATGACCTACTGTGACAAACATGTATTATCACGGAAGTGCTTTTTTGTAGTGCAACATTGTGACTTCGAGCACCTAGTTGGCCATCGGTATGAGTTCTTTAAGCAATTGGGTGAGAATAATGAGCACGAGTCTGGCCATGACACAAATACTGAAGATGCGAGCGATCGTAACCATGGGGACCAGACGACAGGGGGAGATCTGACAAAGCTATGCAAGCCTAGGCGCCGAAACCGGTTTGGTAACAACAAGATTGTTATCACTTGAGTACACCTGGTGACTAGTATACATGTTAGTCCCAAGAAGGCTGAACAAGGGTATAATAAATAACCTAGATTGCATCCTTTGTGAGATGGTGAGTGATACGTCCCCAACGTATCTATAATTTATTATTGTTTCATGCTATTATATTATCAATCTTTGATACTTTATATGCAATTTTATATTATTTTTTGGGAACTAACCTAGTGCCTAGTGCGAGTTGATGTTTTCTGCTTGTTTTTGGTTTTACAGAAAATCTATACCAAACGGAGTCCAAACATGACGAAATTTTTTCACGATTTTTTTCTGGACATAAGAGATCCTAGAAGCTTCGAGGGAGGGCCAGAAGACCTACGAGGAGACGGCAAGGCAACAGGGCGCGCCCTGATGTCTTGTGGGCCCCTCATGGCTCCTTCTGACCTAATTCCAGTGCTATAAATTCCCAAATATTGGAAAACCCCCAAAGCATCCACCAAAACAATTTTTCCGCCACTTCAAGTTTCTGTTCTTCCGCGATCCCATCTGAAGGCCTTTTTCGGTACTTTGCCGGAGGGGAGTCGATCACGTAGGGCTTCTACATTAACCTTGTTGCACCTCCAATGATGTGTGAGTAGTTCCCACATGATCTATGGGTCCATAATGATTAACTAGATGGATCTCTCTCTCTCTTTGATCTTCAATACAATATTCTCCTCAAAGTTCTATTCGATGTAATCTTCTTTTGCGGTATGTTTGTTGGGATTCGATGAATTGTGGGTTTATGATCAGATTATTCATTGAAAGTAATTAAGTCTTTTCTGAACTTTATTATGTGTGATTGTTATAGCTATGTAATGCTTTCTGATCTATGAGTTTTCTTTGGCTAAGTTGATGAGTAGATTTTCAGTGGAAGTGGTGCATACTAGTAGGTTCGATCTTGAGGTGTCCTCACCCAGTGACAGAAGGGGTAGCGAGGCACATTTTTGTATTGTTGCTACTAAGGAGAAAATGACGGGGTTCAATCATATTGCTTCGTTTTATTCTGTCTACATTATGTCATCATACTTCATGCATTACTCTATTTGTCATGAACTTAAAGCATAGAGAAGCAAGCATATAAGTGCTCTCGAAGTGGAGTAATAGTAGTAGATGCAGGCAGGAGTCGGTCTACTTGTCACATAAATAATGCCTATGTACATGTTCATGCCATGAATAACGTCATAACTATGTGCTTTTCTATAAATTGCCCAACAGTAATTTGTCTACCTACCATATGCTATTTTTATGATAGAGATGCCTCTAGTGAAAACTATGGCCCCGGGGTCTATTTTAATCATATTGCTAAAACCAAACATACATTGTTGCATTTTCTTTACTTGTATTTTACTTTGCAATTTATCTATCACCTACTATCAGATTTGATCCTTGCAATTAACGAGTACAAGGGGATTGACAACCCTCTTGCCAGTGTTGGGTGCAAGTATTTGCTCTTGTGTGTGTAGGTACAGTTGATGGTTGTTTGCGTGGTTCTCCTATTTGTTCGATAACCTTGGTTCTCTACTGAGGGATACTATCCACTACTATATTGCTTCACCCTTCCTCTTCGGGGAAAATCCCAACGCAACTCACAAGTAGCAGAAAGAATTTATGGCGCAGTTGTCGGGGAGATATCATCAAACAACTCCAGGTTCCTTCATACACATTATCATTTACTTGTTCTACTTTTATTTGCTTTTATTTGCCTTCTCTTTTTCATCTTCCCCCACTTCTCTAAAAAAATCAAAAACACAAAGATAATATATTTTGCTTGCTTGCTTGAAGTTGCTATCATGTCTGAGTTTGAGAAAGCTATTGATGAAAGCCTAGCAAAGATGGTGCTAGCGAGTCTTATGAGGAAATGCCTAAGTTATTTGATATTAATGATGATCCTCTTAATAATGAAGTTCACCATAATAAAACGCCCACAACCTTGAAAACTAAAACTTATCATGTGGGGAGTGAAAATATTAGTGGAAAGAATGTCATTCAAGAATTCTTTATTTGCAAGGGAGTCATACCACTAATCAAGGGATCTATTCTTGATAAGACAAATTGCTATGTGGATGCTATTTCTATGCATGTGGTTAAATTACAAAGATTTTTTTGCATATTCATCATGTCTTACAAAAGATGTTCTTTGAACTTCCGAACATCCATGATCCAAAGGTTAAAAAGATTGCTACTATCATCCTTATGCATGAATTTTGATTATATAATCCGAGAAGCTAGAGGGACATCTTTACCTTTTATAAAATATATTTTGAGAATACTCCAATGGAAGAAATCCTTCATGATAAAGACACTATGCATAGGTTGGAATCTAATGATTATTATGCTTATGGTGAAAATATTAGGAGGAAACTTCCTCATACAAAATTAATCAAAGCCATGTATAACAACACCTATGATAAATTTGGATGGATCACCAAAGGAACTAATGAAGGGTTTAATGCAGAATGGTTTGAAAACACCGCTAAAGATCCTATTGATGATGAAATGTCTATTTCATACGATGATCTTTATGGTGATGACCCAAATTTTGAAGTTATGAATGTTAAAGTCACTAAAAAAAGTCCTTTTAATTATTTGAGCTCATCCACTAGAAAAATTCAGTACAAGAATAGAGAACTTTTGAGGAAAGTTTTTAAGATTTGATTCAAAAGGATTGGGAAGATGATAAAACTTGAAACTTTGCATTATGCCTAGCTAGGGGCATAAAACAATAGCGCTTGTTGGGAGGCAACCCAATAGTTATCTTAAATTTTTGCTTTTTATTTTTGTTTTGGTGTGATGACATGATTATTGCTATTTTAATGATTGTGTTCTTATCTTTTAATTAGTGTTTGTGTCAAGTAAAGCCTTTGGGATGATTTAGATGATAGTTGACTTGATTCTGTGCAAAAACAGAAAGTTTCACACCCAGCACAAGAGTTTTTTACTGTAACATGATCTTGGTCTGAATTTTTTACACATAATTGATATACAAATTGTCTATGTTTTCCTAATTTTTCAGAATTTTTGGAGTTACAGAAGTACGGTTTTTGTTCACGTCATTACAAACTGTTCTATTTTAGACAGATTGTTTTTTGCATAGTGTGCTTGTTTTAATGATGCCATGAATTATATCGGGGGGTATAAGTCATGGATAAGTTAGAATATAGTAGGTATTATGCAAGAATAATTATGGATGAGTTTACAACAATACCTAAGTTTATGGTTTGCCGATTATACAAATGGATCTCGCGAGGTTTTGTTGAGTTTTGTGTGTTGAAGTTTTCAGGTTTTGGGTGAGTTTGCGATGGGCAACGGAATAAGGAGCGGCAAGACCCTAAGCTTGGGGATGCCAAGTCACCCCAAGGTAATATACTAATATTCAAGGAAGACCCAAGCATCTAAGCTTGGGGATGCCCGGATGGCATCCCCTCTTTCGTCCACAATTCATTGGTATGTTTACTAGGAGCTATATTTTTATTCATCACATGATATGAGTTTTACTTGGAGTGTCTTATACCATAGTTTTATTTTGTTTTCTTGTTAGTTTGCCACAATCATTGTTTGCTAGACACACGTTTTGAGAGAGAGACACATTCATCATGATTTGTAAGAATACTCTATGTGCTTCACTTATATCTTTTGAGCTATGCAGTTGCTCATGTGCTTCACTTATATCTTTAGAGCACAATAGTGGTTATATATTTTATAGAAATGATTGCACTCTCATGCTTCACTTCAATCTTTTTGAGAGTCTTAAATAGGAATTGGTAATAGGCACAGGTTATAAGACTAGTTCAAGAATGATAGGTATATGAGAGTGATATAATAAAAACTTTCATGTAGATCACTAAATATGGAATGTGTGATTTAATTATATTGATGTAGTAATATGAAAGGGCATTGGTTCATGATCATTGGTTAGTAAAAATATCAATATTAAAGCTTGTTAAGTATTACTCATTTAAGTGTCTGTCATGGCACGGTGGGGATGTTCGAGCATTTTTATGTCTGATTGAAATCCTTTGTGCTCTTTGAATCGGGGGCGCACGATGGTTAACTCCTACCAACCTCCTCCCTAGGGGCATGTGAGTAGTACTTTGCTTTGAGGGCTAATAAAACTTTTATAATAAATATATGAGTTCTTTAGGACTAATGCGAGTTCATGGACTAATACGACACTCCCACCTATCCACATATTGCTAGCCTCTCCGGTACCATGCATTGCCCTTTCTCACCTCGAGAGTTGGTGCAAACTTCGCCGGTGCATCCAAATCCCGTGATATGATATGCTCTATCACACATAAGCACTACTGCAGGATGTTGCTAACGCGACACTACAATCAGACACCCTTCGACGAAACTATGTGCGATGCATTAATCGCAAACGGTGATGTAAAAAAACGTTAAAAAAGATGCAAAACGTTTGCGATGGCGGATACATCAAACACGGTTGAAATTTTAGTTGCATGTGCATTGTGGGGCATACGGTTCAGTTCAATGAACTGTTTGTGATGAGGCGGAACAACAGAAATGGGCAGCCACATGAAGATGTGTGCGATATACGGCATACAGTTCACTCGGATGAACTATTTGTGATTAGGCAACACAAAAGAAATGGTCAGCCAGATCAAGGTGTGTGTGATATATGGCATACGGTTCACTCGGATGAACTGATTTTGATTAGGCAACACAATAGAAACAGTTCAGCCAGATCAAGGTGTGTGCAATGGAGGGCATACACTTCATTCCGATAAACTGTTTGTGTTGAGCCAAGAGAACAGAAACGTTTCACATAAACAAGATGTGTGTGATACGCGGCAAACATCCAATTACATAGGTGGCTACTACACACATGACATTTCCACACACCAAAGTAAACTATTACATGCATAATTGACTAGGATAAATGATCATCTGATCATCATCTACTTCTTGTGACGCTTGCCGCCACTGCTCTACTAGGATAAACGGAACAGTATTCTTTACTGTGAATAGTGTGCTCTGTTGGGCACACAAGTATATGGATCATAGCCTTGGGCGAGCAATGTGCCCGCACGCGTCATGCCAGCTCGATGTTCCTTCTATGCTAAGTTTCCATTAATTGATGGTGTTTTATGAACACGCCACCATTTCCCGTCATTTCCTCACCGGTTTCCCGCCACCACCCAGTGATATTGTGCATAAACCTAGGCGGCGCGCGACGCACGGAGGCAACAAGCGCAACCTGTAGCACATCCACCTTTTCCAAGCATGCCAACCCACCAAACCGCCACCTCTGCCATCAACCTCCTCGATGAGGAAAACGAGAAGGCGCCACGGCCCGTCGAGGCCGAGGCGCTCCCCGGCAACGCGAAGGACGACGCCGTGATGCGCATCATTGCCAGGGTTGAGCAGACCCTTGGAGCATGGCACTTCAGCGTTGCGGATCAAGATAGGCATGTTAGCGCCGAGAGGCTGTAGCTCGCCACACAACATGATCGATGGCACGCCGCAGAGCAAGCTAGGCGCGTCCACGCCGATAGGCTGCGGCTCACCGCACAGCGAGACCGTTGGAGCGCCGCAGAGCGAGAGGCGCGGCGCGCCGCACAACAAGAGCGGATCCGTCGGCTCTTGCCTGCTATCGATAGGGCGTTGCAGCTGGGTACACGTCTCGTCAGTACCCCCATTCCTCGCCAGGAGTAGGCAGAGGCCGTCTGCGCCGTACTTGCACCAGAGGCTGGCCGCGCCATACTTGCACCGGACGCCCGCCGCACCGTTCGCATGGGTCACGCCATTCGCCTTGTCTGCGGCCCGCTCGATGCCAACGCGCTGGTCACTAGGCTCGACCGCCTCCTTGGCCCAGGTGTCCACCTGGGCGCAGTAGAGGAACATGGCCGTCGCATCCTCGAGCTGGTGATCTCTGATGAAATAGCCAACTTGGAGCTCGAGATCGCGCTCCAGATGTACCGCGAGCGTGTCGACCACTTGGACGAATGCCTGCACGGGTTCAGGAAGAGCCAAGAGCTACCATAGGCAAGGGCTGCTGGTCATGGTCTCATGGACGTATTTTATTTTGTTGAGTCGTTTCGACGTGCATCGCTATGTATTCACAGCAATCATAATATTGCTCTGTTTCAATGTGTGTACTCTGTTTTCCGTTCTTATATGTTCTATTTCAATGTGTGTGTATATGCTTTCCATTCTGTATATGTGGATGATAACAGCTAGATACAAATTAGTATACGAAAATAGATAGAAAATGGAATTCATAATATATATTCATTGTTCATTAGTTCATCACAGAATATATATAATATCATCACATATACGTGATGATACTTAACTACTACGTACAATGCATAAAATTGAAAATGAACAATACTAAAACTAATAATCCCTCCTATGGGCAGTATTCCGGCAGCCCCTCGCAAGCAGCTCCCTGGTGCGCGACATCTTCCCAGCGCGGAGGCAGTACTCCGCCTCCTCCGCCTCGCAACGCTTGACGTACCGATCTGCCTCTTGCTGACGGACGAGCGCGAATGATCTTGCCATTTCGTTGGGTGCCCACCGGAGCTCCTCGTTTGTGGCACGCTGGAGCTTATCGGCCCACCTCCACGTAGTGATGAGGCGCCTAGCGCCTTTGACCTTCCTCGCGAAGTACCCATCTTCGTACACCTCCTCCGCACGACGACGCGTCCGCCCCCAAAGCTCCACCGCTTCCTTTTTCCAGGCGGCATCACGGGCTTCACAGGCCGCCTGGTACCTGGCTTCCTCCTCCGCCATCTCCTTCTTGAGCGCCACTTGCCTGGCTTTCTCAGACGGCAGCAGCGACTTCCATAGACAAAGATTGTACTGGCCCCAAAACCACTCCAAATTTGGGGGGTCCGGCGCAACCTCGTCCGGCGGCGCGTATGGGTCCTCCTCGTCGCTGCTCTTCGACTGAGCGTCCTCGGGGGGCGGCGCCTCCTCGTTGGCGCGTGGGCAGATCGGCGGCGCCATGGCAGAGATTTGGGAGAGAGAGAGAGGGCGAGCGAGGGGAGGATGTAAATGAGAATGCAGGCGGGACGACGTGAGCAAGGTAGTATTTATTGGCGGCCAGAATCTAGATCGACGGGAACAGTACACACGCCGATCGCCGAAATTTACGAGTACTGTAATTTGAATTACACACGATTCCCGCAGCAAAAGCCGTGTGTGAACTTAATAGCTAATGGTTTCCAATACAGAACCGTGTCTGATTAATAAACCGCGCCACTCACCTTCCAAACCTCGAGGCGCGAAATAGAGTGCCAATCGTGTGGGGCCCAGTTGTCTTGCCAGATCTTTACATTTTCTTTTTTGAACACCAGATATTTACATCGTCTGATCATTTTTTAATTTTTTGGAATTTAAATGCCATGGCACTCCATGCATGTGTCCAAGCCATGACACCAATATGTTTGAAAATTTGTTCCAATTTACTACACATAGAATTAACTCACACACAAGTACACAATTTTTTTTTTCAAACCGTTATGGTTAGCCGCTGCATGTAGATGTAGTTCAAATTTGGATTACGGTCATTAAATGGCTAGAAAATCACTTAAATGTCTTAAAAGGTCTAATGACACCTAAAATTTTCCAAATTTTGACATGACAGTTGTATTAGTGCATGTTAACTGTAGAAAATTTTTGAAGCCCATAAGAGGAAGCTATCGTCGATTCGTCATCAAACATGCATTGTTCCCTCTCGAAACCACGAGCCTTCTAGTGAGTTGCTCCGGTTTGTGAGGGGTGTGTGTCCAAACTTTCATCCAACAGGCCAATTTTTTTACCACATCATCTTGGTGGCATGACATTACGTCAAGCAAGGTTTCATGTGTTTCTGATCATTTTTTAATTTTTTGGATTTTAAATGGCATGGCACTCCATGCATTTGTCCAAGCCATGACACCAATATGTTTTAAAATTCCTTCCGATTTACTGCACATGGAATTAACTCGCACACAAGTACACAAAAATATGATTTTTTTTAAACCGTTATGGTTAGCCGTTGCATGTAGATGTAGTTCAAATTTGAATTACGGTCATTAAATGGCTAGAAAAACACTTAAAATGACCCCTAGAATTTTCCAAATTTTCACATGACGGTTGTATTAGTGCACATTAAATGTAGAAAAAAATTGAAGCCCATAAGAGGAAGCTATCTCTTGTTCGTCATCAAACATGTATTGTTCCCTCTCGGAACCACGAGCCTTCTAGTGAGTTGCTCCGGTTTGTGAGGGGTGTGTGTCCAAACTTTCATCAAACAGGCCATTTTTTTACCACATCATCTTGGTGGCATGACATTACGTCAAGAAAGGTTTCATGTTTTTCTGATCATTTTTTAATTTTCTGGAATTTAAATGCCATGGCACTCCATGCATGTGTCCAGGCCGTGACACCAATATGTTTGAAAATTCCTTCTAATTTACTGCACATGGAATTAACTCGCGCACAAGTACACAAATATGATTTTTCAAACCGTTATGGTTAGCCGTTGCATGTAGATGTAGTTCAAATTTGAATTACGGTCATTAAATGGCTAGAAAATCACTTAAATGTCTTTAAAAGGTCAAATGACCCCTAGAATTTTCCAAATTTTCACATGGCAGTTGTATTAGTGCATGTTAAATGTAGAAAAATTTTGAAGGCCGTAGGAGGAAGCTATCTCCCGTTCGTCATCAAACATGTTGTCGTGGGAAAACACAGCCACCTATGGGGCCATCGGCCCCTTGTGGTTCGGCAGCGGGAAGGACGCATTGCACAAAGAGCGGAGGGCACGGGGCAGCACGGCAGGGATCACACAGGCAGTTTTTACCCAGGTTCGGGCCACCGCAAGGCATAAAACCCTACTCCTGCTTTGGTGGATTGATGAGAGGACCGTGGTGGAGGCGCAGCACTCTAGCCCGGCAAGGTTGCCTCGGGGCGAGAGCAGCTACGTGCGTATGAGTGTACAGGGTCTGAATCCTTTCTAAGGTTGCCGTGGCCCTCCTTTTATAGATCAAGGGGTCACCACAATGGCAAATCAGTCATTGTGTACTGATTAGATAGCAAACAGTGCCATCATACCTAACTCTGCAGACTGGACAGAGCGCATTAAATGCGTCGCTTTGTGTCACATCGTGGCCTAGCCCGGAAGCCTTGCCGTGCTGTTTTGCCACCTTCTCACCTGCCTGCGTGACACATCACTGGACGAGTGTCATTTGGAGGTGATTTCCTCTGAGAATGGCTGCCACGTGCCAAGTAACGGCCACTTAGCATCTTGGGGGCTCGCCACCGCACCGATCGGTGACTTGTGTTGTTGTGCGGTGGAGCCTTGGCGGGGTAACCCGCCCTCAGCGTCCCTAGCAAGCCTGCCGGGGAAATCTTGAGACTTGTCTTCGGGGCAACCTCGTCCCCGCCAGGCTCGCCTGCCCGGCAGGGGAGGTTTTCCCATCGTGGTATTTTACTCCTTGGGTTGATCTTGGTCTTCTTGATCTGCCCTTTGATTCCTCAAAGAGCTGATCTCTTTTACTTGGCCTTGTCTTGGATGCTGCAATCTCGTTCTTGAGCCTGTGTACAGTCTGGGCAACATACCTAGGGTTTGTTGCACCGACAGGAGCCCCCGGGCCTGGCCTGAACGCGCTGTTGAGTGTCGTCGGGGTAGGCCCTATCCATTACACAGGTGGGGAGGCCGTAGTAGCTCACCCCTTGAGATCTTCTTTGCTTCTTCATTAATCTGAGCTTGAGTCAGTTTCCGGTTTGCCCGCGCGTCATGTAATGCCAATCATAGTGGGGCCATCCTTGTAATGGCCCGTGAATGACTTTAACGCACGGGCGAGTAACTGCTAATTAACTCTTCCCACCACACCCTTATCCTTAGCCACGTATGCTGCATGCATTGAGTGGGGTAGGTAACGGAGGCGCGCGGTGCGGGAGAGAGTGCCATGGCAGAGGCCCGGCCTTCTTGGGTTGGTGGAGCGGGGCGGCGAGTACCCGCTGAGGGATCAGCCCCCCAGCCCCAGCTTGCTTATAAAAAGGGGGCGAAGAGGAGCGGAGGTGCTCATCCAAGAACCCCTTCTTCCCACCCCCGTCTTCTGGTGTCGTGCCTTCGTTATGGCGAGGGGGAGGGAAGATGGGCGCGGTCGCGTCCTTGTTGAGATAAGATCCCCTCCCTGTCCCTGCACAAAGCATCCGGCTTGGAGTGGCAGCCCGATGCATAGTGCGGGTGGAGAAGGTCTGAGGTGGCTATGCGGGCGGCGCGACGGCGGTGCCGGGGGTAGCGGCCCCGGCGTGCTCGCCACCGGGCCGTCCGAGGTTCCAAACTTAGAAAGGGGGCACATGGGCGACACCACGCCGAAGCCCATGATAGACACCAAGCGTGGTAGTCGAACGCGGCCTACCCTCCCTTTGTTTGCGATGTTGAAGGGAGACCGCGGAAGTGATTCTCCATTGGCTACGGCAGATCTCCTCGTCCTAGGTGCCGCTTATCTCGTGCATGGGCAGGTTCCTTGTGCATGTGCATGCTTCTTTAGGGGACGGGATCCTTCTAGCTTCGGGTCGATGGAGACAACCATGCTCTCTGTGTGATCTCCCGAGGTGTTTGGCGTCGGCCCCGGTCACCATGGCGAGGGCTCGTGTGACGGTAGGCACACCCCTTCAAGCGACAGCGATGAGGAGGGAGGCGGCAACCCACGACGTGTCAAGAGCGAGGGCGACCGCTCCGACGTGGCGTGAGTGCCGGCAACACCATCATCACCGGCTGGGCTTCGGCAGCGCCACCATCTGCACATGCCTTCCAGTTTCTTCCTCCCTGCCAGGCCTTCTCCCCGTCTTCTTTGCCTTCCCCTGCAATTCCGAGGAGGAGAGGGACGGAGCAAAGGCATCATGGGGCACTTATCTTTTTTCAGTTTAAAATATGTAGGCATGGGCCAAACTTTAGTCTAAATAATGTAAATCTCCTCATCCATGTTTGTGTTCGGTAAGATCTGTACTTGATTATCAGCATATTAATGAAAAAGACAAACTTTGTTGGGTACTTGTGCATGTACTATCTCCATGCAGAGGTGAAATGCCTCTATACCTTTAAGTAAACAAGTTTCTCCGGCAAGTTATCCTGCCGGTACCCTTAGTTTGTTGCCGCGGGGCTAGGCCTACTGGGCACAACCATAAGAAAGGTACCAGCCCCCCGCCAAGCCTCTTCTGTCCAAGGCCACTGCGACCACCCTGACCGAAGCAGCGTTCGAGTCAATGGGTAGGAGCACCTATGCTTCGAAGGTGGTGGGGTTTTCATATGCACAAGTTTGCAGATTATAGAACAAACATGGATAAGAAGGAACTTATCTGTTTGGCTTGCCGGGGATCGTCATGTGGGCTCGTCTTCATTCCTTTTCTTTGGGACCAAGTCCACGGCAAGAATCCTGCAACTTAATGCAGATGAAAACAATGCCACATGCGCCCTCTTCTACATGATCATGCTATGCTTATGATATGCTTATGCATGCATGCAAGTTTTGGGGGGGCCCCCAGTGCTTCGTTTATTTCTCTATTGCTCAGGGTCTGCGCCTGGCTTTGTACAAAGGGTTACATGCAACTTCAGCAAAGCTTGTACAAAAGGGTGGCTGCCGGGCAGGGCCCGACAGCCGCGCCTTACGGGTAGAACTTACAGAGATGCTCAATATTCCATGAGTTTTGCAATTGAATGCCATCTCCGGTCTCCAGACAGACTGCGCCAGGTCTGGTGACTCGTACTACCCGGTAAGGGCCTTCCCACTTCGGCGTCAACTTGTTTGCACCCTTGGCGGACTGAACGCGCCTAAGGACAAGGTCGCCTTCCTCAAGACTCCGGGCATGAACGGCTGTGACAGTGACGCAGGGCTTGCTGGTAGCGTGCAGCACGCGTAGCAGCCCAGAGACGGTTCTCCTCAAGTAGCACAGCGTCGTCACGCCGGTGCTGTTCCTGCGCTACTTCATCGTAGGCAAGCACTCGAGGAGACCCGTATATGAGTTCCGTGGGGATAACTGCTTCTGCCCCATAGACTAGGGAGAAGGGAGTCTGCCCGGTAGCTCGATTTGGTGTCGTACGGAGGGACCAAAGAACCACCGGCAGCTCATCGATCCATCGCCTGCCGCACTTCTACAGTCTATCAAAAGTTCTTGTCTTGAGACCTCGCAGCACTTTAGTGTTCGCCCTCTCAGCTTGTCCATTGCTTCTGGGATGGGCCACAGAGGCAAATGAAATCTTGCTTCCGAGGGCATGAACGTATTGCATGAAGGCGCGGCTTGTGAATTGGGTGCCATTGTTGGTGATGATTCGGGCAAGTACCCCGAAGCGGCACACCAATCCTTTCAAGAACTTGATAGTTGACTGCGCGGTCATCTTTCTCACGTGCTCCACTTCCGGCCACTTTGTAAACTTGTCGATTGCGACGAACAAGAATTCAAAGCCCCCGGTAGCACGGGGGAAGAGACCCAGGATGTCGAGCCCCCAGACCGAAAATGGCCATGACAAAGGGATTGTTTGGAGAGCTTGAGCAGGCTGATGGATATTCTTGGAGTGGAACTGACAGGCTTCACACTTGGTGACTAGCTCAATTGCATCTTGGAGGGCAGTGGGCCAGTAGAAACCTTGCCGGAAAGCTTTCCCAACCAAGGCCCTTGATCCGATGTGGGAGCCACACATACCCTTGTGTATTTCTGCCAGCAGTTCCTTTCCTTCTTCCCGGCAAATGCACTTCAATTTCACACCGTTGGGCATTCTTCTGTATAGCGTGTCGTCAACGAACTGATACATACTGGCCCTCCGGGCTACTCTTTTAGCTTCTTCTTGTTCTTCGGGAAGTTCTCCTGTTTGGAGGAAATGAACAATGTGCCATGCCCAAGTTGGAGCCTGGGGCTCGGCAATAAGGACTAGCGCACCTCCTCGTCGGCAGGAGCGCACGCCTCGACCGCAAAGACTGGTAATTCGGCGGGAGGGTGTAGCTCACTGATCGAAGGGGAGTTGTTCCTGCAAGCCTTCTGCCGGGGGCTTCGGGAAGCTCTGCCGGGAGAGGCTTGCCGGAGTTCAATTTCCTCCTCTTGCTGGCCATTGTTGCCAGGGATACAGAGGGTTGAGTTAGATGGAGAACAAAAGTCCCTGGTTCCATGGGGAGTTTTTGCGCATCGCACTTCGACAGATGATCAGCAATGCTGTTTTCCGCACGTGGTACGTGCTCTGTTTGCAATCCGTCAAAGAGCTCCTCCAACTTTCTCACTTCCTCGACGTATGCCTCCATCAATGGGCTTTGGTAGTCCTTGTTGATCTGTCTCACCACAAGCTGTGAGTCTCCATGGATGATCAGCTTCTTGATTCCCAACTCGGTCGCAATCCTGAGCCCGACAAGGACTCCTTCATACTCTGCGGTATTGTTGGTAGCCTCCTCCCGGGGGAAATGCATTTGAACGACATACTTAAGGTGCTCCCAAGTGGGAGCAATGAGAAGCACGCCAGCTCCTGCACTCTGTAGGGAGAAGGCACCATCAAAATACATAATCCATTCTTGGGGCGCTTCCTCGCCGGGGATAACTGTTTCCAGTACTTCCTCATCAGGGGTTGGCATCCACTCTGCAATGAACTCTGCCAGTGCTCTGCTCTGAATAGTTGATGTGCTTTCAAACCTCAAACCAAAGCTGGATAACTCCAAAGCCCATTCCACGATCCTGCCAGTAGCCTCGGGGTTTCGGAGTATCCATTGCAAAGGGAAGCGGGTGAGAACCGTGATCTCGTGGGCTTGGAAGTAGTGACGCAGTTTCCTTGAGGCCATGACAAGGCCAAAAATCAACTTTTGCACGCCAGAGTACCTCGACCTAGCCCCCTGCAGTAGGGAGCTGACGAAGTACACTGGGCGCTGCACCACTTTCTTCCTTGCCGTGACCTTGGCACTGTCTCCGCTGCTTTGCTCTTCTCTGTCTTGAACTGCATCTGATCTTGCCAGGACTGATTCACTTTCCTCTCCAGAGGGGGCGATGGCGGCGGTTGCTGCTTCCTCTACATCCCGTTGTGCCACCAGTGCGGCGCTAACCACTTGATTGGTCGCTGCTAAATATAGCAGCAACGGCTCTTGTGGTTTAGGAGCGACAAAGGTGGGAATAGAGGAAAGGTAGGTCTTCAAATCTTGTAGAGCAGCGTCTGCCTCCGGGGTCCACTCCACGGGCCCTGCCTTTTTCAAGATTTTGAAAAACGGCAAGGCACGTTCAGTGGACTTCGAAATTAAACTGCTCAGCACGGCAACACATCCGGTCAAACGTCTCACGTCCTTAACTGTCTTTGGTGCTTGAATCTGCTCGATAGCCTTGATCTTGTCGGGGTTGGCCTCTATTCCCTGATGGGACACAAAAAAGCCAAGTAGCTTGCCGGAAGGAATGCCAAACACACACTTCTCCGGGTTCAACTTCAAATTGAGCCTGCGCAGATTTGCAAAGGTCTCTTCCAAATCCTGAATGAGAGTCATTCTGTCCTTGGTTTTGACCACAATATCATCCATGTAGGCTTCAACATTTCTGTGCAACTGGGACTCAAAGCCAATCTGTACTGCTCTTGCAAAAGTGGATCCAGCGCTCTTCAACCCGAAAGGCATCCGTACAAAACAGTACGTGCCACATGGAGTTATGAACGCGGTCTTTTCTTCGTCCTCCTTGGACATGAAGATATGATGGTATCCAGAGTAAGCATCCAGGAAGGAGAGCAAGTCGCATCCGGAGGTGGAATCCACAATCTGGTCGATGCGTGGCAAGGGGAATGGGTCCTTCGGGCATGCTTTGTTAAGATCCGTGAAATCTATGCAAAGCCTCCATTTCCCATTTGCCTTGCGTACCACCACTGGGTTTGCTAACCACGTTGGATGCAATACTCCTCTGACCAATCCAGCTACCTCAAGTTTCTTGATCTCCTTGTTAATAAACTGCTGCCGCTCCAAAGCTTGCTTTCGGACCTTCTGCTTGACGGGTCGGGCATGTGGGTAGACAGCAAGGTGGTGCTCGATTACCTCCCTGCGAACACCGGGGATGTCAGATGGTTGCCAAGCAAACACATCGACATTCGCCCGTAGGAAGGCAACGAGCGCACTTTCCTATTTGTCATCGAGGGTGGCACTGATGGTAAATGTACCACCAGCGCCAGCCAGCCCTGCCGGGACCTTTTTCACAGATGGTGCGGCAGCCTTGGATCTCTTGCTATTGGAACTCTCCGGCAAGTCAGCAACAGGCGCAGCGCACTCCGGAGAGACACGCTTCCCGGATTCCTCGCTGGCATCCTTGCTTCCTTTCTTCTTTTTCTTGCTTTCCTTGGTGGGAGCAACGGCTTCCGCAGCTTCTGCAGCAACTGCCTCCCGATACATCTTGTCCACGCATATGATTGTGTCTTTCTTGTCTGATGGGATAGAAATAACGCCCATTGGTCCTGGCATCTTCAAAGTGTTGTAGGCATAGTGGGATGCCGCCATAAATTTGGCCAGGGCAGGACGACCAAGGATTCCATTGTACAGCAGGGGGAGGTCAACCACATAAAACACGATCTTCTCAGTCCGGTAGTTCAACCCCCTCCCAAATGTTACCGGCAGTGTGATCTCCCCCTTAGGATGACTCCTGCCGGGGTTGATCCCTTGGAACGTACCAGTAACCTTGAGTTCTTCATCTGCTATCTGGAGTTTGCTGATGACCTTTGGAGAAACCAGATTCAACCCGGCCCCGCCGTCAACCAACATCTTTGTGACCTTGAGGTTGTGGATTGTTGGCGAAACCAACAACGGCAAACACCCCACCGCGGTAGTGCGGTCGGGGTGATCCTCCTCATCAAAGACGATGGGCATGCGGGACCACTTGAGCGGCTTCCGAGAATCTGCCGCTGGCTCCATGGCATTGACCTCACGCGCCCACCTTTTAAGTTGGCAG
This sequence comes from Thinopyrum elongatum, assembly GCA_011799875.1. Taxonomy (NCBI): domain Eukaryota; kingdom Viridiplantae; phylum Streptophyta; class Magnoliopsida; order Poales; family Poaceae; genus Thinopyrum; species Thinopyrum elongatum. The sequence goes on along the minus strand of CM022302.1, from coordinate 347,249,945 downwards.
TGAGAGGAGTGCAGAGATGCACCTCCATCAATGCATAGGGCGTCAGTGGCTTTCTGGAATTCCTGCTCGCTAGTTTCCTCTTCATATCCTTCATCACTTATGTCTTCGCAATCTTTCTTCTCACGGCCCTTGGCAGTTTCCCTTGATACTGAGGAGCCTTGCCGGGGCAACCCGTTCTGCCACCTCGGCCTTTCCCGCCAATGCCATCTTGGTTTTTCTCCTTATCACGCTTCTCGTACTCAGCCCTCTGCTTCTTGACAAGCTGCTCAACCTGATGACACTCCTGGAGATCATGGCCTTTGGTTCAATTGATCTTGCAATACGGCCCATCACCCTTCCCAGCTTTCTCGGCAGCCGTGGCTTCCCGGCAATCGGTGCACGCGGCAACTTCCTTGCCGGGGACCTCGGTCCTAGCCTTCTTGCCGGTAATAGGTGCGCTCGATCCTTCAACGGTCATCACCACTTTATCATTGCGCTTCTTGTTGCGCTTCTTGCTCTTCTTCTTTCGGCTGGTGGCGTCGTCGTCGTCTTCTGAGTCGATGTCGATGCCATCTTCTTCACCTGGGAGTCATCTCCCCTCTTCCACTCGGGCACACTTATCCACCAGAGTGTATATCTTGTTCACAGTCTTGGGCAAATGAACATTCATTTTAGAACATATCCGGCAGTTGCGCACGTTGGACTGGAACGCGGCTATCACAGCTGCCGGGTGGATGTCTGGGATGTTCCTGCGCACCCGGCTGAACCTCTGCATGTACTTCCGCAGGCTCTCTCCTTCCTTTTGCGGGAGTAGCTACAAATTGCTGGGCCGTCCTGGTTCTTGGTGGCTGCCCATGAAGGCTCCAACAAACTCATGGCACAGGTCAGCCCAGGTCGAAATGGAATTCTCTGGCAAGTGCATCAACCAAGACCTCACATTTGGCTTGAGTGCCAAAGGGAACTAGTTGGCGAATACCTTCTCATCTCTTCCCCCGGCAGCTTGAACAGCGATGGTGTAGATGCTCAAGAACTCTGCCGGGTTCAGTCTTCCATCGTACTTCTCTAGTATTTCTGGCTTGAACGTGTGGGCAGATGGCCAACGGACTTGCCGCACCTCACGAGTGAAGGAGGGGCACCCCACCCCAAAAGGTAGGCACCCACCCTCACCGGGCGTAGGCTCATCGACGTCAGAGCCATTGCGCCTATTGGACCGGCGTTGGGTTTCGCGGTTAGCTCCTCGGTCGCGCGGGCTTTGGACAAAGACTCGAGGGCGAGTGGCGCCATTCTATTCTCAGCTTTAAGTGCCCTGTCGGGGTCACTCGAGATAATAATAATCCCGTTTAGGCCCGACATTTTGAGCTTCATGTAGCCGTAATGCGGTATTGCTTGGAATTTGGAGAAGGCTTCCCGTCCGAGGAGGGCGTGGTATCCGCTCTTGAAAGGGGTGATGTGAAATGTGACCTCTTTGGAGCGGTAATTGTCCAGTGTTCCGAAGACCACGTCCAGGGTTATTTTTCCACTTCATCGTGCCTCTCGCCCAGGTACTATACCTTTAAAGGTGGTGCTACTCTGTTTTATGTGTGATTTGTCGATGTGCATCTTATCCAGAGTATCTGCATATATTAGATTCAAGCTGCTGCCTCCGTCCATAAGGACCTTCCATAGTCAGCAGCTGTCTATGATCGGATTAAGGACCAGCGCGGTGGGGCATCGGCTTGAGGTTGACCTCGGCTGATCATGGTGATCGAAAGTGATCGGTGTGTCTATCCACTCCCCCCAAATCGTTACCTGCTGGATGGAATTGATTTCCCACAGAGCTTGTTTGCACTTGTTGTTGGACGCGAAGGTCTCGTAAATCATCATGACCTCGTCTTCGTTCGAGGTTTTGTCGGAATCGGGGGGGCCCAAGAGGTTCGAACTCTGGGGTGCGCTCACTTCTCTCGCCCTACTATGCCTCTCAACCTCACAGTGACGTCCGGCGAGAACGAACTAGAGAAGAAGAACAGTACACACAGCAGTTTACCTAGGTTCGGGCCACCTTGCGGTGTAAAACCCTACTCCTGCTTTGTGTAGGATTTCTCTCACGAGGGAGGATGTGAATACAAGGGTTGTGGGGAAGAAGGAGTCGATTCGGGGGCCTCTCCTCTACGGCGACAGCCTACCCTCTTTTATACTGGCCTTGGTCCTCTTCCCCCGAAACCACTTGGCAGGAAGGGTTGCCACAACGTCCAGTTTGAAGGGGGACAGGGGCACAGCTTATCCTGACTAAAGGCGGCCTTCGTCTGCAAGCTACCGCCCATGACGTGCCGGCGTGCTCGGTGATGACCTCCGCCCTGGCACGCCCATCGTCCTAGTCTTCATGCACCGAATCGGCAACCTTTGGGGATTGCATTGGGAACTGGTGGATGGCCTTGCGCCCTTAGCACAAAAGAGGAAAGCCTTCTCATCCGCGCCTCCTGGCACTCCTCTGGCTTCGCTCATCACCGTGCGCGTTACCCACGTGAAGGCGCAGGGCCGTGTGACTCTGTCAAACTGCTCTTGACTTGTACGTCTCCGCGAGGGGCCTCGGGAGGTAGCCTTGGGAAGCCGCCTCGCGAGATGGCCTCGCGAGGGTCTTGGTGGCGCTTGCTGACGCAGGCCTCGCGAGGGTCTTCTCGTGAAGTGAAGTAATGGGCGGGCCATAGAGGTGTGTTGCACATTGGGCTGCAGGCAGGCAGGCCTGGGTACCCCCAGTCCCACGGGCCTGACAGTATCCCCCGGGCCCACAGCATGCACGACTCCGCCGCTGGGTGGGGCGAAAAGGCACGGGCCCCAACCGCCTGCGGGCCAGGCTGGACGCATGGCGCACGACGGGATGTGGGGTGCCCCACTTCTCCCACGATACCTCAGCAACTGCCCGGGCTGACATAAAGCCTACCCGCACGCGGCGGGGGGGTCATCATTGTTGTCTCAGTCTTGCATCTGTCTTCCGAAGGCGAGGAGGCATGGACCCCCTGGTCGAATGCTATATAAAGGCAAGGAGGGAGGACCCCTTGGCTCATATTCCTCCTTCTTGCTTCTCCATTTCCTCCCGCCATTGTCGTAGTCATGGCACCCACGAGGAGGTTCTCCGCCGCCGAGAAGGGGAAGGCGGTGATGGAGGAGGTGGAACCGCTGAAGCCGACGAGGGGAAGAGGCCGTCCTCGCACATCCACCACCACGCCCGGGGTACCTCCCCGAGGACGCGGGCGCCCTACTACGGTGACCTACGCCGGCTCAGGCGGCCGTGGAAGAGACGTCGCCCACGGGAGTGGATGTGGGGGGCGAGGTAGCCGCGGCCGGGGCGGTCAGAGCGGCGCAGCCGCCTTGCCTCCCTAGGCGTGGAGCCACTCTGCTGACGCGGCCCGCGAATCCATCATGGGCATGCACCGCCAGCCCTGCTCCTGGCTCCGGCTCCTGGAGTCCTTCGCGGAGGAAATGGCGGATCACGTGCCGCTGGGCCTGTGTGTGCAGCCGGACGGCTGCTGCAACGGCCCTTCTTGGGTGGTGACGATGTTCTCCCCCACCAGCTTCATGTTCTTGAAGCAGGGGTGGAAGTCGTTCGCCCTCGCCCACGGCCTGAAAAAGGGGCACGTCCTCTACTTCAAGTATGACGGGGCCGCCATGCTCTTCATGAAGATCTTCAGGGTCACCGGCTGCTGCCTGAAATGCTGCATGGAGAGCGACGACAGCGACTCTGCCGGTGACGACGATGGCGACGCGTCCCCCTCTGGTGGAAGCGGAAGAAGCGACGGCTCCCCTAGAATCAAGAGTGAGGAGGAGGACTCCGCCTAGGCGCGGCTGCGCCCGCGCCGCTGCCCTGGTGGTGACGCGCCCCGCCTGGGCTTCTTTTGCGTTGTTTGTTTTCTTGCGTTTAGATGGATGTGAGCCCCATGGGGGGTGTAAAGAACTGTGGCATGCTTTTGTGGTTCGAAATCAAGCTCATTCTCAACATTCCTCATTAGGCTTGCCCATCTTCTTCACGATCACCATAGTGCTCTGTGTCGCCGGGACCCAGCCCCGAGCGGGCCTCAGCCGTCGCTGGTATGTTAGGTCGCGATGCCTGGACAAGGCCAGCAGGTGAGGGGATTTGGGGTCTGGTAAGAACTCCTGAGGCGCGGTGCTCCGGAAGCTCCCCTTTGACGCACAAGTGGCTCACGCGAGAGGAGAGACTTCCACCTCGGGCGAGGTCGTGAAAACAAGGAACACCGCTAAAGGCTATTGAGTCATGCGGGGCGGTTAACTTAGCTTTTCGGGGTACGACGCGAAGCGGCCGCGGCTCGCAAGAAGTTCACGCGACGTCAGGATGCGCCTCCCTAAAGTCTCTTCTTTATCTCGTCTTCTATCTGCACCAGATCAATGTAAGCCCCGTGAGGGGTGCGTGAAAAACCGACGCCTTTTGCGTCTTCACAAATGCCTTTGTGGTTTAAATTGTGTGTCTTCTCCCAACTCTTCCTCGCGAGGTTTGCTCCTATTTTTCTTGCTTGCCAAAAATGTTGTACGTCGTTAGGGCCCGGCCCTCGAGCGGGCCTCATCCGCCGCTGGTATGTCAGGTCGCGATGCCTGGGACAAGGCCAGGGGGTGAGGGGCACCGAGAGCCAGTGAAGGCCCCCGAGGCGCGATGCTCTGGGAGCCCCCCTTTTAACGTGCAAGCGACTCGCACGAAAAAGAGGCGACAGGCTCCGCCAAGGTCGCGAGAAGAAGAAACTCTAACGACAGCGGATGCACCGCGTGAGGTGGTTGTACTTAGCTTTCGCGAGTGGTAGCGTTGATCGATCCGCCACCCGTGGCACGGCCGCTCGAGATGCATCACCCGAGGCTGGGCCTCCTGAGACAATGCGAGCCGCCGATGTTGCTTGTCACATGAGGTGCCGCTTGCAAGACATCCGAGTGTTCGGCTCCTGAGACGACTGCATGTTGATAGATTATGAGGTATGGGGGGCAACGCACGCCTGCCAACTTACTCGTGATTGTTTCGTGAGGAGATAAGGCACCAAGGACCTAGTGAGGTGACGTGCACAGGAGCAGCCCCGTGAGCCAGAGCTCGATCACTTAGATTTATCGACGCTGCAGGGACGAACCCGAGCACAGGCGCCGTGGAAGTAGCCCCCGCTCATGAAACGGTCAAGAGTAGAGCTGTGGGCGCGTGGTGCCCACGATACGGCGCCGCCAATGGCGACGCGGCACCGAGCACGGGATTAAGCAAGCAACATAAACTGATTAAAGCATAACCAAATCAAGTACACGACCAAAAGGCAAGGCGGCAGCAGGGACAGGCCCTGGCCAGCTTGAGGATGATGCAACCCATGGGGCACCCTCAATTTCGAACAAAACAAAAAGTCACCTGGCAACATGCTGTCGTGGGAGCGTCGGGCTGCTTGATGAAGCGTGCCGCAGAGGTTCGCCTCTCAGGGGTCGGCGGGCTCCTGAGGCTCCGGGGGTCGCGAGGTGCCGGAGGCTCATGAGGCGCCATCACGAGGTGCGCCAACCTTTGGAAGGTGGCGCCGGCGTTCTCCAGGCCGAAGGGCATGTAGGTGTAGTTTGTGGCGAGGCCCCTGCTCAGGCCGACGCGTGACGGCCAGAAGAGGTCCTGGGAGCTGGCCCTGTTGAGGCCCGCGAGGTCGACGCACATGCGGACCTTGCTGCCCTCCTTGGTGACAGCAACTGGGTTCGTGGGACGCGTGGGACGGCGCTCGCCACGGATGGCCCGAGCTTCCCACAGCTCATGAATTTCTTGGGCGATGAACTCCTGCTGCCCTGGCGCCTGGCGCTGTGTTCCTTGCTTGTGGGGGTGCGTGACAAGGCTCGCCTCCAAGTGCTGCCTGAACACCTCCCTTGACACGCCGGTCAGGTCGGATGCTTTCCAGGCAAAAGCCCTCGAGCCCAGCTAAAGGGAGGCGTCAGGCGTGCCTTCCTATGCGGGAGGAAGGCAAGCCCCGGCAGTAGGGCGGGGTCCTGGATGTCGCCACCAACCGGCTGCTTCTTCGCTTCGGGGCAGTCCTTGGGGAGCAGCTTCTTCTTCTTCACGGGGGTGGTCTCGGGAGGTGCGGCGACGCCCTCTCCATCAGAGTTCTCAGCTACAACAGCCCGGTAGGCGTGCTCGAGGGAGCAAACCACGTCTTTCTTGTCACAGGCCATGGTGATGACGCCGCTGCAGCCAGGCATCTTGAGGACATTGTAGCCGTGGTGGGTCGCCGCCATGAACTTGGCGAGCGCTGGGTACCTTAGGATGGCGTTGTATGGGAGGCCAATGTGGGCCACGTCGAAGTCGATGAGCTCAATGTGGTAGTTGTCGCGGGTGCCGATGGTGACAGAGAGGAGCACCTGCCCCAGGGGGATGGTAGACCCGTCTGTCACCCAGGAGAAGGGCCTCGTCGGCATCAACTGGTCATAGGGCACTTGGAGCGTCTCGAAGGTCGCGATGGAGATCACGTTGAGGCCAGCACCCCCATCGATGAGAGTCTTGGTGACAGCGATGTTGCTGATGGTGGGAGTGCACAGCATGGGAAGCGCACCAGCAGTGGGCGAGCACCCGAGGTGGTCCTTGGAGTCGAAGGTGATGGCGTACTGCGACCACTTGAGGGTCCGCGCGGCCTCAAGCCTCGGGAGGGCGGCATTCACCTCACGAGAGAACTGTTGAAGAGGCGGTTGGATGCGGGGGCCTGAGCTCCGCCGAGGATGCAAGCTATCGCGCGAGGCTCTTGGTAGCCCCCAGCCCCCTCGTCATGCTGATTGGTGTCATTCCTTCTGGGCGGTGGTGGCACCGGTGGAAGGGCAGCGTTGTCCTGAGGGCGTGCCTCGCGAGGCTGATCGCGCCAGGCAGCCTCACGAGGCTGGTCGCGCCAGCCGTCCTCGCGAGGCTGGTCGTGCCAGTCCTAGCGGGGGTTGCCATTGCGGTTGTCCCACCGGCCGCCGCCGCGGTCGTTGCGGTCCAGTCGACGGCCCAAGCGCTCATCACGGAGTGACTTGAGCTCTTGGAAGTCTTCGGGGTTGTGGGTGCGCATGTTGTGGTCGACACAGAACAGGCAATGGTCCTTCTCAGGCTCATCGCGGTCGCGGCCACGCTTTTGCTCGGGCTCCGCCGCCAGCACGGCAGGACCTTTGTGCTTGACCTCCTTGCCCTTGGCCTTGCTATCATCGGGCGCCGCGTCAGGGTTGTTGTGGATGAAAAGGCGGCCCTCTTCAGCCTTGGCGCACTTGTCGGCGATGTTGAACAGCTCCAGCGCCGAGCTCAAATCGTCGTTGATGGCGAGCTTCTCGCGCATCTTGATGTCCATGACGCCATTGGAGAACGCCAAGATGATGGCCTCATCAGAGGCACGCGGGATCTTGTGGCGCACTTGACTGAAGCGCTGAATGTACTTGCAGAGGGTCTCACCAGGGCGCTACTTCACATGCCGCAGGTCGTTGACGGTGAGGGCACGATCGTGGGTGCCCTTGAAGTTGGCGATGAACTGCTCGCAGAGCTCGCTCAACGAAGAGATCGGCTCCTCATGCAGGTTCATAAGCCAGGAGCACACACCATCCTTGAGGGCCATGGGGAACCAGTTCGCCATGACCTTGTCGTTGCCATTCGCTGCCTTGATGCTCAACGCATAGAGCTGGAGGAACTCCATGGGGTCGGGAATGCCGTCGTAGCGCGGGGGTAGCTCCAGCTTGAACTTGACGGGCCAAACCACCCGGCACAACTCACGAGTGAAGGCACGACAACCCACACTGCTTCAAGGGACGCCGAGCGCGAGGGCAGCCCGGTTCTGGCGCCCGGCCGCCGCGACCTCTTGGACGATCCGGTCTTGGCGCTGGCATTGTTGCTTGAGGAGCACGCGCGTGTCAGGAGGCGCGCGGTGGACGATCTGGCAGCTGGCTTCATCCCCAGCCGGCGCGGGCGCCCCGCGGGGCTGGTCGCGCGGGCGCGCATCACGCCGGGGCTCGGCGAGGTCGCTGCGCAGGGGAGGGGGCGGAGGTGCACCGTGCGCCACGTCCCCAGCGCGAGACGGCAGAGAGCAGAGCGAGTGAGAGGGCGTCGGGGCCTCCCCAGCGGCGTTGACAAGCTCGGTGATGCGACCCAGCCATGCGTCGTAGCGAGCGTCGACGGGGCGGTAGTGGAGCAGCTCATGCGGCCTGCGCATTTGGCGGCCCGCGGTGGCCTAGGGAGGAGGAGGCCGTAGCGGTGCGGCCGTCCTACTGCACGGAGGGGTGCATGGAGGAGTTCTGTTGCTTGCCGGTGGCAGGGTCGGTGATGGTGGCACTGGCGGCACCGGCAGAGTGGTGGCAGCCGTCGTGGCCCACAGGCGTCGTCTGGGCGGCGCGAGCCGCCCGGCGCTCGGCACGAACACGATGAGCGTCAGCCATGGAGTCGGTGGAGCGGAGACCGGAGCAAAGCAGAAGAACAACGACGCACCCCTACCTGGCGCGCCAAATGTCAGAATCGGGGCTCCGAGGACCCAAGAGGTTCGAACTCTCGGGTGCGCTCGCTGCTCTCGCCCTACTCTGCCTCTCAACCTCACAGCGACGTCCGGCGAGCACGAACTAGAAAAGAAGAACAGTAGACACGGCAGTTTACCCAGGTTCGGGCCACCTTGCGGTGTAAAACCCTACTCTGTGTAGGATTGCTCTCGCGAGGGAGGATGTGAATACAAGGGTTGTGGGGAAGAAGGAGTCGATCCGGGGGGCTCTCCTCTACGGCGACACCCTGCCCTCTTTTATACTGGCCTTGGTCCTCTTCCCCCAAAAACACTTGGCGGGAAGGGTTGCCTGCACAACGGCTAGTTTGAAGGGGGACAGGGGCGCAGCTTATCCTGACTAAAGGTGGTCTTCATCTGCAAAGCTACCTCCCATGACGCGTCGGTGGGCTCGGTGATAACCTCCGCCCTGGCGCTCCCATCGCCCTGGTCTTCATGCACCGAATCGGCAACCTTTGGGGATTGCCTTGGGAAATGGTGGACGGCCTTGCTCCCTTAGCACAAAATAGGAAAGCCTCCTCATCCGCGCCTACTGGCGCTCCTCTGGCTTCGCTCATCGTCATGCGCATCACCCATGTGAAGGCGCAGGGCCGCGTGACTCTGTCGAACTGCTCTTGGCTTGTACGTCTCCGCGAGGGGCCTCGGGAAGCCACCTCGCGAGGGTCTTGGTGGCGCTTGCTGATGCAGGCCTCGCGAGGTGGGGGCCTCGCGAGGGTCTTCTCATGAAGCGCAGTAATGGGTCGCCTGACGGGCCCTAGAGGTGTGCTGTGTGTTGGACCATAGGCAGACGGGCCTGGGTACCCCCAGTCCAACGGGCCCGACAGGTTTGCTCTATGTGGCTTAGGGTGCCTGCCAGAAGGGTGGGTCCTCCTTTGGCTATCTGTCTGACCACCCAACAGTCGTGAAGGCTGTGGGTTGGGCAAGAATTAATCAGAATAGCATGTATTGGGCATGGTTTATCCAAAAAGCCGTCAAGGGTGGTCCCGGGGTGACCGGAGGTTTTCTTCTTCTTCCGAGGTCGCTCGCCCTGTGTGTTCCGCTTACGAGGCTCACACCGAGGTGTTAATCTGTCATGTTTCAGATAGTCTTCACGGATCAAATCTGTGTTTTCTCCGATCAGCCAGGCATGTTCAATGGCGCAGAATCGGGACACCAGATTGGATAATTCCGAGAACGTTTGAACGCAACAACGAGTAAGGGCGTTCGATACGCCTTTATCCTTGCACCCGTGCTGGAAAGCTGTGATTATGTTAGAGTCTAGGTAATCTGATATCTTGTTTTTGACAGACAAGAATCTAGCCCAGAACTGTCTGATCGATTTGTCAGGGAGTTGTTGTACGTAGGCCAGATCCTAGACGTCGGGCGGGCCCGAGTTATCGGGGCAATACTCTATGTGGGAGGTGAGTGGATGAGTCCCGATCTCTAAGGATCGCGGGTCCAAAACCCTATCATTCTCCTCCCGTGTCAGATCTCCGGCTGTCGGACCGGTCGGACTGATTTGAAGTTTAGCCTCATCGGCTGCTTCTAATCGGCCGCTGTCTGAGTCACTTTCCAAAAGGTATCTCAACCCTTCATCCTCGAAGGAAATCCCCGTAGGAGCCGAAGAAGGGTCATGGTTTGCATCAGACTTAGGGGAAGGCAATTCCATGATGGCAGTTTCGGGCATGGTAACCAGCCTTGTGAGTTTGGGGCCATTGACCGGCGATCCCATCGATCCCTTTTGTCGATCTCACAGTGGAATTCTCAATGAAAGCACCAGTGTCGGTGTCAAAACTGGCAGACCTCTGTGGATCTCGGACAAATGGTAATAGGAATAGGGAGACAATGTTTACCCAGGTTCGGGCCCTCTTAATGGAGGTAAAACCCTACGTCCTGCTCTTGTTTATATAGATATAGATGTATCAAGTACAGAGTTGATCTACCTCGAGATCGTAAGATGTGGTCTAACTCTATGGCTAGGTGAATGATATTGCATTGATGTCCCCTCTACGGGCTAAACCCCTCGGCTTATATACACGCCAGGTATTACAAGGTCAATATCTAGGCACAGGGCAACAGGAGAAGTTTTGGAGTATACGACAAGTCTTCGACAGATGTAGTCTTGATTACGCCCCCTGCGTACAGCCTTCGGAGTCCTTCTTGTGAATGAACAAGGGCCCATCGGCCCAATCCGAGGAACATGGCCGACTAGGTTAGTACCCCCTAGTCCAGGACACCGTTAAGGGTAAACACTATACACTCGTGCGATCCTTTGTTTGGAACCTTAGGTGGCCTAAGATGTAGATTTTGTTGGAGACACAATCCCCAATAATGGCAACACCCTCGCCGCTAGCTCCTCGTATGAACAACCCTGCACTAGGACCATCTCCTTTGGGTCAAGGCATGCTCTAAGGTCCCAAGGACATTGTACCTGGCCATAGATCAGAAGCAACCAAGAGAGAGGCATCAGAGTGATAGAGGGAGCCAAGAGAGTGGCAGCCATGAGAGATGAGGCCGCCAGTACGCTAAGCATGGTGTCGATGTCATCGGTATGTATTCAAACATTTTAAACTATGATGGTGGCATGCCTCCTGCTGCAGCTAACCCTAGTAGTGTTTCCAAGAGTCTTTTTAACACGTCGTCGGTCGACGACACTCAAAATGACCAATCTCAAAATCCATCCAAAGCCAAGGTGACTCCAAACACCTTGGGTGGGGCAGTCCAAGACAGTTTGGCCGGTGTACCAGCCAATGCTATACCAAAGAAGAGGAAGTCGTGGGCTACAAAGAAGAATTACCAAGCCACAACCGGTTGTAGCCAGAAACAGGTTAAGATGAACGAGTCCACGCTTAATGATCCATTGTTTCAAGTGGTCCAATTCCCTGGTGAACCCATGGTACCAGTTTTCATGTACAAGACCATGGTGCCTGAGAAGAAGCTTCTTCTTGACGATATCCTGAACAGAGAGCTGGCGGCCAAGATCGATTTTTGCAGTATGCATTAAAAGCTTTCGATATACACACTCGAGGTGACTAAGGGTCTCGGCTTCATGAGGATTTCCCCGCTGACAAGTTCTATTTACATTTCGACAAGATCTTCAGCATGATCCACCTCCACCAGCTAGAGGGATGCAGCTTAGTCAGGCTATGGGTGCTTCATCTAGCCAGCAAGCTCAAGTTTGATAATGTGAGGATGGTCACCATGGTAGACCCTTATCACATGCACCACGTAAAACTTCAGAGTCGAGAAGGTATGAAAGTGATGAAGACGTACCTTGCCAAATTCATGGTTCAACATAGACATGCACACAACCATCTTGCGCCTTACCGTATGTGGTAAGTGTTCGCTAGCCAACATCAATGCGCATATGCTTTCTCAAATGTAGTATATATATGCACCATACAAAGACAGACGATAGTTACTGCTTTGTTTGACTATTTACACATCAACGATCGCTGAATCCTCTTTGTTCTATCCCCAGAGACTTGCAATCTTATGTCTTGGATTCACATCGAAAGGTCAAGAAAGACAAAAAAAAAAATTAAGTCAGTTCTGGATGATGATGTCATAGAGTTTGAATATAGCGTAGGATCACTGATAAACCCAGAATTTAGAAAGGAAAACAATGTCGGCTTGGTATGCTTTGGCCACAACACAACCTTCCGTTGCATGCAACAACAAACTGAGAGAAGACAGTCTGCCTACTACGTCATGAACCACATGGTTGATTACATGAAGAAGCATACAACCTCCATAAAAAGGATGACATCACCAATTGGGGGGGGAGGGGGTTGCCACTCTCGCACTGGATGATATATAGTCGAGTTGAGTTTGGATGGAACCATAACACCTTGCAACCATCATTAACAACGATGTCGTCAGCAAGGAGGGGATGTACTACGATGACTCACACGAACCCCTTGAGGTGTAGTGGGATCGGCAGAAGCGACAACATAGCGACTTCCACGGCTCGACTATGTCCATGAAATGAAGGACACTCATAGTTGACTCATGGTATTATGTAGAACAACAGTAGTCGTGTTGAAAATGTTGTTCTAAACAAGACTGGGTAGCCGTACCGTAACTTTTGTGTCAGTCGAAACTTAAGCCCTTAAGTGTGTAATGTTGGTACTTATTGCACGTATCGAGACATCATGACTCTAGCAAGACAACAAAATGAGCCCTTTTGGCTCATAGATGCTGCCATGGACAAACAATTAGCCCTTAATTTGGTTCATAAGTGATGTCATCTTTTGCTATATAATCTTCCTATAGGTTGGCATGCATGTGCTATGTTAATTTAGTATCCATGTATGCTCAATTGTTCTTTCCAGATGATTCGTCGACCACAACTTCAATAGTTCAGAGTCGCTGCCCCATGACCAAGCCGCCGTTGTGAAATGCACAATTCTTTTACAGATTTGGCATGTGAAATGCATATGCTTGTAATGCACAATTCATGCTATGTGAATTGAACGTGTATATGCACACGTTGCAACTTGGATTCATGTAAAATGTATTACATAATAACATTCATTATTTAATTGCATCAGTATGTTTCTATATGTATGAAATGTGCAAATGGTGCTAGCAAAAAATGCTACAGCGGCAATATTTTTTCTTGCCCTACTACAAAACAAACTAGCAGCGATTAAATTGAGTAAGCGCTACTAACAATATAAAAAACTAGCAGTGTTCGGCCTACAAGTTAGCTCTGACACCAGCCGCATTTAAGGTAGGCAAACGTCACCAGTGTCAGACAACTGGCAGTGTGTATATGCACCGAACGCTGCTGGTTAGTAACAGACTAGCCGCATGCACGCAGAACGCTGCTAGTTGTGTCACACTAGCCGCATGTGGAGCACACGTGGCTAAGGGTACCTTACCAACAATGTCGTACAGGTGGCGTTCGCACCGAACGCGTCAGGAGGGTTAGAGCACACGCGGCTAGTAAGGGGTTCCTGCACTAGTGCATCACCAATCCACAATGAGTATTCTGCAAACCACGGGCCACTATCTGCCCTCATATGGCGTGCTAGCTTTAGATGATGCATGCAATCCCAAAGACAAGACCTACGCAATGAAGAATCAATTATCTGAGCCCTTGACCCCTTACGGACGACAGGGAGGACCTGCCTAAAATCTCCACCGAACACTATTGTCTTTGCACCGAATGACAAGTCAGGTCGGCTCATTATATCACGCATACTATTGTCCAGCGCAAAGAAAATTTCCCATGTGTCGCAATGGGGATACACTAAAAGATGTTGCCATGACAGAAAAACGGGCGAAGAAAAGAATGATTACATGTGTTTTTACCTCCTCACTCTCACGGGTCACCGTGTCATTGCCCTGCATCATTTACAATGACATGACAACACACCATTGCCTACGATCCTACCAGGGATCTACCTCTTTTCCACTGTCCATCATTACCATGATGCCCCCTCCTCCCGGACTATATGTGAATTACCTCCAAAATCCCTTCACCGCCTATATGAATGTCAGACATTACAATATTCATATTATTTTATTCATTAGTAAGCATTATTAATTCATCAAGGAAATTTACAATTTAGGAACCCAATGTGCATTGTCTGCTTCCAAAATTGGCCAACTGGATTGTGTGTGAAGTACTTTCAAAATTTATTGGTCACCTGCATGAAGCCTTTACTTCAATACTACTGGCTAGTATGCTTGACTAACTAATGGGCAATACATGTTGAACTGATAATTGACATGTAGTTTGCTAGTAATTTTTAATAAGTTTCGCCTCTATTCAGCCCCATGATCTCGGCTACTATACATGAGCTCAAATACCATACCAGCAGATAAACCATTTCTTAATATGAGTTTGTGTATTGACGTTTTTTTCATTACAATGGATGTGCATATTAGGGATGTTTTCTACTTGTGTGCTAATAATGTTAACCTAGTTACATCAATCAACTTAAGAGAGGAGGCAACTCTTAAAATGACAAATAGAACAATACTCATATTCATTTATTCATTAGAACATATTATTATTTCCCTATTCTTAAAGCAATCACTTGAAGAAAGCAACATGCTTCAGGACTATATACATGCTCGTGTGTGGTGTGACCAATCTAGTACGTACACAAATGATCAATCTAGCTAAGCACATTCAGATTCCAACCATGCAAGGTATGAATTCATTGATTCTAAGCATCTTGTAATTCCATCTGTTAACCACCAAATACTAACCAATGGGAACCTGTGGAATTGAGGAAGAAGATTAAACCTTAGGTAATATTGAGTGGTCCATCTTGCATCATGGCTTTGGGCTGGAGTACCATTGCCATGGCGCCATCCCACATAACAGCCTCACCATGGCAAGGAGCCGACTTCATCCTTCACAAATGTTGCAAACAAAATGCTGCAAAACCACATTAGTGCATAACAAGTTGAAATCATTACCAATGCCAAGTGTGACGATCATGGACGGACACGCCCACTTAGTTGGCTTCATCCTTCCCTCATGAAGCACATGGCACTTCTTATTTTCATCACGGTCGAGGAAGGTGATCCCCTGAAATAAAACTTGTTTTCTATGCGTGACTTCATCGATGGGATAAACGGCTTCACCGCATGCAATACGAGCAGACCTCCACATAAACATCTAGGCAAAAAAGATCTAGTCCAATACATTCATACACAAAGTGATCCTAAGTGAAACATATGACAAAAATCCTCTAAAAACATCAACAAATTCATGCTCATCTAAAAATTTGGATAAAAATGTACAAGAACCTAAACATGAAAATGTTAGGCTATAGAACACAGATTTGCAAAAAAAAATAGTTGGGGATTGGAGGAGAAACATACCATAAATTGTTCACGCGGAAGGATTCGAACTGAAAACGAGCAGGAAGAGAGATCCGACGAGGGTTTGGAGAGATTTGGAGGAATAAGAGAGAGGAGATTGAAAAATTAGATTGATTTACCTCCTCCTTAGGCTCATATGGTCGATATTACAAGAAAATGTGTTGGCGCATACCTAGTACGACCGATGGTACAAGCACTCGTGCTCGTACCATGCACCTTCATGAGAAAACGGAACTTTTGTTGCTCTAGCCGCGCAGATGGTATGACAGATGGCATGAGCGCTCAATGCTCGTATCGTTAGCCGTCATGGAAAATGATACCTTCTGTAAGTCCCTGCCCGAATTTGGTACAACCGGCAGTATGAGCGCCCATGCTCGTTAGTCGTCTTTTGCTCTGGCACTGTTGGCTTACCTCTCCTCCTCTAGCACGACTGCTGGTACGGTTGTGATGGGTTGTACCATGCACCATCTTTCGCCCTGGATGCCTGAATTGAATTTTTCTTCGGGGTTTTTCTTCTTAAGCCTGAGAGGTTAGTTCCAACATATTCAAAAGGCATAATTTCCAGACTTTTTAATATAAGCACAGTACCTAGTAACTTTTTAATGTCGGTAACAACCTTCTTCTTCTTCTGTAAACTAAACTTAAGCACTCTTTAAACAAACAAAATAAAAGCAAAACAAACTTACTCACTCTACCTTTATTTGCATGGGGTGCTTCCCATGAAGCGCTTTGTTTTTGGTTGGTTAGCTTGACCGAAGTGACAGTTACTTCTCTTTGAGTGCAGGAACGCCTAGCCCGTTGCTCCTAGTGTTCGGGGTGATACTGTCTCGTGTGTACATCTTCACCTTCTTTTTCCTAGGGAACTACTTCATAAATGGATTCTTTGACGGAATGTTAAATCTCACATTTTTGTCAAAAAACGTTAATGGTAGCTTTGATGGTCTTAAGAATGGTCTACCTAGTATAATTGGTGCCTGGTGCAGCAAAGTAAATCGGATCGCCCCAAAATATCAGATCACCCTCGCGTCGCTTGACTGGGTGACACGGGTGGCCTCCCATCCAATCTCTAGCGCCGCCTCCTCCAGTATCCCTCCATGACGCCGCCGTCAGGCCCTGCACCTTTCTTCTTCTTCTTCTTCTTCTTCTTCTTCTTCTTCTTCTTCTTCTTCTTCTTCTTCTTCTTCTTCTTCTTCTTCTTCTTCTTCTTCTTCTTCTTCTTCTTCTTCTTTGACTCTCCCTGGCGGCAGCATCTCTGTCCAAGCGGCTAGTCAGATCACCATATGTTGATCTTAGATGGCCGAAGCGCACTTGTTGCGTTATCTCCCCATTGTCTCCCATTGGAGCCAGCCATGGAGCGTTCACCATCTCCAAGTGGTGTAAGGTGAGGCGGACATGATGTCTTCAACTCCAGCATGAGACGCCATCATCCAGCGGCGCATCGGTTTGATCCATGGCTTCTGTAGGATCGAAAGTAGGTCTATAGGGGGGTGATTAGACTACTTGACCAAATAAAAATCTAACCTTTTCCCAATATTAGTTGTTGGCAGATTTTAGCAACTAGTACAAGTCAAGCAATCAGCCTACACAAGCAATTCTAAGAGTGTAGCAGCGGAAACTAAAACATTGCATATGAAGGTAAAGGGAAGGGTTTGAAGAAGGCAAACGAAATGTAGACACGGAGATTTTTGGCATGGTTCCGATAGGTGGTGCTATCGTACATCCACGTTGATGGAGACTTCAACCCACGAAGGGTAACGGTTGCGCGAGTCCACGGAGGGCTCCACCCATGAAGGGTCCACGAAGAAGCAACCTTGTCTATCCCACTATGGCCATCGCCCACGAAGGACTTGCCTCACTCGGGTAGATCTTCACGAAGTAGGCGGTCTCCTTGCCCGTACAAACTTTTTGGTTCAACTCCACAATCTTGTTGAAGGCTCCCAAGCGACACCTAACCAATCTAGGAGACACCACTCTCCAAAAGGTAATAGATGGTGTGTTGATGATGAACTCCTTGCTCTTGTGCTTCAAATGATAGTCTCCCCAACACTCAACTCTCTCTCACAGATTTGGCTATGGTGGAAAGATGATTTGAGTGGAAAGCAACTTGGTGAAGGCTAGAGATCAAGAATCTTGTGGTAGGATTGGAATATCTTGGTCTCAACACATGAGTAGGTGGTTCTCGCTCAGAAAATGAGTAGTGGAAGTGTAGGCACGTTCTGATGGCTCTCTCTCATATGGAGAAGGGGGTGGAGGGGTATATATAGCCTCCACACAAAATCCAACCGTTACACACATTTGACCCAACTCGGTAAGACCGAATAGAAGAACTCGGTGAGACCGATTCAGTTCAAAATGTGAATGTTAGGAATCTCGGTGGGACCGACTGGAATAGCTCGGTGGGACCGATGTGCTAGGGCTAGGATAAAACCTCATCTCGGTGACGCCGATTGCTTGAACTCGGTAGTACCGATTTTAGCAAAGAGCAAACAGAGAGTTGGTCAAGCAAACTCGGTGTGACCGATCGCTCATTTCGGTGAGAACGAAATGTTACAAAGGGAAACAGAGAGTTTGCAAGGCCATCTCGGTGAGACCGAGATCCGTATCGGTGTGACCGAAGTGTTAGGGTTTCTAGCAGTGGCTATGTCAACTGAACTCTGTGGTGCCGGATGGATCATTTCGGTGGGGCCGAGTTTGACTTTGAGTTTTGTACATATTTGGAAGAGAAAGTGGTTGAGGGTTTTGGAGCAATATCACTAAGCACTTTGAGCAAGTAGACCATTAAGCAACACCTCATCCCCTTTTAATAGTACTGGCTTTCCTATGGACTCAATGTGATCTTGGATCACTGAAATATAAATGAAGAGTCTTGAGCTTTTGCCAATATGTGTCCTTAGCATTTTGAGGGGTCCACATATCTAGTCCATGCCATGCCAATCATTGAACTTTCTGAAATATTAAACTTGAATGGATATTAGTTCAATAAGCTATATGTTGTTATGAATTACCAAAACCACCCGGGGATTAGTTGCACTTTCAATCTCCCCATTTTTGGTAATTGATGACAACATATAGATCAAAGCTTCGACAGATGATAATATGAATGAAATACATCATCGCTTTGAGAAGTATGTGATAAGCAAGAGGTCCCCCTAAATTTGTGCATTATTTAAAATTTGCTTTTGAATGCAATTCACAATCGAATAGGATCATGGGTCACTCTTCCATGTCACATACATCTTGGTGGAGCGCTCAAAATGATAAGAGTTAAATAACATGCACTCATCACCAAGGATACAAGTGATTGATCATACATAAACATAACATAGATATAACCATGCAAGCACACATTAAGCATCATATGTTCAAACACATGATCACATAAGTATCTCACGAGCATAACACAAATTGTAGCGAAGGAATCAAACAACCAAACGATCAAAGTAGCAAGAGAAGCAAATGAAAGCAAGACACACTCTCTCTCTCTCGAAGCCTATGATCTATACACTTTCTCCCCCTTTGGCAACAAGTTACCAAAAAGTTGGAAAACATATAGTGCTATCCGGCACTCTAGTCACGATCTCCGGGAGCTCCTGAAGGGGTCTTCTGGCTTGTCGCTCCGGTGTGCGTATATGGCGTGGAGATGAGGGCATCTGCAAAAGCTTCAGTAGAAGTCTGTGGAGCTGGAGGGGTTGACACTGGAGGTACAACCGTGGCAGTTGCTGCAGGTGCTGAAGTGGTAGTCCTAGAGTCTCTGACAACTGGCACAACCGATGACCTTTGTGCCCTTGGCACTCTCTGAAAAGTGTGTGTAGTTGGTCTATCATCCCTGTCCTCAGCATCCTCTTGGAGCTTCTCCACAATGGTCTGTATCTCAGTGACCTTCACATCTAGGTCATGGAATTTAGTCTCGTTGATCCTCTCAAGACTTTCCTGATTTTGAGTCAAGGTGGCCAAGCTCTTCTCAATTCTCACGGTAGCCTCAAGCAGATAACTGAGTTGATCTTGCTTGGTCTTGAGTAGCACTGTGGAGGCATCTGGTGCACTTGCTGCCTTTGCTGCTTTGGTAGCCTTTGCTCTCTCTATCTTCTCCTGGGCTTCAGCACAAGTAGGATGGGAAGCATCCATGACAACCTCGTTATCCTCAAAGTCTGGTCTCAGGGGAAGGTGCTCACTGTCTAGTAGATATGTCCCAGTTCCCATCTTGGAATTGATCAAAGTCTGAATGTGAGGGGCATATCCACAAGATCTTTTCTGATCTGCAGCTATTCTCTTCATAGTCTCTACAATCAGGCTCATCACCTTGAACTTTTGTGGAACATCAAACAAGTGAAGCAAGTTGATGGAGTGACCACGGATCATTCTATGATCTCCTGACTTGGGCAAAAGAGTATGCCCCAATATAGTGTTTATTGTGGTCAAGCCAGCAAGCAGGTAATATATAGATCCAAACTTGTGAGTGTCCAAGGCTTTATCAAGAATTGGCTTGTACATGTTAGCCATGGAGTTGTGATCCTTCCTAGGCTTATATACACATCAATATCATTCTCCTCTTCCTCGGGGGCATTGATCAGCTTGGCACATTCTGAGATTGTTGACTGATATCTTGTTCCTTTTGTCATCCACACAATCTTTCCATCGGGGTAGAAGTGAGCAGTGGAATAGAATTGCATGATCATCTCATCGTTCCACTTTGTCAGCTTCTAACCAACAAACTTGTCAACACCATTCATTCTGAAGCTCTCATGCACACTTGGGAAATAGTCTTCATTGTCATCAATGTATTTCTAGTCTACCCATTTCATATCACAAATAATGGGCTTCTTGTCCAATAGGACAGTCTCATAGGAATCCTGTTGTTCCTTGGCGTGAAAGCGATAGTCCACAACAGTCCTTCTCCTGGTGTCATAAGGATCTGTTTGTCTCCACAGTCTCAGACCATGATCCTTTCTCAACTTCATGTTCTCTGCCACAGGATGAGCATCATTGTGATCTGGAATCTTGGGCTTGAGCTTTCTGAGCACTACTGGCTCTTCCTCTTCTTGAACTTCATGCACTGAGGCCTTGTTATTTTTAGCAGCAGAAATATTCCTTGTTGATCTCTTTGGTGCAGATAGCTTTGGAACTTGAGCTTGAGCTGAAGGCTTGGGGGCAGACTTGGGCTTAGATGGAGCAGCCCCAGTTCTGATGGAATCCCCCATCAGCTTCTGAGTCTTTGCAGGAGGTGCAGCAGGCTCTTCCTCCTCCTTTTCTTCTTCATCAGAATCTCTCATCAATGACTCTGGCAATAGTCTTTCTGACCCTTTCCTTCCTCTTCTTTCCTCCAGCAGCCTCTTCCTCTCTTGGTTCAAGTGTAAACTCCATGGTTTCTTGAGTTGAGGCTCTGGCTTTTGACATTGAAGCTCTTTTTGCAGGAGCTTTCTTCTGCATTCCAAGCTTGGTAGCAGCAGCAGCATACTCCTTCTTGAGTACTTTCTTCTTGGAGGTCACCTCCTCCTCAATCACAAAATCTTCATCCTCAGATTCGGATGTTCTTTTCTTCTTCTGACTGGTAGCTGCCTTAGGCAAATTGCTGGGAGTGCTCCTACTCCCCTCATCATAGCTGCTAGAGGGACTAGTGCCCTCACTGAGGTTGAGCTGCTCTTCAGACTTGTTTTGACTGTCACTGCCCTCTGACATAGTTGCAACTGACCCTGTGAATAGTTGGGTGTAGATAGAGTAGATGAGCATCACAAAGTGCAGCTTATTTTGCAAAATATTGAGACAAAAACTTAACTTTAGTTTTCTGCAGAAAGCATTTTGGAGCTACCGATTTGACAAACTCGGTGACTCCGAATCACTAACAGAGTCTAAACACACAGTTTCGGTCAGACCGAAATGCAGTTCGGTGACTCCGAGATGCTAGGGTTTCACAGAGAAAGTGATTTCGGTCTCACCGATCAGTACACTTCGGTCAGACCGAGTTGTACTTGTGCAATGGCCAGGGCCAATCGGTGTGACCAAGATCCTCATATCGGTCGGTCCGAGATGGGTTCGGCGGAAACCTAACCCTAAGTTTTTGCATCAAATCTATTCTACAGAATTTATTTGGTGGATGAATTAATCTCATATGTGGGAAGAACATAGGCATTATGCTTTGTGCAAGAATCAAAGTAATGGAAAGCACAAAGGGTCAAATCCGTACCCTAACTTGGCGGCGGATTTGCTACAGCGGCAACGGCGGTGAGGATTCCGTTGACGGCGGCGGAGACCAGCGGCAGAAGGTCACTGGCGATGACGGCAATGATCCGGAGACCAATGGGGCGGCAGTGCTGGGAGGCACGGTCGAGTGGTTTGAAGGAGATTCCAAAATTTCAACCCGTGGTATATATACCCAGACGCTGTCGGTGTGACCGAGTGGAATGACTCGGTGGCACCGAGATGCAAAACTGCTTGCAGTTGTTGCAACTTGGTGTGATCGAATAGTTCTAATCGGTTGCACCGAGATAAAACCTAGATCAACTTAATGATTTCGGTGAGACTGAGTAGGAATGAGTTGGTCTGACCGAAAGGCATTAAGAGGTTTTGGAAGTTAAGCCCTTGACGGATCGGTGGCTCCGAGTGCTCCTCACCCGGAGGGTCTGAAAGTGACTTGTTCAAACTTTGTGATGTAGCATGAATAGAGTTTGAGATGAGAAAAAGCATAGATAGCTAGAGGGAGTACTTAGGCATTCTTGTCCATCCATTTGGCAAAAAGAAAAACCAAACAATCAAAGCAACAAATGGATGTCCTCGAATGAAGAAAATTATGCAACCAACATGCTCACACAATAAGATGGCAAATAAAACATGTGGCAAAGCATGCACAAACACTCTAGCATCTATCAAGCAATTTGATGCGATCACCCTAGGTAATATTGTTGTTCCACCATTGGTGCCAAATAAGATACCTTCAAAACGAGTCACTAATAGTGAGGAAAGTACGTCAAAATATATTGTGCCTACTTTACTTCAAAGGAAGGTGTCGCATTCAACAAATCAAAGAGGTATATTAGGCTCCATGCCTTGCTCGCGTAATATCCAAGGAAGTCAAAAGCCAGACATTTTATTCAGGGGTCCAAGTATTGGTGAGATGCCTATTGAGCTAATTCCTTCGGATGAAGTGGAGCCTTGCTTTAGAACTCCATGTAATACGAGGCTTATACCGTCTAGGGCAGCATCAAAGTATTCTCTGTCTACGGTGTCATATGGCTGGAGAGCTTAATTAAGGAAATAGTAGTTTTTGTAAAGGAAATCATGTGTGCCAATAAACACGTAGATATCCTATTTTATTTGGAGTCTTTTTGGTAGAAGATAGGAATAAAATAATGGGATCGTTGTGATTGTAGTAGTCAAGTTTATATACGTTTTCTTTTAGTCGGTAACCTAGGTCACCCTATATAACGAGGAGGCTTCGGCCATTGTGAAGAGGTTTTGAGTGGATGAAAAATACTCTCAGATGCATCCGATGATGCGGCCGTCTGTTTCCTGCGTTCCATAATTTGGTTCGTGATTGCTTGTGTTCCGGCGACTTGATCTCCAGGGCACTAGGTTAGTTCGGTTCTTGACCGGCAAGGATCGATCTCATCTCTTTTCTTTCCGTCTACTGCTGCTTAGTTCTCATCTGCTAATTACTCTATCGCCGCCGCCGCCGCTGATCATCATTAGCATAATCCATCCATCTAGTCTAGCTCTAGTACTACTACACCACGCCTACTACTTCCGATCCATCTATTCCAAGTTCTTCCACACGCACACATCTCTACACATATATTTGCCTGCTCTAGTTCATCTGCTTCCGATCAAGTATATTCTGCTAGCTTTTTGCGCCGGTGAAAGATCAGGGACATCCCATAAAATCGACTCAAAGCTATTTGAGCCGTATCAGTTGGTATCAGAGAGCGCCAAGTTTATCACTGCGCGCGATGTCAACCGCAAGCAAGCTTGACGAGGATGAGGTGCGGGAGGATGACGGGCCACCGCAATATGGTCCCGATCTGGACCCAGGTGTCCGTGCTATGTTCAAGGCCACATACTAGCACTTCGACAACCTCATGAAGGCCCTCGACGAGACGGTGACCGATAGGTTCCAGGCCATGTAGGCAGCCCTCCATCGCCTAGAGGCAAGGGCACCCGGCGTGGCTGCTCTAGCGAGGGCACAACATGCCCTGCAACACCGAGCACCTCTACATGTCCGTGCGTGGACGTTGCCAACGACGACAACGATGCTGAGTCTGAGGATGGTTCTGATGCTCACGGCGACTTGCCTCGCCGACCACGACATGATGCTTGTCCCCGTGATGATGGAGCAAGGCGGCGCCGCGATGAGGACGAGGACAGAGGTATTGGTAGAATAAAAATTACTATACCTTCGTTCATAGGCAAGGCCGGTCCTGAGGAGTATCTTGGGTGGGAGATGTGTGTGGAGCAAATATTTGATAACCACCATTACTCCGAGGAGCGGAAGATTCGTTTTACTTCTCTTGAATTTTCAGGTTATGCATTAATTTGGTGGGATCAACTCAACCACAATGACGCACGACCAGAATCGTGGTGTGAGATGAAGCGCACAATGCGTGCTCGCTTTGTGCTAGCTTATTTCCAGAAGAAGCAACTCACAAAGCTTCGATGTCTTGTTCAAGGAGCCATGGCGGTGGATGAGTATTACCAATGGATGCAAGTTCTGATGATCAGAACTAATGTGCATGAGTCTGATGATGCAACAATGACATGTTTCTTTGAGGGGCTGAATGAAGATATACGCGCCCGTGTTGATTTGATGCAGTATAATGATATGCAAGAGCTTCTTCATCAAGCGGAGCGTGCCGAACAGTGGGTCAAAGCAAAGCAAGTTTCCAAAGGCCGCACCAATTTCAGCATGGGGCGGCGTTCCTATTCGCATGACGATGATAATGTCAAGCTAGTTTCATCCTATAGGTTAGCTGCCACCGATCACAAGGAGATGAGGAAAGAACCTATGGCCGCGAGCAAAGGGGCTTCAAGGGCTAATTCTAGTGCGCAGTCTGTTATGCGTACTAGTGAGATTGTGTGTTACACATGCGCAGGTAGAGGACACAAACGCATTGATTGTCCAAATAAGAAGAGGGTTCTCCTTGTTAATGATGGATTTGTTACCGAGGACAAAACTGACTCGGAGTCTGATGAGCCCAGGCAAGAGGAAAGTGAACCAAATAAAATCATGTGCTATCCTATGGATTATGATCTGCCATGCATCATGGTGCAGCGAGCTAAAGAGGATCAAATTCCAAGCGCGGGACAGCGGTGGAAAAAATTTCAGTCGCAATGCAAGATCAAAAACAAGTGTTGCAAGTTGATTATTGATGTCGGGAGCTACACCAACATCATAAGCAAGCGTGTGGTGGATGCTTTAGGACTGAAGGCATGGCCACATCCGCAGCCACATTGCATTGAGTGGTTGTACAACTCCGGATGTCTGAAGGTGACTCACAAGGTATGCGTAAAGTTCAATATTGGCACATATTACGATGAGGTGATTTGCGATGTTGTGCCAATGGATGTGTGTCAGTTGTTATTGGGTCGTCCGTGGCAATATGATCGCAATGCTATACATGAGGGGAGGTCTAACACTTATGTGTTTCGAGATGTTGGCATCAAACGTGTGCTGCAACCAATGGGTAATAATGCTATCAAGATTGATCATGTGTTTGCTGTACACAATGAGCCTTTGAAGACTGCCCCGAAACCGAGGACGGTTTTGCTTGAAGGGGGAGAGGATGATGCGATCACCCTAGGTAATATTGTTGTTCCACCATTGGTGCCAAATAAGATACCTTCAAAACGAGTCACTAATAGTGAGGAAAGTACTTCAAAATATATTGTGCCTGCTTTACGTCAAAGGAAGGTGTCGCATTCAACAAATCAAAGAGGTATATTAGGCTCCATGCCTTGCTCGCGTAATATCCAAGGAAGTCAAAAGACAGACATTTTATTCAGGGATCCAAGTATTGGTGAGATGCCTATTGAGCTAATTCCTTCGGATGAAGTGGAGCCTTGCTTTAGAACTCCATGTAATATGAGGCTTATACCGTCTAGGGCAACATCAAAGTATTCTCTGTCTATGGTGTCATATGGCTGGAGAGCTTAATTAAGGAAACATGAGTTTTTGTAAAGGAAATCACGTGTGCCAATAAACACGTAGATATCCTATTTTATTTGGAGTCTTTTTCGTAGAAGATAGGAATAAAATAATGGGATCGTTGTGATCGTAGTAGTCAAGTTTATATACGTTTTCTTTTAGTCGGTAACCTAGGTTGCCCTATATAACAGGGAGGCTTCGGCCATTGTGAAGAGGTTTTGAGTGGATGAAAAATACTCTCAGATGCATCCGATGATGCGGCCGTCTATTTCCTGCGTTCCATAATTTGGTTCGTGATTGCTTGTGTTCCGGCGACTTGATCTCCAGGGCACTAGGTTAGTTCGGTTCTTGACCGGCAAGGGTCGATCTCATCTCTTTTCTTTCCGTCTACTGTTGCTTAGTTCTCATCTGCTAATTACTCCATCATCGCCGCCGCCGCTGATCATCATTAGCATAATCCATCCATCTAGTCTAGCTCTAGTACTACTACACCACGCCTACTACTTTCGATCCATCTATTCCAAGTTCTTCCACACGTACACATCTCTACGCATATATTTGCCTGCTCTAGTTCATCTGCTTCCAATCAAGTATATTCTGCTAGCTCTTTGCGCCGGTGAAAGATCAGGGACATCCCATAAAATCGACTCAGAGTTATTTGAGCCGTATCACAATTGGCGATGACTAGGTCATCTATATATGAGTATATTGACTTAGGAGTCAGATGAGAACATTTGATCATAGGTCATACTCATCGTTTAAGCACAAGTGGGGTTACCACTTTTACATAAAGCATTGTTGTATTCACATCATTTGAGTTGCTTTAGCTCAATTTTCTTAGAGCAAAGCTCTCCCTATATGTGATATCCCCCTTAGGAGGGATGAACTAACCTTGGGTTTTGTCGATGATGACTTCATGTAGGTGTTGAAGATGTGGATGCTCAATGTTGATGTAGATCATTTGGAGCAATCCATTGGAGTGAGTTGCATTTTCAATACCTACATGGGTTAGTCCCACAAGGAACATACAAGAATATCCATAGACATAGAGTGAAACACACATATGATGATGTCCATGAAAGCATTAGATTACCTTGTCCCTTGTCTTACCAACAAGAGGTTTTGTGACTCCTTGAACTAGTGCAAGATATGAAAGTTATTGCACTTGTCCTTGCCAAAGGAATGTGAGTGAAGTATGTTGGCGGAGTCCCCCTCAAGAACTCCCTAGTTCTTCTTCTTTGGGATCCACATCAACTTGATGGGAATCCTCGGAGTTGTAGTCGTACTTGATGTAGTGGAACTTGATGTAGTTTTGGGAACCCACTTGACCAAGGCCTTAGGAGCTTCTTCAAATGAATCAATTTCTTCTTGAAACTTGTCCTTGCCTTTTAGCTTGTGGTCTTGTGGTGGAAGATCATCTTGAGCTTGTGTTTCTTTGAAAGAAGTGGGGTCATACTTCTCTTGTTGAGGAACAAACTTCGTCTTGGGATATTGATCTTCTTCCCACTCAACTCCATTGGCATTGAACTTTCGTTCAAAACCAACACCTTGATTCTTCCGGTGCCTTCCTTGCTTGCGTACAATTTCCTCAAATTGCTTACTTCCGGCAAGGCTCTTGTAAACACCTTTCTCTATAATTCCCTTCAATAAGCTATTTTCTTGCTCAAGTGTAACTTGGCTAAGAGAATCATTAGTGGAATCAAGAGAACTACTAGAAGCAATAATATTGGATTTAACATTGTTATTGTTACTATTAGAAGAAGAATCTTTCTTGCTCTTGTTGCTAGATTTTACTTGTGGCATATAAGTAGACAAGAGTAAACGCTAGGGGCGGAGCCAGCGTAATAGTGTTGGGTTCAGTTGAACCCAACGATTTTTCCTGGCCGAGTATATGTACACGTATACGTACTTGCATGAACCCAGTGGAAAATAGGGGCTGAACCCATCAAACTTAGAATGCAACGCAAGAAGCCCAAAAGCCCGTAAAGTGAACTCCATCCATGCCAGCCTGCCAGGCAAGTTCGTGGCTTCGTGACCCTTCTAGGTATTCCTATTCTCATGTAGACATGTACGTGTACACAGGCAGCCACCAGCAGCACGATCTTTCACCGTTCGCTTCGTCGACTCTCTCCCAATCTCCTCCATGCGCCGGCAACGAGCCCCGCCGACAAGGGTAGGTTTGTGCGGCAACCTTGCCGCCTAATATAAACCAAAAATTCAAGGTACCGAGTCGCATCGAAAGATCTCCTCTCCGTTAAACATGGTATAATTTTCTAATTGTTATTCCCCGTATTTTGATTGATCTAGGCTATGGGATAGTATTTTTCAGATATAAACTGATTACTAGATTGAGGTCATCCATTAGAGGTAGACAAAGTGCACCAAATACCACTCCAAGTAGTCTTCTGAAGCATTCTATACAAAGAGGAATTAATTAAGACAAGTTGCCTTATGATCTGATTTATAGGAAGAAATTTTTGGAGCACACGAGAAATTCTAAGGAACAAGATGAGATATATTTATAACTATATAAGGGGCTTCAAATGTTACCGCTTAATTTGGATTATCCACAAAGAGAAATTGGAGATACTAAACTTAGATCTAGTCCAAACTAATGATGTGGACAAATAAGATATTACTTTTTCTCTGGGCTATCAACTTCTAAAGCTAGTACTAATACTGTTTGTTGTCACAACATCTATGGATGGATGCTTTTCAGCTATGAATGTTGTGAAGAAAAAATTTCACAATAAAATGGATGATTGGCTCATCAGTGATTGTTTAATTTGCTATGCGGAGAAAGATATGTTTTCTGCCACTAGTAATGATCTGGTGTTTGATACTTTTAAGTAGATGAAAATCAAAACCGGACACTCTTAAATGTGAGTGATTTTACAACTTCTTTTGCTTGATGATACTTGTTTTAAACTTCTCAAACTAACTTATCATTTTTTAGTGTTTTTAGGAATATGAGAAGCTACAACTGGAGCTGCAAACTATTTTTGGTATTACTCTATTTATAATATGTAAGGAACTCAATTTATAATTTCATCCGACATGTATGTCTTGCACTCTTCAGCTTCCAGTGTAACACAATTTGTGATAAGTAATAGCATATGTATGTTATTTTTTAGTGCTATACTCTTGCTTAAACTTGTGTAAAAAATTAGACTTTACACTTAATTATAGCATACCAAATCTTTGTAATGAGTTAATGAGTGAACCCAATGACAAAAAGTTCTGGCTCCGCCCCTGGTAAATGCTTGGCAATGCAAGAAGAACTCTTCTTTCGAAGATCATCATTGATTGCTTTTAGGAACCCATGCTCTTGCTCTAAATTTAGCTTCTCGAAGCGTAGCTTCTCATGAGTTCTTAGGAGCTCTCTATGATCCTATAGAGTTGTTTCATGAGCTAACTTAAGAGTGTTTAGTTCTTTAGTTAGACGCTCAATCTCCTTCTTATCATTGTCATTCGTTTCATCTTGATTAGCATGATTAATAGCAATTTCATCATAGTTTTCATCACTAGTATTGTCAACAAGTAAATCATCATCACCTAGCAAATCATCTTCATCACTATTGAAATCAACATACTCGGGATGTGATACCTTAGGGCCTTTAGCCATGAAGCATCTTCCAATTCCTTCATTTGGTGAGTCAAATATGTCGTAGGAGTTGGATGACACAAGTGCAAGACCGGCAACACCTTCATCTTGAGTATGTTCGAAGTCGGAGTGATAACTTCTCTCAGAGTAGTTGTCGGAGTCGGAACCGGATACCCATTCACCAACATGAGCTTGATGTCTTCGTCTTGTGTAGCTCTTTGATGACTTGTCCTTCCTTTTCGAATCCTTGCTTCTACGAGAGGGTCTTCGTTCATAACGATCATCTCTACTCCTTCTCTCTCTTGGTGGTGATTCATCTCGTTTACTTCTCCTCTTAGGTGAATCTTCTCTTTTCTTGTAGGGAGCCGTACACTCATTGGAGTAGTGTCCGGGTCTTCCACAGTTGTAGCAATTGCGATCACGACTAGAAGATCTTTTGTCATTGTAGGATCTTGACTTGGAACTTCTTTCTTTGCTTCTATTCTTGTAGAATTTGTTGAAGTTCTTCACCATTAAGCTCAATTCTTCATTGAAGACTTATTTCTCACTTGATGTTGTATGAGCATCACATGAAGCTTTATAAGCACCACTAGACTTGTTGTGGAGCTCTTCCTTATCCTTGAGTGACATCTCATGAGCAACAATTCTACCAATGACTTTCGTTGGCTTGAGATCTTTGTAGTTGGGCATCATTTGGATCAAGGTGCACACGGTATCATATTTTCCATCCAAGGCTTTTAGGATCTTCTTGATGATGAATTTGTCGGTCATCTCTTCGCTTCCTAAGCCGGCAATCTCATTTGTGATGAGCGCAAGCCTAGAGTACATCTCAGCGACTCCTTCACCATCCTTCATTTTGAACTTGTCAAGTTGACTTTGAAGCACATCCAATTTGGATTCCTTGACGGACTCAGTACCTTCGTGCATATCAACCAAAGTATCCCAAATTTCCTTTGCATTCTCAAGGCGGCTGATTTTGTTGAATTCTTCGGGGCACAATTCGTTGAAGAGAATATCGCAAGCTTGAGCATTGTATTGCAACATCTTCATTTCTTTCGCGGACGCTTCACAATCCGGTTCTTTTCCATCCTCGAAGAAATCACCTTGCAAGCCAATGCGCACAATAGCCCAAACGGCAGGGTTATGACCAAGAATATGCATTTTCATTTTATGCTTCCAACTAGCAAAATTAGTACCATGAAAGTAAGGACCTCTATGGTGGTAATTTCCCTCACTAGACGCCATACTCTCCTAGGTTGTGAAACCAAGGCTATGATCACCAAAGCTATGGAAATCAAGGCAAATGGAGACCAAAGCTCTGATACCACTTGTAGGATCGAAAGTAGGTCTAGAGGGGGGTGATTAGACTACTTGACCAAATAAAAATCTAACCTTTTCCCAATTTTACTTGTTGGCGGATTTTAGCAACTAGTACAAGTCAAGCAATCAACCTACACATGCAATTCTAAGAGAGTAGCAGCGGAAAGTAAAACATTGCATATGAAGGTAAAGGGAAGGGTTTGGAGAAGGCAAACACAATGTAGACACGGAGATTTTTGACGTGGTTCCGATCGGTGGTGCTATCGTACATCCACGTTGATGGGGACTTCAACCCACGAAGGGTAACAGTTGCGCGAGTCCACGGAGGGCTCCACCCACGAAGGGTCCACGAAGAAGCAACCTTGTCTATCCTACCATGGCCATCGCCCACGAAGGACTTGCCTCACTCGGGTAGATCTTCACGAAGTAGGCGATCACCTTGCCCGTACAAACTTCTTGGTTCAACTCCATAATCTTGTCGGAGGCTCCCAAGCGACACCTAACCAATCTAGGAGACACCACTCTCCAAAAGGTATTAGATGGTGTGTTGATGATGAACTCCTTGCTCTTGTGCTTCAAATGATAGTCTCCCCAACACTCAACTCTCTCTCACAGATTTGGCTATGGTGGAAAGATGATTTGAGTGGAAAGCAACTTGGGGAAGGCTAGAGATCAAGAATCTTGTGGTAGGATTGGAATATCTTGGTCTCAACACATGAGTAGGTGGTTCTCTCTCAGAAAATGAGTAGTGGAAGTATAGGCACATTCTGATGGCTCTCTCTCATATGGAGAAGGGGGTGGAGGGGTATATATAGCCTCCACACAAAATCCAACCGTTACACACATTTGACCCAACTCGGTTAGACCGAATAGAAGAACTCGGTGAGACCGGTTCAGTTCAAAATGTGAACGCTAGGAATCTCGGTGGGACCGACTGGAACAACTCGGTGGGACCGATGTGCTAGGGCTAGGGCAAAACCTCATCTCGGTGACACCGATTGCTTGAACTCGGTAGTACCAATTTCAGCAAAGAGCAAACAGAGAGTTGGTCAAGCAAACTCGGTGTGACCGATCGCTCATTTCGGTAAGACCGAAATGTTACAAAGGGAAACAGAGAGTTTGCAAGGCCATCTCGAAGAGAGCGAGATCCGTATCGGTGCGACCGAAGTGTTAGGGTTTCTGGCAGTGGCTATGTCAACTGAACTCGGTGGCGTCGGATGGATCATTTCGGTGGGGCCGAGATTGACTTTGAGTTTTGGACATATTTGGAAGAGAAAGTGGTTGAGGGTTTTGGAGCAATATCACTAAGCACTTTGAGCAAGTAGACCATTAAGCAACACCTCATCCCCTTTTAATAGTATTGACTTTCCTATGGACTCAATGTGATCTTGGATCACTAAAATATAAATGAAGAGTCTTGAGCTTTTGCCAATATGTGTCCTTAGCATTTTGAGGGGTCCACATCTCGAGTCCATGCCATGCCAATCATTGAACTTTCTGAAATATTAAACTTGAATGGATATTAGTTCAATGAGCTATATGTTGTTATGAATTACCAAAACCACCCGGGGATTAGTTGCACTTTCAGCTTCCCTGTAGAGGATTCCTGTGATGGCTTGCGTGTGATGCTATCATTGGGGTACGTGATTTATGTTGGGAACCGTTGCATGGAAAACAAAAAAAATTCTATGCACACGCAAGATCTATCCATGGAGATGTATAGCTACGAGAAGGGAGAGCATCTTCATACCCTTGAAGATCGCTAAGCGGAAGCGTTTATCAACGCGGTTGATGTAGTCGTACACCTTCACGATCCGTCCCCATCAAGTACCGAACGTACGGCACCTCCGCGTTCAGCACACATTCAGCTCGATGATGTCCTCGCCTTCTTGATCCAGCAAGAGGGGCGAAGTAGTAGATGAGTTCCGGCAGCATGACGGCGTGGTGACGGTGTTGGTGAAGAACAATCTCCGCATGGCTTCGCCAAGCACAACGGAAACTATGACGGAGGATAAACTAGAGGGGATGGGGTTTCCGGCACACGGCTTGGTGAATCTTGATCTGTCTTGGGTGCTAGCCCTGCCCCTCTATTTATATGTTGAGCCCTGGGGTCGAAACTTGGAGAAAGAGCCTCCTCAAAGTCAGTTTTGCCCGCAAGGAAGAGTCCTTCTCGGACTTCCAGGACCAGACGCCATAGTCCTTGGCGTCTAGCCCAGACGCCATGGGCCTCGGTGTCTGGCCCAGGGCCAGACGCCACGGTCTCCGGCGTTTGACCCCCTGGCATCCACAAAACTCCTTTTGCACCGACCTAAAGCCTCGTGGGCTTTACCCCTTGGCCTAACCATATCATCCTATATATTAATCTTTACCTCCGGACCATTCCGGAGCTCCTCGTCATGTCCGTGATCTCATCCGGGACTCCGAACAACATTCGGTCACCAACATACATAACTCATATAATACTATATCGTCAACGAACGTTAAGCGTGCGGACCCTACGGGTTCGAGAACTATGTAGACATGACCGAGACACCTCTCCGGTCAATAACCAATAGCGGAACCTGGATGCCCATATTGGCTCCTACACATTCTACGAAGATCTTTATCGGTCGAACCTTATGACAACATACGTAATTCCCTTTGTCCATCGGTATGTTACTTGCCCGAGATTCGATCGTCGGTATCTTCATACCTAGTTCAATCTCGTTACCGGCAAGTCTCTTTACTCATTTCGTAATACATCATCTTGTAACTAACTCCTTAGTCACTGTGCTTGCAAGGCTTCTTATGATGTGTATTACCGAGAGGGCCCAGAGATACCTCTCCGATACTCAGAGTGACAAATCCTAATCTCGATCTATGCCAACTCAACAAATACCTTCGGAGATACCTGTAGAGCATCTTTATGATCACCCAGTTATGTTGTGACGTTTGATAGCACACAAGGTATTCCTCCAATATCCGGGAGTTGCATAATCTCATAGTCAAAGGAATATGTATTTGACATTAAGAAAGCAATAGCAATAAACTGAACGATCAATATGCTAAGCTAACGGATGGGTCTTGTCCATCACATCATTCTCCTAATGATGTGATCCCGTTATCAAATGACAACTCATGTCTATGGTTAGGAAACCTTAACCATCTTTGATCAATGAGCTAGTCTAGTAGAGGCTTACTAGGGACACGGTATTTGTTTATGTTTTCACACATGTATTTAAGTTTCCAATCAATACAATTCTAGCATGAATAATAAACCTTTATCATGAATAAGGAAATATAAAATAACAACTTTATTATTGCCTCTAGGGCATATTTCCTTCAGTCTCCCACTTGCACTAGAGTCAATAATCTAGTTCACATCGCCATGTGATTAACACCCATAGTTCACATCGCCATGTGACCAACACTCAAAAGAGTTTACTAGAGTCAATAATCTAGTTCACATCGCCATGTGATTAACACCCAAAGAGTACTAAGGCGTGATCATGTTTTGCTTGTGAGAGAAGTTTAGTCAACGGGTCTGCCACATTCAGATCTGTATGTAATTTGCAAATTTCTATGTCTACAATGCTCTGCATGGAGCTACTCTAGCTAATTGCTCCCTCTTTCAATACGTATCCAAATTGAGACTCAGAGTCATCTGGATCGGTGTTAAAGCTTGCATCGATGTAACCCTTTACGACGAACTCTTTATTACCTCCATAACCGAGAAACATTTCCTTAGTCCTCTTAGGTAACTAAGGATAATTTTAACCGCTGTCCAGTGATCTACTCCTGGATCACTATTGTACCCCCTTGCCAAACTCATGGCAAAGTACACAATAGGTCGGGTACACAGCATAGCATACATGATAGAACCTATGGCTGAGGCATAGGGAATAACTTTCATTCTCTCTCTATCTTCTGCCATGGTCGGGCTTTGAGTCTTACTCAACTTCACACCTTACAATACAGGCTAGAACTCCTTCTTTGACTGATCCATTTTGAACTTCTTCAAAATCTTGTCAAGGTATGTGCTTTGTGAAAGTCCTATTAAGCATCTCGATCTATCCCTATAGATCTTGATGCCCAATATATAAGTAGCTTCACCGAGGTCTTTCATTGAAAAATTCTTATTCAAGTATCCTTTTATGCGATCCAGAAATTCTATATCATTTCCACTCAATAATATGTCATCCACATATAATATCAGAAATGCTACAGAGCTCCCACTCACTTTCTTGTAAATACAGGCTTCACTGTAAGTCTGTATAAAACCATATGCTTTGATCACCTCATCAAAGCGTATATTCCAACTCCGAGATGCTTGCACCAGTCCATAGATGGATCACTGGAGCTTGCACACTTTGTTAGCACTTTTAGGATCGACAAAACCTTCTGGTTGCATCATACACAACTCTTCTTTAAGATATCCATTAAGGAATGCAATTTTGACGTCCATTTGCCAGATTTCATAATCATAAAATGCGGCAATTGCTAACATGATTCGGATGGACTTAAGCATCGCTACG
Organism: Thinopyrum elongatum; assembly: GCA_011799875.1. Classification (NCBI taxonomy): domain Eukaryota; kingdom Viridiplantae; phylum Streptophyta; class Magnoliopsida; order Poales; family Poaceae; genus Thinopyrum; species Thinopyrum elongatum. The sequence continues at coordinate 347,215,091 of CM022302.1, read as the reverse complement.
GGTGAGAAAGTCTCATCGTAGTTAACTCCTTGAACTTGTCGAAAACCTTTTGCGACAAGTCGAGCTTTGTAGATAGTAACATTACCATCAGCGTCAGTCTTCTTCTTGAAGATCCATTTATTCTCTATGGCTTGCCGACCATCGGGCAAATCCACCAAAGTCCACACTTTGTTCTCATACATGGATCCTATCTCAGATTTCATGGCCTCAAGCCATCTGTCGGAATCTAGGCTCATCATAGCTTCTTCATAGTTCGTAGGTTCGCCTTGGTCTAGTAACATGACTTCCAGAACAGGATTACCGTACCACTCTGGTGCGGATCGTGCCCTGGACGACCTACGAGGTTCTGTAGTAACTTGATCTGAAGTTTCATGATCATTATCATTTGCTTCCTCCCTGATTGGTGTAGGCATCACGGGAATGGTTTTTTGTGATATGCTACTCTCCAATTCGAGAGAAGGTACAATTACCTCATCAAGTTCTACTTTCCTCCCACTCACTTCTTTCGAGAGAAACTCCTTCTCTAGAAAGGACCCAAACTTAGCAACAAAGATCTTGCCTTCGGATCTGTGGTAGAAGGTGTACCCAATAGTTTCTTTAGGGTATCCTATGAAGACGCACTTCTCCGATTTAGGTTCGAGCTTATCAGGCTGAAGCCTTTTGACATAAGCATCGCATCCCCAAACTTTAAGAAACGACTGCTTAGGTTTCTTGCCAAACCACAGTTCATACGGTGTCATCTCAACGGATTTAGATGGTGCCCTATTTAACGTGAATGCAGCTGTCTCTAATGCATAACCCCAAAACGATAGTGGTAAATCGGTAAGAGACATCATATAACGCACCATATCTAATAAAGTACGGTTACGACGTTCGGACACACCATTACGCTGTGGTGTTCCAGGTGGCGTGAGTTGTGAAACAATTCCACATTGTTTTAAATGAAGGCCAAACTCGTAACTCAAATATTCGCCTCCGCGATCGGATCGTAGAAACTTTATTTTCTTGTTACGATGATTCTTCACTTCACTATGAAATTCTTTGAACTTTTCAAATGTTTCAGACTTGTGTTTCATCAAGTAGATATACCCATATCTACTCAAATCATCTGTGAAGGTTAGAAAATAACGATACCCGCCGCGTGCTTCAACACTCATCGGACTGCATACATCGGTATGTATTATTTCCAATAAGTCATTAGCTCGCTCCATTGTTCCGGAGAACGGAGTTTTAGTCATCTTGCCCATGAGGCATGGTTCGCAAGTATCAAATGATTCATAATCAAGTGATTCCAGAAGTCCATCTGCATGGAGTTTCTTCATGCGCTTTACACCAATATGACCTAAACGGCAGTGCCACAAATATGTCGCACTATCATTATCAACTTTGCATCTTTTGGCATCATTATTATGAATATGTGTATTACTACGATCGAGATTCAATAAACCATTTACATTTGGTGTATGACCATAGAAGGTTTTATTCATGTAAACAGAACAACAATTATTCTCTGACTTAAATGAATAACTGTATTGCAAAAACATGATCTAATCATATTCATGCTCAACGCTAACACCAAATAACATTTATTTAGGTTCAACACTAATCCTGAAGGTAGAGTGAGTGTGCGATGGTGATCATATCAACCTTGGAATTAATTCCAGCACACATCGTCACCTCGCCCTTAACTAGTCTCTATTTATTCTGCAACTCCTGTTTCGAGTTACTAATCTTAGCAACTGAACCGGTATCAAATACCCAGGGGCTACTATGAACACTAGTAAGGTACACATCAATAACTTGTATATCAAATATACATTTGTTCACTTTGCCATCCTTCTTATCCGCCAAGCATTTGGGATAGTTCTGCTTCCAGTGACAATTTCCTTTGCAGTAGAAGCACTCAGTTTCAGGCTTAGGTCCAGCTATGGGCTTCTTCACGGGAGTGGCAACTTGCTTGCCATTCTTTTTGAAGCTCTCTTTCTTTCCTTTGCCCTTTTACTTGAAACTAGTGGTCTTGTTAACCATCAACACTTGATGCTCTTTCTTGATTTCTACCTTCGCCGATTTCAGCATCGCGAAGAGCTCGGGTATCATTTTCGCCATCCCTTGCATATTATAGTTCATCACGAAGTTCTAGTAGCTTAGTGATAGTGACTAGAGAATTCTTGTCAATCACTATCTTATCTGGAAGATTAACTCCCACTTGATTAAAGCGATTGTAGTACCCCAGACATTCTGAGCACATGCTCACTGGCTGAGCTATTCTCCTCCATCTTGTAGGCAAAGTACTTGTAAGAGGTCTCATGCCTCTCAACACGGGCATAAGTCTGAAATACCAATTTCAGCTCTTGGAACATCTCATATGCTCTGTGGCATTCAAAACGTTTTTCAAGTCCTGGTTCTAAGCCGTAAAGTATGGCGCACTAAACTATTAAGTAGTCATCATATCGAGCTTGCCAAACGTTCATAACGTCTGCATCTGCTCCTGCAATAGGTCTGTCACCTAGTGGTGCATCAAGAACATAATTCTTCTGTGCAGCTGTGGCACCCCCGACTCAATCGTACACTAATCATACACGCAAACGTGTACGATCAAGCACAGGGACTCACGGGAAGATATCACCTCGGAGACGTACGACAGCAGAGTAGGCGGCATCATGGACTGCCATCTCAATCGTTACGCCTAATCCGTGAAAAAGGTGTAGCTCGGTGTCTGAGTTGTTCTACTGATCATAAATCCGAACTTCAGCATAGTACTGTTCCTGGTTGAACTCGCGGTAAACCTCATAAACCAAGTACTCAGGATACCAACGGTAGCCAAGTCTGGTCAAGAGAGTGATCAGGACAGCTGGAAAACCCAGGGGCATTACGAGCCCAAGTGCGAAGCACAAGCTGTGTCGTAGGACGCGGTGGAAACAAACGGTCCATCTGAAACAGAGGAAATTCAGATTTGTCAAATGACAATGAGAAGTTTAACTCAACTCGGAGAGAAAGGTTAAACAAAACAATGGAAAGGAAAATGATTATCAGACTAATCACATCAATGACAGGGAAATCACACAGATATCCAGCTCTCCGGGTAGACAGGATTTACGAGAACCTAAGTGTCGGCGTTAGTAAAATTTATTTAACCCGAGTAGAAGAGAGATCAGAGTCCCAGAGTATAGACGAGGAATAAAAGATCCTAATACCACCCAGTTGGCGACGTGGGCCCGTAAGCCACACAGCCAAGTTAGTAAATTAGTTTTTCGGTTTCTAGACTCAACTTCGGCCAAGGAATTTGGAAGGGGGCTTCCTACAGGCAGTCGGCTCTGATACCAACTTGTGGCGCCCCTGACTCAATCGTACACTAATCATACACGCAAACGTGTATGATCAAGCACAGGGACTCACGGGAAGATATCACAACACAACTCTAACACAATTTAAACGGAGGTCCACAATATTACAAACCAGGGATCCGAAGATCCGAATACATAAGTCAGTCATACAAATACTATCTGAGTACAGACATAGTTAGACAAGTTTTGCCTTAAGAAGGCTAGCACAAACAGCAACACTAGATCGAAAGGCGTTGGCCTCCTGCCTGGGAGCCTCCGATCCTACTCCTGGTCATCTGGCTTGATCCAGTAGTAAGTACCCTCTGGACCCTCCTGGTAGTAGGCTCTGGTGGTGGCATCTAGCTCCTGGACTCCATCGTCTGTTTGTATCATCAATGTGGGGTATATGGGGAAAAGAGAAAGTAAAGCAACCGTGAGTACTCATCCGAAGTACTCAGCAAGCAAGGATCTATACTACATATGCAACATTATCAATGGAGAAAGGCTGTATATGTGGACTGGGCTGCAGAAATGCCAGAATAGAGAGAAGGCCTAGTCCTATCGAAGACTAGCATCTTCAAACATCTTCACAAGCCATCATCTTGCAGCAGTAGAAGAGAGTAGAATAGCATTTTATTTAGCAAACATGTTGAAGTACAGCTTAAAGATCCTTCCTCGACTCCCAAGCGAGAAAGCGATCCCGAAGCTTCAATTAAGTAACAAGTATCCAGTTTAAGTAGTAGATCGGGATACACAAACTGAGCGTCCTTTACCGTAGGACCGGCTATCGATAGAAGATTCATCCCTGCAGGGGTGCACTACTGTTACCCAACACGCTCGATCAACTCTGGCCGGACACACTTGCTGGGTAATGCCCGTCCTCGGAAGATCAACACAAAGCAGCGCTCTACCTAGGCTCGGCAGAGAGGTTAGCACGCCGGACTAACCTATGCACCCAGAGGTCTCGGGCCATCGCCCTGGGCACCCTGCGCGTTGCGAGACTGGCCGGGGTGCAGGCGCGACACTGAACTCGTCAGTGAAGTATCCAGCCCAATCCCGACAATCAGCCCGCACGGTGAATCGTGACGTCAGACGAGCTTTCGGAAGAAACGTACTTCGCAGAGGGTCCCATAACCATTATCCCGCGTGGTGGTAGTGCGTATAGGGCACGTCGACCCACTCAGATCACACACCCAAATCCAATAGGCTCAATTAGTATCAAGCGGAGACAATCAGAGTCTCTGATGCTCCGCCACAATGTCACACTCGAGTGCCCTTCCGGCACACCCGAAAATCATAGATCCCCAGCGGGTACCCACCAGGGTGGACCCGCTTGTAACAAAGGTCAAGTAGCCGTGTGGTCAAATCATCAGGGTGAACGTATGAGGTATCACCCTCGAGGTTCGCACTGAGGGTTGCACGACAGAGTCGTATCGGAAGTGGAGAAGGAGGAATCACCCTCGATGACCACGACCGAACAGCTACACTGCAGAGTATTCATCGGGAGTGCGTTACGACGTATCACCCTCGGCACTCGATAGTTACTACGCAGAGTCGTACAACTAAGGGGGTGTGAAGTGAGGTGTCGGTCTCTGGTCGACGATCACGTTGATCGGGTCGTCGATGATCAAGCAGGGGCAACAAAGGAAAGGTGGTGGCGTCACTGATGGTTCATCACCAACCTATACTAAACAGTTTATCATAGGCAGGTAAAGTAGCAATGAACAGGTTACAACAGCAGGCTATGCATCAGAATAGGAGCATACATTAACAGTAGCAAAATCTAATGCAAGCAGGAGAATAGAATGGGCGATATCTGGATGCTCAAGGGGGTGGGGGGGCTTGCCTGGTTGCTCTGGCAAGAGGGGAAGGTCGTCAACGGGCTGCTCGTCGGTAGAGTAGTCGTATCCAGGTGCAGCGCCGTCGGTCTCAGCGTCTATCGAGAGAGAGAAGGAGGGGGAGAAAAACAATAAATTCACGGCAACAATGCAAACAATATGTATGACATGCCTAAATGATATGCCGGGGTGTTCTACTGCCTAATTAAACGATTTAGTTAATTTAGGAATTTATTTGGATTTATTTAATTAAAGTTGGGCACTATTCATTTACTGAAATCGGTCTAAAAGTTCAATGTTCTTATAGCTGCGGGCGTCTGACGGGAATACGGAGGACGTATTCGGGTTCGTATCGTCGTTCTGAGCAAGTTACATGTATAAAATATTTTCATCGGAGTTACGGATTATTTAATATGATTTTCTAAAGTTTTTACTAATTTCTGGAATTTATTGAGTTATTTAATTCAACATTATCCGAAACAGTGCTGATGATGACATCAGCATGACATCATGCTGATGTCAGCGGTTAATTAAGTTAATTACTAATTACTGTTTAGTTAACACTAATTAGTTAATTAGATCAACCTAATCAGGATTTATTAACTAATTAACTAATTAATTAATTTAATTATTTTTATTTTTTTATTTTATTTCTTTCTTTCTTTTTAAAAACGTTTTTAGGGCGTGGGCCCGTTCTGTCATTGGGCCAGGGGGGAAGCAGGGCCCACTGGCCAGTGGCACTGGGGCACTAGGCCCCACTGGTCAGTGGCACGAGGGCCACAGGCAGGCACGGGTGGCGGGCGCGGCGCGGCGCGCGGGCGCGCGAGCGGCGGCGAGGCGCGGCCAGGGGAGGCAGGGCAGCGGCGAGAGCGGGGCGAGGCCAGAGGGGGTGTGGGGCGCGCGCGCGAGGCGAGCGAGGCGCGCTAGCAGCAGCAGCGGCGAGCGCAACCGCAGCGGCGAGCGGGCATGCGGCGAGCAGGCACGGGCGAGGCCGCGCGCGGGCGCAGTGCGGGGTCGGGCGAGCGCGCGATGGGCGCGCCGGAGCGCGGCCAGAGGGAAGAGGAGGCCGGGGGGGGGGTTCCTCACCCCCGATGCAGAGAAGAGGGCGGCGAGGCTCGATGGAGCCGGCGATGGCGAGGCGGGGCAGTGCAGTCCGGCGAGGTGGCGGTGGCGATGGGGCGACGACGAGCGGCGGGGCGCGGTCGGCGCGAGCAACGCCCGATCCAGTTCTGGATCGGGGGAGGGGGGGACGAGGGGGAGTGATCGAGAGGGGTGAGGGCGAATCCCACTCCCATCGGGCGCATGCCCTGCTGTACTACCTCCCTGTACCTTCACCCCCAGCCGACGCGCTCTCATACCTACGTCGGGTGCTCGAGACGCAGGGCCCCGATTCGTCTTTCTTTTTTTTTGGGTGAGGGTTCGTGGCCCCAGGGGGAGGCCAAGTAGGCGCGGGGTGGGCCGGGAGTTGGGCCGGCCGGCTGGGCTGGGGCCCAGTTGGGCCGGGGGGGAAGGGGGGGGTCCTTTTTCTTCTTTTTTCTGTTTCATTTTTCTTTTATCTTTTTCTTTATTCTCCTTTCTCAGTTTAGTAAATAGTCAGGCCTCCTAATAGTTTTTGTAAAACACAACAATTGCTCCAACAAATACTAGGTATTATCCACCACTACCAAAAATTAGTTTGGAGACAATTGGAGCTCCCACAAATTTTTATAATAATGAAAATGCATTAATCCTCGCTGTTTTAATTATGTTAGAGCCACCTAATTATTTTATTATTTATTGGTTACAATTTTAGAATGGCCTCTGCAATATTTGTTATTTATCGAACATTTTTAGTTTTTATGTTGGACAACTTTTATATTTCACTTTCATTAAAATTTGAATTTGAGTTGGGAGTTGAAATGCAATATGATGCTAATGATGATTATGCACTGTTAATCTCGCTGACATGTCATTTATCAAAAGTGATTACTGTTGCTAATCACCGGGGGTGTTACAGCAGCAACGAGGATAATTCTCAGATCACGGACCCAGTCCGCGTCATTGCTACTATCATCTTTCAACTTAGTTTTCTCTAGGAACATATCAAAAAATAGGGGAGCTATATCGCGAGCTATTGATCTGCAACATAGATTTGCAAATACTATCAGGACTAAGTTCATGATAAATTAAGTTCAATTAATCAAATTACTAATGAACTCCCACTTAAATAAACATCCCTCAAGTTATCTAAGTGATACGTGATCCAAATCAACTAACCCATGTCCGATCATCACGTGAAATGGGGTAGTCATCAATGGTGAACATCTCTATGTTGATCATATCTACTATATGACTCACGTTCGACCTTTCGGTCCCTAGTGTTCCGAGACCATGTCTGTACATGCTAGGCTCGTCAAGTTTAACCCAAGTATTCTGCATGTGCAAAACTGTCTTACACCCGTTGTATCTGAACGTAGAGTCTATCACACCCGATCATCACGTGGTGTCTCGAAACGACGAACTTTTGCAACGGTGCATACTCGGGGAGAACACTTATATCTTGAAATTTAGTGAAGGGATCATCTTATAATGCTACCGTCGTTCTAAGCAAAATAAGATGCATAAAGGATAAACATCACATGCAATCAAAATATGTGACATGATATGGCCATCATCATCTTGTGCTTTTGATCTCCATCTCCAAAGCATCATCATGATCTCCAACGTCACCGGCTCGACACCTTGATCTCCATCGTTGCATCGTGGTCATCTCGCCAACTATTGCTTCTACAACTATCGCTAACGCATAGTGATAAAGTAAAGCAATTACATGGCGTTTGCACTTCATACAATAAAGAGACAACCATGAGGCTCCTGCCGGTTGCCGATAACTTACAAAACATGATCATCTCATACAATAACGTTTATCACATCATATCTTGACCATATCATATCACAACATACCCTGCAAAAACAAGTTAGACGTCCTCTACTTTGTTGTTGCAAGTTTTACGTGGCTGCTACGGGCTTCTAGCAAGAATCGTACTTACCTATGGCAAAAACCACAACGGTGATTTATCAAGTTTGCTGTTTTAACCTTCTTCAAGTACCGGCCTCAGTCAAATTCGATTCAACTAAAGTAGGAGAAACAGACACCCGCCAGCCACCTTTATGCAAAACTAGTTGCATGTCTATCGGTGGAACCGGTCTCATGTACATGGACATGTAAGGTTGGTCCGGGCCGCTTCATCTTACAATACCGCCGAATCAAAATAAGACGTTGGTGGTAAGCAGTATGAACATCACCGCCCAAAACTTCTTTGTGTTCTACTCGTGCATATCATCTACGCATAGACCTGGCTCGGATGCCACTGTTGGGAACCGTTGCATGGAAAACAAAAAAATTCTACGCACACGCAAGATCTATCCATGGAGATGTATAGCTACGAGAGGGGAGAGCATCTTCATACCCTTGAAGATCGCTAAGCGGAAGCGTTTATCAACGCGGTTGATGTAGTCGTACACCTTCACGATCCGTCCCGATCAAGTACCGAATGTACGGCACCTCCGCGTTCAGCACATGTTCAGCTCGATGACGTCCTCGCCTTCTTGATCCAGCAAGAGGGGCGACGGCATGGTGACGGTGTTGGTGAAGAACAATCTCCGCAGGGCTTCGCCAAGCATAATGGAAACTATGATGGAGGATAAACTAGAGGGGACGGGGTTGCCGGCACACGGCTTGGTGAATCTTGATCTGTCTTGGGTGCTAGTCCTGCCCCTCTATTTATATGTTGAGCCCTGGGGTCGAAACTTGGAGAAAGAGCCTCCTCAAAGTTGGTTTTGCCTGCAAGGAAGAGTCCTTCTCAGACTTCCAGGACCAGACGCCACAGTCCTTGGCGTCTGGCCCAGACACCATGGGCCTCGGCGTCTGGCCCAGGGCCAGACGCCATGGTCTCCGGCGTTTGGCCCCCTGGCCTCCACAAAACTCCTTTTGCACCGACCTAAAGCCCCGTGGGCTTTACCCCTTGGCCTAACCATATCATCCTATATATCAATCTTTACCTCCGGACCATTCCGGAGCTCCTCGTCATGTCCGTGATCTCATCCGGGACTCCGAACAACATTCGGTCACCAACATACATAACTCATATAATACTATATCGTCAACAAACGTTAAGCGTGCGGACCCTACGGGTTCGAGAACTATGTAGACATGACCGAGACACCTCTCCGGTCAATAACCAATAGCGGAACCTGGATGCCCATATTGGCTCCTACATATTCTACGAAGATCTTTATCGGTCGAACCTTATGACAACATACGTAATTCCCTTTGTCCATCGGTATGTTACTTGCCCGAGATTCGATCGTCGGTATCTTCATACCTAGTTCAATCTCGTTACCGGCAAGTCTCTTTACTCGTTCCGTAATACATCATCTTGTAACTAACTCCTTAGTCACTGTGCTTGCAATGCTTCTTATGATGTGTTGTAACACCCCCTGTATTAAGCTACAGTGATCACCCTTTTGATGAGGCCATGTCATCATGATTAATAGTGCATAATCATCATTAGCATCATATTGCATTTCAACTCCTAAGTCAAATTCAAATTTAAATGAAAGTGGAATATAAAAGTTGTCCAACATAGAAACTAAAATGTCAGATAAATAGCAAATATTCCAGAGGCTATTCTAAAATTGAAACCAACATCATTGGAATTGGATAAGTGACTCGAACAACCTCAAACAGTGGATAAAGATAATATTTAATAACCATTTATTAAATCTGAAATAAGTATGGAATTATGTTTTGTCCAAACTAATTTTAGGTGTTAAGGAATAATGCACTGGTATTTATGAAATAGGTCACACTTTTTACAAAAACCATTTGAGGCCTAAACATTTAACAGTGGAGAAAAGAGAATAAAGAAAAGGAAAGCAGAAAAAAAAAAAAGCAACAACCCCCCCCCCCGGCCCAACTGGGCCGAAGCCCAGCCGGCCGGCCCACCTGCGCCCCCCTCTCTATATGGCCTCCCCAGGAGACCCAACCCTAGCCCTACCCCCGATCCCCCCCTCCCCCTCGCTTTCTCCCCCCCCCATCTGGATCGGGGCGATCCCCCGATCCCGTCCGCCCCGTCGCCGACGCCGCCTCGCCGCCGCCCGGACCGCGCCTCCCCCGCGGCCTGCTCCCCCTCGTCACGCCCCACCATCCCATCCAGATCGGGATCGGGATCGCGGAACGACCCCGTCGCCCTCGGTCGCTGCGACGACCGCGCCGCCTCGCCCTCGCCGCACGACGCCACCCCCGGACCCACGCTCCCTGCTCTGCCTCGTCTACGTCGCCGCTTCGTCCCTCGCCGGCCTGCCTCCCATCGCCGTCGTCCCCGTCGACCACCCCGACCCCCGCTGCCCCGTCCCTACGGATCACGGTGAGGCCTCGGCCTCCCCCCCTCTCTGCTCCCGCACCTCGCCGCGCACGCATCCGCGCCGGCCACTGCCGCGACCACCCGTGCCTCCCCGTCCTCGCCCCGCGCGCCTGACGCCGTGCCCCCGCGCCTCCCGCCCCCTCACCCGCTCCGCCCCCGCTTCGCCTTCGCGCACCGCCGCCCTCGTCCTCGCAGCCAGCCCCCCCAACCACGCTCCCGCTCCAGCCCCGGCCGCCGCTCCTCCCCCCGCCTCCCCCAGCTCCATCTCGCCTGCCCCCACGCTTCGCCGCGCCCCGACCGCCCGCGCCCGCCCGTGCGTCCCCTTTGGGCACCGGACATGTCCGGTCCCAAAAGGGGCACGCCCCGACGTGTCCGCCCCCTGTCCACTGACCAGTGGGGCCCATGACCCAAATAAAAATAAGAAATAAAAATAAATATTAAAATAATTAAATAATTAATTAATTAATTAATTAGTTAATTAATCCTGATTAGGTTAATCTAATTAACTAATTAGTGTTAATTAAACAGTATTAGTAATTAACTTAATTAACTGCTGACGTCAGCATGATGTCATGCTGATGTCATCAATCACTGTTTCGGAATATGTTGAATTAAATATTAATTAAAATTTCAGAAATTAATAAAAACTTTAGAAAATCATATCTTTTAAACCGTAACTCCGATGAAAATATTTTATACATGAAACTTGCTCAAACGACGATACGAACCCGATACATCCTCCGTATTCCCGTCAGATGCCCGCAGCTATAAGAACGTTGAACAATTAGACCGATTTCGATAAATGAATATGTCCATCCAAACCATACATTAAATAAATCCGAATAAATTCCTAAATTAACTAAATCGCTTAGTTAGGCTGTATATCACCCTGGCCCTGCGTTTAGACATGTCATGCATCCCTGTTGCATCATTGCCGTGTGTTTACTGTTTCTTCCCCCTCTTCTCTTCGGTAGACTACGAGACCGACGCAGCTGCTGGTGCCCCGACCGACTACGTTGTTGACGACCCCTACTTGCCAGAGCAACCAGGCAAGCCCCCCCCTTGATCACCAGATATCGCCTATTCTTCTCTATACTGCTTGCATTAGAGTAGTGTAGCCTGTTACTGCTTTCGGTTAATCCCATTCTGCTGCATAGCCTGTCATTGTTGCTACTGTTGTTGATACCTTACCTGCAATCCTAAATGCCTAGTGTAGGATGCTAGTTTGTCATCAGTGGCCCTACATTCTCGTCTGTCTGCTATGCTACATTATTGGGCCGTGCTCGCCACGGGTGGCGATTGCGGGTATGAATACTACTTATTACATGTGACATCAGATGGATACTAAAGTCGGGTCGGCTCGAGGAGCACCCGCAGGTGATTCACGAACGGGGGCTGAAAGGATTGGCCTCCTCGACGGCCCCCTAAGTGACTCTTTGTTGTGGAGCGGCAGGGCAGGTTGTGACCACCTAGGAGAGAGGTGGGCCTGGCCCTGGTCGTCGTCCGCGGTGATCTCATAATAACACGTTTAACGAGATTGGATATTTGATCTGAGTCTGGCCACTGGCCTATACGCACTAACCAACTACGCGGGAGTAGTTATGGGTATCCCGGCGTCGTGGTATCAGCTGAAGCCTTCTTGACGTCAGCGACTGAGCGGCGCGCGCCGTGTTGGACCGCGTTAACGTAACCGCCGTGATCGTGTGGGTTGCTAGGTCTGCTCGCGGCCGCGTACGCAACGTGCAGGAGCGCACTGGGCGATGGGCCCAGACCCCAGAGTGCCTAGGATTAGTCCGGCGTGCTGACCTCTCTGTTGAGCCTAGGTGGGGCTGCGACGTGTGGATCTTCCGAGGCCGGGCATGACCCAGAAAAGTGTGTCCGGCCAAAGGGGATCGAGCGTGTTGGGGAATATGTGGTGCACCCCTGCAGGGAAGTTTATCTATTCGAATAGCCGTGTCCCTCGGTAAAAGGACGACCCGGAGTTGTATTCCGACCTCATGACAACTAGAAATGGATACTTAATAAAACACACCCTTACAAGTGACAGATATAACCCGGTGGTCGCTCTCTCGCATGGTGGCGAGGAGAGGATCGACGGGTAGGATTATGCTTTACGTTGTTGTTTGGTTAACTTCCAACTAATCTCTTCTATTGCTTCAAGACGAAGGCTGCCAGAAGCGTAGTCTTCGACAGGACTAGCTATCCCCCTCTTATTCTGGCATTCTGCAGTTCAGTCCACCGATATTGCCTCTTTACACATATACCATGCATATGTAGTATAGATCCTTGCTTGCGAGTACTTTGGATGAGTACTCACGGTTGCTTTCCCCCTTTCCCTTCTTGCTGGTTGTCGCAACCAGATGCTGGAGCCCAGGAGCCAGACGCCACCTTCGACGACTACTACCACCAGGGCGGAGCCTACTACTACGTCCAGGACGCCGACGACCAGGAGTAGTTAGGAGGATCCCAGGCAGGAGGCCCTGCGCCTGTTCGATCTGTTGTATCCCTGTTTGTGCTAGCCATCTTATGGCACCTTGTTTAACCTATGTCTGTACTCAGATATTGTTGCTTCCGCTGACTCGTCTATGATCGAGCATTTGTATTCGAGCCCTCGTGGCCCCTGGCTTGTATTATGATGCTTGTATGACTTATTTATGTTTTAGAGTTGTGTTGTGATATCTTCCCGTGAGTCCCTGATCTTGATCGTACACGTTTGCGTGCATGATTAGTGTACGATCGAGCCGGGGGCGCCACATGTGTATTACCGAGAGGGCCCAGAGATACCTCTCCGATACTCGGAGTGACAAATCCTAATCTCGATCTATGCCAACTCAACAAACACCTTCGGAGATACCTGTAGAGCATCTTTATGATCACCCAGTTATGTTGTGACGTTTGATAGCACACAAGGTATTCCTCCGGTATCCGGGAGTTGCATAATCTCATAGTCGAAGGAATATGTATTTGACATTAAGAAAGCAATAGCAATAAACTGAACGATCAATATGCTAAGCTAACGGATGTGTCTTGTCCATCACATCATTCTCCTAATGATGTGATCCCGTTATCAAATGACAACTCATGTCTATGGTTAGGAAACCTTAACCATCTTTGATCAACGAGCTAGTCTAGTAGAGGCTTACTAGGGACACGGTATTTATTTATGTATTCACACATGTATTTAAGTTTCCGATCAATACAATTCTAGCATGAATAATAAACCTTTATCATGAATAAGGAAATATAAAATAACAACTTTATTATTGCCTCTAGGGCATATTTCCTTCAATTTAGCCTACTGGCTTTGTGTTCCCTGGCAACACGACTTCGATGGTGTGCTGGACTGTTCGGCTGATCCGCTGGTGGTAGTGGTGCAGTGATTAATGGCAGATCTAGCGGCTTCATCATCTACGCCACTCCGGCCAGCGGTGGCGGACTCGTCGCGAATTGCGGTGACCATCGAAAGGTCTTCGCGAGGGATGCTCTCTCCAGATCCGGTGGTTGTGTTCAGCAGGGAGATGCAAACTATGGTGATGATTTGACGCAGAGGGATGGTTGTGCAGCGGTGGCGGTCTGGCATGTAGCTGCTGGGATCGCGGGGAAGTGGCGGCAACAACACATAAGTGACGTTGATGGTGGTGCTACTCGAGCATCTGGTCTCGAGCTCCGGGGTGAAAGCCAAGGTCTGACATGTGTCAGTTATACCTGGCAATGGTGATGTTTTTTTCCATCGTTACCTTGTTGAAGGCATTGCTCGGATATGTTCGGACTGGTTCTTTAGGGTGAAAACTTAGATTCTGACCTTGGCTGGTTGTATCCGGTGACAGCGACGATTGAGTGCCGCTACCTTCCTGAAGACGTTGTTGTTGAAGAACCTCGGTGTCTGTGTGATGTCATAAGATGGTTGGTGCGAATATGGTCATTGTTGTAGTTTGTGGATCATGGATCCAAGCTAGGGTTTTTTCTTTTTTCTTCGTTTACATATAGCTTTGGTCTTACATGACTTTGTTATTTGTCAACGTGTTTTGTGTGTGTTGATGTTGGAGCAATGCAGATGCCGGGTGTGTGCTCATTATATTTGTATAATTGGTGCAATGAGATCTTCAGGCATATCAACAATAAACAAAATCAATCATAACAGAGCAATCGTCAATTTGAAGGACTTTGTTTTTAGAGTCGGTTGTACTTGTAAACACACTTTATATTTTTCAAAACAAAAAGTATCGAGCTCAGAACCGAAAGTATTTACCACAGCTGACACTGCTACAGTTCGTTGCAGGGGGGGGGGGGGGTGAGATCTTCAGTCCCAGTTTGCCGCGTAACGAATTTCGGACGACTCTCTCCGACCGCCACACAGCAACTTTTCCCAGTCACAGAAATCACACCAACTTCTTCCCCAGTTCAGTTCACATCTCCTTCAGTCCATTCTGAGGGGCGTCTCTACCCAACTCCAATGCCTTCCAAACCCTAGACCTCACCCCTCGGCCCATCGCTGCCATGCCAGATCTGAGCACCGTCTGCCCCGAACTGTCTGCCGACGCCGCCGTGGACCTACTGGGCGGGGATGCGGCCGCTGACCCCGCGACGGCAGCGGCGGCGGCGACGGAATCCTCCTCCGGCGGCGATGGCGCTCCCATTATCCCTGTGGAGTGCCGTTGGAGCGGCCGCGTGCGCGCCTTTGACGTCCAGGGCGCGGTCCCTGTGACCGCCTGCCCCGAGGCGCGCCGCGGCGGCGAGAGGAAGTCGTCCTCTGTTCCGCCCCCTTCGTCCGCGGCGGCCTCACTTGCCCCAGTATCGGGTCGGGTGCTCGAGGACTATGTGAACGAGGGCGTGATCGCTGTCACTGCCGGCGCAGAGGCGCGCAGAGGAGGCGGCCGGAAGAACTCGTCCTCTGCCCCGCTGCCTCCGTCCGCAGCGGCACCAGCGCCGGCATCGGGTCGGGCGTTCGAGGAGTATGTGGACGCCGACGTGGCCTCTCTCGCCGCCTCTCCTGAAGCGCACCACGGCGCCGGTAAGGAGTCCTCTGCCCCGTTGCATTCTGCCGCCACGGCGGCACATGCGCCGGCACCGGGTGTGAAGCTCGAAGATTATGTGAAGGTGTGTGCGGTCTCTGTCACTGCATACCCTGAGGCGCGCCGCGGTGGCGGAAAGAAGCCGTCCTCTGCCCTGCTACCTTCGGCCGTGGCGCTGCTGCCAGCACCAGCGCCGGCACCGGATCTGATGCTAGAGGACTATGTGAACAAGGGTGTGGTTTCTGTCACCGTCCACCCTGAGGTGCGCCGCGGCAGCGGGAAGAGGTCGTCTTCGGCTCGTTCGCCTTTATCCGCGGCAGCAACGGTGCTGGCGCTAGCATCAGGTCGGTCACTCAAGGACTATGTGAAGGAGTGGGCGGCGAGGAAGGTGGCGGCAGGTGCCTCCGAGCACCATTGTGTGCTGCCATTCCTCACTGGTGCGCCCAAGGCGGTAAGGGTTTCTGCTCCTAATGACTGAATCGCCAGTGGCTGATTCAGCATTACTTAGAATTGCTGTTCGACCGAAATTTATGTTAAGGTGATTTACTCTGTGCATCATCAAACTTAACTATAAAATATCTCCACAACTGCATTTGTACCAAAATGCAACCCATACATCTCAATTGGTAATACACCGTCACAGCTAAGATCAACCAATGCTCGAGCAGTTTGTCAACAGATGTAAACAAGCAAAGCCTTGATTATAAAACCATCACATTTGTCCTTGTGATACACAGATTTACTCTCTATCCACAGCTCACATATTTTCAACAGCATGCTGTGATAATTTCTAGTCATGTAGAGAAGTTAGATTGAGCACAGGTAGGCAGAGACTTATATAAAGTTTACAATCGGCTGGCTAGCAAGCCGTCTGATCCGTTCTCAGGATCAGCCGACTGATGCTGTAACGCCCTGGTCAAACCCACCGGTTCCTGGCCGTTGCACCTGGCTACCACCTAGGATCTAGACTGGCCCCACATACCAACACTAGTCTTTCCTGCGCACATTGTCCTCACTCGTGCGCACCTGGGATCAACTTCCTAGTCAGTCACCCATCCTCAAATTGCTCCAAGCCACCGGTTCCTGGCCGTTGCGCCTGGCTACCACCTAGGATCTAGATTGGCCCCACAGATCAACACTAGTCTTTCCTGCGCACATTGTCCTCACTCGTACGCACCCGGGATCAACTTCCTAGTCAGTTACCCATCCTCAAATTGCTCCAAGCCAAGCACGCTTAACTTTGAGATTCTGGGAGCCGGAAAAGAAGGTGCACCTTGTTTGGGGTCAAAGTTACAACCCTTCTTCCAGTTGCGTGACTCAAGGCGCCAGCTCGTCCTGGCGCCTAGGTGGCGGCCTAGGTGGTGATTAGATAATCACATATATTAGTCAAATCATAACAAACAACACTCATACAACAGAGAAAAATCAGAACAAACGACAGTACGACACTCATACGACACACATCCCACAACATCTCTCAAGCAAAAACAAATTAAATCATCCATTCCTTTCTCCTAGTGTTCTAATACCAGCAGGCTGTCAGGTCCACTGCTTGCCAACTCAATCCATGTCCTCCTATTTCTAACTCTTTACTCTTATACATGTACAATTCTATGTGAGTAGAGGAGAGCAAGCAGAATCCAGCACCGCTAGCCGCAGAGCTGACAGCTGAGAGGCAAGCAGCAGGGCAGAGGATGGATATGGGCAACGAGCTGCAAAGTAGAGTGGGGAGGGGAAGAAAGGGAATGAAAAAAGAGTGCCTGTGAGACGACGGCGGAAGACAGGGAGGCGACACCATGCTCTGGACGGTGGCAACAGATGTGGGCTGGAGACGGTCAACAACTAGCATCAGCGGCTATGGTTCCTTCCCAGTTCTGAACCTTCTCTCCACTTCCTCTCTCCTAGCAAGCTGAAGACAAGATCTGAGCTCCCCTTTCCCTCCTAGTTATCAGTCAGTTTAAGCGAGCAGCCCACTAGCCAACTGGCCAACATGTTAATATGTTATCGACTACACTGCACAGTGGTGAGCTGGCATGAACAATGTGGTTGTTCTTTGATCAATGTGGGATCTGAGAAAAGTTGTTTTATGCAGTATTAGTTCCAGTGCCACCTTTGACCCCCTCTCCACTTTCACTCTACGAGTAGACCAAAGACCATATCTGATCCCCCTTCCTTCCTAGATGTCTGCCAGTTCAGGCGAGCAGTCACACTGTTTGTTGCTTGCCGAGAGGAGATCATGTTATTGACTACACATCACAGTGGCGAGCTGCCATGAACAATGTAAGGTTGTTCTTTGATTATCGTGAGAACTGAGAGATTTTAGTTTCCTTAAGTTCCACTGCCACCTTTCGAATTGCTTGATGCTTAATTACATACTCCCTCCGTCCCAAAATTCTTGTCTTAGATTTGTCTAGATACGGATATATCTAATATTAAAACGTGACTTGATACATCCGTATTTAGACAAATCTAAGACAAGAATTTTGGGACGGAGGGAGTATTTCTCAGCATACACCTCATCAAACTTCATATACGCCTCTGCCTACCTGTTGACTGCAGCTCATACATGATAACGTGATAAGTTTTCATAATTAAATCAACATCGGGACCAAGTTTCAGTTTTGGTCAATTTTTATTGGCTTTGTATCTGATGATTCTTCGTATGTCCACAGGTTGAATGTCGTGTGTGCTATAAGATTATCCATCCCTTGGAAGAAATAAAATGTTCAGTTAGCCGTTGTGAACAAACGTTCCATCTGACCTGTGTGGTGGAATATACTGCAAATTTCACTGCTGAAAGCTTCAGGTGCCCTCAGCATGTAAGTTGAAATGTTATGAAATCGGATATGTTTAATATTGCATGTGCTGCGCATTGGCAAAGACATAAGATTTTCCTAAAAATGTAAGTTATGTAGCTTAATGAACTTTTGTTGTGAAGTTGTTGGACTTGTCTAGTTGTCATACTTGAGTATGCCTACCCTGTTTTGATATGCAGTATTCTGTCCACATGGATAATTGTTGCATTCAACATACAATTATGCTATACTAGATGGTTTGGAAACTATAAATAGACACACTTATGGGTTAGGTTAAGTAACACAATGTATTTGCAAATGACTCAAATATATTTTGAGTCTTTGACAGGCTGATAGTTCATAGTTATGGTTTTTGATGTATGACCAATTCATGACCACCCCATGGCTTACTATTTGTGAAGGAATAAGTAAACGAAATAACACAGTACTCCCTCCATATCACAAATGCATGTCCTTTTGGACATGTCTTAACTTTGACTATGAATATTGTTCTAATATTTAGATTGAGAACTTGTAAATCATATGTTTAGATTTGTGTCGAAAAGTATATTCATATATAATAATTTTATATTTTCGTGTGTATACTGCCGTAAGAATTAATAGTCAAAGGTAAATTGTGAAGACTGGGTCAGTACCCAAAACGACAATGTATTTATGATATGGAGGGAGTACATTTTTTTTTGCATTTTGTACAGAGAATATTTTTAAAAAGGTATTTAAAAGGCCAATTCCTGTAGTTCCGATTTTTTTAAGGTCATACTTAATTTTGATACACATTAATTGGACTTTCTTTCTCTATATTCAGGGTTGCATGGTTTGTAAGCAAAAAATGTTTTTTTGGCGCTGTGGACGTTGTACAGTTGCAGCACATACAAAATGTGCACCATGGCCTCTAATTCATCTAAAAGATGACCAAGGAAGTGCAATTTGCTGGAGGCACCCTTCCAATTGGCTCCTTCAAAATGAGGTCTATCCTTTATCCCTTACAATTCCTCAATTCATATTGTTATGCATGAACAGGGTAACTACTTTGCCTTCTAATTTACTAGTCCCTCTTTCAGATGAGGTTTTGGACATGGACACTCTCCACTCACAACTTTGACCATTACTTTTCATATGAATATGTTAGTAAAAAATGTTACAATCATAATATTTTCATGAAAATCTGGTGATACTAATCTCACTTGACCGATCTAAATGTTCTTTCATGTTTCTGGTAAAAGTTAGAGATGTTTGAATGCAAACTTTCTACAACAACAACAACAACAAAGCCTTTAGTCCCAAACAAGTTGGGGTAGGCTAGAGGTGAAACCCATAAGATCTTGCGACCAACTCATGGCTCTGGCACATGGATAGCAAGCTTCCACGCACCCCTGCCCATAGCTAGTTCTTTGGTGATACTCCAATCCTTCAGGTCTCCCTTAACGGATTCCTCCCATGTCAAATTCGGTCTACCCCGACCTCTCTTGACATTCTCCGCACGCTTTAGCTGTCCGCTATGCACTGGAGCTTCTGGAGGCCTGCGCTGAATATGCCCAAACCATCTCAGACGATGTTGGACAAGCTTCTCTTCAATTGGTGCTACCCCAACTCTATCTCGTATATCATCATTCCGGACTCTATCCTTCCTCGTGTGGCCACACATCCATCTCAATATACGCATCTCCGCCACACCTAACTGTTGAACATGTCGCCTTTTAGTCGGCCAACACTCAGCGCCATACAACATTGCGGGTCGAACAGCCGTCCTGTAGAACTTGCCTTTTAGCTTTTGTGGCACTCTCTTGTCACAGAGAATGCCAGAAGCTTGGCGCCACTTCATCCATCCGGCTTTGATTCGATGGTTCACATCTTCATCAATACCCCCATCCTCCTGCAGCATTGACCCCAAATATCGAAAGGTGTCCTTCTGAGGTACCACCTGCCCATCAAGGCTAACCTCCTCCTCCTCACACCTAGTAGTACTGAAACCGCACATCATGTACTCGGTTTTAGTTCTACTAAGCCTAAACCCTTTCGATTCCAAGGTTTGTCTCCATAACTCTAACTTCCTATTTACCCCCGTCCGACTATCGTCAACTAGCACCACATCATCCGCAAAGAGCATACACCATGGAATATCTCCTTGTATATCCCTTGTGACCTCATCCATCACCAAGGCAAAAAGATAAGGGCTCAAAGCTGACCCCTGATGTAGTCCTATCTTAATCGGGAAGTCATCAGTGTCGACATCACTTGTTCGAACACTTGTCACAACATTATCGCACATGTCCTTGATGAGGGTAATGTACTTTGCTGGGACTTTGTGTTTCTCCAAGGCCCACCACATGACATTCCTCGGTATCTTATCATAGGCCTTCTCCAAGTCAATGAACACCATATGCAAGTCCTTCTTTTGCTTCCTGTATCTCTCCATAAGTTGTCGTACCAAGAAAATGGCTTCCATGGTCGATCTCCCAGGCATGAAACCAAATTGATTTTTGGTCACGCTTGTCATTCTTCTTAAGCGGTGCTCAATGACTCTCCTATAGCTTCATTGTATGGCTCATCAGCTTAATTCCACGGTAATTAGTACAACTTTGAACATCCCCCTTGTTCTTGAAGATTGGTACTAATATACTCCGTCTCCATTCTTCTGGCATCTTGTTTGCCCGAAAAATGAGGTTGAAAAGCTTGGTTAGCCATACTATCGCTATGTCCCCGAGGCCTTTCCACACCTCAATGGGGATACAATCAGGGCCCATCGCCTTGCCTCCTTTCATCCTTTTTAAAGCCTCCTTGACCTCAGACTCCTGGTTTCTCCGCACAAAATGCATGCTGGTCTCATCAAAGGAGTCGTCCAGTTCAATGGTAGAACTCTCATTCTCCCCATTGAATAGCTTGTCGAAGTACTCCCGCCATCTATGCTTAATCTCCCCATCCTTCACCAAGAGTTGGCCTGCTCCGTCCTTGATGCATTTGACTTGACCAATATCCCTCGTCTTCCTCTCTCGGATCTTGGCCATCTTATAGATGTCCCTTTCGCCTTCCTTCGTGCCTAACCGTTGGTAGAGGTCCTCATATGCCCGACCCCTTGCTTCACTGACAGCTCGCTTTGCGGCCTTCTTCGCCATCTTGTACTTCTCTATGTTGTCTGCACTCCTATCCAGGTATAGGCGTCTGAAGCAATCTTTCTTCTCTTTAATCGCCTTCTGGACATCATCATTCCACCACCAGGTATCCTTATCTCCGCTTCTCCTTTCCCTGGACACTCCAAACTCCTCCGAGGCCACCTTACGAATGCAAGTCGCCATCTTCATCCACACATTGTCCGCATCCCCTCCTTCCTCCCAAGGGCCCTCCTTAATGACCCTCTCCTTGAACGCCTGAGCTACCTCCCCCTTGAGCTTCCACCACTTCGTTCTAGCGACTTTGGCACGCTTATCCCGCTGGACACGAATCCGAAAAGCGGAAGTCAGCAACCACCAGCTTATGCTGAGGTACAACACTCTCTCCAGGTATCACCTTACAGTCTAGGCACGCACGCCTATCTTCTCTTCTCGCGAGGATGAAATCAATCTGGCTAGAGTGTTGGCCACTACTAAAAGTCACCAGATGTGATTCTCTCTTTCTAAAGAGGGTGTTAGCTACAATCATGTCGTAGGCTAGAGCAAAGCTTAAGACATCTTCTCCTTCTTGATTCCTGATGCCATAGCCAAAGCCCCCATGCGCCCCTTCAAAACCTGTGTTAGATGTACCTACATGGCCATTGAGGTCTCCTCCTATGAAGAGCTTCTCGCCAATCGGTACACTTCTAACCATGTCTTCCAGGCCTTCCCAGAACTCCCTCTTGGTGTTCTCATTGTGGCCTACTTGCGGGGCATACGCGAATAACATTGAGAACTAAGTCCCCAACTACCAGCTTGACCAGGATAATCCTATCCCCACGTCTCTTGACGTCTACCACTCCATACTTGAGGCTCTTGTTGATCAAGATGCCTACGCCATTTCTGTTTGCAGCCGTCCCCGTGTACCACAGCTTGAAGCCGGTATCCTCCACCTCCTTCGCCTTCTGTCCCCTCCATTTGGTTTCTTGGACGCAAAGGATATCAACACCTCTCCTCACCGCTGCATCAACTAGCTCCCGAAGCTTCCCTGTCAGAGACCCTACGTTCCAGCTACCTAAGCGAATCCTCCTAGGCTCGGCTAGCTTCCTTACCCTTCGCACTCGTCGAGTCAAATGCGAAGACCCTTGCTCATTTTCCACTACATCCGGGTGCCGATGTAGCGCGCCACTAAGGATGCGACGACCCGATCCTCGCTCACTTGCCACCGTATCCGGATCAAGATACGGCGCGCCACCAGGGGGGTGACGGCCCGGCCCTTGCCCATTTTCCACCACACCCGGGTTCCGATGTGGCGCGTTGCTGAGAGGGTTACGCCCCAACGAAAATCTTTTGGGTTTCATTTCCATAAGAGTGGCTGAGTTTTTACGTTGGCTCGCCAAGCCTATCACAACCCTCCTCCTTTACCCGGGCTTGGGACCGGCTATGTTGAGACAACATAGGCGGAGTTGAATGCAAACTTTCTAGGGCGTCATTTATTTACAGCTGGAGGTTGAATCGTTAAGTATTTCCACAAGAAGAAAAACCCAGCGCAAGTATTTTTAAGCATTTTTTCCGGTTCCCTCGCGTCTGACTTGCATCTTTGTATTCTATTTGTTCAACTATGCTGAAAGCTGCAAATCTTCTAATGCATTTCATTTAAATTAAGCCACTTCTTCCTTGAATATCAAATCGGTGTTACAGTCTTTTGTTCTCAGTTTGGCCATAGCAAACAGGATACCTACTTTTTCAAGTTTCTTTTTTTGAGCTTCCGTCCCTTTTAAGTTTTAGCCCAGTTTTCCCCGCTAATATAAGTTTCTTTGATCATACCAGAAGTTCATCACTGGAAAAATTTGTTTTTGGTTTTCATATATGTTCACAGAAGAATCTTTGTTCCAGATCTTGCTTCATAATTGCTCGATACAGATGCATGAACAACACCAATCTCTATGCCATACCTTGCATACATGGTAGTTGATACAAGTATCCATGAATGCGCAAACATAACAAATATTATCAATGCACCTCCAGAATTTGCCCATACTCCATGTGGTCTTAGAGTTCTCTTAATGTTTCACCATTTGTATATCCGTAAAATGACCATTGCTCTGTGATTCTTCTTTTTTCTGTTAATAACAGATCACAAATTCATATTTTCCAAGTCCCAATGAAAAATGATTAATTTTATGGAGTTCATTCTTAATAAAACTAGAACTCTCTGCCACGAGGAGCATTTAGTTTTCTGCTGGTTCTGTTCCAACTATAGATAAGCCTGATTCATAGTTTCGTGCACTGCCGATCCTTGCATTACTTTCTTTTACCTCTAGATTATTAATTTATATTACCAGAAAAAGTTGACTGCATTCTATACCTTTTTGTTAATATTTGTAATGCTTGAGGTGTCTGACAGGAGTAGTTTGTTTGATGGTGACAGAATGCTGACCTGACAAACAACATAGAGGTTAGTGCTGGCATAATATAACTGTATGTTGCTACCTCCCTTTTTATATTTGCTTCTTTTAAGTTGTGTTGCGCTATTTTCTTAAATAGTTCATTTTCAAGGGTTCCTTACTTGTTCTTGGAGTGTTAATGCTCTGTAGGCTTTTTAGGATGCTTTTATCCGGTTCTCCAGTCTTTAAGCAGACCAATATTGTCGTCTTGTGCTCCCTCTGCATGATAAAATAGCTGATGTTTTGGGACGTGTTTGGTCAGTTGTTTTAGAATGGGCGCATGCAAAAAATATTTTCATATACTTTTTTGGTTTAATTATACATACTACTATGGCTGAAAATGTACAATGGAGACTGAAAATAAGTGAAAATCATCACTTTAGAATGGGATGAAGATTTGGGAGGAACCTATTTAGTTTATTAATGCTGGAATGCTGCAGAAACAAGTTAAATGTTTGTCTTGTTCCAAAAAAAGTAATATTTTCTCAAGAAGATTATCTGTCTTGCCTACCAGGCTTTTGTGCATAACTAATGCTAACAATGCTTGTTTGACAGGAAGTCTTCTGCCGACTACCTCTTCCATATGTTAATGAAGAATTCAATATTGATTCAACCATTAGGAATTTCACGGCGATTGTTTGTAAACCGCCCTCGTACACACATATCAGGCGCAGTATCCTAAAGTAATACTTGCAGTAGTTATTCGATCGAGATATCTGGAGCTATTTACTTACATTTGACTTCTTTATTGTGGAATGAGTTTCGTGTTCGTCTGCCTTGCACCTCTACACGTCATCATTGTTTTCTTAATGTTGTAAAAGATGTGTATTTAGTCAAGAAGAAACGCGCCGATTCGAGTGCCGAGACTGGGTGCACAAATTGCAAATCGGATTCTGTTTGCAAAGATGATTGCGAATGCAGGTATTTTTTCTAACTCTACTAATACATTTTAGATGCGTACATTAATAATGAAGTTTTGGCAAAACTATCTCTAGTTTGATATATGTGAAATGTTACTATGTTCTTAAGATGGAACCTCTGACATGGCATTCTGGAAAAGAGCAAGCATATGCATTGGTGGGTACTTATAAAATTGCCTCGATGCCCAACTATTGTACTGACCATTCTAAGTTTCTAACCGAGATTGTGGGTCAGGAGCGATACAATGAGAGAGCGCAGGGAGAAGAGAGGAGATTTGGGCTGCCAGATGGGCCTGACTATACATTGTAATTTGTTTTTTCTGTTTAGTAAATGTACTGCTAACTGGAATACCACATACCCCTCAAAAAAAAAAAACTGGAATACCACATCATCCATGTTAGTTCACATTTGCTGATTAGGAGTCCATGTCGCTTACCTGGCAAAACTACCACGATCACCAGCATCAAGGTTGATTTGATCTGGTTTAGATAGGAAAATAAATCGATGTTGGAGTTGTGGTGAAAATTACTTAGACCTAAATAGAACTTCACCATCAGTGTAAACAATTGATTATTTAGTTTTTGTATATTACTGTTTTGCATCATGTATTATCTTTCTTCCCCTCCTGTATCTCGGAAAAGTATAAAATAATTATTTTGACAATATTGACAACAGATCAATCTGTTTCAAATCCAGATTTGATCAATAAAAAGAGAAACAAAAAAAGAGAGGTGAATTCTGTCTTTTGTCGATCCATATTTGATCAATACAAAGATGAACAATAGCTTTATGTTAAAATGGAGAAAAGTAAAATATGAGCTCCTATTCACAATCACCACAGAATATGGATTTGAATGCGCACTGTAGATTCATCTATTGTCAATCCTGTCAACTATGGGAGTACGGTAGCACCAAAATGCACGGTAGTATTGGATTCTTTCTTTCTACTATAGCAAATGGAGTAATGTATTTTCTTGTTATTTGAACATTAATGCTGGATTACTGTTACGTGTGCATATTACTAATCGCCGACTAAGTTAGCTTGATTGTACAGATTTTGTACATGTGTACGATGTAGATATTTACCCTAGCAACCATACTTGTATTTATTTGACATATTGAAATTTGGCTGTCTTTTATCAGGGGTCTTTCTATGAGTTGTTCCAAGAGTTGCCACTGCTCAGACCTGTGTAGCAACAAGCCATTCCGCAAGGATAAGAAAATTAAAATTGTCAAGGTAGTCCTGTCTTTCATATGATGTGCTTGTATACATTTGGACTTCGCTTGCCAATTTATTCACAAACATGTGTAGCAACAAGCCATTCCGCAAGGATATGTTTAAACTACTCTTCTAATTTTTCAAGGTCCACTCTTTTCCCCTTCGAGAGTTTGTGTGTGCCATGAGTTGTACTGCTGGGAAACAGCTAAATGAAGGGGCATATTGTTTATACATGGGCCACTTGCATAAGCACTTCACCTAATTGCTACACAATGCAAATGAATACACTAGTTCTGTTTTCCTCGGTGGCTGCCAAAGTACCCAAAGCAGTACTGCCTTCACAAATCCCCTTTCTTGTACTATTGGATGCAAAATGACAATGTGGCAATGATAGGGGTGCATTTTTGAGAATCGGTTGTGGTGTTATGCTTAATGAAAGATGTTTATTCTACTTCTTTGACTACAATAAACAACAGCCTTTTCCCTTTACAGTCAGAAGGCTGTGGATGGGGTGCTGTTGCATTGGAGCCATTGGAGAAAGGTGATTTCATAATTGAGTATGTGGGTGAAGGTACAAATTATTCTGCTACGTTAAATATTTGTCCAATAGAAAATGCAAATAGTTTCTAGATGACTGCACGTATGCAATGGGGGAAATGACATTTTGCTTGTGCCCTCATTTTCACTGGCTTTAATTCATCTAATTTCGTTTATGCTTATTTGTGCCAAATAAATCCTTGAGTTACATTTACGATTGCTCTTTGTTTAAGGGCGGTTGTTAGAGTTGACAACCTGGTGCCCTAACGCCACATTACCACGTCAAGTTATGAGGAACACTCAAAGTAACGTATTGCAAGAGCCCAAAGGGCATACCTACAGAGCACAAGGGGGACAACCCTGGACTTATGCCATTGAATGTAGAGCTCATGTTTTGTAAATTAAGGAAATCGAAACTAGTTTGGTTTTAGTCCTGAGTTATCTTCCGTAAATCTGCTGTGGCGACTTAATGATATCCTTATGTATTTTCATTTTAAACCTTATTTCAGTCATCAATGACGCAACATGTGAACAACGGCTTTGGGACATGAAGCGGCGCGGGGACAAAAATTTCTACATGTGTGAAATCAGCAAAGATTTTACAATAGATGCAACTTTTAAAGGAAACACTTCACGTTTTCTAAACCATAGTTGTGATCCCAACTGTAAACTAGAAAAGTGGTAATGATTTCTGGAACAGATAGCTTGTTTTGCATTCAGTGATGATAATTTTTGTTTTAAATGATGATGTTCCTCATTGTCTATAACTCTATATGGTTCGTCAGGCAAGTTGAGGGTGAGACAAGAGTTGGTGTTTTTGCCTCTCGTTTTATTGAAGTTGAAGAGCCCTTAACTTATGACTACAGGTATTTAAAGTCATTTTTTTTCTTCAAAAGAGTACATATATTTCTTAATATGATTAGGCGAAAATGAGTACATTATAGCAATATGGAGGGGCAACGAATATATTGCATTAAGTGGCCTGCTGCAATCAGCTCTAGTTGCTGATGAGTTTGTGATACTTGTAGTCAAGCTTACACATTCTGATCCGGGTATGTACCACCAAAGTGACCAAATTAGCATTTAACTACAAATATTGTTATGGTGAGCCAGCAACTTGTCCATCTGAGCTTGTGGTCTTAGATCAGTAGGTCACTTGCCTTGGATTGTGATTTTCCAGAGAATACACCGGTAGTAGCATTCTTGGGTTCCTGTTTGCCAATTCGCGTGCATTACTGTAAGCCAGGATATGCTGTTTAACTTCCCTTTAGTACAAACCAGGTTCAGTTGTTCCTAGTGTTCCCTGGTTTCAATTAGTTGTTCAAACCTAGGTCATATGGTCAGGCCCAAACACTTCTCTACCAAACTTGGCTTATATTATGTGGCCCAAAACGCTCTGTGCAGCATGGACTGAAATGGGACATGCCTGCGATGAAGAAGTACAGCGTGCTTCCATAACTATTTCAGATGGGCTAACAAAACCCTTTTTGAACAGCCCAAGTCCCTGATTGCAGGGCATTTCGCTGGTTTTGATAGATTTATTCTTTACGCAGAGAGGATATAGTAATTCTGCATGGTTTAATGTATGCTAATCAGGGGAGCAAATGAAATGAGATTCTTTCCACCTTTACATCCATATTTCCCAAGACTGGTTATTTCTTTGAACAATTACAGTTTACTGCTTTCTTCCAGGTTTGTGCATTTTGGAGAGAAGGTTAAGTGCCATTGCGGAGCAAAGAGTTGCCAAGGATACTTGGGCAGCCAACTAAAGAATCCAACACAGAATGCTCTTGCGGCTGCTGCTCTTGAGAATAAGTTGCTCGCGCAACAGGGCGGCTGCTCTCCTTCAAGGGTCAAAACAGAGACTCACCTGTTACCCTGGACCAACTGTATAGAGGTTCCTTTTAACTTGAGGAGCAAAACGAAGATAGACCGGCTATGTTGGGGACACAAACGGCAGCGGACATCTCTTTTATATCCATCGTCATCTTCAGCTAGCGCGCAGCCATCAGATATTGAAGCTGGTGCATTCATTCTATAGAGCTTTTCGGCTAAGCTGAAGTCCTGAGTTGTTTCTGTATAAATATATCATGATGATACACTCGTATATGAGTTCATTTGAAACGATTCTTTCACATTTGCTGATTCAGGACTTTTACGGTGTTGTAAGTTGTAACATTTTCTTCATCCCATAGTCAATTTTATAGTTGAAGTTGGAGAGAACACTCTGATCTTTTGCAAGTTGTAAGCAGGCTTGAGCTGATTGTGTTTATTAACCTCCCGTTCATGCGAATGACCTGGTGTTGGCCGTGTTGAGCTTGTTTTCCCAAAGTTGCATGCAACCCATGACAGGTGGTTGCGTCCTCTAAGTCCTCTTTTGGTTTAGAGGATAGAAATATCATGGGAATAGAAAAACATAGGAAGTGAAATGACATGTATCTCAGATACCATTTGATTCATAGGATTTATTGAGTCTAGATTAATGTAATTTTCCTTTGAAATGTGAAGGATTTGTTCTTATTCTGCATAGGAATAGGAGTCCATTTCTACAAGTCAAAGAGCTTTGAAGAATTCTTTCCTACAGATTCATATCCTTTAGAATTCCTACAAAACTCCTGTAAATCAAAGGAGGCCTAAAATTCTACACTGACATGCCATGACATGCAGTTGTGATATGGTCGTTGAGGTTTGCTGACAATTCAGCAGGGAGAGAATGCAGAAAAAAAGATGATTTGATCTACATGCCTAATTCTTGCTCCGTGGAGCATCCTGAAAGAGCGGAACAATAGTGGTCAACATGCCAACACTCTAGTTCACACTCTAATTAGGTAAGTATCAAAAGACCATCAAGGACGACCCTAGTACCCTCTTTTGAGAAGATCGAGAGGGCCTTTCTTTGGTCAGGTTCAGACAAGGATTCTGGTGGCCAACACAAAGTGAGTAGGAACTTATACGCAGACCAAAAAGACTTGATGGCTTGGGGGTTCTCAACCTCCGCAAAATATGCCAGAGCTTTGGTTAATTTGGAAGTCTTGCAATAACACTGGCATAGATCTTTTATATGTGGCCACCACCATCACCTGCATGGCCATGTTTTGGCACTCACCGTGGCTCAATGGGTGGAAGCCGAAGGATATCGCCTCCGCCATATCCCTCATCTCAGAAAGGAAGAATTCAACGGTGCGTGATGCTCTCCGGGACCTTGCTTGGATTGCTAGGATCGACATGTCGAACGGTCTCTCCATCAACCACTATCCACCAGTTCTACACTGTATGGGCCGAACTTGACTGATGCTATTACTTGGAACGTCGCCACCAAACGGGTGCATTCGACGAGTATAAGGTGTGGTTCAAGGGGACCATCCCTACCACCATGGTTTCGCGGTTTCGGCGGTTTGGGGCAATTGGACGCCACCCAAGTGCAAATTCTTTGCGTGCATATCTTTCTTATCGAGCATCGACATCTCCAAGAGATAGATTCTTATCGAATGAGGAAGCCGGGGCGGCGGCCCCGGGCTGTAGGCCATGGCGTCTTGGTCATGGTGGTGGCCGGGATGGGCTCACCCGACGGATCCCCGTCTGGTTGAAGTCCCGGAGTTTGCGCCTGCATCTCACTCGCAGCTTGAGGTGCTGCTGTGTGGGTGCTGTCGCAATTGAGCTCGGTGGTCGACGGCGGAGGGTGCAAGGCACAGCGGGAACAGCTCCGACGATCTCCACGCTCACGGGTGGTCCAGATCTGCAGGCCTCTGTAGGGATGGGCGAGTTCCGGGCGAAAGCCTTGTCCCGACTCTGTCGGTGCCGTCGACGGCGGCGCTTTCGGGCGTCGTTTCCCTCCTTGGAGGCGTCGTCGTGGAACTCCTCTTCCTCTACGAGGGGCTTGGGCTCTCCGGGTGAAAACCTAAGCTTCAGATGGTTTCCGGAGCGGGCGATGACGGCGTATTCGTCGTTTCCCCCTTGGAGGCGTTGCTTGGGAGAGCTAGCTTGTGCTTCGTGTGTCTGGTTTTCTCCTACGTCGGGTTTGGTGGATGCCGGGGCAGCGGCCCCGGACGGCTGATGTGCGCCGAGACGGCGGCCTCGGAAAGCGATGGGCGAGGCGGCTCCATGGGGCGGTGCGGCGGCTCGGCCTTCGCTTGGGTGGCAATCTTGCGCCACTTGGGTGGCAGGTTTGTCGGCTCGGTCGACGCGCTCCAGTGGAGGCGGTTGGATGGTACGTCAGGGCGGCGGCCCCGGATGTGGTGCGGCGTTCGTGGTCTGCGTGCGGTTGCCCTGAGCAGCGTGGGCTGCGGGCACCCGGGTCGTGCGGCGTTGCAGCTCGAGTACGGGCGGTGGCATGTCGGGGCGGCGGCCCCGGAAGGTGGTGCTGGTGGGCTGAGCAGGGCGCGGCGTGCTACTTGGTGGTTTGCGGCGGTTGTGGCGACCAGGCTTCTGTGGCAACGATGATGGTGGGAGCGATGTCGGCGACGCGGCAATGGTTGCGATAGTCGGCTCTTCTCCGGCATGTCCGCGGTATTGCCTCGGTTTGTTTGTTGCTGTGGAGTCCAAGCTGCGGCGGCGGGACCCTGTGGTATACGATGACTGGCTGCAAGTGGCCCGTTCGGCGATCTTCCGTGGCGCCAGCTTTCGCCTGGTTTTGTTCTTCTGAGTTCTCCGTCAGAGTCAGAGCTGCGTTGTCTGGCTGTAGGTCGACATGTTGTTCTAAGTTCTCCGTCAGAGTCAGAGCTGCGTTGTCTGGCTGTAGGTCGACATGTTGTCGATGAGGGTGGGCTTTGCCCTGTGTGTGTCAATCTTTGGGAGTGGGCTTGGCCCTTGTTGTTCCGGTTTTTGCCCAGTTTTCCATAATTAACTGGACAATTCTTTTCTGCTTAATTAATAGACGAGGCAATCTTTGCCTCTGTTTCGGAAAAAAAAAATCACCACAAGTGGTACTAGTACCCAAACCTCGGCACCATCAGAACTGAATCAGATTCGCCACAGAATTCAACAGGTCCACGACAGACAAGAATGACTTCTAACAAAACTTTCAGGAAATAACAAAATAACATTTGCTCAATACAAGGCTTATCCTTATATTCATAAACCATGCAGCCAGATACAGGCATTTCCATACATTCGCTCACACTGGCAGAAAACGCTAACCATTTTCACGTCACTTGTCCATAACAAAGTATTAGGACAGGAACAGGAAAAGGAAATCTAAGAACAAACTGACGCAACACAATCTCGTTCAGACCAGCTAGCATCACCATCAGGAGCTCTTCATCTTCTTACCAGCCCCCCTCTCATCCTTCTCCTGCGCAGCATCGTCTTCCCAGCAAAGGAAAGCATCCATCTTGGAGCCACTCTCTAAATTGCCATCAACGTTGCAATTCAGGACAGATCTTGGTGACCCGGTGGAGTCTTCGCTGACAGCAGTGAAGCTCTGGTAGATGAGCGAGCCCCCATCAGGCAGCTCCTGGACGACCATGTTGGTGCTATCATAGACCCCAACATTCAGCCTCTCACCCCAGGTGCTAGCAAGGCTGCGGCCGCCAAAGATCGTAACAGCAACAGAGAATTCAGACGGGCCAAAGGATTTCAGCACCCTCTTGACCAGGTCACCATAGGCCATGGAGGCAGGGTCCAACCCCATGACCTCATAGCTAGCATAGCTGAAGCCGTCCTCAGGGGTGACATGAATGGTGGAGAAAGCAGAGTCATGGATGGCGTTCATGGAGTAGCCACATGGCTCGAAATCAAAGTCGCAGATCTCCATCTCTGGGATTATGTCAGAGATGCCAGAGAGCTTGGTCATCTCCTTGGCGCAAGATGTGTGGCCATCAGCAGAGGTCTTGAAGAAGACAGAAGCTTTCTTCTTGTCCAGACCAGTCATGCACATCTCAAGGTTAACCACAGGCTGCTCAGGCTGCTGGGTGGCATAGTAGACATGCCACTTCTGGCCTGGCTTTGCAGGATCACCAATGACATAGGCATTGCCGCCAGACTTGAGTCCACCAAAGTAGCCATTCATGAAGGCAACCTCGTCAGAGAAGTTCTTGTGTGGAGAAGGCTGTGCTTCAGGGAATATGAATGTCCCACGGGAGTACTTCACAGCAGCAAGTGGCAGGGACAGCTCCTCAGCAAGCTCAAGAACCCTTGGAATGGCCAGAAGGAGCTTGGTGGTACCGCAGGTCTTGATCACAACCTTATACGGGTACACGAAGAGGCTTGATTCAGAAAGGACATACGAGTCAAACTTCTCATTGGAGAGCTTAGATACAATGGTGCAATTGGCAAGATCAAGAACCGAGTCGATCTGGGCACGAGAGAGAGCACGCAATCCCCTGCCATTGGGGTCAGTGAAGACTGGCGCTTCAGAGAAAGTGATCTCCAGGCGCTTCTCATATCCCTCGAACCCAATCGCAGAGACAGCCATTGTTTCAGAAGGTTGGTAAGAGGGAGAAAAGGCTTTGCTGGTCAGAGAAAAGCAGCTAGCCAGAGAAATTTAGGAAGATGAATTGAAAGGGGAGGAAATTCTAAGCAATTAGGATGGGGCACGAGAGGGATTATCAGGATGGCTTCCTGGAGCACTGCAAAACAGAAGCAATTGGAAGTAGAAACTGTGAGCATCTAATCATCAACAAAAAGAAAGGAGGAGCTCAATTGATTGGATACATACGTTTGAGTAGGCAGCGGAGCGGAACTTCTCAATGCCGCCTGCAGGGCGGACGTCCTCGATGCTGTAGCCGAGGGGAGCTTCGTACATGAGGGAGGAACGACTACTGCTGGACTTTTTACCACCCTTGGATTCCATAGCACATCAAATTCTGCAGTGGGTTGATACGGGTTAGAAACGATGAAGTACAGAACATATTGCGAGGTAAAAAGTACTAATATCCTTCTGGGATTCCCCGTTTCACCAGGCACATAAAGTAGAAGAATATTTCGCTAATCTCTACTGAATTATTGGTCTACATGATATTCGACTTGATTTGAAGACGACTATTCCAGTCGGCAGCATAACAGAAAGGGAGGAAAGCACCATGAAATAGAAACGAATTGACATCAAGCAATATTCAGAGCAGCCAAAATCTACCACAAATTGATGTACCGAACAGCATATTTGTACAGTAACACGGATAATTCCCGACTGCGTTGCATATATTTCACAAAATCTGTGAAATTACAGATAATCTAGACGACGACGTTTATTTACTTTTCCTATCCAGCCTATTAATTAACGGGACGAAAAGGAATATGATCCTACTAGGCACAGGAAACAAATTTCTACCCCGGATCGAAGATGCCTACCGAATAGAAACAACATGAGCTGATGGAGAGAAATCTTACAGTTCCAGGAAGAACTTCGGAGGCGCGCGTCGAATCTGCTGCTCCTCCTCGTCACAGGCCTCGAACAGGGAGCAAGCGACGGATCTGTCTCTCCCCCTCCTCACAGATCTCGAAAAAACGAAAGCAAACGGACGAACACAATCTCACTCCGAATTTCTAGGCTTTGGACGAGACGGTGGTGGGGAACGAGCGGGGTTTGCGTTTGTGCTAAACAAATGAGACTTGCAAGATGGGAAAGTCGCCCCGGCCTGGGCAGCCTATTTATAAGGGGCCGAGCGAGCCCTGAAAAAGGACCCGGTCCACTGCACCGATCGGATAGAGTCTCACGGGCGCTCCGCGGCTGGGGGTGCCGAGTCACGGTGGACCGCGTTCTGGCGCTTTTGCGTGCGGACTTCGCGGCGCGGCGCGGATATGCTTGGCTGGGAGGGCTCCTCGCGTTTGCTTGGCCCAGGAGGCTTCGCCTGGGAATATTTGGGAGGCGCCCAGCTGTCCGGGAAGGGTCTCGGGTCGACGCGTGAGCCCGTTGCATGCACTGTACGTGTGATGTGTGTATCGTTTTCCTTTTGAAAAGGAAGTGGAGTTTTGTTTCGTGTGGAGGAGTGGCTCCGTTGCGCTTTTTTTGATTCCGTGGCGTGGTGGTGGAATCGCTTCCGCTCTCCGGATACGGCCAAATTCACTGTTTTGACCCTTTTTCATTAGTTTAGCACGATCTGACCTTATGTGCAAATTTTTTTCGGATCTGACCCTTTTTCTATCGTCATTGTCTATGGTGGTAGGATAACACACCCTACCGCCAAGGCCTTTGGCGGTAGAACTTGCATCTTCGTTTTTTGCAAAAAAAAAACCTACCGCCACAGCCTATGACGATAGAACGTGTTGTTACCCTACCGCCATAGATCCTTTTTGCAAAAACTGAAGCCTCCCCGATCCAGTGCACGCCTGAGGAGCGCCTTGCAATCTCATCCCACTTTTCATGCCCGCTCAAAGAGTTCCCCACTTCATACCTCGGCCTCCCGCTGTCCATCCGCAAGGTCAGCGCCGCCGCGCTGCAACCGATCCTCATCAAGCTCGAGCGCAGGCTCTCTCCCTGGTGGGCTTCCTTGATGTCACGTGGTGACCGTCTGGCGCTATGTCGCCATGTGCTCGCGGCAATGCCGGTGCACACGCTACTCACCTTGGCCATCAACCCGACTGTCCTCAAGCAGATCAACCGCCTCCTCCGCTGCTTCCTCTCGCACGGACGCAAAGACGCGAGCAGCGGCCACTGCCCCGTCAATTGGCGCCGCGTCTGCCGTCCCATCGCCCTGGGTGGCCTTGGCCTGCCGGACTTCCACCTTGCGGGCGTCGCCCTGCGCACCCGGTGGCTGTGGCTCCAAAAGACGGACCCATCACGCCCATGGCAGCATCTGCACATCCCCCACTCCTCTGAGGTCCACGGTATCTTCCGGGCCTCTACACTCTGGCACATTGGCGACGGGCGCAGCTGCAAGTTCTGGGAGGATCACTGGCTCGATGGCCAGTCCATCTCCGACATCGCGCCGCTGGTCCACGCCAGGGTCTCCAAGCGCCGCCGCAAGACTCTTTCCGTGCGCGATGGGTTGCACGAGCGTGCCTGGATTGCGGACATCCATGGGGCGCTGGGCATCGAGATGGCCGCACAATACGTCTCCCTCTGGCGCCGCCTGCGCCTTGTGACGCTCTCTGACGAGCCGGACAGGCTCTCCTGGCGCTGGACCAGCTCCGGCTCCTACTCCGCGAGCTCCTGCTACCAATCTCTGCTCTCTGGATCCATCGAAGACCCGCACTGGCGTCTCACCTGGCGTACCTAGGCTCCGCTGCGCATCAAGCTATTCATTTGGCTCGCCCTGCTCGGCCGCTGCTGGACGGCAGATCGCCTCGCGCGCCACGACCTGCAACACGAGCCTCTATGCCTGCTCTGTGATCAGGAGCCCGAGACCATGCAGCATTTGCTCGCGGGCTGCCCCTTCTCCCGCCAGGTTTGGCACGAGGTACTCTCCTGGTGTCGATCCACTACCACGATCCCGAGCCATGACGACGAGTTTGCCGACTGGCTCGCCTCTGCCATTGCCGACTCTCCGCGCTGTCTTCGTCGCGGGCTCGCCTCCATCGCCATCCTCACTGCCTGGTGGCTCTGGAAGCACCGCAACGGCTGCACCTTCGACGACGATCGCCCCTCCGTTTGCCGCGCCGTCAACGCGATCAGAGATGAGGCAAGACTCTGGGCACGCGCGGGCGCCACGCACTTGGCACAGATCATCCCGGAGACGTAGCCTTCGGCTAGCATTGGTGGCCGACGCACCACCTCTACTTGCGTCCAGGCTATCCTAGCATGCCATCCCTGTGCACATGTTAGCTAGCCTCTCCCCTTGTAACTTTCGACAAACCTGTTTGAACTTTTTCTACCTATCAATGCAATGATACGCAAGCCTTTTGCGTATTCGCGAAAAAAAAATCTTTTATTGCATGCATGTCCTTATTATAATTACATGCATACCCCTACCGCCAAAGACCATGGCGGTAGGGTCTTTTTCACACCGAACGAACGTGACGGTGTAAGTAAGTCCTACCGCCAAAGGTCTTGGCGGTAGGGTGTGCTACCCTACCGCCAAAGACAATGACGGTAGAAAAAAGATAAGATCCGAAAAAAAATTGTAGATAGGGGCAAATCGTGCTTAAGTTAAGAAAAATGATCAAAACAGTGAATTTGGGCTCCGGATACCGTGGCACGTCACTGTCGTGGACAAGTGGTGGTTTATACCGGCTGAGGTTTGCACCATCTCAGGATGTGGCACACGAAATTAGAAAACTTTGGCCCGGGGATAGAATCGTTTTGATAAAAAATTTGCTTATTAATAATTGATCGTTTTACACTTTTTCGCCTCCTTTAACTAAAGCCATCACAAGATTTCTGGAGCGAATGGGGGTAGTCTATAAAGGCCGCTGATGAAGCTGGAACTCGCCCTGTTTTCCGTTCGATTCGTCGCGTCATGTGGAATTGATAGTCTCTCCGGTACAGCGTTACCAATTGGATTTCGCACATTTTAGTGTGATGCACTAAAATCAAAATTTTAAAAGAAGATATAATTGCCTTGCGAAAGTTGTTCCTTTCTAGAAATGAAAGATATTTCAAAACACTAGACTAGCGTATGATCTGTTAAGTAATTAGGCATAATTTCCATGATTAATTTCAGAATATTAAACATGACGATTGCACCTACTGACATGTGAATCTCAAGCATACTAGAAGCATTAAACAATATGAACAGTAGCAACAGACCATCGCAAAACATGAAACTGGCAAATATGTTTAACCAACAAGATGTGACACTACAGTTATACCGATCGTTTGCAGATGAGGTAGCCGTTGGTGCAGCGATGTTGTTGATGACGACGTTGGTGAAGACCGGTCGTAGAAGACGACAAGCAAGATCGCCCGACCTGGACGGTAGGCAAGCCGTGATGAAGACAGCGAGCAGTCGCGCGCGTGGCGTTTCCCAAAAACCTAATTCGCCCTCTCCCGACAGGATGACAAATGCGAGTGGTTCCGGAGACCTGCTCTCCCGTTCGCCGGTGCACGCCGGCGCTCGGGATGGAGTGGAACGGTGGCGGCGCAAGGAACGAGGTGTGGCAAAACCTAGATTGGTTTCTATGTGTATTGCGGCGCCCGCAGCATGTCCTTATATAGCGGTTTGGAAAACCCTAACGGGTGCAACGTGGGAGGCCCACGCCGCACGTCCGAGTCGATTGCGGGAGCGACCCGAACCGACTAAGCCGTGACGCGTCCGTCACGACTCCAGACTCGGTTTTCCAAAAGAGCAAAAATAAAGACAAAATTTGTCTCGGCTCGAGGCTCGAATTCACGAAACGCGATCGCGACGTGTCGAGCGAGCGGCGGCGGCGGAGGAGGAGTGTGCGAGAGACTCTCTTATTCTCACTCACTGACAAGTGCTACAACACTCCACCTTATAAGGTGGTGTTGTAACACCCCCAGTGGTTAACTACAGTAATCACCCTTTTTGATTATGCCATGTCATCATGTTTAACAGTGCATGATCATCATTTGCATCATAATGCATTTCAACTTCTAACTCAAATTCAAATTAAATTAAAGTGGAAAATAAAAGTTGTCCAACATAGAAACTAAATTGTTCATTAAATAGCAAATAAATCAGAGACAATTCTAAAATTGAAACCAACATCATTGGAGTTGGGTAAGTGACTCAAACATCTTCAAACAGCGACTAAAAACAATATTTAATAACCATTTATTAAATCTAATTTAAGTATGAAATGATGTTTTGCCCAAACTAATTTTAGGTGTTAGGAAATTAAGCACTGGTATTTATGGACCAGGTCACATGTTTTACAAAATTCAATTTGAGCCCTAACTATTTACAAAACAGGGGTATGGATAAATAAAAGGAGAAAAGAAAAGAAAAAGGAAAAGCCCCCCCCGGACCAACTGGGCCGTGGCCCAGCTGGCCACCAGGCCACCAACCAGGCCGGCCCATTCCCCCCTGGCCGGCCCACCCCATCCCCTTATCCCCTCACTCCCCGTAACCCTAGCCCACCGACACCCCCCCCGAATGAATCCCTCTCCTCTCTCCGTTCCTCTCGATCCAGATCGGGGGGAACTGGCCCCGACGCCGCCGGTCGCCGCCCCGCCGTGCCTCCGTCCTCCTCCGCGGAGTCACGTCGCCGGCGCCGTCCCTCCCGGCCTCCTGCATCTCCCTCCTGCACCGCGCCGTCTTCCCCGAGCCCCCCGCGCGCTCCTCCTTGGCCTTCGCCGTCGCACGCCGCCGTCCCCGTCTCTCCATCGCCGGCCATCACCGAGCCTCGCCGGCGCACATCTACAACGGGGGTGAGCCCTGGCGCTGCCTCCCTCGTCTCCTCCCCCCGCCCTTGTGCACACCTCGCGCGCTCGCGCGCCTGGCCGTCGTCCCGCCACCGCGCTGGCGCACGCACCTCGCACCACCGGGCCGCGCACGCCTCCCCTCGCCTCCGCTGCTCGCCCCCTCGCACGGACGCCCCTGCCCTCACAAGCGCGCGTGCGCTCGCACCTCCCCCGGCGCCGTGTGCCACTGCACGTCGCTGCGCCCTGCCGCCCCCTCCCCGAGTGCCTCGCCGCGGCCACGGCCTCGCCTTGCTTATGCGCGCCCGCACCGGCCCCCCCCCCGGTCCGCGCCCGCGCGTGCCATTTGGGCACCGGACATGTCTGGGCGCCGGACAGGTCCGCCCAGCCCACTGACATAGGGGCCCACGGCCCAGAACGAATTAAAAAAATATAATAATAATAAAAATAAAAATAATTAAAATAATTAATTAATTAAATAATTAATTAGTTAATTAATTAAGTTAATTAATCCTGATTAGGTTAATCTAATTAAGTAGTTAGTGTTAATTGAACAGTAATTTAATTAGTTAATCACTAATTAACCTAACAGCCTATGACAGGTGGGACCCACTGGTCCTGACGTCATGCTGACGTCATGCTGACGTCAGCAAGACACTGTTTCGGATAATGTTAATTTAAATAATTAATTAAATTCCAGAAATTAATAAAAACTTTAGAAAATCATATTAAATAATCCGTAACTCAGATCGAAAAACTTTGTACATGAAAGTTGCTCAGAACGACGAGACGAATCTGAATACGCGGTCCGTTCGTCCGTCACGCGTCCCTAACTATCCGAACTTGCAACCGTTCCCCTCTTATCCTCTGTCCGATAATTCCAAAGACCCGGGGAATATCGTCAGATATTCTCCCGCTCCGTCTGTTACGTGTGATGCTGCGTTAGACTACCCCTAGCACCGTGTATCGTATTTGTCATGCTCATGTTTGCTATATATTTATACTGTTTCCTCCCCCTCTTCTCTCTCGATAGCCCCCGACCCTGACGTCGTCCCCGAGACCGACGCAGCTCCGGAGCCCGAAGACACCATAGACGACCTTGCCCTTGCCGCCGAGCAACCAGGCAAGCCCCTCCCTTGAGCATACCGATATCGCCCATTCTAAATTTCTCATGCTTGCATTAGAATTACTGCTGCTGCTGCTTTACCTATTCTGATGCATAGCCTGTTCATTGTAACCTACTGTTGATAATTACCTACATATCCTAAACTGTTTAGTCTAGGCTGGGTAGAGACCTATCAGTGACCCCACTTATCCCGACTGCCGCGCTGGATCGTCAGAAGACCCGATCAATGGGATTGAAGACCAGGACCCGACACCGCACATCACCCCCCCTTAGTTGTAATGACACTGCAGCGTTACTATCGAGTGCCGAGGGTGAAACCTCTTGTAGCACTTCTGATGTTAACTCTGTAGAGTAGCTATTCGGTCGTGGTCATCGAGGGTGATTCCTCCTTCACCGCTTCCGATAACGACGCTGTCCTACAACACCTCAAGTGTGGACCCAGTGAGGGTGATTCCTCCTAGTTCACCTTGACGGATACATCGAGTGGGAATTCAATGAGGGTGATACCTCGGATTCCCTGATGTTATGGACACACGGATACTTGGACTTTACAATGTTACTTGGAAAGGCGGGTCGACCCTGAGGGGTACCCGCGTGTGATGCGAAGGCGGGTTGCCAGTGTGGTGCCCGAGTGGTGAATACGAGGCGCGGCCGGGCATTCTTAACCCTTGCCGCAAGTCCTCGAGACGGGGCGACGGGGTCACATCTTTCGTGAGTCTCTGCTCGTTACCGCAAGCCCTAGTCCTAACGATTTGGATATTTGATCCGAGCAGGCCTCTGGCCTGATAGCACTAACCATCACGTGGGCATAGTATGGGCGTTCTGCATCGTATGCATCAGCCGAAAGCTCTGTCAGACGTCCAGTTCAGCAGTGCGGCATGGAGTGATTGGCGCCATTTCGGTGGTGCTTGGATCTGGGCCATGTACGCAACGACCCGGAGGGCGAGGGGCGATGGCCAAGACCCCCTTGCGCTTAGGATGTAGACCGGCGGGGACCTCTCTGCGGAGTTGTAGGTAGGGGTGCGATGTGTCGTTTGGCCGAGGCCGGGCATGACCCTAGAAAGTGTGTCCGGCCGGAGTTAATCGAGCGTGTTGGGTAAGTTGGTGCACCCCTGCAGGGAAGAACACTTCTATCGATAGCCGGTCCTACGGTAAAGGACACTCGGAGTTGTATCCTGATTGATACAATTTAGAACTGGATACCTGTGATGAGACCTGTATATATGGCTCTGGGATTGCTTCTCGCAGGGAGTCGAGAAGGGATCTCAGGACGAGGTTGATGAATGTATGGCTCTGGGATTGCTTTCTCGCAGGGAGTCGAGAAAGGATCTCTGGGTGAGGTTGATATTATTACTGCTACATTATATTGTATTGTTCTACTCTCTTCTACTGCTGCAAGACCGCTGAAGATGCTAGTCTTCGATAGGACTAGGCCTTCTCTCTATTCTGGCATTTCTGCAGCCCAGTCCACATATACAGCCTCCCCTTGAAAATGTTGCATATGTAGTGTAGATCCTTGCTTGCTGAGTACTTTTGAGTACTCACGGTTGCTTTGTTTACCTTTTCTCCCCATATCAGTTTGTCGTGACCAAGATGACGGAGCCCCTGAGACAGCTGCCCTGCCGACGATCGCTACTACTACTACCCAGAGGATGGATACTTCTACGAGTTGACTGACGACCAGGAGTAGGATCGGAGGGTCCCAGGCAGGAGGCCTTGTGCCTTTCGATCGTAGTGTTTTCTTTTGCCCCGCCTTTCTAAAGGCCTTTCTGTATTTTCTTTTATATCTGTACTCAGATATCTGATGCTTCCGCTGACGCTTGTTCGCAAGCTTATGTATTCGAGCCCTCGAGGCCCCTGGCTTGTAATATAAAGCTTGTATGACTTATTTATGTTTTAGAGTTGTGTTGTGATATCTTCCCGTGAGTCCTTAGGCTTGATCGTGTGCATGTGCGTGTATGATTAGTGCACGATCGGGCCGGGGGCGTCACAAGTTGGTATCAGAGCCGACTGCCTGTAGGAACCCCCTTTCCAACTCCTTGGCCGAAGTTGAGTCTAGAAACCGGAAAACTGTTTTACTAACTTGGCTGTGTGGCTTACGGGCCCACGTCGCCAATTGGGTGGTATTAGGATCTTTTACTCCTCGACCTTTACTCTGGGACTCTGACCTCTCTTCTATTCGGGTTAAATGATTTTACTAACTCCAACATTAGGTTCTCGTGGTCACATCCACCCGGTGTTCTGAAGATATTCCCCCTTGCTTCAAGATTGAGGGCCAGGTTCTGCTTACAGGATCCTCTTATCGAGGGCACCCTGTGTTGTCACGTGCAGATTCCTCGCTCCAATAGTTTTCTCCGACGTTGATGTAGCCTTTGCTATGTCTCGTTGTGTACTTCCCTACCGCGTGCCTGTGCGCCGCCTAGATGTCTAGCCTTTCCCTTTTCAACTGTCGTAATGCCGGATGCTAACCGAGGCTATGTGTGGCTTTGAATGTCTGGTGCGAATATGATGAAGTATCTATTGCACTTCCTTCTGTTGTGCGTGTTACTTCATAGATAATTCCATACACCTGCAAGTTACTAGCTAAATTGCCCCTGTTGATTTGGCAGGATGGCTGACGATCCTCCACCTCCACCCTATATTGCCGCAATGATGCAGCAGTTTGAATTGAACCGTCAGCTCAACGAGAGTCTGGTAAGACGTTTGGAACGCAATGAGGCTCGTCAGGAGCCTGGACCGATTTCGCTGCCAGAATTTGTGCACCTCAACCCGTCCGTTTTCCGCAGCTCCACCAATCCTATGGATGCTGATGATTGGCTTCGTGACATCCTGTTTGAAATGGAGTCAGCTAATGTTGCCCCTGACAGTTACGTCACCTTCGCGACATTCCACCTAAAGGGCCCAGCTGCTCAATGGTGGGAAAGCCACAAGGGTATGTTGCCTGCTGAAATCGTAACCACTTGGCAGGAATTTCAGTCGACTTTTCGTGCACAGTACATTCCTCAAGGTCTGATGGACCAGAAGAAGCAGGAATTCCGCAAACTTACCCAGGGCACAATGACTGTGGATGAATATCAGAGGAAATTTCTTGAATTGTCCCGCTATGCTGAAGATGACGTCTGCACTGACGCCCGTAAGCAGGATAAATTCCGTGAAGGACTCCGTACTGACATAAAACTCGCACTTGCAGTCCTTGATTGCACAGACTTCGCAACGCTTGTCAGCAAATCTTTTCAAATTGAAACAGCTCTGACTGAATGCCAGGAGTCGCTCAAGCGCACTCATGAAGCTGGCTTATCCTCGGGTCAGCCTGTTCAGAAACGTCGAGTCTGGATCCCACACAATGTTCATCACCGACCTGCCCCTGCACCAAGGCCGTCATATGTGGCGCCTCGTCTGCCTCCGCCCCCAAGCCAGTTAACGACTCAGGGTGGACAGTCCAATGTTGTGGCTCCTCTCCATAATGATGGTTTGTGCCGCAAGTGTGGACAACCAGGGCACCGTGCTTTCAACTGTCCTCAGGGTCAGCCGCAGAGTTCATCACGTTGTTCTGTTGACCGTAAAAAGGGCCGTCGGAACCATCATAGCAGAAAGCATAATGCCAGACCACCTGCTAGTCAGCTTGTTCATGTCAACCATGTCAAGATTGAAGAAGCTCGATAGGACACCCATATTTTGATGGGCACCCTTCTAGTGAATTCAATCCCAGCTTCTGTACTCTTTGATTCTGGAGCGTCGCACTCCTTCATGTCTGAAAGTTTTGCACGAAGCCATTATATCCCTTTCGACAAGATGTCCACCCCATTGGTAATCCAGTCACCCGGGGCTAATTGGCAAACTACCATGGTAAGCCACGGTAACCACATTGCGATCGGAGGATTGATGTTCCCCGTTTCACTCATTGCTCTCAAGACCTCCAACATAGACATTATTCTGGGTATGGACTGGTTGAAGCCTCATAAAGCTTTGATTGACTGTGCCACTGAAGCAGTCCGCCTCACACACCCTTCCGGTCAGACTGTCAGATACTCCGCTCGTACAGTGCAGGACGCCGAAGCTCAGATATATGTCCTAAATGCACTGAACGCTTCACCTCTTGAAGGCATCGAGAACGTTCCAGTTGTTCGTGAATTTCAAGATGTCTTTCCAGAAGAACTTCCAGGAATACCGCCTGCTAGAGCTGTTGAGTTCGTCATCGACTTGAAGCCTGGCACAACACCTATCGCGAAGCGTCCTTATAAGATGCCTCCGCATCATCTTCTTGAGCTTAAGGAAGAAATCGACACGTCACTTAAGAAAGGTTTCATCCGCCCCAGTTCCTC
The DNA here is from genome assembly GCA_011799875.1 of Thinopyrum elongatum. Taxonomy (NCBI): domain Eukaryota; kingdom Viridiplantae; phylum Streptophyta; class Magnoliopsida; order Poales; family Poaceae; genus Thinopyrum; species Thinopyrum elongatum. Next base: position 347,170,840 of record CM022302.1, on the reverse strand, counting down.
TGCTTGGGGAGCACCTTCACTCTTCGTTAAGAAGAAGGATGGAACTAACCGATTGGTTCAGGATTATCGACCAATCAACCAAGCAACAATTCAGAACAAGTATCCGCTTCCTCGGATCAATGATTTGTATGATCAACTTGTTGGTTCCTCAGTATTCTCTAAGCTTGATTTGAGATTGGGTTATCATCAGATCCGTGTTCGTGAAGAGGATATTCCAAAGACTGCTTTTGTTACTCGCTATGGCTCTTATGAGTACACTGTCATGTCATTTGGCTTAACTAATGCTCCAGCCACATTTTCCCGTCTGATGAATTACATCTTCATGGATTACCTCGACAAGTTCGTCGTGGTATATCTAGATGATATTCTGATTTATTCAAAGAATAAGGAAGAACATGCTGAACACCTCCGTCTTGTACTGGAAAGGCTCCGAGAACACCAACTGTATGCCAAATATTCTAAATGTGAATTCTGGTTGTCTGAAGTGACATATCTCGGCCATGTGATTTCGCAAGATGGCATCGCCGTTAACCCAGAATGAGTTCAGGCTATTCTTGACTGGACTCCTCCGAAGAACGTCAAGCAAATGAGAAGTTTTCTCGGCCTTGCAAGCTATTGCCGTCGATTTGTTGAGAATTTTTCTAAGATTGCTAAGCCTTTGACTGATCTGCTTCACAAGGGCGTTAAGTTTGAATGGACAGAAAAATGTCAGGAAAGTTTTCAAACACTCAAGGACAAGCTAACGTCTGCCCCAGTACTTGCTCCTCCAGATTCCCGTAAAGACTTTGTGATTTATTGTGATGCATCCCGTGAAGGATTAGGCTGTATCCTAATGCAAGAGCGTAAAGTGATTGCCTATGGCTCTCGTCAGTTGCGACCGCATGAAGAGAATTATCCGGTACATGATCTAGAACTAGCTGCTGTCATCTATGCACTGCAGTTGTGGCGACATTATCTCCTCGGTAATCGTTGCGAGATCTACACGGATCATAAAAGTTTGAAGTACTTGTTCACTCAGCCATCTCTGAATCTCCGTCAGCAAAGATGGATGGAGACCATTGCGGACTATGACTTGGGTATTTCTTATACCCCTGGCAAGGCTAATGTAATGGCTGATGCGTTGAGCCGCAAATCCTATTGCTGCGAACTTGAGGTTCAGCTACAGCAACCACTTCTGTATGAAGAGCTTCGAAGGCTAAATCTCGAGATAGTTCCCCAAGGATACCTAAAAACCTTGGTTGTTGAACCAGACCTTGAGAAAGCTGTTAAGAATGCGCAAGCTAAAGATGCTGAAATTGATCTGATGAAGAAAGACCTTCACCTTGTAAAGTACAGGGATTTCTCGCTGTCTGAAGATGGAACCTTGTATTTCAGAGACCGCATTGTCGTACCTCGCTTCGAGCTTATGACTGACAAAGTTATGAAGGAGGCACATGATACCCCGCTGTCTATTCATCCGGGTAGCACCAAGATGTATCGTGATCTCCGTCAAAGGTACTGGTGGTCTAGAATGAAGCAAGACATTGCTCGATATGTTGCTGAATGTGATGTGTGTCGACGCGTTAAAGCAGAACATCAGAAGCCTGCTGGAATTCTGCAACCACTTCCTATTCCTTTATGGAAATGGGATAAGGTTCAGATGGATTTCGTTACAGGACTTCCCAGGTCACAGAAGGGTCACGATGCTATTCTTGTCGTTGTCGACCAACTCTCCAAAGTTGCACACTTTCTGCCTGTCAAGGAGACGATCACTGCTGGTCAGTTAGCAGAGTTATATATCTCCAGAATTGTTTCACTCCACGGTATTCCGAAAGAGATCAGTTCAGACCGTGGCAGCATATTCACTGGTCATTTCTGGGAAAGTTTCCAAAAGGCTATGGGAACTCATATCACCTGGAGTTCAGCTTGTCACCCTCAATCCCAAGGCCAAGTTGAACGAGTTAATCAAGTGCTTGAAGACATGTTGCGAGCTTGTGTTATATCGTTTGGCAAGAAGTGGGAAGAATCTCTTCCATATGCCGAGTTCTCCTATAACAACAGCTATCAAGCCAGTCTAAAGATGGCCCCCTTTGAAGTTCTCTATGGACGTAAGTGTCGAACCCCTCTGAATTGGTCAGAAGCTGGGGAACGACCGCTCGTGGGTCCAGATATTATTCAACACGCCGAAGAACAAGTCCGAATTGTCCGGGAAAATCTCAAGGCGGCTCAGGACCGCCAGAAGAGCAACTATGATCGCAAACGATGGGGTTTGACTTATCAACCTGGTGATCAAGCTTATCTTCGTGTCACCCCTATGAAGGGCACTCACCGTTTTGGAATCAAGGGCAAGTTAGCTCCACGCTACATTGGTCCTTTCCGCATTATTGCAAGACGCGGTCAGGTGGCATATAAATTGGAATTGCCTCCGCAATTCTCTCATATCCACGACGTCTTCCATGTGTCGCAACTTCGAAAATGCTTCAAGGAATCTCCGCACCGAGCTGTGGATCACGAGATGCTCGAATTGCATGATGATCTTTCATATAAGGAACATCCGATCCGCATTCTCGATGAAGCTGAACGTCGAACCCGTCAGAAGGTTACCAAGTTCCTCAAAGTGCAGTGGTCAAATCATACTGAAAATGAAGCCACTTGGGAACGCGAGGATAATCTTCGTGCGGAATACCCCGAACTTTTTCCTTCTACTTCTTAATTCTCGGGACGAGAATTCTTGTTAGTAGAGGAGATTTGTAACACCCCCAGTGGTTAACTACAGTAATCACCCTTTTTGATTATGCCATGTCATCATGTTTAACAGTGCATGATCATCATTTGCATCATAATGCATTTCAACTTCTAACTCAAATTCAAATTAAATTAAAGTGGAAAATAAAAGTTGTCCAACATAGAAACTAAATTGTTCATTAAATAGAAAATAAATCAGAGACAATTCTAAAATTGAAACCAACATCATTGGAGTTGGGTAAGTGACTCAAACATCTTCAAACAGCGACTAAAAACAATATTTAATAACCATTTATTAAATCTAATTTAAGTATGAAATGATGTTTTGCCCAAACTAATTTTAGGTGTTAGGAAATTAAGCACTGGTATTTATGGACCAGGTCACATGTTTTACAAAATTCAATTTGAGCCCTAACTATTTACAAAACAGGGGTATGGATAAATAAAAGGAGAAAAGAAAAGAAAAAGGAAAAGCCCCCCCCGGACCAACTGGGCCGTGGCCCAGCTGGCCACCAGGCCACCAACCAGGCCGGCCCATTCCCCCCTGGCCGGCCCACCCCATCCCCTTATCCCCTCACTCCCCGTAACCCTAGCCCACCGACACCCCCCCCGAATGAATCCCTCTCCTCTCTCCGTTCCTCTCGATCCAGATCGGGGGGAACTGGCCCCGACGCCGCCGGTCGCCGCCCCGCCGTGCCTCCGTCCTCCTCCGCGGAGTCACGTCGCCGGCGCCGTCCCTCCCGGCCTCCTGCATCTCCCTCCTGCACCGCGCCGTCTTCCCCGAGCCCCCCGCGCGCTCCTCCTTGGCCTTCGCCGTCGCACGCCGCCGTCCCCGTCTCTCCATCGCCGGCCATCACCGAGCCTCGCCGGCGCACATCTACAACGGGGGTGAGCCCTGGCGCTGCCTCCCTCGTCTCCTCCCCCCGCCCTTGTGCACACCTCGCGCGCTCGCGCGCCTGGCCGTCGTCCCGCCACCGCGCTGGCGCACGCACCTCGCACCACCGGGCCGCGCACGCCTCCCCTCGCCTCCGCTGCTCGCCCCCTCGCACGGACGCCCCTGCCCTCACAAGCGCGCGTGCGCTCGCACCTCCCCCGGCGCCGTGTGCCACTGCACGTCGCTGCGCCCTGCCGCCCCCTCCCCGAGTGCCTCGCCGCGGCCACGGCCTCGCCTTGCTTATGCGCGCCCGCACCGGCCCCCCCCCCGGTCCGCGCCCGCGCGTGCCATTTGGGCACCGGACATGTCTGGGCGCCGGACAGGTCCGCCCAGCCCACTGACATAGGGGCCCACGGCCCAGAACGAATTAAAAAAATATAATAATAATAAAAATAAAAATAATTAAAATAATTAATTAATTAAATAATTAATTAGTTAATTAATTAAGTTAATTAATCCTGATTAGGTTAATCTAATTAAGTAGTTAGTGTTAATTGAACAGTAATTTAATTAGTTAATCACTAATTAACCTAACAGCCTATGACAGGTGGGACCCACTGGTCCTGACGTCATGCTGACGTCATGCTGACGTCAGCAAGACACTGTTTCGGATAATGTTAATTTAAATAATTAATTAAATTCCAGAAATTAATAAAAACTTTAGAAAATCATATTAAATAATCCGTAACTCAGATCGAAAAACTTTGTACATGAAAGTTGCTCAGAACGACGAGACGAATCTGAATACGCGGTCCGTTCGTCCGTCACGCGTCCCTAACTCTCCCGAACTTGCAACCGTTCCCCTCTTATCCTCTGTCCGATAATTCCAAAGACCCGGGAAATATCGTCAGATATTCTCCCGCTCCGTCTGTTACGTGTGATGCTGCGTTAGACTACCCCTAGCACCGTGTATCGTATTTGTCATGCTCATGTTTGCTATATATTTATACTGTTTCCTCCCCCTCTTCTCTCTCGATAGATCCCGACGCAGCTCCGGAGACCGAAGACAGCATTGACAACCTTGCCCTTGCCGCCGAGCAACCAGGCAAGCCCCCCCCCCTTTGATCATCCCGATATCGCCCATTCTATATTCTCATGCTTGCATTAGAATTACTTCTGCTGCTGCTTTACCTATTCTGATGCATAGCCTGTTCATTGTAACCTGCTGTTGATAATTACCTACATATCCTAAACTGTTTAGTCTAGGCTGGGTAGAGACCTATCAGTGACCCCACTTATCCCGACTGCCGCGCTGGATCGTCAGAAGACCCGATCAATGGGATTGAAGACCAGGACCCGACACCGCACATCAACCCCCTTAGTTGTAACGACACTGCAGCGTTACTATCGAGTGCCGAGGGTGAAACCTCTTGTAGCACTTCTGATGTTAACTCTGTAGAGTAGCTATTCGGTCGTGGTCATCGAGGGTGATTCCTCCTTCACCGCTTCCGATAACGACGCTGTCCTACAACACCTCAAGTGTGGACCCAGTGAGGGTGATTCCTCCTAGTTCACCTTGACGGATACATCGAGTGGGAATTCAATGAGGGTGATACCTCGGATTCCCTGATGTTATGGACACACGGATACTTGGACCTTACAATGTCACTTGGAAAGGCGGGTCGACCCTGAGGGGTACCCGCGTGTGATGTGAAGGCGGGTTGCCAGTGTGGTGCCCGAGTGGTGAATACGAGGCGCGGCCGGGCATTCTTAACCCTTGCCGCAAGTCCTCGAGACGGGGCGACGGGGTCACATCTTTCGTGAGTCTCTGCTCGTTACCGCAAGCCCTAGTCCTAACGATTTGGATATTTGATCCGAGCAGACCTCTGGTCTGATAGCACTAACCATCACGTGGGCATAGTATGGGCGTTCTGCATCGTATGCATCAGCCGAAAGCTCTGTCAGACGTCCAGTTCAGCAGTGCGGCATGGAGTGATTGGCGCCATTTCGGTGGTGCTTGGATCTGGGCCATGTACGCAACGACCCGGAGGGCGAGGGGCGATGGCCAAGACCCCCTTGCGCTTAGGATGTAGACCGGCGGGGACCTCTCTGCTGAGTTGTAGGTAGGGTTGCGATGTGTCGTTTGGCCGAGGCCGGGCATGGCCCAGGAAAGTGTGTCCGGCCGAAGTTAATCGAGCGTGTTGGGTAAGTTGGTGCACCCCTGCAGGGAAGAACATTTCTATCGATAGCCGGTCCTACGGTAAAGGACACTCGGAGTTGTATCCTGATTGATACAATTTAGAACTGGGTACCTGTGATGAGACCTGTATATATGGCTCTGGGATTGCTTCTCGCAGGGAGTCGAGAAGGGATCTCAGGACGAGGTTGATGAATGTATGGCTCTGGGATTGCTTTCTCGCAGGGAGTCGAGAAAGGATCTCTGGGTGAGGTTGATATTATTACTGCTACATTATATGGTATTGTTCTACTCTCTTCTACTGCTGCAAGATCGCTGAAGATGCTAGTCTTCGATAGGACTAGGCCTTCTCTCTATTCTGGCATTTCTGCAGCCCAGTCCACATATACAGCCTCCCCTTGATAATGTTGCATATGTAGTGTAGATCCTTGCTTGCTGAGTACTTCAGAGTACTCACGGTTGCTTTGTTTTCCTTTTTCTCCCCATATCAGTTTGACGTGACCAGAGGACGGAGCCCCCTGAGACAGATGCCCCGACGATCGTTACTACTACTACCCAGAGGATGGATACTACTACGAGTTGACTGACGACCAGGAGAAGGATCGGAGGGTCCCAGGCAGGAGGCCTTCGCCTTTCGATCGTAGTGTTTTATTTTGCCCCGCCTTTCTAAAGGCCTTTCTGTACTTTCTTTTATATCTGTACTCAGATATCTGATGCTTCCGCTGACGCTTGTTCGCAAGCTTATGTATTCGAGCCCTCGAGGCCCTGGCTTGTAATATAAAGCTTGTATGACTTTATTTATGTTTTAGAGTTGTGTTGTGATATCTTCCCGTGAGTCCTTAGGCTTGATCGTGTGCATTTGCGTGTATGAATAGTGCACGATCGGGCCGGGGGCGTCACAGGTGTGCAACTCCTCCAACTTCCGGGGTGGGACCAAACTTCCCACTCCCACCACTTGCTCACACACATGGGCTTTTGAGATTTCAGAAATTGCCTATTGGGCTTCCCTATAAATGGGCCCAATATTCTAACAATCCCCCACCAGATCTCAAATGCCCATTTGAAGATTTGCCAATCCTCGCGACTTGTTTATATACCAGTGTTTCAGCAGAGACTGTTAAGTTGAACTTCCACCTAGAGCCTTAAGCTACATCTATTAGCAACTTGAACAATGGACTATGCCTTGAATTGCAAGTTTTGTGCCAACAGACTTCACTCAAAGTCATAACCAGTACCCGGCTGCGAGTAGTCTACCCTGCGGGTGGAGCATATACGTCGTACTCTCTGGTCTCTTCATGAGTTTACTAGAGATCACCCAAATCTCATAGACTGCGACGTTTACAGTCGGACTCATATATGTGTGTTCTTTCAAGAATGCTCTGTAGGACAGCATCTTTGCTATCAATAGCCATCATAAACACATTAAGGCATGTTGCCAACCTGCCTTACAGCTCTTTGAGAGTTATGCATCTTCACTTAGAGAGGGCTTACTAGATACTCTCCTCAGTCAAACCACTAGCTTGTTCTTCCCAGGTCCTAATTCACGGGATCTCCGATCACATAGGTTGGGTTACCACTATGGTGTAACACTCACGGGTCTCATACCCATCTCCCTCGATGCATTTTATATCACATTACGTGATAGTCCCTTCATAAAGGGATCTGCCAGGTTTTTGTCTGTTTGAATATACGTAACAGTAATTACTCCGGAGTTTCTCAATTTCCTGACAGACTTCAATCGTCTTTTAACGTGTCTTGATGACTTCGCGTTATACTTAGAACTGTTCACTTTGGCAATCACTGTTTGATTGTCACAGTTCATGAGGATGGCCGGTACAGGTTTCTCAACCACCGGCAAGTCCATCAAGAGCTCACGCAGCCATTCTGCTTCAACAGTGGCTGTATCTAAAGCAGTAAGTTCTGCTTCCATGGTTGACCTCGTTAATATGGTCTGTTTACAAGACCTCCATGACACTGCGCCACCTCCAAGAAGAAATGCATATCCACTTGTGGCGTAGAGCTCATCAACGTCCGATATCCAGTTCGAGTCACTATATCCTTCAAGTACAGCAGGGTTCCCTGAATAGTGAATCCCATAGCTCATCGTACCATTCAGATAGTGCATGACCCTTTCAAGTGCATGCCAATGATCATTACCCGGGTTTGACATGAACCTGCTCAACTTGCTCACAACAAGAGAGATATCAGGCCTCGTTGCGCTCGCAAGGTACATGAGTGAATCGACAATTTGAGAGTACCTCAATTGATCTCTCGCTATTTTCTTGTTCTTTCGTAGAGTCACGCTAGGATCATAAGGTGTTGGAGAAGTCTTGCTATCAATAAAGCCGAAACGGCTCAAGACCTTCTCAACATAGTGTGATTGCGTTAGCGTAATCCCACTCTCATCCTTAATGAGCTTAATGTTCAGAATCACATCAGCTTCTCCCAGATCCTTCATATCAAAACACTTTGATAGAAAAGACTTGACCTCATTTATCACAATCATGCTTGTACCGACAATCAGTATGTCGTCAACATACAAGCACAAAATGACACTATTGCCTCCACCATGGCGGTAGTACACGCACCTATCGGCCTCATTAATGACAAAGCCCGTAGAAGTCAGAGTTCTGTCGAACTTATCTGTGACGCCCCCGATTCAATCGTACACTAATCATGCACGCAAACGTGTACGATCAAGATCAGGGACTCACGGGAAGATATCACAACACAACTCTAAAAGTAAATAAGTCACACAAGCATCATAATACAAGCCAGGGGCCTCGAGGGCTCGAATACAAGTGCTCGATCATAGACGAGTCAGCGGAAGTAGCAATATCTGAGTACAGACATAAAGTTAAACAAGGTGCCATAAGATGGCTAGCACAAACTGGGATACAGATCGAGAGAGGCGCAGGCCTCCTGCCTGGGATCCTCCTAAACTACTCCTGGTCGTTGGCGGCGGCCTGCACGTAGTAGTAGGCACCCTCGGTGTAGTAGGAGTCATCGAAGGTGGCGTCTGGCTCCGGGGCACCAGCATCTGGTTGCGACGTCCGAGAAGAATGGAAAAAGGGGGAAAAGAGGGAGCAAAGCAACCGTGAGTACTTATCCAAAGTACTCACAAGCAAGGATCTACACTACATATGCATCGGTATCAATGAAAAGGGTAGTATCTGTGGACTGAACTGCAGAATGCCAGAATAAGAGGGGGATAGCTAGTCCTATCGAAGACTACGCTTCTGGTAGCCTCCATCTTGAAGCATATAGAAGAGAGTAGCTGGTAAGTTACCCAAGTAACAACGTATAGCATAATCCTACCCGACGATCCTCTCCTCGTCGCCCTGTGAGAGAGCGATCACCGGGTTGTATCTGGCACTTGAAAAGGTGTGTTTTATTAAGTATCCGGTTCTAGTTGTCATAAGGTCGAGGTACAACTCCGGGTCGTCCTTTTACCGAGGGACACGGCTATTCGAATAGATAAACTTCCCTGTAGGGGTGCACCACATTACCCAACACGCTCGATCCCTCTGGTCGGGCACACTTTCCTGGGTCATGTCCGGCCTCGGAAGATCAACACGTCGCAGCCCTACCTAGGCCTAACAGAGAGGTCAGCACGCCGGTCTAAATCCTATCGCCCATTGCACACCTGCACGTTGCGTGGGCGGCCGGTGAGCAGACCTAGCAACCTCCATTACAAAGGAAGTTGCGTTACGCGGTCCAACCCGGCGCGCGCCGCTCAGTCGCTGACGTCAAGAAGGCTTCGGCTGATACCACGACGTCGAGTGCCCATAACTGTTCCCGCGTAGTTGGTTAGTGCGTATAGGCCAGTGGCTAGACTCAGATCAAATACCAAGATCTCGTTAAGCGTGTTATTTTGAAGTAACCAAGGACGCCGACCAGGACCAGACCCACCTGTCTCCTAGGTGGTCACAACCTGCCCTGTCGCTCCGCCACAAAGTAACACTCGGGGGCCGTCGGGAACCCAGGCCCACCACTACCTGGATGGAACCACCTGCCCCTTCAGCCCCCATCTCCGAACAGTAACATAGGTAATGTAAAAGTATGTAGTATATGTACCCGTGATCACCTCCCGAAGTGATCACGGCCCAGTAGTATAGCATGGCAGACGGATAAGAATGTAGGGCCACTGATGTAATTCTAGCAACCTATACTAAGCATTTAGGATTGCAGGTAAAGGCATCAACAGTAGTAGCAAAGACAGGCTATGCAGCAGAATAGGATTAACCGAAAGCAGTAACATGCTACACTACTCTAATGCAAGCAGTAGAGAGAAGGAATAGGTGATATCGGGATGAACAAGGGGGGTTGGCTTGCCTGGAAGCTCGGCAAAGAAGGACGGGTCGTCAACACTGTAGTCGTACTCGGCAGCGTCTCCAGCGGTCTCAGCGTCTATCGAGAGAGAAGGAGGGGGAAGAAACAGTAAATACAAAGCAGACAAGTGCAACACATGTATGACATGACAATATGCAGTGTCGGGTGTGTTTTAATGTATGGTTACACGATACCGAGGAAGGGGGAGCCCATCCGGAAAGTATTCCCGGTTCCGGGCAACTGTCAGACAGATGACCAGAGGGGGACGGTTGCATGTTCGGGTAGTTAGAGGTATCCGGTGGGTATGCGGGTAGTGTATCCGGGTTCGTCTCGTCGTTCTGATCAACTTTCATGTAGAAAGTTTTTCGATCCGAGCAACGGTTAAAAAGATATGATTTTTCAAAGTTAAATCAATATTTTGCAATTATTTTTAAAACAGAATTCGAATTATGACATCAGCATGATGCAATGCTGACATCAGCAGTCAACAGAGGAGTTGACTGGGTCAAACTGACATGGGGGACCCACATGTCATTGACACAGAGTTAATCCAGGGTTAGTTTTGATTTAACTAAACTAATCTGTGGGGGGACCCACATGTCATTGAGACATATTAATCAAAATTAATTTAAACTAATCAATTTAGTTAGTAACTAATTAACTGACCCATTGACCAGGTTAACGGTCAACATGGCCACACGGGCCCACCAGTCAGTGGCCCAGGGGAGGGGCCCAAGGGTCCACGTGGCAGGCCACGTCGGCCAGGGCGGCCGGAGCGCCTCCGACGCGCGCCCGAACGGCGGCAGAGAGCCGACGGGCTCGGGTTTCGCCTGTGGGTGGCCGTTCGCGACGCGGTCGGCGGCGTTGGAACCACGCGAGGGCCACGGTTCGAATGGTGGCGGCGGGGTGGCCGAAAAATGGCCGGAGAGGGGCCGACGATGACCCGAGCGGAGGTGTGCTCCGGTGAGTGGTGCGGGAGGGGCTACGGCGAGGTTTTGCGCGGGGTTTCGGTGGCATTCGAACCAGCGGACGCAACGGCGACGAACCGAGCTAAACACGAGGCAAAACGTGCGATGGAGGTGGCCGAACGGCGAGGCACGGCGGCCGGCCGAGCACGGCAACGCGGCGAGCGACCTACGACTAGCGAGCGGGCGAGCAGAGAGGCAGGAGAGGACGGAGGTGCTCACGGTGGGGCGTAGCCATTTGCGTGTGCCCGGGGAAGACATGGAGCAGCCGGCGGCGGTGAAGATCAATGGCGGCGGCCCGAGGAAGGGGGCGAGGTAGGTGCAGCGAAGGAGGTCCTCCCGGCTCGATTTGACGGTGTGGGGCGACATAGTCGAGCGCGAGGGAGCCGGTGGTCAACACGGCGAAGCGAGACAGAGCCGGTGGCCGCGGCGTTTACAGCACCATGGCCATGGCTGCGCGGCGAGGTGGAGCAGCGGTGGTGGCGGCGGATCTGGGAGAGGGGAGGAGGAGTGCTAGGGTTGGGGAGGTTGAGGGGGAGCCGGGGGAGGCGGCTTTATACCCCCAGGCGCCGGCGGTGAGCGGGTCCGGCGAGGACGGCGAGCGGGGCGCGCCTGTAGCGACCGCCCTGGTCGCTACAGGGAGGGGATGTGCGAGGGGGATCCAGTGGGCCGGGCCGGCATAGGTTAACAGGGCATCGCCCACTTCTCTTTCTCCCCCCATTTTCCAATTCTGTTTTCAGAATTAAAACCAGAGAGAGAAAGAGATTTATTTGGGCAATCAAATGACCCAAGAAAAATGTGAAACTTGGTCCATTAAATCCTCAGCAATATTTGGCAGTGGCACAAAAAGTTTGGTGGCCAAAAGAATTAATGTGCATTTTTCACAGATTATTTAGCATTGCAAAAATGCTAAAATTGCATTGTTTAATTGCAACAGATCACCATTGCTCATGAGTGATGTTGTTTTCCTCAACATTCCAATGATTTGGAATTTTAGCAATATGATGAACATTTTTGTAGCAACAATTTAGCAACTTCAAAATCCACTTTAAATTTGATTTGAACTCAGTTGATGGAATTTGAAATGAGATATGATCCAATGATGATCAACACATGATTAGCAAAAGATTATCATAATCCCTTGATCACTGTAGCATATTACAAACAGGGTGTCACATTATCATGCCATTGCTTAGGTGCTTGTTTCAGCCCATACAAAGATTTTAACAGTTTGCACACCTTTGTCTCTTCACCTTTTACCACGAATCCATTGGGCTGATCCATATAGATTTCCTCTTCCAACTCTCCGTTAAGGAAAGTTGTCTTCACGTCCATTTGATGAACGATAAGACCATAGGAGGCAGCCAAGGAAAGTAGTACGCGAATGGTGGTCAGTCTAGCAACAGGTGAATTGGTGTCAAAGTAATCTTCGCCTTCTCGCTGGGTGTAGCCTTTGGCTACAAGCCGTGCCTTGTACTTCTCAATAGTACCATCAGGCCTTAGCTTCTTCTTAAACACCCACTTATAGCCAACTTGCTTACAACCATATGGTCTCTCAGATAATTCCCATGTTCCATTTGAAAGAATCGAGTCCATCTCATTTTGGACAGCTTCTTTCCAGTCATCCGCATCAACAGATGCAAATGCCTCTGCAATGGTCATAGGAGTATTGTCCACAAGGTACACAATGAAATCATCACCAAAGGATTTTTCAATCCTCCGTCTCTTACTCCGTTTAGGAGCTTCATTGTCATCCTTCTCAAGGACTATATCATGTGGTTGTTCAGAATAATCACTTGATGTACTAGATTCAGGAATTATCTCAGAAGATATTCTAGCAGTGCTATGCATATGTTTCAGAGGAAACATATTCTCAAAAAATGCTGCGTCATGAGATTCCATAATAGTATCAACATGCATATCAGGAACCTCAGATTTAACCACTAAAAATCTATAACCAACGCTACGCTGAGCATAGCCTAGAAAGATACAATCTATTGTCTTTGGTCCCAGTTTGCGTTTCTTTGGAATTGGAACATTGACCTTCGCCAAACATCCCCAAGTGCGCAAGTACGAAAGTGACGGTTTTCTCCCAACCCACTCCTCATAAGGTTTTTTTTTCTTTATTCTTGTTCGGAATTTTATTCAGGACATGACACGAAGTCAACTAAGCCTCCCCCTACCATGCCTTAGATAAACCAGCAGTGTCCAACATGGCATTCACCAAGTTGGTCAGCGTGCGGTTTTTCCTCTCAGCAACCCCGTTTGATTGGGGCGAATAGGGAGGCGTCCTCTCGTGAATAATACCATGTTCCTCAAAAAAATCATCAATTATTTTGGGAAAATACTCCCCACCATGATCCGACCTAAGACGTTTGATCTTTCTCTCTAATTGATTTTTAACTTCAGCCTTATAGATTTTGAAGTAGTCTAAAGCTTCATCTTTAGTTTGCAACAAATAAACATAGCAGAACCTAGTAGCATCATCAATTAACGTCATGAAATATCTCTTTCCACCTTTTGTCAACACACCATTCATCTCGTATAGATCAGAATGTATGAGTTCTAGAGGTGCCAAGTTTCTCTCCTCGGCTGCCTTGTGAGGCTTCCGAGGTTGCTTAGATTGCACACAACTAGGGCACCTAGAACCTTTGGCGATGGTGAAATTTGGAATTAAACTCAAACTGGATAGCCGAGACAGTAAACCAAAATTAACATGACATAAACGAGAGTGCCAAACATCAGCCTCTGAATCAACATTGCCATAAACATGGTTTACTGACTTATTGCAAAATTCGGAAAGTGAAAAGCGGAACATGCCTCCGCACTCATAGCCTTTACCAATAAATTGTCCAAATCTCGACATAACTACTTTATTGGACTTAAACACTACTTTAAACCCATCTCTGCAAAGAAGGGAGCCACTAACAAGATTCTTGTTCATAGTAGGGACATGCTGCACGTTCCTCAGCTGCACGATCTTCCCCGAAGTAAACTTCAGATCTATCGTGCCAACACCACGAACAGTAGCATGTGATCCATTCCCTATTAGGACGGAAGAATCCCAAGCGACCTGATAAGAAGTGAACATAGAGATGTCAGCACACACATGAACAGTAGCACCCGTATCAATCCACCAACATGGAGACTGAAAGACTGAAAGTACCATAGGAAAATTACCGTACCCACCAGTGTTGCTAGTGGTCATGACGTTGACATTCTTTGTGCCGTTTTTCCCTCTCTTGTCCGCGCCATTAGGACACTCATTGGAAAAGTGACCGAGCGCTCCACAGGCATAGCACTCGAGCCCAGCTTTGTTCATCACCTTCTTCTTCTTATTATTCTTGAAGGTAGTAGTATTGATAGGACCATTGAACTGGGGCTTGTAGTTCCCTTTGTTCTTGCTATTGTTCTTGACGTGGTGATTCTTCTGCACCATGTTGGCGCTAGCCTGAACCTCACCACCTTTGCTACTTGTGTCCTTTGCTCTGGCTTTCTACTCAACATCAAGAGACGCTATCAGATTTTCAACCGATATCTCCTGTCTCTTGTGTTTGAGAGATGTGGCGAAGTTCCTCCATGAAGAAGGCAACTTTGCAATAATGCAGCCAGCCACAAATCTGTCAGGTAACACAACCTTGAGGAATTCGAGCTCTTTTGCAATGCACTGTATTTCATGAGCCTGTTCAACTACAGAACGGTTATTCACCATCTTGTAGTCATGAAAGCTCTCCATGACGTACAGCTCACTGGCTGCATCGGTTGCACCGAACTTAGTATTCAGTGCATCCCAGAGCTCCTTAGCGTCTTCGATGTCCATATACACATCGCACAGACGCCCATCAAGGACACTCAGAACACAGCCTCTGAAATTAGTATTGGCTTCCTTGTGCTTTTTCTGATCTTCCTCAGATACACCTTCAGGAAGACCATTACTAATCAGGTCCCAAACTTTCATGGACTGGAGCCAAAGTTGGCATCTCACTTGCCATCTCTTAAAGTTGGTACCCTTAAAACTTCCCGGCCTCATAGCATCAGCAAAACCAGCCATGGCCAGTTCAGGAAATTGACTACAATTAGGTTTTTGGATTGTTAAGCAATTAGGCATAATTTCCATGATTAATTCCAGAATATTAAACATGACGATTGCACCTACTGACATGTGAATCTCAAGCATACTAGAAGCACTAAACAACATGAACAGTAGCAACAGAACATCAAAAACATGAAACTGGAAAACATGTTTAACCAACGAGATGGGACACTACAGTTATACCGATCGTTTGCAGATGAGGTAGCCGTTGGTGTAGCGATGTTGTTGATGACGACGTTGGTGAAGACCGGTCGTAGAAGACGATGAGCAAGATCGCCCCACCTGGACGGTAGGCGAGCCGTGATGAAGATAGCGAGCAGTCGCGCGCGTGGCGCTTCCCAAAAACCTAATTCGCCCTCTCCCGACAGGATCACAAAGGCGAGTGGTTCCGGAGACCTGCTCTCCCGTTCGCCGGTGCACGCCGGCGCTCAGGATGGAGTGGACTACGGTGGCGGCGCAAGGAACGAGGTGTGGCAAAACCTAGATTGGTTTCGGTGTGTATTGCGGCGCCCGCAACATGTCCTTATATAGCGGTTTGGAAAACCCTAACGGGTGCAACGTGGGAGGCCCACGTCGCACGTCCGAGTTGATTGCGGGAGCGACCCGAACCGACTAAGCTGTGACGCGTCCGTCATGACTCCAGACTCGGTTTTCCAAAAGAGCAAAAATAAAGACAAAATTTGTCTCGGCTCGAATTCGCGAAACGCGATCGCGACGTGTCGAGCGAGCGGCGGCGGCGGAGGAGGAGTGCGCTAGTGTGACACCCCTGTAATAAACAACAGTGATCACCCTTAGTTAATGCATGTCAGCAAGTTTAACAATACATAATCGTCATTTGCATCATATTGCATTTCAAACTCCTAATTCAAACTTCAAATTAAATCAAAGTGGAAAATAAAAGTTATTTAAAACAGAAACTAAAATGTTCACTAAATAACAAATATTCCAGAGACAATGCTAAAATTGTAACCAACATTTAATAAATTCATTAAGTGACTCAAACATCCTGTAACAGTGGCTAAAAACAATATTTAATAACCTTTTTATTAATCCAAAATTAATATGAAATAGTAATTGCCCCAAACTAGTGTTTTGTGCCAGGATATATTACACTGTGATTTATGGGCTAGGTCTCATATTTTACAAAAAACCATTAAGTGCCTAAGCAATTTGCAAAAACAGAAACAGAAAAGAAAACAGAAAAATAGTAGAAGAAAAGAAGGAAAAAGAAAAGGCCCGTGCTACTGGGCCTAAGTGCCACAGTGCCGGCCCAGCCCACTCCCCACCTCGTCTCCCTCCTCTGTTCACCGCCCGCGCCGCTGTCACCTGCACCGCGCCCGCACGCGCTGGCCCCTTTCTCCCGCTGCTCGACAGCGCACGCCCGCGCCCTCTCGCCGTGGATAAGAGCCCCTCTCCCTTTCCTCGAACCCTAGCGCGCCCCCATTGTTGGAAATATGCCCTAGAGGCAATCATAAAGTGGTTATTATTATATTTCCTTGTTCATGATAATTGTCTATTGTTCATGCTATAATTGTGTTATCCGGAAATCGTAATACATGTGTGAATACATAGACCACAACATGTCCCTAGTGAGCCTCTAGTTGACTAGCTCGTTGATCAATAGATGGTTACAGTTTCCTGACCATGGACATTGGATGTCGTTGATAATGGGATCACATCATTAGGAGAATGATGTGATGGACAAGACCCAATCCTAAGCATAGCACTAGATCGTGTAGTTCGTCTGCTGAAGCTTTTCTAATGTCAAGTATCATTTCCTTAGACCATGAGATTGTGCAACTCCCGGATACCGTAGGAATGCTTTGGGTGTATCAAACGTCACAACGTAAGTGGGTGACCATAAAGGTGCACTACAGGTATCTCCGAAAGTGTCTGTTGGGTTGGCACGAATCGAGACTGGGATTTGTCACTCCGTATGATGGAGAGGTATCTCTGGGCCCACTCGGTAATGCATCATCATAATGAGCTCAATGTGACTAAAGAGTTAGCCACGGGATCATGCGTTACGAAACGAGTAAAGAGACTTGCCGGTAACGAGATTAAACAAGGTATAGGGATACCGACGATCGAATCTCGGGCAAGTATCATACCGGTAGACAAAGGGAATTGTGTACGGGATTGATTGAATCCCCGACATCGTGGTTCATCCGATGAGATCATCGTGGAACATGTGGGAGCCAACATGGGTATCCAGATCCCGCTGTTGGTTATTGGCCGGAGAGATGTCTCGGTCATGTCTGCATGGTTCCCAAACTCGTAGGGTCTACACACTTAAGGTTCGGTGACGCTAGAGTTGTTATGGGAAATAGTATGTGGTTACCGAATGTTGTTTGGAGTCCCGGATGAGATCCCGGACGTCACGAGGAGTTCCGGAATGGTCCGGAGGTGAAGATTTATATATGGGAAGTCATCATACGGTCACCGGAAGTGTTCGGGGGTTTTCCGGTATTGTACCGGGACCACCGAAGGGGTTCCGGGGGTCCACCGGGAGGGTCCACCTGCCCCGGAGGGCCCTATGGGCTGTATGTGGAAGGGAACCAGCCCCTAAGTGGGCTAGGCGCCACCCCCTTAGGGCCCATGCGCCTAGGGTTGGGGGGGGGGGGAAACCCTAAAGTGGGCGCCCCCCTTGGCTTGGGGGGCAAGCCCCCTCCCCCTGGCCGCCCCCCTCTAGATCTCATCTAGAGGGGCCGGCCCCCTTCCCCCTTGGCCCTATAAATAGAGGGGAGGAGGGAGGGCAGTAGCACCTGATCCAAGGCGCAGCCCTCCCCCTCTCCAACACCCCCTCCTCCTCCGTTGAGCTTGGCGAAGCCCTGCCGGAGAACTGCCAACTCCACCACCACGCCGTCGTGCTGCCGGAGTTGTCTTCCCCAACCTCTCCCTCCTCCTTGCTGGATCAAGGCGCGGGAGACGTCACCGGGCTGCACGTGTGTTGAACGCGGAGGCGCCGTTGTTCGGCGCTTAGATCGGAATCGACCGCGATCTGAATCGCTACGTGTACGACTCCTCCAACCGCGTTCTTGCAACGCTTCCGCATCGTGATCTTCAAGGGTATGAAGATGCACTCCTCTCTCTATTGTTGCTAGTCTCTCCATAGATTAATCTTGGTGATGCATAGGAATTTTTTTTGATTTACTACTACGTTCCCCAATAGTGGCATCATGAGCTAGGTCTATGCGTAGTTTCTATGCACGAGTAGAACACAAGTTGTTGTGGGCGTCGATTTTGTCAATTTACTTGCCGTTACTAGTCTTATCTTGATTCGGCGGCATCGTGGGATGAAGCGGCCCGGACCGACCTTACACGTACGCTTACGTGAGACAGGTTCCACCGAATGACATGCACTAGTTGCATAAGGTGGCTAGCGGGTGTCTGTCTCTCCCACTTTAGTCGGATCGGATTCGATGAAAAGGGTCCTTATGAAGGGTAAATAGAAATTGGCATATCACGTTGTGGTTTTGGCGTAGGTAAGAAACGTTCTTGCTAGAAACCTATAGCAGCCACGTAAAAAATTTGCAACAACAATTAGAGGACGTCTAACTTGTTCTTGCAGCATATGCCGTGTGATGTGATATGTCCAAAAGGATGTGATGAATGATATATGTGATGTATGAGATTGATCATGTTCTTGTAATAGGAATCACGACTTGCATGTCGATGAGTATGACAACCGGCAGGAGCCATAGGAGTTGTCTTAATTTATTGTATGACCTGCGTGTCAATGAAAACGCCATGTAATTACTTTACTTTATTGCTAACCGTTAGCCATAGTAGTAGAAGTAATAGTTGGCGAGACAACTTCATGAAGACACGATGATGGGGATCATGATGATGGAGATCATGGTGTCATGCCGGTGACGATGATGATCATGGTGCCCCGAAGATGGAGATCAAAAGGAGCAAAATGATATTGGCCATATCATGTCACTTTATGATTTGCATGTGATGTTTATCATGTTTACATCTTATTTGCTTAGAACGATGGTAGCATAAATAAGATGATCCCTCGCTAAAATTTCAAGAACGTGTTTCCCCTAACTGTGCACCGTTGCGAAGGTTCGTTGTTTCGAAGCACCACGTGATGATCGGGTGTGATAGATTCTAACGTTCAAATACAACGGGTGTAAGCCAGATTTACACATGCAAAACACTTAGGTTGACTTGACGAGCCTAGCATGTACAGACATGGCCTCGGAACACAGAAGACCGAAAGTTCGAACATGAGTCGTATAAAAGATACGATCAACATAGAGATGTTCACCGTTGATGACTAGTCCGTCTCACGTGATGATCGGACACGGCCTAGTCGATTCGGATCATGTATCACTTAGATGACTAGAGGGATGTCTATCTGAGTGGGAGTTCATTGAATAATTTGATTAGATGAACTTAATTATCATGAACTTAGTCTAAAATCTTTACATATGTCTTGTAGATCAAATGGCACACGCTAATGTTGCCCTCAACTTCAACGCGTTCCTAGAGAAAACCAAGCTGAAAGACGATGGTAGCAACTACACGGACTGGGTTCGTAACTTGAGGATCATCCTCATAGCTGCCAAGAAAGCATATGTCCTTGAAGCACCGCTAGGTGACGCACCTGTTTTCCCAGCAACTCAAGACGTTATGAACGCCTGGCAGTCGTGTAGTGATGATTACTCCCTGGTTCAGTGCGGCATGCTTTACAGCTTAGAACCGGGGCTCCAAAAGCGTTTTGAGCAACACGGAGCATATGAGATGTTCCAAGAGCTGAAAATGGTTTTCCAAGCTCATGCTCGGGTCGAGAGATATGAAGTCTCCGACAAGTTCTACAATTGTAAGATGGAGGAGAATAGTTCTGTCAGCGAGCATATACTCAAAATGTCTGGGTTGCACAACCGCTTGTCTCAGCTGGGAGTTAATCTCCCGGATGACGCGGTCGTTGACAGAATCCTTCAGTCGCTTCCACCTAGCTACAAGAGCTTTGTGATGAACTTCAATATGCAGGGGATGGAAAAAACCATTCCTGAGGTATATTCAATGCTGAAATCAGCGGAGGTGGAGATCAAAAAGGAACATCAAGTGTTGATGGTGAATAAAACCACTAAGTTCAAGAAAGGCAAGGGTAAAAAGAACTTCAAGAAGGACGGCAAGGGAGTTGCCGCGCCCGGTAAGCAAGCTGCCGGGAAGAAGCCAAAGAATGGACCCAAGCCTGAGACTGAATGCTTTTATTGCAAGGGAAACGGTCACTGGAAGCGGAACTGCCCCAAGTACTTAGCGGATAAGAAGGCCGGCAATACCAAAGGTATATGTGATATACATGTTATTGATGTGTACCTTACCAGCGCTCGTAGTAGCTCCTGGGTATTTGATACCGGTGCGGTTGCTCATATTTGTAACTCAAAACAGGAGCTGCGGAATAAGCGGAGACTGGCGAAGGACGAGGTGACGATGCGCGTCGGGAATGGTTCCAAGGTCGATGTGATCGCCGTCGTCACGCTACCTCTACATCTACCTTCGGGATTAGTTTTAAACCTCAATAATTGTTATTTAGTACCAGCTTTAAGCATGAACATTGTATCAGGATCTTGTTTGATGCGAGATGGCTACTCATTTAAATCCGAGAATAATGGTTGTTCTATTTATATGAGAGATATGTTTTATGGTCATGCCCCGCTGGTCAATGGTTTATTCTTATTGAATCTCGAACGTGATGTTACACATATTCATAGTGTGAATGCCAAAAGATGTAAGGTTGATAATGATAGTCCCACATACTTGTGGCACTGCCGCCTTGGTCACATTGGTGTCAAACGCATGAAGAAACTCCATGCAGATAGACTTTTGGAGTCTCTTGATTATGAATCATTTGACACGTGCGAACCATGCCTCATGGGAAAAATGACCAAGACTTCATTCTCCGGAACAATGGAGCGAGCAACCAACTTATTGGAAATCATACATACTGATGTGTGCGGTCCAATGAGCGTTGAGGCTCGCGGTGGTTATCGTTATGTTCTCACCCTCACTGATGACTTAAGTAGATATGGGTATGTCTACTTAATGAAACACAAGTCTGAGACCTTTGAAAAGTTCAAGGAATTTCAGAGTGAGGTTGAGAATCAACGTGACAGGAAAATAAAGTTCTTACGATCAGATCGTGGAGGGGAATATTTGAGTCACGAATTTGGCACGCACTTAAGGAAATGTGGAATTGTTTCACAACTCACGCCGCCTGGAACACCTCAGCGTAATGGTGTGTCCGAACGTCGCAATCGCACTCTATTAGATATGGTGCGATCTATGATGTCTCTTACCGATCTACCGCTATCATTTTGGGGTTATGCTTTAGAGACTGCCGCATTCACTTTAAATAGGGCTCCGTCGAAATCCGTTGAGACGACACCGTATGAATTATGGTTTGGGAAGAAACCTAAGCTGTCGTTTCTGAAAATTTGGGGATGCGATGCTTATGTCAAGAAACTTCAACCTGAAAAGCTCGAACCCAAATCGGAAAAATGCGTCTTCATAGGATACCCTAAGGAAACTATTGGGTATACCTTCTACCTTAGATCCGAAGGCAAGATCTTCGTTGCCAAGAATGGATCCTTTCTGGAGAAAGAGTTTCTCTTGAAAGAAGTAAGTGGGAGGAAAGTAGAACTTGATGAGGTACCCCCTCTTGAACCGGAGAGTAGCGCAGCTCAGGAAGATGTTTCTGTGGTGCCTACACCGACTAGAGAGAAAGTTAATGATGATGATCATGAAACTTCGGATCAAGTTGCTACTGAACTTCGTAGGTCCACGAGGACACTTTCCGGACCAGAGTGGTACGGCAACCCTGTCCTGGAAGTCATGTTGTTAGACAACGGTGAACCTTCGAACTATGAAGAAGCGATGGCGGGCCCGGATTCCAACAATTGGCTTGAAGCCATGAAATCCGAGATAGGATCCATGTATGAAAATGAAGTATGGACTTTGATAGACTTGCCCGATGATCGGCAAGCCATAGAGAACAAATGGATCTTTAAGAAGAAGACATACACAGATGGTAATGTGACCATCTATAAGGCTCGACTTGTCGCTAAGGGTTATCGACAAGTTCAAGGGGTTGACTACGATGAGACCTTCTCACCCGTAGTGAAGCTGAAGTCCATCCGAATCATGTTAGCAATTGCCGCATTCTATGATTATGAGATATGGCAAATGGACGTCAAAACGGCATTCCTTAATGGTTTCCTTAAGGAAGAATTGTATATGATGCAGCCGAAAGGTTTTGTCGATCCTAATAATGCTGACAAGGTATGCAAGCTCCAGTGCTCAATCTATGGGCTGGTGCAAGCATCTCGGAGTTGGAACATTCGCTTTGATGAGATGATCAAAGCGTTTGGGTTTACACAGACTTATGGAGAAGCCTGTGTTTACAAGAAAGTGAGTGGGAGCTCTGTAGCATTTCTCATATTATATGTGGATGACATACTATTAATGGGAAATGATATAGAATTCTTGGAAAGCATAAAGGCCTACTTGAATAAGTGTTTTTCAATGAAGGACCTTGGAGAAGCTGCTTACATATTAGGCATCAAGATCTATAGAGATAGATCGAGACGCCTCATTGGTCTTTCGCAAAGCACATACCTTGACAAGATATTGAAGAAGTTCAATATGGATCAGTCCAAGAAGGGGTTCTTGCCTGTATTGCAAGGTGTGAGATTGAGCATGGCTCAATGCCCGACCTCGGCAGAAGATAGAGAAAAGATGAGTGTCATCCCCTATGCCTCAGCCATAGGGTCTATTATGTATGCCATGCTGTGTACCAGACCTGATGTGAACCTCGCCGTAAGTTTGGTAGGGAGGTACCAAAGTAGTCCTGGCATGGAACACTTGACAGCGGTCAAGAACATCCTGAAGTACCTAAAAAGGACTAAGGATATGTTTCTCGTTTATGGAGGTGATGAAGAGCTCGTCGTAAAGGGTTACATCGATGCTAGCTTCGACACAGATCTGGATGACTCCAAGTCACAAACCGGATACGTGTATATTTTGAATGGTGGGGCAGTCAGCTGGTGCAGTTGCAAGCAAAGTGTCGTGGCGGGATCTACATGTGAAGCGGAGTACATAGCAGCCTCAGAGGCAGCACAGGAAGCAGTCTGGATGAAGGAGTTCATCACCGACCTAGGAGTTATTCCCAATGCGTCGGGCCCAATGACTCTCTTCTGTGACAACAATGGAGCTATTGCCCTTGCCAAGGAGACCAGGTTTCACAAGAAGACCAGGCATATCAAGCGTCGCTTCAACTCCATTCGTGAACATGTTCAAGATGGAGACATAGATATTTGTAAAGTGCATACGGATCTGAATGTTGCAGATCCGTTGACTAAACCTCTTCCACGAGCAAAACATGATCAACACCAGAACTCTATGGGTGTTCGATTCATCACAATGTAACTAGATTATTGACTCTAGTGCAAGTGGGAGACTGTTGGAAATATGCCCTAGAGGCAATAATAAAGTGGTTATTATTATATTTCCTTGCTCATGATAATTGTCTATTGTTCATGCTATAATTGTGTTATCCGGAAATCGTAATACATGTGTGAATACATAGACCACAACATGTCCCTAGTCAGCCTCTAGTTGACTAGCTCGTTGATCAATAGATGGTTACAGTTTCCTGACCATGGACATTGGATGTCGTTGATAACGGGATCACATCATTAGGAGAATGATGTGATGGACAAGACCCAATCCTAAGCATAGCACTAGATCATGTAGTTCGTCTGCTGAAGCTTTTCTAATGTCAAGTATCATTTCCTTAGACCATGAGATTGTGCAACTCCCGGATACCGTAGGAATGCTTTGGGTGTATCAAACGTCACAACGTAACTTGGTGACCATAAAGGTGTACTACAGGTATCTCCGAAAGTGTCTGTTGGGTTGGCACGAATCAAGACTGGGATTTGTCACTCCGTATGACGGAGAGGTATCTCTGGGCCCACTCGGTAATGCATCATCATAATGAGCTCAATGTGACTAAAGAGTTAGCCACGGGATCATGCGTTACGGAATGAGTAAAGAGACTTGCCGGTAACAGGATTGAACAAGGTATAGGGATACCGACGATCGAATCTCGGGCAAGTATCATACCGGTAGACAAAGGGAATTGTGTACGGGATTGATTGAATCCCCGACATCGTGGTTCATCCGATGAGATCATCGTGGAACATGTGGGAGCCAACATGGGTATCCAGATCCCGCTGTTGGTTATTGGCCGGAGAGATGTCTCGGTCATGTCTGCATGGTTCCCGAACCCGTAGGGTCTACACACTTAAGGTTCGGTGACGCTAGAGTTGTTATGGGAAATAGTATGTGGTTACCGAATGTTGTTCGGAGTCCCGGATGAGATCCCGGACGTGACGAGGAGTTCCGGAATGGTCCGGAGGTGAAGATTTATATATGGGAAGTCATCATACGGTCACCGGAAGTGTTCGGGGGTTTTCCGGTATTGTACCGGGACCACCGAAGGGGTTCCGGGGGTCCACCGGGAGGGTCCACCTGCCCCGGAGGGCCCTATGGGCTGTATGTGGAAGGGAACCAGCCCCTAAGTGGGCTGGGCGCCACCCCCTTAGGGCCCATGCGCCTAGGGTTGGGGGGGGGGGGGAACCCTAAAGGGGGCGCCCCCCTTGGCTTGGGGGGCAAGCCCCCTCCCCCTGGTCGCCCCCCCTCTAGATCTCATCTAGAGGGGCCGGCCCCCTTCCCCCTTGGCCCTATAAATAGAGGGGAGGAGGGAGGGCAGCAGCACCTGATCCAAGGCGCAGCCCTGCCCCTCTCCAACACCCCTCCTCCTCCGTTGAGCTTGGCGAAGCCCTGCCGGAGAACTGCCAACTCCACCACCACGCCGTCGTGCTGCCGGAGTTGTCTTCCCCAACCTCTCCCTCCTCCTTGCTGGATCAAGGCGCGGGAGACGTCACCGGGCTGCACGTGTGTTGAACGCGGAGGCGCCGTTGTTCGGCGCTTAGATCGGAATCGACCGCGATCTGAATCGCTACGTGTACGACTCCTCCAACCGCGTTCTTGCAACGCTTCCGCATCGCGATCTTCAAGGGTATGAAGATGCACTCCTCTCTCTCTCTCGTTGCTAGTCTCTCCATAGATTGATCTTGGTGATGCGTAGGAATTTTTTTTGATTTACTACTACGTTCCCCAATACCCATTCCCCCTCGCCCCCTCTCTGCGTTGATTCGCTGAGATGGCCGAGCGCCTTCCTCGCCGCCGTTCGCAGTAGACGCGGCCACCGTCGCTCGTTCACCTCTCCGACGAGCCCGTCCGCTCCGCCGTGGTCCTCTTCTTCGACTACGCTGCCGGATTGAGCCCGGGAGCCCGTCGCGTCCCCGCATTCTTCCTCGCCTCCGCCTCGGCCACCGCATCAACCTCGCCGTCGATCTACGTCACCGGACCACCCCGAGCCCACTGCCCAGTCCCCACGCTCCCCCGGTGAGCTCCTGCGCGTGACGCACCCTCCCCTGCCTCCTCGAGCCGTCCCTAGCTGCTGCTCTACTGAGGCCGAGCCCCTGCCTCCGCCACTGCTCGTTGCCGGCGTCGATCCAGCAACCAAATGGCCTCGCAACCGAGCCCGTTGCATTTGCCGCATCGAGTAGACGCTGTAGCCATCTCGCGCTGCTCATTTTGCGCCTCCCAGCTCCGATCCCGACGAGTACCAAACTCCGACGACCGCCTCGTCGCTCGCCGTCGATGATACTGACCACTGTAGCCCCCGCCGTCACCCCAGATCGCTCTGCCGCCGTCTTGCCGTTCGAACGAGCCCGGCCGCGCTCGAAATGGCGCGGTGTGGAGGAAACCAGACCCCCTCCCGATCACTCCACCGCTGGATTTGGTCACCGGCGTTGCTTCGGCCGCTGCGCTGACCTGGCGCCGGTGGGTCCCGCCCCGTGCCATTGACTGTGGGCCCCCGCGGGCCCTGTTGCCCCGTTGACTTGGGTCAACGTTGACTGGGCTGGCCCATGTCCATGACATGCGGGCCCCACTCCATTAAACTGTTTTAAATAAGTAGATAATTAAGTTAATTAATTAATTAGTTAATTAAAACACTAAACCCTCACTGACTGCTGGGGCCCACCCGCGAACTATCCTAATTAGATTAAACTAACTCTGTTTAGTTAGCACTGTCACTGACATGTGGGTCCCACTGGGCCCACCTGTCTGGTTTGACTGGACAACCGACCAGTTGACCTACTGACATCACACCTAGGTCATGCTGACATCATCATTTACTATTCTGGATAATTCGAATTTAAATGAATAATTAAATTCAGAAAATAATTAAAACTTTAGAAAATCATATAAAATAATCCGTAACTCCGATGAAAGTAATTTATATATGAAAGTTGCTCAGAATTTCGAGACGAATCCGAATACGTGGTCCGTTCTTCTGTCAGATGCCCCAAGCTATGTGAACATGGAACTTTTGGACCGATTTCGGTAAATGAATAGTGCTCAACTTTAATTAAATAAATCCAAATAAATTCCAAATTTAACTAAATCATTTAGTTCGGAAGTAGAACACCTCTGCATATCATTTAGGCATGTCACACATATTGTTTGCATTTTTGCCGTGAATTTATTGTTTCTCTCCCCCTCCTTCTCTCTCGATAGACGCCGAGCCCGACGCCGTTGCAGCTGAGTGTGACTACGCTCCAGACGAGCAGCCCGTTGACGAACCCTCTTTCTTGCCAGAGCAACCAGGCAAGCCCCCCCTTGAGCATCCAGATATCGCCCATTCCATTTCTCTTACTTGCATTAGATTTTGCTACTGTTAATGTTTGCTCCTATTCTGATGCATAGCCTGCTTTTGTAACCTGTTTATTGTTACCTTACCTGCCTATGTTAAACTGCTTAGTATAGGTTGGTAGTGAACCATCAGTGACCCCCACCACCTTACCCTTGTTGCCCCTGCTTGATTATTGACGACTCGATCAATGTGATCGTCGACCAGAGATCGACACATCACTTCACCCCCTTAGTTGTACGACTCTGCATAGTTACTATCGAGTGCCGAGGGTGATACCTCGTAACGCACTCCTGATGAATACTCTGCAGTATAGCTGTTCGGTCGTGGTCATCGAGGGTGATTCCTCCTTCTCCACTTCCGATACGACTCTGTCATGCAACCCCTCAGTGTGAACCTCGAGGGTGATGCCTCATACATTCACCCTGATGATTTCACCGAGTGGAATCCATCGAGGGTGATTCCTCGGGGTTTCTCCCTTGATGTTATGACCACACGGTTACTTTGACCTTTGTTACAGGTGGGTCGACCCTGATGGGTACCCGCAGGGGATCTATGATGTCGGGTGTGCCGGAAGGGCACTCGAGTGTGATATTTTGGCGAAGCTTCAGAAATTCTGACCGTCTCCGCGTGTTACTAAATCAGCTTATCGGATTTTGGGTATTTGATCTGAGTGGGTCGACGTGCCCTATACGCACTACCACCACGCGGGATTATGGTTTATGGGGCCCTCTACGTCGTACGTTTCTCCCGAAAGCTCTTCAGACGTCACGTTTCACCGTGCGGGCTGATCGCCGGGAATGGGCTGGATACTTCACTGACGAATTCAGTGTCGCGCCTGCACCCCGGCCAGCCACGCAACGCGCAGGGTGCCCAGGGCAATGGCCCAAGACCTCTGGGTGCATAGGTTAGTCCGGCGTGCTGACCTCTCTGCTGAGCCTAGGTAGGGCGTTGCTTCGTGTTGATCTTCCGAGGCCGGGCAATACCCAGCAAGTGTGTCCGACCAGAGTTGATCGAGCGTGTTGGGTAATAGTAGTGCACCCCTGCAGGGATGAATAATCTATCGATAGCCGGTCCTACGGTAAATGACGCTCAGTTTGTGTATCCCGATCTACTACTTGAACTGGATACTTGTTACTTAATTGAAGCTTCGGGATCGCTTTCTCGCAGGGAGTCGAGGAAGGATCTCTAGGCTTTGCTTCAACCTGTTTGTTTAATAAAATGCTATTCTACTCTCTTCTATTGCTGCAAGATGGTGGCTTCGTGAAGATGTTTGGAGATGCTAGTCTTCGATAGGACTAGGCCTTCTCTCTATTCTGGCATTTCTGCAACCCAGTCCACATATATAGCCTTTCCTCTTTGATAATGTTGCATATGTAGTGTAGATCCTTGCTTGCTGAGTACTTCGGATGAGTACTCATGGTTGCTTTGCTTCCTCTTTTTCCCTATATTCCCCTACTTGGTGATACAACAGACGATGGAGCCCAGGAGCCAGATGCCACTGCAGGAGCTTACTACCAGATGGGTCCAGACGGTACTTACTACTGGATCGAGCCAGATGACCAGGAGTAGGATCGGAGGCTCCCAGGCAGGAGGCCTACGCCTTTCAATCTAGAGTCGTTGTTTGTGCTAGCCTTCTTAAGGCAAAACTTGTCTAACTATGTCTGTACTCAGATATTATTTGTATGACTGACTTATGTATTCGGATCTTCGTGATCCCTTGTCTATAATATTGTGGAACTCTGCTTATTTGTGTTAGATTTGTGTTGTGATATCTTCCCGTGAGTCCCTGTGCTTGATCGTGCATGTTTGCGTGTATGATTAGTGCACGATTGAGTCGGGGGCATCACAGCTCGAGACTCTCTTATTCTCACTCACTTACAAGTGCTACAACACTCCACCTTATAAGGTGGTGTGCAACTCCTCCAACTTCCGGGGTGGGACCAAACTTCCCACTCCCACCACTTGCTCACACACATGGGCTTTTGAGATTTCAGAAATTGCCTATTGGGCTGCCCTATAAATGGTCCCAATATTCTAACATGATCACTTTAGTTAACACCTTTTGCGAATCTTGAATTAATACTGTAAGAAATAAAAGTGAATGAAGGAACCACCAAGTGTCCCATTGATTCTGAATCATACGTTTATGCAAGAATTTGGGACCCCTTCGGATAGGCATCTATTACGGGAGATGCCTGTTGACGTGAGAAGGTATCGTACTACGCTTTCTACACTAAATCACACGTGATGATTAACCTAATGATGGTTGGTTGTCAGTAACGTTGGTTGATTCATAACACACACCCCCTCCCCCCTATAAAGCTACTTCTCGTAGTCTTGTACACAACCTCAACATTGGTCTCCCGTGGCCAGCTGCACGGCGACGATCTATTTGGTTAACAATAGTTTTGGGTTTTCCTCTCCGTCTTATTTGTCGACGAGGCTTATCTGGAAGTTTTTTGGGTTGTGCTAGGCGAACCCAAAGATTGGATGGCATCTCCAATTCACTCCGACATCTTTGCGCCGGGTCAGATCTTCGCATTTGGACCATGTGCTATGTCACCAACTCGGCAGGCCGTCTCGGTATCATTGAAACCTATGCCCCAAGCCGGGTTGTCCACATCGACTATCTACCATTCATTGCCAATTCACGCGGCAGGCTTGTCCTCCCAGGCCCCATCTGCCTGGCAAACTTCATCAACCCACCCGTCTCCCACATCATGACCATCGTTGACACTTTCCACGTCGTCCTTGAGGTGACCGACGATACCGAGGAACTCGAGTACATCGACGAGGAGATCGGCGACTCGGCTGAGAGTTGCCCAGATGCGATCCCAATCCCGGTGTCGCTTCATCCGTGACAGGCGATGTCAACCGACAAGTGCTACATAGTGTATGAGACTACCAGGAAAATTGCATAGAACGCCACCGCAACCGGCGGCGATTCTGACTCCAAGTTCGAGGAGTTGGACGAAGCAGATCTGAACACGTCAATCATAGACACCGACCCCTGATAGCATGAGGACGGGGGAAACATGGGTGAAGATCTGATACGTCCATTTTGCATCATGTTTTCCTATTGTTATTTATAGTGTTTTTATGCAATATAATACCTTGTGGAGTAATTCTAATGCCTTTTCTCTCATAATATGCAAGGTTTACACAAAGAGGGAGAATACCGGCAGCTGGAATTCTGGACTTGAAAAAGCTATGTCAGAGATACCTATTCTGCACATCTCCAAATGAGATGAAATTTTATGGAGAATTATTTTGGAATATATAAAAAATACTGGAGAAAAGAAATACGGGAGGGGGCCACCCAGGTGCCCACTAGGCACCAGGGTGCGCCACCCCCTCCAGGCACGCCCTGGTGGATAGTGGGCTACCTGGCCCACCTCCGGTGCCCATCTTCTGGTATATAAGGTCTTTTGACCTAGGAAAAAATAAAGAGAGGACTTTCGGGACGGAGCGCCGCCGTCTCGAGGCGGAACTTGGGCAGGAGCACTTTTGCCCTCCGGCGGAGCGATTCTGCCGTGGGAACTTCCCTCTAGGAGGGGGAAATCGAAGCCATCGTCATCACCAACAACCCTTTCATCTTGGGAAGGCCAATCTTCATCAACATCTTCAACAACACCATCTCATCTCAAAACCCTAGTTCATCTCTTGTATTCAATCTTGTGTCAAAACCTCAGATTGGTACCTGTGGGTGACTAGTAGTGTTGATTATATCTTGTAGTTGATGCTAGCCGGTTTATTTGGTGGAAGATCGTATGTTCAGATCCATTATGATATTTATTACTCCTCTGATCATGAGCATGAATATTATTTGTGAGTATTTGCCCTTTTTCTTGAGGCCACGGGAGAAGTCATGTTGCAAGTAAACATGTGAAATTGATATTCGTTCGATATTTTGATGATATGTATGTTGTGATTCCCTTAGTGGTGTTATGTGAACATCGACTACATGACACTTCACCATCTTTGGGCCTAAGGGAATGCATTGTGGAGTAGTTATTAGATGATGGGTTGCTAGAGTGACATAAACTTAAACCTTAGTTTATGCGCTATTCTGTAAGGAGCTGATTTGGATCCATATGTTTAATGCTATGGTTAGATGTTATCTTAATTCTTCTTTCGTGGTTGTGGATGCTTGCGAGGGGGTTAATCATAAGTGGAGGCTTGTTCAAGTAAGAACAACACCCAAGCATCGGTCCACCCACATATCAAATTATCAAAGTAGCGAACACGAATCAAACCAACATGATGAAAGTGACTAGATGAAATTCTTGTGTGTCCTCAAGAACGCTTTGCTTATTATCAGAGACCGTTACAGCCCATCCTTTGCTAGAAAAAGGATTGGGCTACCTTGCTGCACTTTTGTTACCATTACCGTTACTTGCTCGTTATAAATTATCTTGCTATCAAACTACCTATTACTGACAATTTCAGTGCTTGCAGAAATTACCTTGCTGAAAACCGCTTGTCATTTCCTTCTGCTCCTCGTTGGGTTCAACACTCTTACTTATCGAAAGGACTACGATTGATCCCCTATACTTGTGGGTCATCAAGACTCTTTTCTAGCACCGTTGTCGGGGAGTGAAGCGCTCTTGGTAAGTGGAAATTGGTAAGGAAAAATTTATGTTACGCGCTGAAATTTACTGTCACTTGTTACTATGGAAAATAATCCTTTGAGGGGTTTGTTCGGGGTATCTTCACCTCTACCGGAAGCATAAAGAGTTGCCCCTCAACCTACTACACCTACTGAAAATATTGGTTATGAAATTCCTTTGGGTATGATAAAGCAACTGCTAGCTAACCCTTATGCAGGAGATGGAATGAAACATCTTGATATGCACCTGATACATGTGGATGAAATTTGTGGATTGTTTAAGCTTGCAGGTTTACCCGGAGATGAGGTTAAGAAGAAGGTTTTCCCTTTATCTTGGGGGGGGGGGGGGAAGCATTGACATGGTATATGCTATATGATGATATTGGAGCTTGGAATTGGAATCGATTGAAATTGGAATTTCACCAAAAGTTTTATCCTATGCATCTAGTTCATCGTGATCGGAATTATATATATAATTTTTGGCCTCGTGAAGGAGAAAGTATTGCTCTAGCTTGGGGAAGGCTTAAGTCAATGTTATATTCATGCCCCAATCATGAGCTCTCAAGAGAAATTATTATACAGAATTTTTATGCTCGGCTTTCTCATAATGATCGATCCATGCTCGATACTTCTTGTACTGGTTCCTTTATGAAGAAGACTATTGAATTCAGGTGGGATCTTTTGGAAAGAATTAAACACAACTCTGAAGATTGGGAACTCGACGAAGGTAAGGAGTCAGGTATAAAACTTGAGTTTGATTGTGTTAAATCTTTTATGAATACTGATGCTTTTCACAAGTTTAGCACTAAGTATGGACTTGACTCTGAGATAGTAGCTTCTTTTTGTGAATCATTTGCTACTCATGTTGATCTCCCTAAAGAGAAGTCGTTTAAATATCATCCCCCTATTAAAGAAAATATTGAGGAACCAGTTATAGTTAAAGATGAAACTATCATTTATAATGTTGATCCAGTTGTGCCTACTGCTTATATTGAAAAACCACCTTTCCCTGTTAGGATAAAGGATCATGCTAAGGTTTCAACCGTGGTTAACAAAAGAAATATTAAAGTACCTAGACCCTCTGAACAAATTAAATTAGAACCCAGTATTGCTATGGTTAAAGATCTCTTGGTCGATAATATTGATGGGCATGTTATTTATTTCTGTGATGAAGCTGCTAGAATTGCCAAACCTAATACTAAAGATAAGGATAAGCATATGTTGTTGGCATGCATGTTGTCTCAGTTAAAATAGGAGATCATTGTTATCATGGTTTATGTGATTTGGGTGCTAGCGTGAGTGCTATTCCTTTTACCTTATATCAAGAAATTATGAATGATATAGCACCTGCTGAAATAGAGGATATTGATGTCACTATTAAACTTGCAAATAGAGACACCATCACACCACTTGGGATTGTTAGAGATGTTGAAGTTTTGGGTGGAAAAAAAATACCGTACCTATTTTCTAGTTCTTGGTTCTCCACAAGATGATTTTTGTCCCATAATATTTGGTAGATCTTTCTTGAACACTGTTAATGCTAAGATAGATTGTCATAAAGAAACAATCAGTGTCAATTTTGGTGATGTGTCTCATGAGTTTAATTTCTCTAAGTTTCATAGAGAACATCATGGTAAAGAATTACCTAGTAAGGATGAAATAATTGGTCTTACTTTTGTTGCCGTACCCCCTACTGATCCACTAGAACAATATTTGCTAGACCATGAAAATGATATGCACTTGCATGAAAGAAATGAAATAGATAAAATATTCTTTGAACAACAACCTATCCTTAAACACAATTTGCATGTTGAAACTCCAGGAAGTCCTCCTCCACCTAAAGGTGATCCTGTGTTTGAATTAAAGCAATTGCCTGACACCTTGAAATATGCTTATCTTGATGAGAAAAAAGATATATCATGTTATTATTAGTGCTAACCTCACAGAACATGAAGAAAAGAGATTACTAAAAATTCTGAGGAAGCATTGTGCTGCTATTGGATATACTCTGATGATCTTAAGGGCATTAGTCCCACTCTCTGCCAGCACAAGATTAATATGGAACCTGATGCTAAACCCGTCGTTGATGATCAACGACGTCTGAACCTAAGATGAAAGAAGTGGTAAGAACTGAAATATTAAATCTTCTGGATGCAGGTATAATCTACCCCATAGTTGATAGTAGATGGGTAAGTCATGTTCATTGTGTCCCTAAGAAAGGAGGTATTACTATTGTTCCTAATGATAAAAATGAACTCATTCCACAAAGAATAGCGACTGGCTATAGGATGGTAATTGATTTTAAAGCTACTAGAAAAGATCATTACCCTCTACATTTTATTGATCAAATGCTAGAAATATTGTCTAAGCACACACACTTTTGCTTTCTGGACGGATATTCTGGTTTCTCTCAAATACCTGTATCACGACCTGATCAAGAGAAAACCACCTTTACTTGTCCTTTTGGAACATATGCTTATAGACGTATGCCTTTTGGTTTATGTAATGCACCTGCTACCTTTCAAAGATGTATGACTGCTATATTCTCTGAATTTTGTGAAAAGATTGTTGAGGTTTTCATGGATTATTTCTCTGTTTATGGAACTTCTTTTGATGACTGCTTAAGCAACCTTGATCAAGTTTTGCAGAGATGTGAACAAACTAATCTTGTCTTGAATTGGGATAAGTGCCACTTTATGGTGAACTAAGGCATTGTCTTGGGGCATAAAATTTCTGAGCGAGGTATTGAGGTGGATAAAGCTAAAGATGATGCAATTGAGAAAATGCCATGTCCTAAAGACATTAAAGGTATTCGTAGTTTCCTTGGTCATGCTGGTTTCTATAGGAGGTTCATTAAAGACTTCTCTAAAATTTCTAGGCCTCTTACTAATCTCTTGCAAAAGGATGTTCCATTTGTTTTTGATAATGATTGTGTGGAAGCCTTTGAAACACTTAAGAAAGCCTTAACTTCTGCACCTATTGTTCAACCACCTGATTGGAACTTGCCTTTTGAAATTATGTGTGATGCTAGTGATTATGCTATTGGTGCTGTTCTAGGACAAAGAGTTGATAAAAATAAATAAATGTTATCCATTATGCTAGCAAAACTCTAGACAGTGCCCAAAGAAATTATGCTATCACTAAAAAAGAATTTCTAGCAGTTGTGTTTGCTTATGATAAATTCAGACCTTACATTGTTAATTCTAAAGTAATTGTTCACACCGATCATGCTGCTATTAAATATCTTATGAAAAAGAAAGATGCCAAACCTAGAGTCATTAGGTGGGTTCTATTGCTACAAGATTTTGACTTTCATATTACAGATAGGAAGGGAGCCGAGAACCCCGTAGCTGATAACTTGTCTAGGTTAGAAAATATCCTTGATGACCCACTACCTATTGATGATAGCTTCCATGATGAACAACTAGCTGTCATAAATGCTTCTCATAATACTCCTTGGTATGCTGTCTATGCTAATTATATTGTTGCTAAATTTATACCACCTAGTTTCACTTACCAACAAAAGAAAAAAAATTCTTCTATGACTTAAGACATTACTTTTGGGATGACCCACATCTTTATAAAGAAGGAGTAGATGGTATTATTAGACGTTGTATACCTGAGCATGAACAGGAAAAAATCCTACAGAAATGTCACACCGAAGCCTATGGAGGGCATCATGTGGGAGATATAACTGCGCACAAGTATTACAATCTGGTTTTTATTGGCCTACTCTTTTCAAAGATGCTCGTAAGTTTGTCCTTTCTTGTGATGAATGTCAAAGGATTGGTAATATTGGTAAACGTCAGGAAATGCCTATGAATTATTCACTTGTTATTGAACCATTTGATGTTTGGGGCTTTGATTGTATGGGGCCTTTTCCTTCCTCTAATGGGTATACACACATTTTGGTTGCTGTTGATTATGTTACTAAGTGGGTATAAGCTATTCCAACTAGTAGTGCTGATTATAACACCTCCATTAAAATGCTTAAAGAAATTATCTTCCCGAGGTTTGGAGTCCCTAGATATTTAATGGCTGATGGTAGTTCACATTTTATTCATGGTGCTTTCCGTAAATTTCTTGCTAAATATGATGTCAACCATAGAATTGCATCTCCTTATCATCCTCAATCTAGTGGTCAAGTTAAACTTAGCAATAGAGAAATAAAGTTGATATTACAAAAAACTGTCAATAGGTCCCGAAAGAATTGGTCTAAGAAACTTGATGATGCACTTTGGGCCTATAGAACAGCTTATAAGAATCCTATGGGTATGTCTCCCTACAAAATGGTTTATGGAAAAGCTTGTCATTTGCCTCTTGAGTTAGAACATAAAGCATATTGGGCAATTAAGGAACTCAACTATGATTTCAAACTTGCCGGTGAAAAGAGATTATTTGATATTATCTCACTAGATGAATGGAGAACCCAAGCTTATGAAAATGCCAAACTGTTTAAAGAAAAAGTCAAAAGATGGCATGATAAAAGAATCCAAAAGCGGGAATTCAAAGTTGGTGAACATGTTCTATTATACAATTCTCGTTTTAGATTTTTTGCAGGGAAACTTCTCTCCAAGTGGGAATGACCATATATCATCGAAGAAGTTTATCGCTCTGGAGCTATTAAGATCAATAATGCCGAAGGCACTAATCCGAAGGTGGTTAATGGGCAAAGAATTAAGCACTATATCTCAGGTACACCTATTAATGTTGAAACTAACATCATCCAAACCATGACACTGGAGGAACACATAAAAGAGAACTTCCAGAACACTCCAGAACCCTAAAAAGGAAGAAGTACATGATACGGTAAGTAAACTGACTCCAAAAATTCCGCAAAAATATTTTCTGTCAGTTTTGGAATATTAGCAAAAATAAAAAAAATAAAAAACAACCGGGAAGGCAACCCAGGTGCCCACTAGGCACCAGGGCACGCCTGCCCCACCTGGCGCGCCCTGGTGGGTAGTGGGCCCCTCGGGCACCTTCCCGACTCTGTTTTCCTACCGTATACTTGTTTCCCAAGGAAAAAATTCTTTATATATACCCCCGGACGATTTGACCACCATATCACGGAGAAATCCTCTGTTCTTGTTTCGTGCTGTTTTTCTGACAGATCTAGATCGCCATGGCTACACCAAGCTCTTCCAAAGAGTAGTTCTTCGAGAAGGTCATTGTGACGCCCCCGGCCCGATCGCGCGCTAATCATACACGCAAATGCACACGATCAAGCCTAAGGACTCACGGGAAGATATCACAACACAACTCTAAAACATAAATAAAGTCGTACAAGCTTTATATTACAAGCCAGGGCCTCGAGGGCTCGAATACATAAGCTTGCGAACAAGCGTCAGCGGAAGCATCAGATATCTGAATACAGATATAAAAGAAAGAACAGAAAGGCCTTTAGAAAGGCGGGGCAAAATAAAACACTACGATCGAAAGGCGAAGGCCTCCTGCCTGGGACCCTCCGATCCTACCCCTGGTCGTCAGTCAACTCGTAGTAGTATCCATCCTCTGGGTAGTAGTAGTAGCGATCGTCGGGGCATCTGTCTCAGGGGGCTCCGTCCTCTGGTCACGTCAAACTGATATGGGGAGAAAAAGGAAAAACAAAGCAACCGTGAGTACTCAGAAGTACTCAGCAAGCAAGGATCTACACTACATATGCAACATTATCAAGGGGAGGCTGTATATGTGGACTGGGCTGCAGAAATGCCAGAATAGAGAGAAGGCCTAGTCCTATCGAAGACTAGCATCTTCAGCGGTCTTGCAGCAGTAGAAGAGAGTAGAACAATACCATATAATGTAGCAGTAATAATATCAACCTCACCCAGAGATCCTTTCTCGACTCTCTGCGAGAAAGCAATCCCAGAGCCATACAGTCATCAACCTCGTCCTGAGATCCCTTCTCAACTCCCTGCGAGAAGCAATCCCAGGGCCATATATACAGG
This sequence comes from Thinopyrum elongatum, assembly GCA_011799875.1. Classification (NCBI taxonomy): domain Eukaryota; kingdom Viridiplantae; phylum Streptophyta; class Magnoliopsida; order Poales; family Poaceae; genus Thinopyrum; species Thinopyrum elongatum. Next base: position 347,133,295 of record CM022302.1, on the reverse strand, counting down.
TCTCATCACAGGTATCCAGTTCTAAATTGTATCAATCAGGATACAACTCCGAGTGTCCTTTACCGTAGGACCGGCTATCGATAGAAATGTTCTTCCCTGCAGGGGTGCACCAACTTACCCATCACGCTCGCTTAACTCCGGCCGGACACACTTTCCTGGGTCATGCCCGGCCTCGGCCAAACAACACACCGCAACCCGACCTACAGCTCAGCAGAGAGGTCCCCGTCGGTCTACATCCTAAGCGCTCAGAGGTCTTGGGCCATCGCCCTGTGCACTCCGAGTCGTTGCGCGCAGGGAGAAGCCTGGCACCAGGAGGGCGCCGGTCCGTCCGTGCCGCCATGCTGAACTGGACGTCTGACAGAGCTTTCGGCTGATGCTACGATGCAGAACGCCCATACTATGCCCACGTGATGGTTAGTGCTATCAGACCAGAGGCCTGCTCGGATCAAATATCCAAATCATAAATGGTCTAGGGGCTTGCGGAAACGAGCAGAGACTCATGATCGATGTGACCCCGTCGCCCCGTCTCGAGGACTTGCGGCAAGGGCCATGAATGCCCGGCCGCGCCTCGTATTCATCACTCGGGCACCATCCAGGTCAACCCGTCTCGTAAAAGACTGTCGGGAACTCAGGTCCACCTCTACTGGGCGGTACCGCCTGTCCCTTCAGTCCTGTAGTAAAAGTAACTTCCTCGGGTCCCCCTTCGGGGGCCAACCCGTCTCTATCAAGGTTCAGCAGTAAAGTCACAGTAACCGTGTGTCCATAACATCAAGGAAATCCGAGGTATCACCCTCGACGGATGCCCACTCGATGTAACCGTCAAGTCGAACTTAGGAGGAATCACCCTCGATGAGTTCACACTTGATGTGTTGTACGACAGGGTCGTATCGAAAGTGGAGAAGGAGGAATCACCCTCGATGACCACGACCAAATAGCTGCTCTACAGAGTTAACATCAGGAGTGCTGACGAGGTATCACCCTCGACACTCGATAGTAACGCTGCAGTGTCGTTACAACTAAGGGGGGGTGATGTGTGGTGTCGGGGCCTGGTCTTCAATCCCGTTGATCGGGTCTTCTGACGATCCAGCGCGGCAGTCGGGATAAGTGGGGTCACTGATAGGTCTCTACCCAGCCTAGACTAAACAGTTTAGGATATGTAGGTAATTATCAACAGCAGGTTACAATGAACAGGCTATGCATCAGAATAGGTAAAGCAGCAGCAGCAGCAGCAATTCTAATGCAAGCATGAGAAATAGAATGGGCGATATCGGGATGATCAAAGGGGGGGCTTGCCTGGTTGCTCGGCGGCAAGGGCAAGGTCGTCTATGGTGTCTTCGGGATCCGGAGATGCGTCGGTCTCGGGGACGACGTCGGGGTCGGGGGCTATCGAGAGAGAAGAGGGGGAGGAAACAGTATAAATATATAGCAAACATGAGCATGACAAGGTACGACATGATAATACGCAGTGCCGGGTGTATCCTAACGTATGGTTGCACGTTACTGAGGAAGGAGGGATCCATCCGGGAATGTTTTCCCGGTTCCGGGCATTTGTCAGACAGATGACCGGAGAGGAACGGTTGCAAGTTCGGATAGATAGGGACGCGTGACGGATGAACGGACCGCGTATCCGGACTCGTCTCGAAATTCTGAGAAACTTTCATGCATAAAGTATTTTAATCGGAGTTACAGATTATTTTATATGATTTTCTAAAGCATTTATTAATTTTCTGGAATTTATTTAATTATTATATTCAACATTATCCAGAATAGTAACTGATGACATCAGCATGACATCATGCTGATGTCAGCAGTCATTAGGGTTAATTAACAGTAGTTAATTAGGTTAATTAGGTTAGGTTAATTAACAGGATTAATTAAGTTAATTAATTAATTAAATTTAATTATTACTACTATTATTTTTATTTAATCTTAATCCTATTTTTTTAAAACGTTTTGGGGGCTGTGGGCCCCTGCTGTCGGTGGCACAGAGGCCAAGCGGGCGAACGGGCGCGGGTGCGGGCGTGGACGCCCGACGGGCGCAGCGCCGCCCGAACGGGCGCACCGGCGGGGCGCGGCTGCGGCCGGAGGGGAGACGCGGCCAGGAGCGGTGTAGGGCGAGCGGCGATGCGCGGGCGCGGGGAGGCGGAGGCGCGGCGCGGAGCGGAGCAGCGCGCGAGCGGCGCGGGGAGTGGACGCGGCTCGTGGGCGCGGGGTGACCGGATCCGGAGCGGGGCAACGGCGGCGGAGGAGGAGCAGCAGCCGCAGCAGCGGTGAGGGCGGAGTGCGGCGCGGTCGTGCGCGGCGTGCGCGAGCGCAAGCGGTGGGCGAGGCGAGCTGCGCATGGGGGGGCGCAGTCGCCGCGGTCGGAGCGCGAGCAGGCCGCGCTGGGGGCGGCGGTGGCGAACGCGAACACGGGGGAAAAGGAGGAGAAGCGAGGGGCGCAGCTCACGGCGGTTAGTAGGGCACGGGGCAGCGGGGCTCGGGGACGACGGCGTCGGAGGCGGGGAGGCCGTCCGGCGACGGAGACGAGGTGGCGACGGCGTCCACGCGCGGCGAGGTGGCGTCGGGCGCCGAGGGCGCGGTGAGGCGCGGGGCTGCGAGCGTGGAAAGGAGGAGGAGGCGGCCGGCGGCGGGGCAGGCAGGCCGGCGATGGCGTCGGGGAAGGCCGGCCGGCGACGGGCGCCGAGGCGGCGCGGGCGACGGGGTTCGATCCCGATCCAGAATTTCTGGATCGGGGGGGGGAGAGGAGCGAGGGGGGGGATTAGGGTTTCGGGGTGGAGGGAGGGGGTTATAGGCCCGGGGTGGGCCGGCCTGGTGGTGGCCTGGTGGCCAGCTGGGCCACGGCCCAGTTGGTCCGGGGGGGGGGGGGGCTTTTTCCTTTTTTTACTTTTTTTTTATTATTTATTTTCCTTTTCTGTTTTCTCTTTTTTTTTTATTCCAAAAGACTTTTGTAAAATATGAGACTTGCCTCCATTATTTACAGTGCATTATTGGTCACTGCTAGAAATTGGTTGGGGTCCATTCTTTTTGTTTGGATTTATTTAATTGAAAAGGATAAACAGTGTTTGTTGCTGCTGTGTCCTTGTTGTTCGAGTCCTTTTACAATTCCAACAAATGTTGCAATCATTTTTTATAAATGCCTATGAGAATATTTGCAACATGATGCACATTTTAGTTTCAGGTTTGGACAACTTTTTATTTTCCCTTTTTATTTAATTTGGATTTGACTTGGGAGTTGAAATACAATATGATGCAAATGATGATCATGCACTTAATCATTCTGACGTGGCATAATCAAAAGGGTGATTATGTAGTTAACCACTGGGGGTGTTACAACTCCTCTACTAATAAGAATTCTCGTCCCGAGAATTAAGAAGTAGAAGGAAAGTTCGGGGTATTTCCGCACGAAGATTATCCTCGCGTTCCCGAGTGGCTGTCATCTTC